>OZ010786.1:397447900-398697900 GCA_963932465.1 Maratus speciosus
AATTCGCTATCACAGTGTCAAATTTAAATAACCTATACCCATCATGAGGATCCAAAAGTATAGGTTCGTTGAAATATGTGTATTTAAAAAATATATATAAGAATCCCATTTTCCTAACAAATCATTGAATTTCGGCCCACACCCTCTTAGATGTCCACAACGGAAAACCCCAGTTCAAAGGGCATAAAAGCGACACCTGCTGAGTAGTATACACCCAAGCCTAATAAGGATCTATTTATACGACAGTGTAACAGAATATGAAGTTTGATTAAATTCCGTGCATTAGTTTTGAGATATGGCTATCATGAATATCATGAAAAAAGCAGTATAGCAACGCAGCCTATTACATGATTAACACGAAAGACTCAGAAAAAACAACTTACGTCAATGACTAACAGAGTATTAAGTTTGATGAAATTCCGTTCATTACTTCTTGAGATGTTATCGCAAACATTGTGTAAACCCTGAAAAACAGTGTTGAATTCAGGGGCTGGTACGGGTGGACCCCCCCCCCCCGGAACATTGAAATGTCCCCTAGGAAGATTTGAGATTTTATGCTTAATGGACGAAAGTCCAATCCTTCCCCCCTCGTAACTCTAGAATGTTCCTCGCCAGAACCATAGAAATCCCCCCCCCCCCCCCCCCCCGGAGAAAAATGTCTGAATTCAACACTGTTGATAAAAGCAGCATGGCAGCACAATTTGTTATATCATTTACACAAAAACCTAATCATGGATAACTTATGGCATTGTCTAACAGAATATTATGTTTGATGAAATTTCGTTCATTAGTTCTTGAGATATTATCCCTAAAATTGTTTAAATCCTGAAAAACGTGTTGAATTCAGGGGGTGGCCAGGGGGGATGGCATTCCTCCCCCCGCAACAAAGCATAAAATCTCAAACTTTCTGGGGGCATTTGAGTGTTTCGGGGGGAGGAGAATGTCACCCCCCCGGGAAACCCCCTGAGTTCAATACGTTTTTGTACATTAAAAATTGATGAAATTTCGTTCATTAGTTCTTGAGATATTATCCCTAAAATTATTTAAATCCTGAAAAGCGTATTGAATTCAGGGGATGGCCCGGGAGGGTAGCATTCCCCCCCCCCGCAACATTCAAATGCCCCCCAGAAAGATTGAGATTTTATGCTTTTTGTACATTAAAATGTACAAAAGTCCAATCCCCTCCCCCTCTGAACTGTCCCTCCCGGAGAAAAATGTCTGAATTCAACTCTGCTGATAAAATCAGCATAGCAACGTCCCCTGTTGGGCGATTTATACCGAAACCTAATAAGCAGCAATTTATGCCAACGTCTAACTGAATGCAGTTTTATGAAAATCCGTGTATTAGTTCTTGAGATAGAGCTATTGCGAAACTCGGGAAAAATGCAGCATATCAGCGCCACCTGCCAGTAGATTTACATCAAAACCTAATCCTCAACAACTTATGTCAACGTCAAACTGAATCTGAAGTTTGGTGAATATTCGTGCATTAGTTCTTGCGATAGCAATCTTGCGGAAATCATGAAAAATGCAGCATAGCAGCGCCACCTGTTGAGCGATTTTCACCAAAAAGTAATCAGCACCAATTTATATGAAGGTCTAACTGAATCTAAAGTTTCAACAGATTCCATGCATTAGTTCTTGAAATAGACCGCTCACAATTTTTTTGTCAGAGACAAACAAGTAGACAGACTGACAGACAAAAAATTTATAAAAATAGTCAAATCGTATTCCAGACAAGAAGTTCTAACACTATAAATCCTTAGAAACCGGAAGTCGAAAATTTTCACGAAAACAACACTTTATTTTTCTAAAGACAAAAGAAAGCAAGAAAAGATGAACGCATCGATTCTGCCCTTGGATCAGAAACGGTGAATCGATTCAGTTCAGATTCGATGCCGATGTCGATCTTCAGATGCGATCTTCAGAATCGTTACTTTTTTGATTTACTTCAATTCTTTAGATGCAATGTCGAATCGTTATATTTTGATTTACTTTCAATTCTTTAGATGCAATGTCGAATCGTTATATTTTGATTTACTTTCAATTCTTTAGATGCAATGTCGAATCGTTATGCTTTGATTTACTTCAATTCAAATCGCATCGCGGTCGATCCACGATTCGGGTTGAATCAATTCTTCCAATTTTGCTGTTTTAGTGCCAGAATTGCTGTAAAATTTTGTATAAGAGCCTTTTTTTACTTTCTAGGTTAAATCAGTGTTGAATGCAGGTATTTTTCTCAGGGAGGGATTTATGCGACTCCGGTCGGGATTGGGAGGGGGGGGGGTATTTCAGAGTTCCGTAATGGGGGGGCGTGCACATTTGTCCATTAAAAAGCATAAAATCTCAAAACTTACGGGAGGGACATTTCAATGTCCCGGGAGGGATGTCCTCCCGGGCTACCCCCTGAATTCAACACTAGGTTAAGTCGTTATACTTTTGTTTAGAAGCCTAGTTATTCAGGTTACTAGTTTATTATATTGTATTTTTCAAGTTCGTCCCTTCTAATCTCTCCACGCCCCCCCCCCCCCTCTCCCATTTTCCTCGCTAATCTAAATTTACAGGGCCGTTCAAAATTTGCATGCAATTTTTAAAATGTCCAATTCTTGTTCTATTTTATTATAAATATCTTGTTTTTATGTTTTATGTTTTGTGTTATATTTTTATCTTGTGTTTTTTGACGGAGTCCTGAGATAAATGCTATTTATTAAATATAAAAAAGTCAAAAGTTTAGTTACCACTATTTCCGAATAGTAATTTCGGCAAATAGCTTAAATTTTTTATCAAGATTGCCACACTCTTGAGTAATATATCTACTGATAGGTTGTTTAACGGAGTTTCGTTCACAGTTTTGTTAGGAATAGAGTGCGCACCCTGGTGGTGGAATCTGGAACCAACATAACGCGATTTTGTTAAAATTATGAAATCTAACAATGCGATCTGTTTTAAGCTTTAAGATTGTTTATAATACATGATAAAAAATTATAAAAAAGAATGGCGCGTCATATTTCGGGGGGGGGGGGTAGAGGGGAGGGGCAGAACAAAATTAGAAAATATAACAGGGCGATTTGTTTGAAATTTTAAGATAGTTTATAACACATAATAAAAATTTTTTAAATGATGAATGTCAAAAATTGGTGGTGGTGGGGGGGGGGGGAGGTGAGCGCGTTTTTCCGACCCGGTGGGCAAAGTGGGGGGGGGTGGGGTACACCTATACGATGCTGTAGGCAGCGGGAACCCGGTTCGCAGTTCGTTCGCTTCGAGATTTCATATTAGGCGGAGCCCGCTAGTTACTAGCTATAATGTTAAAGATTTCCAAGCAATATACATGTGCGTCCACTATCCTTCTAAGGCAGTAAAATTAATTTATTTTTATTTCTTCTGAGTAAACTAAATTTTCACGTCTTGCAGTGACGATTTTTTTTTTTTTTTAAATAAAAGAACTTTAATAAACTTTGCTAGTTACATTATTAAACTCAAATTGTAAGAATACTAAATCGGTTCTTATGGCAACGTGAATTATGTCCCTGAAAATTTAAATTTTAATTCAGGCTGGAAGAAAATCACAATGATTTAATTACAGGGACAGTCGAAAGTTTTCCGTTACATTACGGCCAATGGAAAAAATTATTTCAAGTGCATTTTAAGGATGTTACAGACTTTCGAACAGAATGAAATTGATATGCACTTATGAAGTGCACTGTTATAGTACGAGCGCACCACATTTGCCACGTTTGACGCGCAATTTCCAACTTGTATTTAACCGAGACCTTTCTTAAAAAATAAATTTAAATAAAATCTAAATTACAATATTAGTAAAATTACATCTTAAAACTAATAATTTAAAAGTTAAAAACTTTATTATTTGACTCAAAGGTTTGTAATAGCTTACGACTGGGCCCCTGACTTTGTCTACCCTCTAAATGTGAGGTATGGGAGGTGGTCGCTACGGCTCTGCTGATTCGCTAAGTTTTGAAATTAATATTTTTGAGCTTATCTGTGCGAATCTGTGACTATCGAAATATCGATTCAAATATCGATTCTAGGATTTGGGAATCGATTCTTATTGTGATCGATTCAGTTTTATACGATGTCGATTTTAATCGATTCATGAATTTTCCAGAATCGCCCATCACTAATTCACACTTCTACAACAGTAGCAATAGAAGATTATTGCTTTTGCACCATTGAAAGTAACTTTCTTTACTAAAAGTAATTTTGTTTCTTTTTCCTTGTTTTTATATGTAATAATTATTTTTTCTATACATTGTTATCTTTGGGTTGTTGTTTTCATACCTCCAAAACCAAACTAAAAAAAATAAATATTAGAAGTTTGAAAATAAATTTTTATTTAGTAACCTCAGTGCGGGGTACAATGAAACATGTTTTATTACAGTAATAAAAATAGTAAATAGAATATATTAGAAGTAAGAGTAGTAAAACAGAAAAAAAGGAGTTTTGTTCTAACCAGGTCAGTAAAAAATGCTCTTGTTAAGCAATTAAAAAATAGAAAGAGAAAAAAAGCTAATAAGGGATTGTTTTGAAAACAAACTCTGCCTGCTACAGACTCTGATGATGATCCAGATTTTTTTTCCAGTCCCAGCTGGTCATCGAGGTACTAAGAATGAGATATCCCCACACAACCTGTATGGTACAAATATGTATCCGTATAAACATAAGGAAATATATACCGTTGGAGAAATCATACATAAATGAAGTCAAATGTGAAGTACTTGATATAAAAAAACTCCAACCAAGTTTTATTTATTTTTTTTTTTTTTTTTTTTTTTAGAAACTTGCATTAAAAAAAAAACTCAATTGTGTTGAAACTACCATCCCATATTCCTTCAGGAGCAACTGAAATATAAGCAGAAATGCTAATTTTTGAAACTGACTTGAGCCAATTTAATATAAAATGAAAGGTATTTCTTAAACTAATAGAATTTTCTTATTTTTCATCTTAGACTAATAATATTTTTATCAAGTTTCTTATTAATCAAGTTTTGTTTCTGTATTTATCTCATTTTTCATAAAATAAACTATACTGGGTGAAAATTGCTTCCATCATTTAGAGTGTTTCATTGTACCCCGGCATACGGGGTACAATGAAACACTGTAAGACATTTATTTTTTGTTATTTTTCAAGCATAAAGATATTGTTTAGAACCTAATAAAAATTTATTTAGATGGAGAAAATACAAGGTTAAAAATATGCATTAATTATATTTTTGTGCATGCAAAATTGTGGATAGGAAAAAATAATTAGTAAATTTTGTTTCATTGTACCCCGTCTTCCCCTAGGTACAAGTGTTACAATTGAGTTAACTTTTATTAAGTTTCAGATTTGCTAAAATTATTGTATTTTAACATATGTTTTATTTTGTAAGGATTTGAAACTATTTTTTTCATGATTTAACAAATATTATGTTATTTTATTTAACTTCAATGATCGTATGTTATGTTTTCCCAGTTCAAAATTTTTACTCGAAATTTAACTCACTTTCAAATACCCAATAGAGATTAAATTTTACATGTATACTGACCTAAATCCAGTGACAATCTAATATTATTATGATTTTCGGTGGTTACCATTCATAATTATTTTACAGGATAACACAAATTTCGGATCGACTACTGCCAAGAAGTTTAAGAAAAAGTTTTAGATTAGGTAACACAAGACTGCAATGGTTGTGTTTTTTAACTTTCATGTGTTTTCTAGCACTGAATCCGAGAATTACCTTAATTTTTAACCATCATCTCAGGATGTTTTGCAAATCATAAATTGTCAAAATTAAAAAATAACAAAAATCAAATACTATAAAATAGAGGAAACGGCTGAGTTTAACTTTTGATAATTGATTTTTATGTACTTTTTTAGCATTAAATCTGAAAATGACCTAACAGATGTAAAACTTTTTTTATTTAATTTTCCTTATGTGATGGTTAAAAATTAAGGTCATTTTCGGATTCAGCAGTAAAAAGTACATAAAATAATTTAATAACTATAATAAGTTTAGTAAATATAATACTCTTGAAGCTAACTGAAAAGCTTAAATTTACATTTTAAATTAAAAGCTAAAACATTTTAAAATTATAGGGTTCCTTATCTAAAAGTGCAAGTAAATTAGTATAAATAAATTTTCTAAGATTCAAAGAAGTGAATAAATAAAACAAAATAACCATAAACAACAAATACATCATTTGTTCCTTTCCAGAAATATATTTTTAAAAAACCCGGGCTTTTTAAACGGGTTTTTTATAAAAAAAAAAAAAAAACCCAGCCCGGGTGGGCAGCTGGGCAGGTAACCCTGATTTTTATAAGTAAATTTTGTACTAAAAAAAAGTACGTTTTGAGTTATTATTTAAGAAGAGGATGGTTTAAAAAAATTTTAAATAACAAAATTAAAATTCCATGATTTCAATTAATTCAAACAAATGAAAAGAATTCTCTCATATTGAACAAGAAGCAACATATCATTCCACTTCTTTCATCAAAAATGAAAGGTGTACAAGCCGTAGCAAAATTTCCATTTATAACTGTATAAAAATGAGGATATTTTAGCGAAATTTGAATCACATTAATTTGCTTGTATAGAATGTGATGATATCCTTGGAAGAGACTGGGATTTGGCCAGTGGTACAGTATAAGTATTGTTAGCTGCATTCTTAATAAAATAATGTCTAGCTCAGTGCTGTTTAGATATGAATGGTTGCTATCAGAGTTTCATAATATAGGCGCACGCCGTGCGCGGAAAATTTTCTGCAAAATTCGGAACATTGCGGAAAATTTTTTTGAAAAAAAAAAAAAACGTAATTTTTGTTTTGTAACTTTTTTTTCTTTTAAATAACGAAATATTAGAAATATTTCCCAATTTTATGTATGATTTATTTATTGTTTGCCAGGGGTAGTTCTGTTCTGAATTTTCTGAAAATTTAATTTATTCGGTTCCGAAAATTAAAAAAAAATCAGACATCAACCCGAAAATTCAGGCGCAAAAAAATATCGCTTAAAAATATTGCGAATTTCAACAAATGGTCGCCGAAAGAAAACAATTTTGTCAATCGTTCGCAGAAAAAAATCACCACTTTCGTCAAAGCATCGCGGAAAAAACGTGAATTTCGTCAAAGGACCGCCGAAAAAAATGCGAATTTTTTTAAAGGATCCTGAAAGAGAAAAGATAATTTCGTCAAAAAATGAAAAAGACGCGATCGAAAGATCGTGAAAAGCACGTGGATTTTGTCAAAATCGAAAAACTTGCGAACCCAGCAGCAGAATTTTTTTCTGCAGTCTGCAACACAAATAGAAATTTAAAAAAACAGTCCGCAGAACTTAAGGACAATTGCCCTCTTTCCAATCCTTCATGCACTCAACACTCCCAGTATTTGTGATTAACATAAAAGGAAAATACTTTTTTAAATAATTTACATTTATCCTCAAAATTTTTAACACCACTATCTGAAAAATCTTTCATAAAATTTGTCAAAATTTCTATGAAGTTAGAAAACAGAATAACAGTAAAAATAACATATAAACACCAATTTCTAAAATTTTTGAAAAGATTGATACAATGTGATAATATCAAAAATTATATATAGATGTGATAATACAGGGATGAAAGTGCACTAAAGCCACTTTGAAGCAGCAAAAATCTATTTTTGTAGCAGTAAAATCCATTTTTGTAGCAGCAAAAATCTAATTTTTTAGCAATAAAAGCTATTATTGGAGCAGATTGAAATTCTTAGAAAATCAAATTTGAGTAATTCATGCAAATACCAGCGTTCGAAATCCTTGGTGGTCCACTGGTCCGAGACCACTAAAAATTCAATCGGACCACTAATTAAAAAAATTTAGTGGTCCCCAGGACTAGTAACTTTTTTCTTCTCTCTGACAGGTAAATGTCAATTTTCCCGTCCCTGAGATAACCACAACCAAACACAAACCACAAAATTTTATTTTATTTAAAAAAATAAATAAAAAATTGCATTAAAACTTAGTTGAAATAAATAATCAGAAATAAAATACGTAATTAATAATTTTATAGTTTTTGTTCATGTCTGTTTATTTAATTTTTAGCAAATTATAATTTTACATTTTATTATGCCGAAAATTTTGGGTAACTGAAAGGAAGTTTGGTTTATATTCTAGGAGGAGGAGGAAGGGGGGGGGGGGCATTCAAAGGGTCATTAAAGGTACTTAATAGAATTTTATGTAGCGGGCCAGTGACGATGTCTGCGGACCAGTGACTTTTTTTTATCAATTCTACCGCTGGCAAATACTATAAGTAATTCTAATGCAATGTTTTATTTAGCAATCTTAACTAGTTGTACAATTCAAATTTTAGCATGCTTTCACTCAAAACATGGCCAACTAATATTTAACCTGCCACTCAGCTGTAAAAAAAATCTCGTGAAAACATCAATGTTGCAGCAAATTTTTCCGCGATTCTTTGATGGAATTTACCTTTTTTTCCTCCATCCTTTGACGAAATGCGTGATCTTTCGACGATGTTCGCGTTTTTCTCGCAACCTTTCGACGATGTCCGCATTTTTTTATCATGATCTTTTGATGATGTCCAACTTTTTTCGCGATCTTTCGACGATGTTCGTGTTTTTTTCTGCGATCTTTCAACGATGTTCGCGCCTTTTTCACGATATTTTGAAAAAAATTCGCTTTTTTTCCACGATATTTTGACGATATAGGTGCTTTTTTGCGATCTTTTCGCGAAATTCGCTTTTTCCCGCGATTTTTCGAAGAAATTTGCGATTTTTCCGCGATCTTTTGATGAAATTCGCGTTTTTTTCGCAATCCTTTGACAGAATTCGTGCTTTTTCCGCGATCATTTGTCAAAATTAACGTTTTTTCCCGATCATTTGATGAAATTCGCGTTTTCCTGCCATCCTTTGTGGAAAGTTGCTATTTTTCCGCAGCCCTTTGATGAAATTGGCTTTTTTTTCGATCTTGTGACGAAATTTTTGCCATCTTTTGACGAAATTTGCCTATTTTCCACGATCTTTTGATGAAAATCTCATTTTTTAGAGATCCTTCGATAAAATCCGCATTCTTTCCGGGATCCTTTGACGAAATTTGTTTTTTCCGCGATCCTTTGATGAAATGTGCGTTTTTGTGCAATCCTTTGACGAAAGTTGCTATTTTTCCGTAGCCCTTTGACGAAGTTCGTGTTTTTTCCGTGATCATTTGACGGAAGCCGCATTTTTCTGCCAGCCTTTTGACGAAATTCACGTTTCCTTCTTGATCTTATGACAAAATTTCGTTTTTTCTTCGTGATCTTTTGAAGAAATTCACGTTTTTTTTTTTTTTTTTTTCCGCGATCTTTTGACGAAATTCGCTATTTTAACTGCAAACGATTGACGAAAAGTTTTTTTCGGCGAACATTTGTCGAAATTCATGACATTTACGCCGCATTTTTGGACTAATGACCGAATTTGTTAACTTCTAAAGAAATCACCTCTACGAGGATTGACTCATTTGATAGTGGGCGTTTCACGATCGCGTGTCTAGAGTATTTTCTCCGTGAATTATTTATATTTTAAAGGGAATTGGAGCTTCGTCAATCGTATGTGGCGTGGATCGTATTATTATGGCGCATGGCAAATAATTTCTAGCAAACTTTTTTTTTAAATTTTAACAGTTGAAAAATAGTCTGCATACCTTCTCAAGAGTCTGCGACGTGCGTCGCAGCGTTGCGCCGATTCTGCGCCCGGGCTTGCGAATTTTATCAAAATATCGCGAATAACATGCCATATTAGTCAAATGATCAAGAAAAAAGTGGGAATTTTGTCAAAAACAAACAAAACGCTGTCAAAAGGTCGCGAAACAAACAGCAACTTTCGTCAAAATACCGGAAATAACACGCGAATTTCATCGAAAGATAGCGAAAAATACAAATTCCGTAAAAAGATCGCAAAAAAAATCGTGAATTTTCTCAAAGGATCGCTAGTTTCGTGAAAAAATGAACAAAACGCAGTCAAAAGAATGAAAAAAAAACCCCTGTAAATTTCTACAAAAGATCGCGAAAAACAAGAAAATTCCACCTAAAGATCACGAAAAACACACAAATTTCGCCAAAAGATCCTGAAAAATATGCGATTTTAGTAAAAACATTGCAAAAAAACATGCAAATTTTGTCAAAAAATCGCAAAAATACGCGAATTTCATCAAGACTGCAAAAAATACACGAATTTTGTCAGAATACCGCAAAAATACGCAAATTTCGTCATAAGACCGCAAAAATAAGCAAATTTCTTCGAAAGATTGTGAAAGTCACTCGAATTTCGGCAAAAGATCGCAAAAAACACTCAAATTTTGGCAAGAGATTGTGAAATCACGTTAATTTTGTCAAAGGATCGCGAAAAACGCTAATTTCGTGAAATGATTGCGTGGATTTTGTTTATTTTATTATGTGATTTGCTGAAATTAGGTCCCCAAAGGTTCCTTTTTATGCGAAATATATGGTCTTTTTTTGAAAAAAAAATGATCCCCTTTTACCATTTTTTACTATAACTAGGGGGCTCGGCCCCCTACGAGCAGGGTTGTCTCGGTTTTAACCATGGTGGTTTTAACCAGTGGTTTAAACCGGTTTTAGCCGTCCTGGTCAAAATCCATTTTGACCACTGAAATTGACTATTCAATTTATTTACTACTAATCAAATATGTTTTACTAGCATATGTTAAAAACTAAGTTAACATTTGTTAAAAATGTCATAATATAAGTAACATAACACCAGCAAATACCAAATTTAAAAAATCATAACATAAATAACATAACACCAAGATACTCATGCAACACAAATGTTTTAATTATTTTTTTACACAAGCTTTTTTACGTTTTTATGTAATTTGTATTGAATTTAAAAAATGATTACAAGTAACAAGTTTTGCGGTCGTCTCTAAACTTAGATGGTTTCGTAATTTATTTTGGATTATTCCAAATTTAGACAACAATCTTTCAATTGATGACGATCTGGCACAACAATTCATTAGATGTAATGTGAATTCAACAAATTTTATATGAATTCCTTTAACCTTCTTCATTGCTATGCACCAGATATCAGGCCCAATTGTATCTTTTACACTTTCAGAAAAACAGGATTTTGGATATGGTAAGGGTTCTGCTTGAAATGCAATCACAAGAGGCAAAAAGGTAGGATCAATATTATCGTGTAACCATTGCCTTGCTATTTCTTGCTTCTCTTCATAAATACTTTTACCCATGTCGACAGGATTAAGCATATAAGCCAGAAAATGAACTGGGGTAACATTTTCATTAAATTGAGACTATCATTTTAGAATAAGTTTCAAGATCTTTCTCTTTTAGCAAACTTAACCCTTCGTCGCATGCATCAGATATAATAGCATCTTCTTTTTGAAGTTTATCTATAGCAAGGGAAATAAATTGATTTTGTAAATATTTTACTTCTTTGTATATGCGTACATTGTTAATGATTTTAACAATGTTATCATCAATATCATCCTTCATGCTCATCTGCAATTTTTCATTTCAATAACATCATTATTGAACTAACTTTGTGTTTGTAATATCTTGTCCTACAAGATTCAAGTAATGTGCAGCACATCCATAAGAAATGAACAGTTCGTCTCTATATGCATTTTTAAAATCTTCTCTCATGCGTTTAATCTTGTTTTCATTGTCACTTACAAAACTTCTTACTTTACAAACTTGTTTTCTACCTCTTCTTTAGCATCAGCTGCTAGTTTTAAACAATACTGGGCAGTTTTTTTAGATACCCCTGTATCAACAGCTGAAAGGAAGAATGACTTTCTCCCTGTTGATACGCAATTAACAATGAAAGGGCAATTATGGATCTAGCTTTCTTATTGTATTGCATAAGCATATTTTACTAATGAGCCTCCTTAACTTATCAGTGTATTATTTTTTTAATTGCCTGTTACTTTTATTACTTATTAAGTTACTTTTAATTGGAAAGAAAAAAATTATCAAAATTAAGACCGTTTTAAGCAGTTTTGACCGTTTCTGACCACTTTTGACCAATTTTGGACGGTTAAAACCACTTTTATCCAGTGTCCTGGTCAAAATCAATTTTGACCGGTTAAAATTACAACCCTGCCTACGAGCTACGCTCGCCAACCCGCGTCCAGACACCGCAGATTCTAAATGCACGCTAATGTTGTCGGCTTTAAAAAGATTTCGAAAGATTGAATTATAATTTAAAAAACAGTGGCGATCTCACTATAAACGGATTTCTATTCATTTCTCTTTGATTGGGGAAATTTTAACGCCAAATCCGCTGCGGTACTACTTGATTATCCCGTCGACTAATTTCGCCAAATTATACAAATTGACATAATTTTTATTTTAAATAACGAAAGAACAAATAAATTAGTACAACATTAATAAAAATACAAATAAAACGTCGAAATAAAAATAACTTGATGACGTAGACACGTGTAACAACATTTCAAAATAAGCTAATGTAAAAGGAGTTAAGTAAACAGAATCTTTGTCTCCCGATATTTTTTAACAAAGCGAAAAGAAAGTTCTTTTAAATGAGACATTTTAAATTAATCGTTTTTAATCTGACGTAATTTTGACCAAACTATTCTTTTTCTTTTTAATATTCACGTGAAAATACTTGTGTTAGAAATAAAATATTATTTGCGCTTTCCTAAGAAAAATAGTTAAGTATCCTCTCAAAATATCAAATGTCTAGCGCAATTTGTAAATTTAAACCGTTTTGCGATATTATTTTGTGTTAATTTTATGTAATAACTGTAATGTGACATAAATATGACGTAATTTCTCCTATTTAAGACTTCTAACGCATGTTAATAAATTTATTATTTTACAAATTCCTTTCTCTCTTAAAATTCACGTGTAATTATAGTTTTTATGACGTAATTTTTAATAAGTTCCTGCTTTTTGTACATAATTATTTAATTGTAATTCCAAATGTTTTTTTCTGTTTATAATAGTCACGTGTAAATAAATTTTTTATTTATTACACGTATAAATATATATATTTTTTTAAGCAAACATTGTTTCCGCTGTTTATACAGTTGGCAACAGTTTAAATTAATATCACTTTCTAAAATCTGTAAAAAATATCTCTCAAAATGCTGAAAATTTGAATTTAAAATAGATATAAAACCTCGAAAAATGAGTCAAATTAAAAAAATAAATAAATTCTGCACACCGGGAAATTATAACGTATAAAATGAACTAAAAATTATTAAATTCTGATGTATAGTTTTTGCTACTATAAAACTTTTTTAGTGGAACAATTTTGTCCAACTTTAGCATTAAATATCTCTTAAAATAATTCTTCGATTTGAAAACTGTCTGCATCAGCGTGTTTATCAAACATTTCTGTATAACACTACCGATTTTCATATTTTTGTATGCGTTATTTTTCTTAATATTAACGAAAAAAGACCTCCGGTCACAAAAAATTCAAAACCGGCGGCGGCGGTGACACCGGTAGTTACTTTTTTTTAGAATAGAGAGAAAGTTGAGTGGGAGTCCTGCATGTTGTATTCATAGGCTTTCCTTTGATTAATTAAAATTATTGCTCTAAAATAATATTTTTTAAAACCAAATAAACTGATTTTTTTCTTCTTCCTGCTGCTAATTTTTCATTATTGTAATCTGTACCCAATTGTCGTTTAGTTAGCCCAGAGTTTGCAAAATGTGTGCAGAAATTTTATCTAAGTAATTATTCTTTCAAATGTGAAAATATTTTCAAGATAGCAATCATTTTAATTTTTAGGAGTTTATTAGCATAAGAATTTCAGTCTGCTCCAAAAACAGAATTTTAATTTTATTGCTACAAAATTAGATTTTACTGCTCCAAAATCAGATTTTTGCTGCTCCACAGGTGCTCCAAAATGTTTTTAGTGCACTTTCATCCCTGCATCAGCTCTCTTTAATGGTGATACTTATGAATAGACCTCTCCCTATAAAATGTGATTCAGTTGTTTCAGAAGCATTGCCGTATTCTTTCTGTGAACAGAGTGACTGGTATTTTGTGCAAATAGATATTAAGGATTGGGCTGTTTCTAAATGCATTGACAAAATAATTGATAAGAATTCCCCTTTTCTTATCATAGATTTTTAGCTTTATTATTTTTTTCAACTAAAATAATTATACTTTAATTAACCCGGGAGAACTTGCTAGTGAGAATGCCCAGTTGCTTTTCTTTTACTTTACATTCATATAATATCAAATTTTTTTGGTTGGCTTAGTACTTTTATTCACAAAATAGGTAAAATAATTGAAAAACATTTTGAAATTTTAATTAAAATGAAAAATGAATTAAGTACTTAAAGTACGACTGTGAGAGAAAATCTCATGCAGCGAGTTCTCCCGGGTTAATATCGATTAATTTTTAATTTAAATGGAAATTACTTTAAAACTACTGTTTTTAATTAATATCGTCAAAATAATGTAACACATTATTTTATTAAACATTAATTTAATTTGCAGAAAGTTTTTGACCCAATATTTGCATGCGCAGAAAGTTTTTGGTTTTATACAAGTCTGGTTGCTATTTCCAGCACTTCTCGTCATGTTATATTTCATAGAAATTAAAGTAACTCTGTTGACAATATAACTACAATCCCTTCATTGTTAGAGTAACAAAAGAAAATTAAAGTTTGACTTGGGGATACACTGTATTTCTGCTGAATAAGTGAATTGCGATCCTGATTTACTGGACAAAAAATTGCCTGTTTTGATGCTTATTATTACCCCTGAAATTTTCTTCCATTTTGTTTAGAAACACTCTGTTTGCGAAAAAGCAAGAAACGGATTATTTACCAGACAATGCTCAGTAACTTGCATTTCCACATTTATTAATTCCCATGAACAAATGACATGTCATTAATGGTTAATTTTTTTAAGTGACATTTTTAAAACAACAAATGAATAATATAAAATCATTCTTTTATTTAAAGATTCTAATTATTCTGAATATCTTTATTAATTGACAGTTAAAAGTAGAAATTGTGTAACGTTTTAAAAAATATTTTAAAGAGGTTTTTTAAGTATTCGGCAAACCGAATAGTTTGATATTCGGCCCAACTGAATATTCGGTAGTATGGCTGAATATCGAATATTCGGTGCATCCCTAATCAAATGTCAGACTCAAACAAATATTAGAAAATTGCTCCAGCTCTAAAATAACTCATCAGATTTTATTAAAACATATGCATTAAATAAATGCTTATGCGTAGAAATTAATAATTATCAAAAAAAATTCCTAAATCCTTACTATTTCAACTCCCTCAAGATGAGACATATATATTTAATGAGTACTTTGGTTAATTAAAAAAATTCATGTGATAATTTTTTTTCTTATCAGTTGCTTCCCAGCTGTGTGCAAATTGATCTTGGGAAAACTCGTCAAAATCATTAACACAACAATCACAATGATTTTCTTCTAGCCAATTCTCGAATAAGCGCAAAGAATATAACATTTAAATCCCACTGATGACGGTCTTGTGATGACTGAAAATGTTCTGGGTTTTTCTAATGTATTTTAAATTATATGTATGCACATGAAAGTAATTCTTGTGCATTTATTTGTGCTTTTTATATGAATATTAGTTAAAAATTTTATCTTTTCTGTAGAAAAAGGAAGATATATACATAGTATTCATTAATGTTCAAATATGTAGTTTTTTTATCTGAAAAATATTCAAAATTTCTTTGAAAAATCGGATTAACATGAAACCATCTCATAATAGTGAATACACAATCCGAAAAAATTAACGCTTTACCTTCACTTGCAGAAAATCACTAACGAAAATTTTCTTATACTTACAGATCACAAAATTTGCAAATTTCGTGACCTATTCATGGCATTCGTTGGCTAATTATCTCATGACTGACTGAATTTCCTGATTTGTTTTTTGCGATCATCTGACGAAATTTGATTTTTTCCGCAATTGATTCACGGAATTCACGATTTTTTTCTGAAAGCGTTGTACGAAATGGATTTTTTTCGCACAAGCACTTTCCGAAATTCACAATATTTTTCTGCGACCAACTGCCAAAATTAGATATTTGTTTTCGTGATTTTTTTGACAAAATTCACTTCCTTATTCACTCCTCCAAAATTCACTTCCTTATTGCTATCATTTATTGAAATTCACGATTTTGTTTCTGCCACCCACTAATAATATTTGGGATTTGTTTGCGTGAAAGTTGGACAAAATTTTGGACCTTTTTACATGATTATTTGCCGAATTTCTCATCGATTTTATTGCGCGGTTGTTCGACTAAATTTTCGTGATTTTTTGTGCAATCCCTTGACGAAATTAGATTTTTTTCGCAATCCTTTTACGAAATTCAAGATTTCTGTTTTTGCATTCATTTGACGAAATCTGTATTTCTTTTGCCGATCTCTGATGAAATTAGCAATATTTTCCACGGTCGTTTGAAGAAATTAGCGATTTTTTTAAGCGACCATTTCTGAGATTTTTTTTTTTTTCAAAATTTCCAAAATTCGTGATTTTTTTTCTGCGACCCATTGACGAATTGATTTTGTGGGTTTTGAAAGAAAGAAAAATCGCGGACTTTCACGAAAATTAAAAAAAAGTTCTGAAATAATCACATGCTTGTGAAAGAAGTTATGGAGACAAAATCACGTAGAGCATGTTTTATTGTGCAGAATTTTTTTTTCTGTGTGATTTGTGCAGTTCTGCAAGTGTAATTTTCTACGTTCCCTGTTCCTCAAAGAAAAATTTTTCTTGTCCTTCGTCATGAAACTCATGAAATGCCACCCCTGTAAGTAAAACTTCGAAAGGGACTAGAAAAAAGCTCCATTTAAACAGGTTTCAGTCTTAGCAAGTATAATTGTATGATGTTTTTTCAACGAAATTTGATTTTTTCCCCTTCTAGAAAGAATTCTGTTATAGACAGGTTTCGTTTTCACAAGTTTTATTTTAATACATCTCTTTTCAGAGCTATACAATAGAGCGGATGGTTTAACAGGTGGTGAGGATACCTGTAAAAATGAAACCTGTCTATAATAGAATCCTGTCTAAAAGAAAAAAATCATGTCCAATATATTAAAATTTTACCTTCTAAGATGGAAACCTGTCTAAAACGAAATATTTCATTGGTTCTGAGTTTTCATATTCGAAGTTCTTACTGTTATTGTAAGCATAAGTCAGTAAATGTTTCTCATATGGGGGAGGGGGGGTTAGACCCCCCTGGATACCATTCTTAGCTATATAGCATCCCTGAAAAAATGTTTGCCCCCCCCCCCCCAAGAAAGTTCTAAAATGGCGCCCCTGGTTATAGTTTTGATACTTTTTGTCACTGTGATTGTCTTTCACAAATAATTATCACTACAAGAATTTGATATCTCAAATGAAATTGCTTCAAACTATTCATTGTTTACTATACATTTTCCCCAAAGAGAAGATTTTATGGGCAGTCTTGCAGAGTCCCATTGATGCTTGTTTTTTGGTTTGGCAATCTACAAAGACCTCAAATATTTTGCTTTTTATTCCAATATCAGGTTGTACAAAGTTAATTTTGGGATTTACCATAAAATGTTGAAAACGTGCAGCTTCTAATTACTCAGACTTTTCGATTATAGAAAGAAATTGCAGGATGAAAAGTCCCAAATTTTTGTTTTGGCAAGAAGAGTTAAATTGCACAAAATTTGAGAAAAAGTGGCACCAATCCCATTGTGTGAATAAGAAAACCTTTAACCTTGTAGATATTGATCAACATGGTTAATTAAAAATTTAGTATGTCTTTAATGAAGTGAGATAAATATGGTGAATAATGATGCTGTTATTGACGTAGTGAAAACTGAACCTTATATATTTCACATAACCATAATTCAGAGTTTCCCCATGCAGTTTCAGGAGGGTGCTGTGCCCCACCTGCCCTTTGGTTTACAAAATAGCACCCTTCTTGCCCCTCATCCAAAGAATTAGCACCCTTCTTGCCTCTCCATTAAAAAAAGTGCCTTTTTTCTTTTTTGCATTAAAAAATTTGCTTACATAGTAGAATCTGACTCAATGTTGTTTTGAAAACAGATATCAAAGATTTAAATATTAAAAGTGACGTTAAAAATCAAAAAAGTGCCCTTAAGAATCCAAAACATGTGCTTAAAAATAAAAAAAGTGCCCTTTTCCTCACCGGCATTACCCTGCCCTTTTTTAAACCGAGGGGAAACTCTGCATAATTGAAATTTTATTGTGACCGTCCTTTTTAATACCTAAGTACCAAATTTTCTTATTTCTTGCAGTTTTAATATATATTGTGGTCATCATAATTAGTAATTTTATTTTTCAGGTAGAAGTAACTAAATCAAAAATGGACAGTTCACTGCAATATATATGTGGCAGTGTTGCCGCGGCTATTACTGGTGCTGTAGCCACAGCTGCTGTATACATAGCTACCCGTCCCCCACCGAAGATTAAACGGAACTTTGATCTCAATGCTCAGTCAGAAGAGCTTCCTGTAAGAATTTTTTTTATCTTTTTGAATGCCATTAAATATAATTCTCTCCTAAATGTTTTCAAAATGTATTCTTTAATTTCTTAAAATGTATACCTTATTATAATTTACATTATACATAATTTATATTTTGTCATAGCATGATTTGCTAAAAATAAATTTGGTATGTACTATTGATTATCCTAGGAATCCTAGAACTCTGGCATTCTCAATCTCTATACCTACATGTTATTTTAATGAGAAATGTACTTCAAAATGATACACTAGGTTTCTAGGATTAATAATCTCCCTAAAATTGTTTTTAAGTACAAAAAATGGAATTATTACTGATTTTAAGATTTTTTTTTTTTCAGAATGAAAAAAATATTTTAAAGCTAAACATTGATATCAATCCAAAGACCTTTAATGAAGTTTCACAGTAAATTTTATTTTAAGCTTAAGATGCATGCAACTTTTACAATTCAATTTTAAATTCTGCAAAATTTCATAAAATCGCTACTTTTAAGATGCAATTTCTCAAAAACACCATTTTTTTAAAAAAATCTGATATGCTCAATTGATACCTTATTAGTTTCTAATAAATACCTTATACGCAAATTGTGTGTTTTTGCTTAGAAAATTTTATATGATTTTTTGAAAATAACATGTTGTGTATATTTTTCAAAAGACAAGAGGGTTATTCTCTGCAACAGTGCAAAAAGTGCTTCCCAGTCATATAAATGCTCTTAATTTCATTACATTTTTATTTATTTTTATTAGAAGATCTAAACATAGTTTATTATGGACAGAAAGTAAAATTTAAAAATAAATAAATTTAGTATTTAAAAATGTAATATGTATCATACAAACATCATTCCCTCACCTTTCCCTCACCTCTACTACCATATATTATTGCCTATTTCTTTCCATCTAGAAATAAAAATAATTAAAAATACCCTAAGCAAAATAAAGTTCTTATTTGGTACATTACAAAAAATAATAAAAATATTATTTTTTACAATTATTATATAGTCTACTCAATCAATTTTATGTTTCCCCATGTTAGACCATCATTCCCTCACACATTGCTATTATCTGAAATATCTACCACTAAAGAGCAGTAGCAGTCTAGCATCCTTCACAGAGAAGAAGCCATTTTGAGCACTTGTCAGTCCAGCAACATAAATTGGTGGTGTAAAATTTTGTTAATTTTTCAGAATTTTTTTTCAGTCAGAATATCTAGAAGCGTTTTTATTAGCAGTCATTCCCTCACACAGAATACTAATTTTTTTGTAAATATCAAAAATTTTAATTTTATCATACATTATATATTAAGTGTTTCTCTTCAAGGAAACAGTTTGGATTTCTTCATAATTTTGCATTTTTTCCTACAATTAGTGAAAATGTCTTATTTCATCATTCCCTCACTTGTCATTCCCTCACATTTACCATTATGAGGGAATGATAAGATGAGTGAGGGAATGATGTGCTTTCTGTTTAAATGATGGATTTAATTTTCCTGCTTAAAATTTATACTAATAGCATGTTATTTTTTAAATTTAAGTGGCTCAAACTAACCAAAACATTTTATTTAAGCTGTTCTTGGAGAAATTTATAAATACGCCAGAGTAGCTTAGTGAAAAATTATGCATATACGTGTTGATTAGCATTTTACATTTTTTATGCGATTAAAATATATTATTGAGTTTTAAAAAACCTTAAGAAGACAGAAAATGAAAAATAATCCTTTGAAGCTTGAAAAACTGAAATATTTAAAAGAGGAAGGGCAAGTTAAAAGTGTAAAGGAGATGAGTTCTAGACAACAATGTCAAAAAAGGGAAACAGTGGAAGAAAAATTTTAAAAATTATAGAGAAAATATTAAGAAAAATAAGAAGATTGAGCAATTTCTTTCTCCCCAGACTCCATCAAATAGTTGTAAAACAGATTCCGCAAGTTTTAGTGGTTCTGAGGCTAAACGTCTTTTTTCAAGGCAGAGTGCTTGGAGAAAAAGAATTAGACGTGGCAGATCAAAACTGTTTCGAGAAAATCAGTCATTAAAAGTTCAACTGTAAAGCTGCAAAAGGAGATAATCAAAATGCAAAAAGTATTACCAAGCCTTACTTAAAAGTTTTTTTAAAACATCTAAAAGTTAACTCTTAAAAGAAAAAATAACTGGAAATAAACACGTATCATCCAAAATTAGAAAAAGCTTTTATTTGGAGATGTTCTTTACACAGCATTGGCATCAACTTTTAGCAATATGGGAAAGAGTCAAAAAGGTAAACAAATGTACTATAGAATTCTAAGGGAAGTATTTTGAAAAAATACAGATTGCTACATATGACAAAAAAATATATATATATTCTTAGATATCGAAGCTTGAAGAATATTATTAGCAAGGAAGCTTATCTCTTTACTTATCGTAAGAGAGGCAATTGCCTATTTAATAAAGTTAAACAGGATATATTAAGTTTTTGCTAAAAACTTTGTCCAGGAAAAAAAGATTATACCTCAAAAAGCAAAATAAAGAAACAAAAGAAGGCTTTTATGCGATACACATAAATATTTATACAAGAAGTTTATCAAAGAAGTTGATTATGTTTTGAGTTATTCATCATTCTGTCGCCCGAAACCACTTTAGGTGAAAAAACATAATGTTGAAGAAAGAGATACAGCTGCTTATGAAGCTCATTCCAACATAAAAACAATTGTATTAAAACTTAATGAAACAGGAATAATAAATTTTAAAACATCTGATGTATTACTAGAATTATGTTGTGAGAAAAACAATATAAGCTGCCTTCAAAGGAAGTGGGAGAATTGTAAAAGTAACTTAATTTTATAAACTATTGAGGATGAAACAAGTTTATTAAAGCTGAAGAAATGGATCTGGGAAACACAAACTATAATTAACCAAACCAAAACTAGTCAGATGTGGCAATCCCAAAACTTTCTTCGATCTCATACATGTGAATACTTCCCGAAAAATGCAGCTTAGCAGGACCATCGGTTAGGTGATTTACACTAAACTCTAATCAGCAACAACTTATGTCAAGTCTATCTTAATCTGATGTTTGATGAAAATCTGTACATTAGTTTTTGAGATAGAGCTATTCCAGAAATCATAAAAATTCTGCGTATCAGCGTCACCTGTTGGGCGATTTACACCAAAAACTAATCAGGACCAATTTATATCAGAGACTAACTGAATCTTAAGTTTGATAAAAATGCGAGCATTAGTTCTTGAGATATAGTTATTGCAATAATCATGAATAATGTTAGCATATAAGCGCCACCTGTTGGGTGATTTACCCCAAAAAGTAATAAGCAACAAATTATATCAAGTACTAAATGAATCTGAAGTTTTATGAAAATCCGAGCATTAGTTCTAGAGATATGGCTAATGTGGAAATCGCGAAAAATGTATGATAGCAGTGCCACCTGTTGGGCAATTTACACCAAAAAATAATCAGCACCAATTTATATTGGGAACTAACTTAATCTAAAGTCTTATTCAATTCCGTCCATTAGTCCTTGAGATAGTGTGCCCACAAAATTTCTGTCCCATACAGACAGACAGAGACTTTGTAAAACAATTTTTTTTTTCGGGATATCCGACCTCTAAAACATGTAAATCCGTCGAAAACCGGAATTCGAAAATTTTCACGAATCCAATAATTTCTTCTTGTAAAGATAGAAGAAAGTAAACAGATGAACATAATTACCACACACCTTATGGGGAAAGAAAGACTGAGCCCCCCCTCAGCCATGTGATAATAGATCATCAGTTTTCATGTTTTCATCTATTTAATTTAATTTTATACTATTATAATACTATTTTATTGTATCAATTCATATTAAAAATAATGTGTTAATAACTTGTTTTGTAAGCAATCATTCCCTCATATCTGTTTCATCATTCCCTCACTCATCATTCCCTCACTTTTAAAATTTTTATTTTATTTTTTTGTTAAGTCAAATTTTTAAAACGATTTCTGCTGCTATTAAAATCTTCAATAATTGACTAATTGCTTACCATTTATCTAATTTTTATGAAAATTTACGTATGTATCATTCAAGTCAGACTGCTTGGCCAAATTTGCAAGTATTGTAGAGAACAACCCAAGAAAGTCAAGCTTTTTCTTATTTCACTGAATTTATAATTGATTATGAAAATAATTGGTGGATAGGACAAATCAGTAGTATATCATGATAACTAAATGACATTACAGTATCATTCAAGTACCCCCATGGTCCAGCAACCATGGGGCATTCCAGTGGCCAGAAGAATTGTGAAAGAAATCTGGAATTGATGCCAGGAAGGAAAGGGCATCTTTCAACCATCACGTTTGGCGAGTGGTGCCCATTAAATTTGGCGAATGAGGACAATAAAGTTAATCGCCATGTTTTTTAAGTGTTACTCGACGAATGACGAGTGCTAATTTTATGCTATATTTCCCAATGGTAATGCACATTCATTTTTTTTCTTTCCAGATTCTTCTGGCCACATAAATACTTTTTCTAGACCATGGGGGGGGGGGGGGGATATGAATGATGCTGTAATGTCCTTTAGTTCTCGTGATATACTATTAATTTGTTCTATCCACCAATTATTTTCATAAATGCATCCAATGAAATCACCGATTTATAAATCATGTATTGAATATTGTTTTATCTGGCTGGAGGTTTCAAATTTTGTTAATGCATTTTTAATTGTTCGTCCCATATAACCTTCATTATTTTTAATCATCCAATAATATTTAGATCGCAGAGTTTCTCCCAGGTTTAAAAAATGGCAGGGTGCTGTTTGTGGGAAAAGGGCACTTTTAGATTCCAAAGGGCATGTTTTGGATTCTTAAGGGCATTTCTTGAAATTTTTACAGGCATTCTTTTGAGTTTTAAAACTACTTTTTAATATTTAATAGACAGAAAACTATTTTAAAGACAGCAATGAGTCAATTTATACTATGCAAGTAAATTTTTTAATAAACAAAGGAGTAAAGGCACTTTTTTCAGGTGGGGGCAACAAGGGAGCTAATTTTTCAAATGAGGGGCAAGAGGGGTGCTATTTTGTAAATCTAAGGGCAGGCAGCGTGCAACACCCTCCTGAAACTGTCTGGGGAAAACTCTGTAAGATCGTATACCAACAATACATTTTACATTAACTTATTCTTTCTCATTATTAGCTCTATAGGCTTGAATAATGTTTCTGTCTAGATGGAGTAGAAGGATATTTTTTAACAGACGATAGTTCAGCAACAAATGAGACAGGATCTCGAATGGCTCATTTTGGGGATTAAATTTCATTGCATAATGCTTACATAATCCCCCTATAGCATCCCATGCACTTTTTCATAGCCAGGAGCTGAAAAAATCCACTTCTTTAGTACAAATTCATTATTTTTGTGCAATCCATAAAAATATTTATTTTTAAAATGCGCTGTATCTCCATCTGATATATACACAATTGATTCCGGTGTTTGTAATTGGTACAACTTAAATAATTCTTTTTTTATATTTTCTATGGCACAAACAGCATGAGCTGTATCATGAGTTATAATCAGAAACTACAATAAAACTCTCTATTTCTTCTCTAAAATATGCTGTACAAGTAAATAACGATGTTTGAGTATTTTGCCAGTGAAAGCTTTTTACTTCATCTGGCAGGATTACCGACCAGTTTTTAGCAAAGTCAAAATGAATCACGAGCACAGATTTTTTTTGGGGGGGGGAGATAACTTTACCTTAGCAGTTCCTTGTCTCTGAATTTTCCTTGTGTGATAATGAGGAATTGCTTTTCTCACACAGTGCCTTACATCTTCTAGAATTTTTTTTAATACATACCAACTTTAAGTCACCACCTTCCCATTAGGGATGCACCGAATATTCGGTATCTATTCGGTATTCAGCCAACCAAATACTTAAAAAAAAACTTTTAAAATATATTGTTGAAAACCTGATACCATTTCTATGTTTAACAGTCAACTTATAGAGATATCAAAATAATTAGAAACAGAATCAGATATTTAAATAAAAGAGAATGTTTTTACATTATCTATTTGCTGTTTGTTAAGTATTATTTAAGAAAATTAACCAATCACGTGGATTTTCATAGGAATTATGTACAAATGCAAGTTCCTGAATATTGTCCAGTAAATAATCTTTCTTGCTAAGATTTTAAGAACGTTTACAATCTTTGAAAATGATCGCCCTCTCCAGACACCGATCTAGGATGCATTTAAAGACTTCCTTGCTTTATCAAAGGGAGTAAAAAAGTTATTCTTGCTGAGTTGCCATCATATAAAATTTGACTAGATTGTATTATTTGACTTTTACTTTAGTCTCTTCCTGACAAACAAATAACATATGATCCTGTACAACTTTTTCACAATTTCTCTTTGATTTTAAAATCTTTGTTTTAGAATTTATGAAAATTTTATTCATTTGTTTTAATTCACAGAAGCCATGAAATTTAAAATTTTATTAATTAAAAAAGTTTTATAACTATCCTCTTAAATAACTCAAAGCAGATTTTTTTTCTGCATAAAGTTTTCTTGAAAAAAGCTTTTGATTAACAAAATGAAGGATTCTCTTTTAAATATATGTAAATTGTTTTAAAGTTTAACATTTTTTAATGCCTTTAAACTTTGAAATATAAAAGTATTCAACAAGCCGAATATTCAGTATTCGGCCAAATAGTTACTATTTGGCTGGCTGAATATTCGGTATTCGACCCAGCAGTTACTATTCGGCTAGCCGAGTATTCGGTTCACCTGTTGGCCAAATATTCGGTATTCGGCCAAATCATTATTCGGTGCATCCCTACTTCCCATATAGCATATACATTATATACAACCTCTTCCTCTTCATTCAAATCAAAAGCTTCAACTGCATGGCTCATACGGATAATGTTATTTTTCCAGGAAAACTACCAGTATTTTTTTATCGAAAAAAAAATCTAGATTAAACACGCTGAATAGGTGAGCAGCATTGAAGGGTTTCCTAGTTGATATCAGCTTAACACCCTGAAAATTTCGCCTTCTTTTAAGAAGAGATTTTCTATAAGATAATACCGGTGCCGAAAAATTTTCTGGTCTGCAAAATTCAAGGACGCGTACAAGCCATGAACTGTAAGAATTCCTGTGAAACAATTTTCATAGTTTATTTTCCTATATAAGCATTTCGTCGTCAGATCATCTTCTTTAATTTGAATGCCTGTTAGATTTTTAAGAGCTACGCATATTAATTTCTAATTACTGCAGTAAATACAACAGCGTACTACTTGTATTGGCTGAATTTAGACAGATTTGGATGTAATTAATAAAATTTTGATATTCCTATTTTCATAGAACATGAGTGGCCAACTGTGACATGCTTGACACCACTAAAATTTTATAGTAATCATTGCCTTGTCTAATCATCGAATCTCTGCAATTCAAGAAGTCGACTATTTCTGTAAAATTTTAGTGATATCCGGCGTGCCAAAGTTGGCCACTCTTGTCATAGAGGGAATTTTTTTTTTCATTAAATTATGTTTCTTTAACAGAACGTGCCATAAAATGTTTTACTCATTTGATTTTCTCACCATCATTTTCAATACAAATAACACCACTTTTGATTGGACTATCTTTAGTACGATCTTTATCCTCAAAATAGCAGGACAATGCAACATTTAGTGCTTCTGTTGATAAAGGATGTCCAATATAAGGATCAGATTGTGCATAAATTCTTTTTCTAATTTTTCTGGATTTAACTACTAGATATTTTGATACACTTTTTATTAAAAATTATTACATATTATTCTTTTTATTAAATTGCATATTATTCTTTTTAAAAAATCAATCATATATAAATTCAGTGAAATAAGAAAAAGCTTGACTTTCTGGTCTTTTAAAAAATATACACAACGTGTTATTTTCAAAAAATCACAATTTTCTAAGCAAAAACACACGATTTGCTTGTAAGGTATTTATTAGAAACTAATAAGGTATCAATTGAGCATATTATCAGATTTTTTAAAAATTGTGTTTTTGAGAAATTGCATCTCAAATGTAGCGATTTTACAAAATTTTGCAGAATTTAAAAATGAATTGCAAAAGTTGCATGCATCTTAGGCTTAAAATAAAATGGTACTTTTCGGTTAGCCGGGTGCCAGTGTTATACAGTACAGGACCCAAAATCCAAAAGAAAAAAAAATTGAAAATTTTCTATAAATTTGTAAATTTTTACTAAAATTTTGCAATTTCTGAAATTTGTCGAAAATTTTACAGATTCTTAATTTTCTTTTTAGTCTATTGTGTTGCAATGTGTAACCACTAAAATATGTTACATCAGTGATGAGAGAACACGGTGTCCCCTCTTTCCCCCCCCAACCTCCAAAAAAAAAAAGAAAAAAAATTAGAAAAAAATCATTTTTCTGTCAAATTTTAGTTTAAAATTAATTTATAATAAGATTCGTTTTTTAAAAAAAGATATTTCATACCCTCCCTCTCACTTCGATAAAATATTATGACTACACAATTATGTTACTTGAATCAGGGGTGATTCTGAGTAAAAAAAAAAATAATAATTCTGAAATTCACAGCAATTTTTTTTTGAAAGTTTACAGAAAAGGGGGGGAGGGGGGGGGACTCTCGGCACTAATTATGTGTTTTATCCGCGATCCTTTAATAAAAATTTGCACTTTTCTGCGATCTTTTGATGAAATTAAGAGTGTTTTTCGATCCTTTGGAGAATTTTTTTTTTTTTTTTTTCTATCATTTGATGAAATTTGCGGTTTTTTCGCGATCTTTTGACGAAATTTGCGGTTTTTTCGCGATCTTTTGACGAAATTTGCTTTTTTTTTCGCGATTTTTGGACGAAATTGGGGGAGGTTTTTTCGATCCTTTGAAGAAATTTGTTTTTTTTTTTTTTTTGCTATATTTTGATGCAATTTGTGGTTTTTTTGCGTTGCTTAGAAGAAATTTGTGTTTTTTTCTGATTTTTTTGATGAAATTTGTGTTTTTCCCGCGATTTTTTTTTTGACGGAATGCGGGAGGACCCGAAATCCAGAAAATTTCAAAATCCGGAAAGCCTTCGGTCCCAAAGATTCCGGATAATAGGTCCTGTACTGTATATACATATATGTATTGTATATATACAATACATATACATATATATATTGTACATATACAATATATATATGTATATATTCGTATATACACATAGATGTGTATATATAGTTATATGTATATACATGTATGTATGTATAACACTGGCGCCTGGCTAACCGAAAAGTACCAATAAAATTTACTGTGAAACTCCCATTAAAGGTCTTTGGATTGCCATCAGTATTTAGCTTTAAAATATTTTTTTCATTCTAAAAAAAAATTCTTAAAATCAGTAATAATTGCATTTTTTGTACTTAAAAACAATTTTTTTAAATTAATCTAAAAGGTCACTATATTTTTTAAAACTACGCTAAAGTGAAATTTAGCCTAATAACCATTTGTAAAAAATTGATTGGATACGTTAAATATTTTTGGTACTGTGTTCATTTCAAAATGAAGCGTTTTTCTGAAAATTGTCAATTATATCATGAACTTGAAAGTGCTGTAACCAGAGGAAAAATTTTTTTAGGGAAAAATTCTTCTGGGAAATTTTGTGTATTACTTAGTTGCAACTACTGTAATTTTTTTAAATAAATCTATGACGGTGAATTGACATGTCCTGCCTGAGCTAAGATGGAATTGCTCACTAGGGATATAATATGGAAAAGTAGAAAAGAGAAGGAATATCTTCTGTTTTTCCATAATGTCCCAAATGTACCTTCGGCACAGATGTCATATACATCCCATATTGACGCGATTTTTTTCCCGACGCCAATTTGGCAAAAACATCAACAGCATAAACATCTGGGTTACCATATCAAGCAAAATAATGACACTTTGGCGCCAGTTAAGTACCCGTTGCTATATGACATTGGCATCAAACAAATCGCGCCAATATGGGGCGTGTATGACATCTGTGCCGTACCTTCTTTCATTTTGGAACATTAACATTTTAAGCAAATGATTATCCAAATTATATGCTTTGTATGATATGAAAAAAAAAATCCCACACGTTTCCTATTACAAACTTTTCTCTTCTCAAAGAAAAAGAAAAAACCTTTCTAAATTAGTCATTTGTATATTTCTCTCATATTTTTCTCTTCTATGTTTCCCAGTGTGTAAAGTAGGTATCCACTGAATAGTGATTTTGGCCGAATATTCGGCCTACAGGCGAACCAAATACCGAATATTCAGCTGGCCGAACAGTAACTGTTATGTGAATACCGAATATTCGGCTGGCCGAATACTTTTATATTTCAAAGTTTAAAAGCGTTAAAATTTAAAACAATTTTACATAATACGGAAACTTATATTTTAATAAACAAGAGCTTTTTACAAGTAAACTTTATACTGGAAAAATAATTATTTTGAGAATTAAAACAAATTAATAAAATGTTCTTAACACGTTAAGCGACAAGTCAGTCACCGGTGACTGACACTGAAATTTCCATTTAGAACACGACATTCACCGATGACTGACGGTCTAAAATATTATATAAAACTAAAAATATATAGGGTAGATGTGCCAGTAATGGACACCCCTTGATGTTTTTGCCTCATAAAAAAATAACTAATAAATATTTAGCTTTAATTATTTTTTTTTTAGAATTCCCCCTTGCATGTTTTATAAAACTGGGTTATTGTTGATACTTTTAATCAAACCAGTCAGGAAGCAGAAAATGATGTTTCAAAGTTTCGCTGTTTTTCTGTGAAAATCTTAATGAAGAGGCTAAGAGCTGGCTTTGTTTAATTAATTCATATATTGATTCATATGATAATTCATATATTAATTCATATATTTTCTTGCAAAATTTGAATGTTTTTGTTTGAGTAGCAATAGAAAACTTAGAATTTTATATACTAACAGCCATTTACAAAATTTCATTTATTTTTAAGTTTTTAAGAAGGGGTGTCCATAACTGGGATGGTTAGTTATTTAATGATTAGTCATTTTCCAGTAATGGACACCCCCATGTAGACATTGCTAAAAATGTAATTTCAGTAATTTTTACAGTGCATAAAATATTTTGACTTAAATTTGATTATTTAGGTTTGCAGTTTAATTTTTAAATTGTACTTACCAAAATGTAATAACACCAAAACTTTTATAAATAGCTGCTTTTAAGTTATTTTATGCGATTAATAAAATTTCAATGTTTCTTTTCTTTTTCTTTTTTGTTAAATGTATATGTGCATATTTTATAATCTGGCAATCAAACCAGCCAGGAAGCAGAAAATACTGTTTAAGAGCATAGTCAAAGAGGGGCTCATAGGGCTTAATCCCTCTCTGTTTAAATAAAAACAATTAAGTTACAGAAGCTATTAAAAATCTATTTTCTGTCTTAAATGTTTCCTTATTTACCTCTGACAAAAAATATATAATATTAATAAAAGTTATAGGTAATATTCATGAAACTTGTAAATCTGCAGATCAGTGGCTTCTTCAAACATCAGTTTCTACAGTTTTATTTTGAAATTATTTTATTTAGTATTTAAAATATTCAACTCACAATATCATTTCTTTCATATTTGTAATATTAATTATTATAAATGATATATCAAGTTAGTGTCTGGAAGATTAATTGTTAAAAATAGTGAGACAAAACTAAACACTATTATTCCAAAACTTTTTTTTTTTTAACCCTCCAAGCGTCTTGCAAAAGGGTAAAATTGTAATGTTGTTTTCTTTGCATTTTGTTTTAAATGCTAAGAAAATATGATTCTTTCAGCATTATAAAAAAAACTGAATTACAAATATGAATGTGATCCTTGAGAGTATTAATCTTTCTTCAATGTATTTAAAATTCATTAAATCTATAGAATTACATTATCTTAAATATTGCTTGTATTGCAGTGAAACCTGGAGCTTAGTGAACGGGATATTACGCCCCAAACACTTAGAGGGTTAAATTACCTTTTAAATCCCCCACTGTTTCAATAATTTGACATCTGTAATTGCCTGATCTTTAGTATTTTAAACTATTCATCTAAAATAATTAAAACATCGATCTTCTGATAATTACAATAATTGACGCAAACAGTAAACGATTATCACAAATATTTTATTAATTACTGGTATCAGAATTGTTAAATTTATTTGAAAATAAGTATTTTGTTTCATTAGTATGTATTCATTAAATTCTGGTTCTAAATACAGTCATAAAACAATTATATTTATTACTTTTTATGGGATGTCCATTACTGGAACAGAGGGTGTCCATTAATGGGCTTTTGGGTGTTTTGATATATTTCTGTTATTTAAAATTAAATTTCGATTCATATTGGGAAATGAGACTATAAGAATTGTTAAATATTGTTGCTAGGTTAACATAATATTGAAAAAACTGGAATATAATAATTATAACTATTAATAAAAAAATAATTTTAAAAGAAATTCCTTAAGGGTGTCCATTAGTGGCACATCTACCCTATATTGTTTTAAGTAATTACTGAAAATTTATTTAAAATTTACTTACCTTTTATTTATTACAGGATTATACTTTCTTAAAAATCTCTCTATTCTAAAAAAAAGTAACTACCGCTGTCACCGCCGCCGCCGCCGGTTTTGATTTTTTTGTGACCGGAGGCCTTTCTTCGTTAATATTAACAAAAATAATGCATACAAAAATATGAAAATCGGTGGTTTTATACAGAAATGTTTGATAAACACGCTGATGCAGACAGTTTTCAAATCGAAGAATTATTTTAAGAGTTATTTAATGCTAAAGTTGGACAAAATCGTTCCACTAAAAAAGTTTTATAGCAGCAAAAACTATACATGGCAGTGTAATCATTTTTAGATCATTTTATGCGTTAGAATTTGCCGGAGTGCAGATTGCATTAATTTTTTTATTTTGACTCATTTTTTCAGGTTTTATTTCTATTTTAAGTTCAAATTTTCAGCATTTCTAGAGATATTTTTTACAGATTTCAGAAAATTGTACTAATTTAAACTGTTGCCAACTGTATAAAAAGCGCAAGCAATAATGTTTGCTTCAAATTAAAAATTTATTTACACGTGACTATTATAAACAGGAAAAAAACTTTCAAATTAGAATTAAATAATTACGTATAAAAAGCAGGAACTTATTAAAAATTACGTCATAAAAAGTATACACGTGAATTTTAAAAGAGAAAGGATATTGTAAAATAATAAATTCATTAACATGCGTTAGAAGTCTTAGGAGAAATGACGTCATATTTACGTCACATTATAGTTATTACATAAAATGAACACAAAATAATATTGCAAAAAAGTTTAAATTTAGAAATTGCGCTAGACATTTATTTGATATTTTGAGAATTAATTTAAAATATCTCATTTAAAAGAACTTTCTTTTCGATTTGTTAAAAAATACCAGGAGACAAAGACTCTCTTTACTTAATTCCTTTTATATTAGCTTATTTTGAAATGTTGTTACACGTGTATACGTCATCAAGTTATTTTTATTTCGACGTTTTATTTGTGTTTTTATTAATGTTGTACGAATTTATTTGTTCTTTCGTTATTTAAAATAAAAATTATATCAATTTGTATAATTTGGCGAGTGGTTTGGCGATTTATATAATTTGGCGAAATTGGTCGACAGGATAATCAAGTAGTACCGCAGCGGATTTGGCGTTAAAATTCCCCAATCAAAGAGAAATGAATAGAAATTCGTCGCCACTGTTTTTAAAATTATAATTCAATCTTTCGAAATCTTTTTAAAGCCGATCAAATTAGCGTGCATTTAGAGTCTGCGGTGTCTGGACGGGGGTTGGCGAGCGTAGCTCGTAGGGGGCCGAGCCCCCTAGTTACTTAAAATATTGTAAATTTTTCAGCTTCAGTGTCAGTCACCGTGGCACTCAACGTGTTAAATTCTGAAACAAACATTTTAAAATAAAAGAAATTGTGTAAAAATTGAAAGAAAAACTTTACAGTGTCATATCTATTTATTTATCAAGAAGAGACTAAAGTAAAAATAAATGATGTAATCTATTCAAATTTCAAATGGTGACTACTCAGCGAGAATAACTTTTCTATTCCCTTTGATTTAGCAAGGAAGTTCTTAAATGCATCCTTGATCATATCTGGAGTGGGTGATCATTTTCAGGCTGTAAACATACAGGTTGTTCCTAAAATCTTGCAACAAACTTTCAACGGAGGTAATATGATCAATACAAATATTTTTTGAACAAGAAACAATGTCCATTTATCTAAATCCATTTATTCTATCAAAATTACAATGCATTCAATCAGAAACACTGGGTGTGTAACTACAAAACGAAACTTAATTTTTGTTCTCAGCTTTATCAATAATTAAGATATTTAGCGAAATTTTTCCCAGTGACACAGTATAAATACTGTCAGCTGAATTCTGAATAAAGGAATGTCTACCTCATATTTGTTTAGATATGAATGCTGGCAACTTTCACTTTCACCATTTCTCATCATTCCATATTTCGCAAAAATCAAAGCAAGTCTTTTGAAAATATAGTTATATTTTTAATATTGTTTAAGTAACAAACAAAAATCCAATCTTGACCCCACTAAACAATGCTCAGGAACTTGCATTTGTACATCATTAATTCCTATGAAAATCCTCATTAATGATTCATTTTCTTAAGCGATACTTAACAAATAAATGTTAAAACATTTTTTAAAAATTTAAATATGATTCTGAACCTCTTTAAAGTGGACAAATAAAATTAGAAGTTGTGTAAGGTTTTTAAAAACATGTTTTAAAACGTTCATGAATTTAAACAAAATAATCTTTCATCAGACTTAATTTACAACATCATGTTTGGGTAATCCCATTGTAACAGACTAACAGTCGTAGAGAAAAAAAATGACCTCACCTTATTTAAAAAATAATTATGTAATTAAAAGATGGCTACAACTAGCATATGATATTACGAGATAAATTAATATAGTTATTAAGAATAAATTATTTAATGTAAATAATTTAAAAATGGTACTGTAACATACGAACAGGAATTACCATACTTTTCATATACCTTAATGTTTATCTATATTACAATACAAAGTCTCAAATCCAGACATTCGAAATTTAGAATTCTCCAAAATCCGGGTGTTTTGCTAACCAGAGATTATTTATTTATATATCCAGTCGAACCCTGTTATCCCGACACTCTAATGACCAGAAAAAAGTGTCATAAGCGGGATGTCGCGGTAATCAGAGTTGGAGAAAAATGTTTATAAAAAGTTGTATTTTTAATTAATTTCAGACAATTTTAAATTCATAACTGTTCTTGTAGTTTTAAGCAATAAAACATAATTATTAAATAAAATAAACATGAAAACAAAAATGAAAAGAATAAAAATCAGATTTGTGATGACTTATTTTTTTATTGTTACATGAAATAAGGTTTTCTTATCCCTAGATGTGCTTTCGAAAATTCTTTTTTCAGTATTATGCAATGAACTGTAATGAATAATCGTTGTTTTAGAAATGGATGTTAGATAATTTCTTGTTTCAATGTAATGCAATGCTTTGGTTTTAGTCGGATGAAAAACACAGTGTAACCACAAGAAAGCGTCGCCTGACCAGAACAAAAACACTGAGAGTAGACTGACACGTCTATCTAGAGCTTAAGAGAGTCATTTATAGTCTGACTCTCTTAAGTTCCAGAGTGTAGTATAGTGGGTTTATTTATTCAGATAAAGGATTGATGTAAAATTTATCTTAATGTGTATTTTAGACACTTTTGTGAAAAGTGTCTAATGTCGTCTTTTCATTTTTGTTTTCGTGTTTATTTTATTTAATAATTATGTTTTATTGCTTAAAACTACAAGAACAGTTATGAATTTAAAATTGTCTGAAATTAACTTTATTAAGCACTAAGACATTTCTTACCGCTTAATTTCCGTGCTTATAAGATGGGTTATGAAAAATGGACAGTTTTCCTATACTGTCGGGATATCTGGAGTTGAAAATTGCTCAACGACGTAAAATCTGGAGTTTATTTACATTGAAATCATATACAGAAAATCGGGAATTTGAAAAACTGACGTGATAAGCAGAGTGACGTGAAAACCGGGTGTCGGGATAACGAGGTCCTACTGTATATGTATATACAGTATGGAACCATTTATCTGGAAATAGGGTGTCAACGATTTTAATCAGTTGATTTAAATCAACAATTAAATCGTGATTTTAATCAAACGATTTTTTTAAAAAAAATCATTGATTAAAATCAAATTTTCTAAATGTTTAAAATTTCAAAAAAAAGTATGAAAATCTAAGATGAACATAATTTGAAAGTTTCTACAGGTATTTTGACTTATGACTAAACAAAAAAAGAGCTCTTAATAATTGTTTCTAAGCTTAATTCCTGAGTATTGTAAAAAATAAAAAACAGTAAGTTTGTAAAAAGCATTGTTTTTATCCAACATAAAACAGTTTAATTTAAGAATATTTAAATCTAATATAATTTGTAATGCCATAATTTTCTTTATCTAATCAATTTATGCATTTTTTTTTTATATAAAATAAACATAGCAAGTGTGATAAACATAAATTTCTGCAGATAAAAGAATAAATAGTCAGTGTCTTAGTTTCTTGTTCTGCTTTTGTAATAATAAATTAATAGCAATCTCGAGTTAAAGAAGAATAAAAGAGTTAACTGCTAAATTGTAAATGAATGCATAAGAGAAAAAAAAGCTAATTGGTATAAAAATGTTAAGCACAGCAAGAGCTTCTTGGGTATAGGTTGAATTAAATGTTTTTTTTTTAACTTTTTAACTCATATATACTAAAAAAAAAAAAAAAAAAAAAAAAAAAATAGGAATTTAAAAGGCAGTAAAACTTTTCTTAAAAAAAATTTTTTTTGAACCATTGAAAGCTAATAATCCTCACTGAGATGTAATAATGCTGTTATTTAAATATTTTGAGGATTTCAGATATAACATAATAAATATCCTTATATTTATTCTGTATGTGTGTATGAATGCGTTTAACTCATTTTCATAATTTTTTTGGTTACCATACACATACATGTGTGTAAGTTTAGATTTTGGGGATTAACAGTAATTTTTCTAAGTACAAATGCAAAATGAGTAGCAAATAATATTTAATTTTGTTATTTGTGCTACTAACTAATGAAATTACTTATTTGCATTTTTTATTAATTCTGTAATTACTTACTGTTTCTTCTAAGCCATTTTTTTTAAAAGTGTGCCACACCCTGCCGCTTTTGAAATTGGCAAAATGCACCCTGCTTTAAAAAAAAATAGTTAAATTCACCTGTAGTTGTGCCAGAGATTTCTTGTAAAAAACTTCCTCATTCAACAGTATTCCTAAATTCATGTGCCCAAGATCTTGCAAAAGTAGAACTTTATTTCTAAAAAAAAAAACAAAAAAAAACCAGGATATTATTAAAACATGTTGTTATTTATTTGTATTTTTCAATTTGTGATTCATAAAATGATTAAAAATTAAGGACACTTTATTTATGATACTAAAAATTCTTTTTTTTTTTTTTTTTTTTTTTTTTCTACTAAACACATTACTAATATATTTCCTCATGAAATAGTGTCCTTTTTTAAACTAGTATCCTGCTCCTTTTTCTTTCTAAAATGAATTACATTATTATCATTTTATTAATTGTAGCTAAAAAATGTATATGTTCCTTATTAGAGAGTTAATTGTTTAATAATTATTAATTTTAACTAGTGTTAACTATTTAATATTAGTTATTAATAATTTTAATAAATGTTAAATATCACTAATATTTAATAAAGTTTTTCATAATTATTACAATATTAATTTATATAACATTATTGTATTATACTAATTAATAGGATGTCAATGATTTTAATCAGTTGATTTAAATCAGTGATTAAAATCATGATTTTAATCAACCGATTTTAAAAAAAAATCATTGATTTAAATCAAAAATTGTCTAAATGTTTAAAATGTCAAAAAAAGTATTAAAATCCAACATAAACATAATTTGAAAGTTTCTATAGGTATTTTGACTTATGAATAAACAAAAAAAGAACTTGCAATAATTGTTTCTAAGCTTAATTCATGAGTAATTATAAAAAATTAAAAACAGTTGAGTTTATAAAAAGCATCGTTTTTAAGTTTTTATCCAAATTAAAGCAGTTTCATTTTAAAATGATATTTAAATCTAATATAATTTGCAGTGTTAGAAACTCTTTTAGGTAATCAATTTATGCATTATTTTATATAAAATTACACATAGCAAGTGTAATACATTTCTACAAGTAAAAGAATAAATAGTAATTAATAGCAATCTCAAGTTAAAGAAGAATGAAAGAATGACATCTTTTCAAAGCTAAATTTAAATGAATGCATAAGAGAAAAAGAAATAATTGGTATAAAAATGCTAAGCTCAGCAAGAGCTTCTTCGGTATAGGTTGAATAACTCATAACTTTGTAACTTTTACCTTTGTAACTCATATATACTAAATAAAAAGTAATAATTAGGGATTGAAAATGCAGCAAAATGCTAATTAATAATTCACTCTGAGAGGTAATAGTGCTGTTACTTAAATATTTTGAGGATTTCAGATATAAGTGGCTAACTTATATTTATCCTATATGAATGGGTTTAACTCATTTTCATAATTCTTTTGGTTATCATATATATACGTGTATGTAAGTTTACATTTTGGTGGTTTACAGTAATTTTCCTAAATACAAATGCAAAACGAGCTGCAAATAATATTTGTTAGTTTTGTTATTTGTGTTACTAACTGATGAAATTACTTATTTGCAGTTTTTATTAATCCTGTAATTATACTATTTCTTCTAGGATTTTTTTTTAATGGTGCTGCACCATGCCCCTTTTGAAATTGGCAAAATGCACCGTGCCTTAAAAAAAAAAAAAAATAGTTGAAATTCACCTGTAGTTATAGCCAGAGATTTCTTGTAAAAAACTTCCCCATTCAACAATATTTCTAAATTCATGTGGCCAAGATCTTGCAAAAATATGGAACTTTATTTCTTTAGAAAATACAGGATATTATTAAAATGTTATTTAATTGTATTTTTCAATTTGTTATTCATAAAATTATTAAAAATTAGGGACACTTTATCATACTAAAAATTATTTTTTTTTTCTTGCATTATTACTAAACACATTAGACATTACTAAATTATTTCCTCATGAAATAGTACCCTTTTTTTGGAACTAGCATCCTGTCCCTTTTACTTTCTAAAATGTATACTACATTATTATCATTTTAATAATTAAGGCTTAAAAATGTATAATATGTTCCTAATTAGAGAGTTAATTGTTTAATAATTATTAATTTGAAGTAGTGTTAACTATTTAATATAAAATGCAGTTAATAATTTTAATAAATATTAAATATCACTAGTATTTATAAAGTTTTACATAATTATTACAATATTAATGTATATGACATTATTATATGATACTACCTAATGAAACTACTAATTTACAGTTTTTATAATTTCTGTAATTACTAATAATTATAATTTTATTAATTAAAGTGTAAAAACATAGATTATGTTAGCAATTAGTGCAGGGGCGCCATTTCAGAATTTTCTTGGGGGGGGGGGGCAAAGCCGTCTTTGAGGACAGTGGCATAGCCAAGGGTGGGGTGGGGTTCGGGGGGGAGGGAGAGCCTGTACTCTCTCCCATCAAAACGAAAACCTATGAAAAATTCCGTTTTAAGCAGGTTTTTTTTTTATCTTAGCAGGTATAATTTCAAGATAATGACTAACATTTTTTCCGTTTAAGGCAGTATTCTATTATAGACAGTTTCCCTTTTTACAAGTATTCTTAAAGGCATTTAAAACATCCTTTCTATAGTATACCTCTGAAGAGAACTGGTATATTACATATTATAGGTATATTACATTTATTGTAAAACTTGCGAATACGAAACCTGTCAAAAAAAGAATTGTTTCGCAAACGGAAAAAAAAAATTAAGTTTCTATGAAGAAAGCACTATATTATTATACTTGCTAAGAAGGGTACCTGTCTAAAACGGGGATTTTTTTTTTTTTTTTTTTTTTTTTTTTTTTTTTTTAAACTTTGCAGGCTTTACGGACAGGACAGGGAGCCATTTAATAAGTTTCTTAGAGTGGGGAGAGGAGGCAAGATTTTGTTTGAGGGGAAGGGTTTGAAATAGCATGCCATTAACATTTTCATAAGTATGGGATTCTTCAAGAAATATTTTTAACACTTTCCAACGCAGTTGAAAAGTGAATTGGCTTTGTCTGCCAGTCTGGTCATGCTCTAACTCACGTAAATATACTCGGATTAACGCGTAATTGATATATGTTATTAATGTTTACAATGGAATGTTCGGTATTCAAAATGAAGTGTGTATCATTCATAGTTCATTTACAGGAGGACACAAAAGTATTCCGTTAGATTATGATCTATCGGGTAAAATCATTTGCGGTATATTTTATTATTGTTGTATTACAGTATTTAAACATAACATTTATATACATTATTGGGGTGTACTAAAAGATGACTACTACATGTAATGTTATGTTTAGCACTTACAGTTCGCGTCCAGGAGAACTCACAAGTATTCCGTCTATGAAGAACGAATATTTGTGACGTATTTTAATAATGTTACTCCGTTACAAACATAATGAAATTGATAAAAATTTTTGAGATGTGCTAATTAGAGATGAGTTCGGGCTCATTTTTCAGAGCCCGGGGCCAACAATTTTAAATCCGAATCCGAAAAAGTTTGTGCCATCAGAGCCCGATTCCGATACCGAAAGTATGCACGGAAAAAAGGTTTAACAAAAATGCATATTTAAAAGCTGTTCTAAATGTAATAGATATCATTTTTTAACAAATGTTAATCTCTAGCACATAATTAATTTTATGAAATTTACATTAAATCTTATCAAAAGAGACGTTTAGTGTCAAATAGAAATATACTTCCCTAAAAAGATTTTTAAATTTTTCTCCCGCAACAAGTAGGTATCTCTGATTGACACAATAACGAAGAGTATTTTATGTATAAATTAATGAAATTTGCAGAAATTATGATTTATATGACGACGAATCGAACAGCGTTTTCTGTTTCTTATAAAAGGTGTAAATCTTTCGCATTTATCATGGCTTTGAAAATCAGTTTAAATTATAAATTTGACACCGTTACCGAAAAGATCCGATGCTCTTATAGAAAAAGAGGAAACGCTGCTTGATTGCTTTCAATCGGGAATAACAACACATGCCAATTTTATCTACTTACGTATGAAAGTGATTGTATGAATATGAAGAACAGAGCCACAGAATGAGCAGACTTCAAGAAGTAGCATGAATAAAATCGAGCAGACTTCAAGAAGAAGCATGAATAAAATCACCAACATTATTTTCATATAAAGAGCGATTACAATAGGAGACTAAAAATTTGCAAATCTTAGGCTAATGCTGATTGACGTAAAAGAAAATATTTATTTCGCGTTAGATCTCTGAAAAAAGTAATAATAAATAAACATTCCAATTAAACAGTATCCTAATGGCGCCATATTCTGATTGCCGCCAACATCAACAGGTCGTTACTCGCGTTAAACTACAGACATAAATCATCAAATATCACAAGTTTTCTTTCAAAATAATGTTCGACAAATACTAAAAAAAAAAAAAAAAAAAAAGAAAAACGAAAAGAAAAAAAAAATCTATTTCTCTTTCCTCCTGATCAAAATAGCATTAAAAAGACTTGCAATGGGATAATTAATTTTTAAGCAGTAAAAAAAGAGATTTTTTTTTGTTTCTATACGAGTACGAGAATAAATAAAATTACCAATTTGAGAAAGAATGGGCCCGAGCCCGAAGGCTGGTATAAAAATCAAACCCGTGTCAGGTCCTGGTTGAGTCCGTCTCATCTCTAGTGCTAATACATACTTTCTGTAGAATATGGGGTGCGAAGCATTCATTACTCATTTACAAGGTTATGCAAAAGAGTTCGATTATATGATGGTCTACGTGCGAAAACTGTTCGCAGCGTATTTCAATTATTTTGCACTATTTCAAACATGATGAAACTGATATACATTACTGAAGCTAACAACAAAATGCTTGCAGTAAAATAGGATGGGGATTGCATTTATCATTCATTTACAGGGACACATAAAAGATTTCGGGAACAAATCTGTATGCGAAGTTTGGCTATTAGGAATGATTGCTGCAAGTCAGTTTTCACTTATGATAAGGTTTTTTAGTTTAACTAAATTTTTGAATACTAAATGGTGTGCATAAATTCTATAGAACATATACAGAGCAATTTTTAAATTCGTAAGACACACAGAAAAATTCGTAAGCATTATTGAGAAAGAGCAGGAATTGCTTAAAGATGTTATTTTTAATTTGAGTTATGCAGCTTCAAGTTGTCTTTCAAGCTCAACTACATTTAGTATAATATACTAAGTTTGCTGCATATAAATAAAATCATATACTTGACTATGCAAAGAACTGGATATATAATCGCCTATGGATATTAACTCATGGAAGCGTAATTTAAGTAGCTTAAGCATTGCTTGAATTAAATTTCAGCATTAATATGTGGCGTGTATTAAAATCTGTATGTCATATACAGGGCTGTACAAAAGAATTAAAGTACGTTTCCCCCTATCGGTAGAAACTGCTGAAGGGGAATTTTTTACTGTGTTATGCATTTTCTTACTAAACATAATTTAAGCACACTGTGTAGCATATGTACAAATTTATAGATCATATACAGAGCTTCACAAAAGAACTGGATTACTTTTACGGTTATGGGCGGTAATTATTGAAATATGTTTTTTAAATGTGGTATAAGGACTGTTTCCTAGAAATCTGCACAAACTTTTCTTGACTTGAAAGTTATTAAAAAACGAGATAAAGAACTCAAATGGACACTGTAAGGTGACTTCAATAATCACCTTAGTCAATAACTACTCTGTAAAACTGTTATCGGATTTCAATTAAACCGTTTCGTTTGACATTATCGATTTTACTTTTGGTGGTACTTGCTAGACACTGTACAAAATTTAAGTTCATAATTTTGAAACAATACTTGATTCGATTGATCAATTTCTGGATGTTACCTGGTTTCTAGCCTTTGGCATACATTTTTGACTTTGACATCAGATACTTTCAGAACCGCTCAATTGGTCAAATTTGGGGAATGCTAACCAGGTTGTCAGACTTCTTTATGAAAGTGATGTTTTGCTGGCGGAAATGGCTGAGAACGATTTTGCAGAGATGACTGCTATCCAAGTCTGGCCAGACACCGTAATCACCGTCATTGTAGTTGCTACAGATGTAGGGGATAAGAAGACGGCGAATGCCTTGTTCAAATGTCGTTGCCCATTGACAGTGAACCCAGACTTTCGGACGAACGGACGACTTAAACCTTTCGGACCCATTGCAATCCATACAAGGATCTTGTCTTGGAATTTCGCTTTAGTAGAAAATTTAATGATATCTTGGGTCGTGGAGACGTCAGATGTATAATAGCTACCGTTATAGTTAAACATGGACTGCTTGAGCTTAAAATATGAGCTGTCACCGTCATCGAAGATGAATATTCTATCAGAGAATTTTCTGAACAAGTGACCACACTTCGTTTTCACGACAACCATTTGTTTTTCTGTTCGTTCTGTTATGACCATTTCTTGTAATATTTGATGTTCAGGTTCTTAGTGATTGTCTTTTGTTTGTGGTTAGGTGAAACACTGTATTTCGAAGGCATGGGGTGGATTAATACTCGGTCGTTTTCGTCAAACAGTCCTTTCAACTGCCCTAACTCTGGCTTGGAGATTTTTTTTTGGCCTTCCTACCCAATCCCAGTTCTGTTTTGGCCGAGAACCCTCCTAGTAACGTTCTAGAATATCGTATCTAGTTCGTTTGGTGATATTTTCGGAAAATAAATAGTTCACGATGGACTTGCTCCTTGATGAATATTGCTTTCGTAAAACTTGTACACAATAATGCATATACACTCCTCTTGTGGCTCTATTATTGGAAAACACGGATTATTTAATGATCTCTTGGCTAATGGCCATGCTCTTATATACCATAGCACAACACTTCCCGCGCAAGTTTCACCTGATTCGGTTTCCTTTGCTATTTTATATAATTGCAAAGTTTGTGCGGATTTCTAGGAAAAAGTCCTTATGTTTTCTAAAATGTTTAATTAGATATATTATTTACCTTATTGAAAGGCTAAGTTTTGCTAAAGCATTCTTGAAAAGTGTTGGAAAATGTCTCATAATCTATGCTTGACGCATGATTTTTCTCTCTTGTTTAATTTTCAAGGGAAGACCATGCTATTTTATTTATTTATTTGCTTTTTTTTTTTTTCAGAGCAACGCAAAATCAATTCGTCAATTAACCGCAGAAAAAAATTGCGAAATTTGCAAATTAGACTTGGAAAAAATAGATAAATTGGCAAATTAGAATTTTTTTTTTTATAGTTATTATTATTATGTACCTAAAGTGTTTACTTATACGTGTTTTTATTGTAATAAAATTTGACAAGCTATTTTAGGTTTTGAGTATTTTTTTAAAATTCTTTTGAGTCTGACCTGCGATGACAGATAAATTTTCTAAAATATCAAATTCCTTGGGGGGGGGGGGGGGCATGCCCCCCCCCCAGCCCCCCTCAAATGGCGCCCCTGAATTAGTGGTTTAATTGTTTTGGAAACCTAAAACTCTTGGTAGCTATTCAGTATTTGAACACTGGAAAAAAAATCATAAAAATCCAAATTAAATCAAAAAAATCTGATTTAAATAAAAAAAATTCTGATTTTTTTTTTGATTTTTTAAAAAAAAATCATGATTTTTTTACACCCTACTAATTAATGAAACTACTAATTTGCAGTTTTTATAATTTCTGTAATTACTAATATTTATAATTTTATTAATTAAAGTGTAAAAACATAGATTATGTTAGCAATTAGTGTTTTAATTGTTTTGGAAACGTAAAACTCTTGGTTGCTATTCAGTATTTGAACGCTGGGGGAAAAATCATAAAAGTCAGATTTAAAACAAAAGAATCTGATTTAAATAAAAAAAAATCAGATTTTTATATTTTTTTACACCCTATACGGAAACCAGTTAACCGGAAAACAAGTTATCCAGAATGATATTTCCAACGGACTGATTTCAGAATCTTTGCAGAAAAAAAGTTTCATATGCTGCCAGTTTGACATATGCATTGCTTGAAACAATTGTTTAATTTAATGACAACATCTAGTATTTGAAATGGAAACATATTTAGTTGTATTTTAGATGTTTTAATTTTTATGCAGAGGAAACAGAAGAATTTTTGTTACCTTCTTTCAAACTCTGGTTAACTTTTGATCTTTCTTGCATCCGATTTTTAATCGAAGTAATCTAATAATTTAAAATCAGAAATAATGCCACAACCAGATATATTCAACAAAACTTATCCAATGGATGCTGCTTTAATGCCCAACCAATTAACCGGAAAAACCAGTTATCCGGAATACATCTGACCCCAACCATTCCAGATAAATGGTTCTGTACGGTATTTATAAAAGTATTATAAATTTGGAATTCTTAAAACGAGATCGAAAACCTCTCCCCTCTTCTAAAAAATTTTCAGGGTCATTCTGTTCTGAAATTTTAAGGCATTCGGTTCCGAAAATTAAAAAAAAAATCAGTCATCAGTCCGAAAATTCAGACATAAAAATATCGCAAATTTCACAAATGGTCACAAAAAAATATATATATCAATTTTGTCAATTATTTCCTGAAATAATCTTCAATTTTGTCAAAGGATCGTGAAAAAATGCAAATTTCGACAAAAGATTGCAGAAAAACCAAATTTCGTCTAAGGATCACGGAAACAATGCTAATTTCTGTCAAAGAATTGTGGGGGAAAACTTAAATTTCGACAAAGAATTGGGAAAAAAAATGTAAATTTCGTCAAAATATCGTGGAAAAAAAAAAGGAAATTTTGCCAAAAGATTGCAAAAAAATCCAAATTTCGTCAAAAAATCGGGGGAAAGAAAAAAGCAAATTTTCTCAATCTCAAAAAAAAAAAAAAAAAAAATTCGTTAAAAGATCACAAAACCCCCCGCAAATTTCATTAATGTATGATGGGGAAAATGCGAATTTCGTCAAAGGGCTGTGGAAAAAACGCATAGTTAGTACCAGGAGGTTAATCCTCCTCTGCTGTAACCTTTCAGAAAATTTAATGTGAATTTTAGAAAAAAAATTTCTACTCAGAATTAGGGATTGACCGAAGCAGCAGTTTTGCTGAATACCGAATACTGAAGCTTCGGTCAAAGTGTACACCGAATATTCGGTATTCGGCGACCGAATACTTAAAAATTTTTAATACACATTTTTGCATATATTAGCTTTTTTAATAAACTTTAATTAACATTAAATTCTTATTAATTTAATTCAGTTACATTTTTATTCTTAAATCTAATTACACAAAAAAATTTAATGACGACTTTCCACTCACAAATTCATTGACCCATCACTGACTTTTTATTATTTTATCACTAGTCAATACCCAAAATAACCTATGAAAATATTAAACTATACAGGCTAGTATTAAAGATAAAAATTGTCCAGAAAAACAAAAGTTCATTCAAATAAAAAGAAACATTGTTGTCAAAGCTGATTTACTGATTGTCTAAGTGTAATTATAAACATATTGAATAGGAATGTTTTCAAATACAAAAGGTATCATACCAAAATGTACATTTAACTATATTTTCTGTCAAATTATTGATACATATTTATATTTAATATGATAAATGATTATAGAATGATTTTAAAATGATTATAAAAGCTATAGGATAGGCATAGGAGTATACTTATTTGATGTGTGTATTTTCTTTAATACACACCTTAGATATACAGAGATGAACTCTGATATACTTATTTGATGTGCATATTAAAGAAAATACACATTAAATAAATTTAAATTAAGAAAACTAATATAGAAATAATTAAAATTAAATGATAAGGGCAAAATGCCCATCTTCCTTACTTTTTTTTCTCTATTGTAGACAGCTCTTTTGATTTCACCGCTATGCAGACTATTTTAGAAAGGAAATTTTTTTTTTTTTTTAAATTAAAAATGGCCTTTGACTTGTTTTTTTGTAGTACAGCTGAACTCTGAACTCATGCACATAATATTAAAACTCATTGTTTAGCCTATTCTACTTCTAAGTAAAAGAGAATTCTTTTACTTCTAAGAAAATGCTTATCCACAATTATTCGGCCGAATACTTAAAAGTATTCGGTCGAAGCCAAATATTCGGTTTACATGCCGAACCACCGAATACCGAATCGACTATTCGGTATTCGGTCAATCCCTACTCAGAATCACCCCTGCAATTTTTAAAGAACAAAGATATTCATACTCTTTTCATTCCAAATGTCTAGTTTCGGTTAAATAATCTTATGATCTGTTCTTCCGTAATGCTTTTCCAGGCCCGCGATGCTCAATATCAAAATGCCTTGCTGGGATGGGATGGCTTTTTGAAAAGCCGTGATGATTCAAAACTCTATTTTTTTTTTCTTTTGCGTCAGAAAAAACTATTCAAATTACTCCTTTTAAATATAAAAAGGACTCCGGTGAATGTGTCAACTAGTGTGCATTGCTTAAGTGCGGGGAAAAAAAAAAAAAACTTGTTGCAAGCAAACAAAAAGAGAAAAGGAACGAAAAATCAAACTCTTTTTCCTTACTATAAAAAAAAAACAAACAAACAAAAAAAACCATATCTCCTATGTAAATTGACAGATTTCTTTCAAATTTTCTGCAAGTTGAAATAATAGTAAATAAAGCTGTGTAACAAATTTTGGCACTACTTAGTTATCCCGTCGACCAATTTCGTCAAGTTACATAAATCGCCAAAGCACTCGCCAAATTATACAAATTGACATAATTTTTATTTTAAATAACGAAAGAACAAATAAAATACTATAACATTCATAAAAATACAAATAAAACTTGATAACTTGATGACGTAAACATGTGTAACTTGCTTAAAGTCAAGTGGATGAGGCATTTATGATCAACCATTATTGGCATTTAATCTTATAGTTTTGCGATAGATTTTTGGTTGACGGGATAACTAAGTAGTACTCAAACTTTTATGAAAATATAATCAGTTATTAGAAAGTTACGCCTGCCAAAAATGCCCACTTTACAGAAACTGTGAAGAAAAAGCAGGAAACTCTCTGTGGTTTGTTTTTGTTTATTCACCTCACTCCATGAAATGGGAAGTGGAATGTACACAATCAGATCATCAACTTTGTGTGAACAATGTTTTGCTATGCAGAAAGGAACCGTGAATTATTTTTATTTTCTTTTTAACTAATGATTTTAAAAAAATGCAAAAGCATACCGTCCAAAATACGATGTTTATATTTTAATTTACAAAGCTTATCAAATTAATAATGGGAGGGCTTACATTTGGGTGGGGTTGTATTTTCAGAAATAAGTTTATCTAAAATTTGTTGTAATTCAGATAAGTTTTTATTTACTTATATATATATAAAAAAAATTATCTGAAACATCTACTTTGATTTTAATATTTTTAAGTGTTATCTTTTTTCTTAATATTGTAAACGTGTTTCTGATGTAAATAATTCTCGGGAAAAAGGGGTGTTCAATGTGGACTATATTTTAGCAAGATTTGCATCATCTTAATTTTACTTGTATGAAATGTAATGATATCATTAAAAGTCACTGAATTTTGGGCCAGTGACACAGTATAAGTACTGTCAGCTGCATTCTGAATAAAAGAATGTCTAATTCAGTGTTGTTTAGATGTGAATGGTGGTAATATCCAACTTTTTGTCATGTCATCATATTTCACAGAAATCAAAGTAAGTATGTTGATATAATTACAATATCTTCATTATTGTTAAAGTAACAAACTAAAAGCCAAATTTGACCTGAAGTCTTATGCACTGCATTTTTGACTAAATAAATGAGTTGAGATCCTGATTTCCAGGATAAAAAATGCAAGATTTTGATGTCTGTTATTACACCTGACTTTTTTTTTTTTCATTATGTTTAGACACACCATATGTTTGTGTAAAATCAAGAAACACATTTACCAGACAATATTCAGGAACTTAATTTTTACATCATTAATTTCCATGAAGGTTGTCATTAATGGTTAATTTTCTAAAGTGACACTTGATAAAACAACAAATAACTTAAAAGTGTTTCCTTTCTAATTATTCTGAGTATCTTTATTAATTGACTAGTATATCAGCCACATCAAAAATGACGGATTGTTCATATGTGTTTCATTTTCATAAGACTTCATACAAACAGAATGAAAATTTTATTATTGAAAGGTTTGCATTGTAGAAAAGTACATTTTAAAAGTGACAAATGATTGCTACAAATACAAATAAGGATAATTTTTTTTTACTCAATATTCAATATCTGAATTAGTTCAACGATCCATAAAGACTGCAATTCCAATCTTTAGAATTAAGAAATGGAAAATCAGTGAAAATTACGTCATGTTGACACAATCAAATCAATTTCTATCCTTAGTTGTTAATGTAAAAATACATTTCAAGTTAAGCGTGTCACAGGTGCAAACTTCTCAAACTTACATTATATATGTACTTTTATGCTTAACCGCAGTATATTCAAATAAAAATGTATTTTCTATTTAATTGTAATTAAGAAAACTAAAGTCATAATGCATAAAAATAAAATAAACCCAATAGACAATAGTCTCATGATGTCGAATAAATATGAATTTTTAATCCTTTATAAAAATGAAGTACAGTACTGAACCATTTATCCGGAATGCTTGGGATCAGATGTATTCCGGATAACTGGTTTTTCCAGTTAACTGGTTGTGCATTAAAGCAGCATCCATTTGATAAGTTTTGTGGGATATGTGTGGTTGTGGCATTATTTCTCATTTTAAATTATTAGATTACTTGGATTAAAAATCAGTGCAAGAAAGATCAAAAGTTAGCCAGAGTTTAAAAGAAGGTAATTTATGGGAATCCCTTAGGAACAAAAATTCTTCAGTTTCCTCAGCATAAAAATTAAAACATCTAAAATAGAACTAAATGTGATGACAAAAAATACTAGATGTTGTCATAAAATTATACAATTGTTTCAAGCAAAGCCTATGTCAAACGCAATGTATGACACCTTTTTCTGCAAAGATTCTGAAATCAGTCTATCAGAAATATCATTCTGGATAACTGGTTTTCCGGTTAACTGGTTTCCGGATAAATGGTTCCATACTGTACACATGCATAAATTTTTCTACCAAAAATAATTTGCAATTCAATGAAAAAATTTGTCTGAAATGTGTCTGAATATGTTTCATTATTTTTCTTGTATCTGAAACAATGGATGTAATCCTATTGCCAACATTTTGAAGATATTTCACAAAAAACTTTTAAAATATGAAAATGGAAATATTTTTTTAAATAGCAAGTGCAGGGACATCCGCAAAGGAACAGCTTTCATTTAAAAAATATTATTAGCAAAATCGGTTCGATAGAAAACTCAGGGCAGATGATTAGATAAACAGCCTTGTGTTTTAAATATAAATATTGCACGATTCACACCGGAATGGTTACCTACACTTTCCTACACTTGAATTTTATATAAGTAGATAGTTAAAAGTAGCATTTGTGTAAGGTTTAAAAAAATATTTAATTTGCTTTTTGAAATATTTGGTTTGATTGAATATTTTGATATTAAACAGACCAAATAGTTTGATATTTCAGTGTAATTTAATATTCGGGACCATTTATCGAATACTGGATGGATACAAATTATTTGGTGCATGCCTAATCTAAATAAGGACTTAAATATAATGGTAATTTCTAATTTACAAAATTCTGATTACATTTCTTATAAATATGTACAAAAGTGAAGTGTACAATTTCACAAAAATGGGATCAAGTGAAAAAAAATCCAAGCAGACCCCTGGTAAGATAATTAAATGCAACTTCTCTTATTAAAAATGAAAATTCAGGTGCAAAATTATTTCAATAATATAACAATTAATGGAAATATTAGTAAAGTTGAAAATTTTAATATAAAATTTAAAACGCATTTATTTTTAATGGCATAGCTGTAATTTTTCACTGTTATTAGAAAAAAATTCTTTTTTAAAACATGCAGTTTAAATTTACTATTTTCTTTCTTTTTCTTAATATTGTCTAACTGTATTTCTTAAAAATATAAATCCATACAAAAAAAACTTAGCAAAGAAAATGTAAGCAAGTTTTAGTTGAAAACAATTTATAAACATATGTAAAAATCCACCTGTTTTAAAACTGTAATTTTAAGCATTTCATGCTCTTCAGAATCTTCAACATAAATCTTTAATTGCCCTTCCTCTTTACATCTTGAAATACTTGCATATAGTTGTCCATGAGAAATAACCGGTTCTTTTAAGTACAGTCCGTAGGAAATGTTTGTCCTTGTGACTTATTTATCGTCTCAAATAAGTTAAACCAATGGAAGATTAAAAAATAAAAATTAATATAATATGATACTTTGTTACAGCACCCTAAAAACTTATATTCTGTTCAAATGAAATCGAAATATATCTTTGACTTTTTTAAAGTTTTCTATTTTGTATGTATCTTATTTTATGTACAATTGCCATAAACATAATGCAATATTTGCAATACAAATATTTACAACTTAAAAGTGGAAAAAGTATAAGATTTATTTCGATTACATTTAATGGAATTTAAGTTTTTACGGTGTTTAAAGTATCATATTGTATGAATTTTATTTTTTAATGTTCAATTTTTTTAACATATTTGTTACAAAAATGTAGCATTAAATGTAGAACTAATTCAATGAAACATTTTAATCTGTCCTTTCTCGGGCTTAAACAGCATAGGAAATAATTTTTTCTGCAAATTAGGTTTTTTCTTAATATATTTATATATATAAAGTTGGCACACACGCTTTCTTGGACATGAGAAAATAAAACAATTTCTGTTCCAACCCAAAAATTATTTTTTATTTTTTAGTGCATTTAAATATATATAATTTCTACATTTTTGTGAATTTTAATAAAAACATGTCTTTCAAAAAAAAGAAAAAAAAATACATTTTATTTTTAATTTTTTAGTCAAACAGCTTTTTTTTTAGTCTTATTTTATTAATATTTAGTATTATTTTATTCTTAATTTTTTAGTCCTATAGTGCTTTATAAAAACTTTCATATTTAATATTTAAAGTTTTCGTCCTCCCCCTTGCATATAGCACAAACGGCAGCGCAGATAGTGCAAGATAATAGAGAATTTGGTACTTTTCCACTACAGGGGCCTTGGTGATTTTTTTTTTTTATCTAGGCGCATTTTCAGCCATCAGAAAGTAAGATTTGTTGCCAAATGATATAAACAACTATGAAAAAAAACTTGATCTTTTTTGTTTGTTTATAGTATATGTATTTTATAAGTATATTATTGTTGTTTTTTATGTACAAATTACTTCTGCTTCTGTATAAAATTAGATAACTGGTTTCTTTATGTTCAATAAATTGTATAAATATTTTTTTTAAATGTGTGCGTGTATTAAATGAAACAGCGATTATTGCCAATTTTCCTTCTTCGCCAATGCCCTTAACCTGGAAAAGTACCAAGAATTTAATTTTTGTATATGAGTATATAAAGCACGGTACTTTTTCAGTATAGGGGCCATGACGTATTTATTAAAGTTTGGCATAATTTGGGCTTCAGAAGTGAGATTTGTTGCCAAATGATATAAACAGCTATGGAAACAAAATGAAGGAACTTTTAAGTTTATTTATATAATCTATAAACATTTTATTTATATCTATGTTATTGTTGTTTTTTTATGTACGATTTATTTCTGTTTGTATACAAAAGTACTTAAATGGCTTCTTTATGTTAAATAATGTATAAATATTGAAAAATTATTTGTGTATATGAAACAGTGAATAAGTTGCTAGAAAATATGTTGTTAAATTTCATTTTGTCGCCAAGGCCAATTTCGCTATTTCGCCAAGGCTCCTATACTGGAAAAAGTGCCTAAAGCACATTAAAATCGGGCAGTTAGGAGCTCAAATAGTACAGCGCCGCCTAATGGCGGTATGTTATTAGTAGCATCGGGATGAAGATGTAAAGACGTACATTAAACTTTAGCTTCTCACTCATAGATTTCGAAAAAAACCCTTAAATACGTGGAGCTTAAATTAAATTACAGTGAGATCGATTATGGAAGATTAATGATTTTAAATGGGAATTTCGCCAAATTAGACAGCTATCGCCAGGTTGGCTTCATATGACAACTAATTTTTATTGCCAAATTTGGCAATATTTCGCCAAGTTGGTCAAAATTTGGTGTTATTTTGGTAACCCTGTCATTAGTACTTTTCAACAATTACTCATTACAATGAGGCGGTCCACCGGAATTGTGAGAGACACACAGACTTGCATTTTATATAAATAGATAGCTATAATTACGTGTAAAATACAATTTTTGTGTGTGTGTCTATTGACAGATAGACATTATGTAGTGTTGCTTTTTTGTATCATTAACCGTTTGAGTGTGGGACAAATCTTGTGGATATATGCCAAAAATGTGAATGTGCTCGAGTATATATATAAAAAAATTATTTGTAAACCGATGATAGGTTACACACACACCAAACTGAGACAACAAATAGGAGCGCTATCACCCTCTCCACAATTTTGGCATAAAACAAGAGGAGCGCTATCACGCTTCCCGCAATTTCGGCACATAACAAGAGGAGTGCTATCGCGCTCTTCTGCACTCAAATGGTTAAAACTAGTTGTTGTTACAGGGTTCCCAGCGTCATGGAAAATCAGGAAAAATCTGGAAAGTCATGGAATTTCAAAGTAGTCAGGGAAATTTCAGAATATATAGGAAAAGCCATGGAATTGACAAATATTTTCTAAAAAGTCATGGAAAAGTCTTGGATGAAAAATGATGCGAAATTCATCGAAAAAATGAAAAATGACGCAAAATTCATCAAATAGTCTCGGGAAAAAATTGCTAATTTTGACAAAGGATTGCAAAAATAAGTAGCAAATTTTGTTATATGCCCGTTTGGTCAGGGAATTTTTTTAGATTTGGTCATGGAAAGTGAAGGAATTTACCAGTCATGTTTTGCTGGGAACACTGTGTTAGTTTATGCATAAGGTTTGGCACGGTTTAAACCAAGTGGTTTTAACCTAGGTTTAAACCATTTGGTTTTTGTCAAAAAAATATTTGATATTTTTAGAACAAATATAATATAATATTTTCTCTTTTTTGTAATTTAAGTGTTTTAAATTATTGATAGAAGTAATTTCTACTTTTAACACTTCATCTCAGTAGTCAACATGAGACATAATGAGTCTGTCATGTTTCCATGCATGTAGAATGAAAATTAGCATCTGCGGATGAACATGTCTGGTACCCTAAAGATTTATCTTAAAACATGTGAAATTTGAAAACATAAATATTCAATATTTATCATAAAATATTTTCATTTAAAAAATGCAGTTTTTTTACAGCAGTTAATAACAAAATACAATTGTCTTTAAGATTTTGCTCAAGTTGTAAAAGAAAATTTTTTGGATTGGGGGAGATTATCTTTAAAGAATTTAAGAGTAAGTTAAGATATCAAATTGAATGACACTGCTTCCAAAAATTGAATGCAGTTATAGCATTTTAGTAATACCAATCAATCTTATCTGTTACTTGCTGAATCTAATGGTAAAAAATGTTGACTTGGACACTTGGAGTTATCACTCAGAAAACAAAAACCAGAAGTATTTGGATATTAAAAAAATAATAATAATGATTTGATAAAAATAACAGCCACAGAATAATATATTCATGAAACTGTATCAAATATTTATTGATTATTATATTAATAAAGATTCTTCATATGATTTTCAAGGTATCAATGTTTCACTGTGTAAAGCAGCTTATTCTTTGAACATAAGACATACCTGTTACTAATAATGTTTAAATTAGAAATGATTTCGATTTTCTACATAATTGACTGAAACTATTTCATTTGAATATTTTTAAATGAAGTTATTACTTATATAATATCCAACAATGTTTATTTTATCAACAGATATACATCTATAAGTAATAGGAAATGATATTTAAAAAAAAAAAAAGGTTTAAACCAAATAAACCTTTTTTTGGGTTTTTTTTTTTTTTTACCCATTTTTTTGTGCATAACTAAAATGATTTGTTTACGATACTTGTTTTTCTGTAATTTTTCTAAAAGAAAATGGTACCCTTAACAGATAGCAATACCTTCATTTTACGATTATGTAAGGTGGTTCTTGTTCTATTGAAGTAATTGCTTGTTTTTAGATATCCTTACAAAATTGTCTCTCTTCGAAAGATCTACAGACAGTTATCGACTTATCAGACTTTTTTTTCTTCATGAGTGTTTTGTTTGTTATTCATTGAGAATTTTGAGCTTTGGAATTAATTCAAATTTTAAATAGAAAAAAGTTAAACCAAATATATCCCACTCCTGCAGGGTTGTTTGGTTTAAATCGTGGTTTAAACCAAATGGTTTTTTTAAAAAAGCCATGCTGTTTTTTTTTCATGTGGTTTTTTTCTCTTTTTCCCTAATGTTTTCCTTTATCTTACACATTATTGAAAAAAGCAAAATCCAAGTTATGCAGAAGCTACATGCAAAGCTTTAGAAAAATGATGAATTAATAAATTTGTAAAGGTGACAAACATTTTTAATCAATCAAACCTTTCTTATAAACTTTAAATCTACATAGCAGACTAACTAATTTTTCTAAAATTAGCTGGGAAGAAAAAAACAAGTAGTTAGTTATTTTTCTTCTGTTTTTTCCTTTTTTTAAAAATAGCCAAAATGGCAGATTTGAGCTAAAAATACACTTTTACTACTTAGGTTGCTTGATTAGTTAAGATTTACTAAGAATTACATATGCCTCAGTGATGACATAATCGCAAGTAATTCTCTCCATTGGTTACTTTTTGTTCTGTATGCTAATGAGTGATTGATTGGCTGTGAGTTTTCTTTGCTGTATCATGGCTATTAGGTAAGCTTTTGTTTTTCTTGCATTCCTACATTGGGATTGGGATTTTGTATTATGATTTTATTCTGTTACCAGCAGGATTGGCACGGTTTAAATCAGTTGGTTAACCAACTGTTTTTTTTTTCTTAGAAAAGATCTAATATAATATTTTCTCATTTTTGTAATTTAAATGTTTCAAATTATTGGATATAAATAAGTTCTACTTTTAACAATCTTATCCCAGCAGTCACCGTGAGACATAGTGAGTCTAGGTTATATTTGTATGCATGTAGAATGCAAATTGCATGTGTTGATGAACATATCTGCGGCTCTAAAGAGAAAATTCAAAACATATGAATTTAGCAAAGATAAAATAGACTAAAAATATCCAATATTTTGAATAAAATATTTTCCTTTGAGAAAACGCAGATTATTTAAAATTAACATAAAATGACCTTTCAGATTTCAGTCAAGCTGCAAAAGAAAATTTTCTTGATTGGAGAGATTATCTTTTAAGGCTGTTCTCAACTGCTCTACTCAACAAGTGCAAAATGCTTTGACACATTTACAAATTCATTTTTTAGCCGAAAGATATAAAATTGAAAGGCCTGACTGGAAGCGATTTGGAATCGAACTGTGTTTTCCATTTTTGATGAATAAATTACCTATTGAGTTATAAGCAATTCTGATCATGTGACAAACATGTTTTTAACCTTATTTGAGTAGTTATTTTTCTTTTGCACAGAAATTTGGTACAAAACGCCAGCTTTGACATTATTTTCTGAAAAATCTATTGCGTTTGGAAAAAAAAACTGATAACACAGTTCTATTACATAGTTTCTGAGCAATAGCATCTGCTAGTTTCATGCATTTCCGAACAAAAATAAATTAAAACTTATGTCATAAAGTTGCCCTTTCAGGTTTGAGAACAGCCTTAAGATAAAAAAGAAACTCAAGATATGAAGTCAAACAAGAGGACATTGAAAAATTGGATGCTAGCGAAGCACCTGTTTACTTTTAACTAAAATATGCAATAAGATATATTTAAATTGTCTATTGCATAATCGAATCCACTATTTAGAAAAAAAGTCTCATAAAAATGCCTAAAAGTATATATTATTAATTTTTAGTTTAGGCATTTAAAAGTAATACGTATTATAAAATAGCTTAGAAAAAAATCCTGTGTATTAAGTCTGATGGTTGTTTAAATGTTTTAGTGAATAACAACTTTTATAAATCTACTTTCCACTTTAAGATCAATGTTTTCAGTAGTGTAAAAAGCTGGTAAATAGGTATTTCTGTTTATTTTACTGTCAACTTTTTTTTTCAACGTGGCAGTTTCTGAGGAGAAGTGTCAAATGACAATACACAATACTTCTTGAAACGTGTAAAGACCCTACTGCTAAATTCAAATTATTCCAGGAATTCTTTATAAAAAGCTTTACTTTCAATAAAAGATAATTGTTCATGTAGTGTTCTAACAGAACAAGTGGGTAAGTGTGATCACAGATCGCACAGAGGGTTTCGTTTAATATTCCTTTCAAAACACTTTATCTTTTTGAAAAATCTATTACTTCCACATTTCGCAACCAGGGGGCGCACTCGATTCTAAACAAACATCTATCCGAACGAAATCCCGTTTCACATACTATCTGCAGATATATTAGTGGAGGGGATTGGGCCCATAGCATCTGAGATCAGTAGGCGCACCTGGCGGTAAAAAATGGAACTAAAATATGTAAGGCTATGGTGCACAATATGAAAGAAGGGTCAAAGGGGTGTCGGCAAAAGTTGGAAAATTTCTCCCCTGGTTAAAAGGGTGGATGTTAGACAAATTACTTAAAATACACAAGCTAGAGCCCGGAGAGGTAAATAATATAAGACTTTTTGAAGATTTTATGATTTGTCGTGTGGTCTGAGGTATTCAGCTATACATATGCAAAATTTCATGTCTCCAACTTAATTAGGGGCTCTCTTAGAAAGAATTGCTTCAAATACATATGTGGTAGCTCAAAGGGTTAAACGTAAGACATTTTCAAGATTTTATGATTTGTCGCTTGGCCTCAGGTGTTCTGCTATAAGTATGCAAAATTTAAAATCTCCAATTTAATTAGGGGCTCAGTTAGAAAGAATTGCTTAAAATACACGAGCTGGAGTTGAAAGGGTTAAACATAAAACTTTTTCAAAATTTATTATTTGACGTGTAATCTGGGATGTTGAGCTATAAGTATGCAAAATTTCACGCCTCCAACCTAAATAGGGGCTCACTTAGAAAGAATTGTTTAAAATACACATGTGGGAGCCCAAATGGTTAAACGTACGACATTTTCAAAATTTTATGATTTGTCGTTTGATGTGAGGTGTTCAGCTATAAGAATGCAAAATTTCACGCTTCCAACTTAATTAGAGGCTCACTTAGAAATAATTGTTTAAAATACACATGCAGGAGCCTAAAGGGTTAAATGTACGACTTTTTCAAAATTTTATCATTTGTCATATGATGTGTGGTGTTCAGCTATAAGTATGCAGAATTTCACGCCTCCAAACTAATTAGGAGCTCACCTTAGAAAGAATTGTTTAAAATACACATGTGGGAGTTACCGACATTTATTCTTCTGCGAGTTAAACCTATTAATTAAATAATATTTCAGCTTGTAATTAAGATATAGAAATAGGTATCAATAAAATCAGCGAGAAATTTGACATCGGGATGCCATAAAATTTAATCAAAAAATTTAATATTTAAAAAGTTAAAATTCCGTATTAAAATATGCTATTAAGAAAAACTGCAGCGTCGTCATGTCTACCTGCTTTGAAATCTTTTTTCTTTGTCTTTCCAATTAAAGAAAATAAATTTTTATCGATTGATTTTTAGTGGATATTTTAACTTATACACATCGCAGAAATGTGAACTTTATACTAAATGAAAGTAGATTTTTTTCTGTGTCTGTCTATTCCATTTACAAATTTCTGGGACCAATATTTTCTGATATGCGATTTCGATTTATAATGCCCACTTCATTTTTTGGCTTAATTTCCTCCGTGGTAACCATGCATCTGCTGATTTTACTGGCAACCCTTAGGAGAAACATGGATGATTTGGAGAAAGTTCATTTGAATCTGCGTTAAAAAAGTAGATTGGTTAATTTTAGAAGTTAATTAGCCCGTAATTCAGTTAATTACCAACTTTTTCAAAATTTTATGATTTGTTGTTTAATGTGAGGTGTTCAGCTATAAGTACCCAAAATTTCAAATCTCTAAAATGTATAGTTTCTGAGAACGGGCTCTGTGACGAACAGACAGACAGACAGACAAAGGAGTGAGACGAATAAGGTTTCGTCAGATGAACGAAACCCTAAAAATCAGATATCTCAGATTGCAAATATTTCAAAGAAATTATTTTGAATAGCCATGGGAAAGTATATTATATTTATGAAACTACACCATATATTTATTTATAGTACTAGTAATCAAAAGATTGTTTATTAAGATTTCCAAGGTATCAATGGTATCACTATGCAGAGCATTTTATTCATGGGACATAAGCTTTTACTAAAAATGTTTAAATTTCAAATGATTTCAATTTTCTACATAATTGATTGTAATTATTTAATTTAAATTATTTTTAAATGAAGTTATAATACTTATATATCAAACAATGTTTATTTTTATCAGTAAATATGCATGTATATGCAATAGGAAAATATATTTTAAAAAACCCGGTTTAAACCAAAAAAACCGGGTTTTTTGGTTTTTTTTGAAAAAAACCCGGTTTTTTACCAACCCTGCACTCCTGCCTCCTTTCTGTCCAAGAGCAATGTTCTTGGTTTTAATCTTTGGATTTATTTTTTTTCCATATTAAATCATACATGATTATTCTCTTCAGAAAGAAATTCACCAGTGAAATTAAACTTATTTTGTAAATGGTTTTTGTTGCAATTTTCATATTTTGACCTCCTGTTTTTTTGTGGTTATTTAGTATGTTGTAAATGTATCATCTTGTTGATTATTTGTATAAATGTGTCTATATTTGTTGATTATATGTTAATACAATTGTTTATTGCTGTTCTGATGCTTGAATGTTATACTTTGATCTTAGCTAATAATTCTGATGAATTCAGACATTCCTTCTAATAGAGTTTAATTTGAATTTCATTATTATGAAATTTTTATTTAGAGTTTGTATTCAATTACATAGAATCTGTATACTGTTGCGATTTTAGACTTTTTCCAACAATGTCTGTAGCTTGAATTATTTAAAATGCTCAAATAATCTAGAAGATTATTCAGAAATTTACAAAACTTTCTCTAGAACATCCATAAGAGCAGTGGTGCGAGCCCACCAATAATTTGTTCTGTCCACTTACTCAATTTCAATTGATTTAATTCATTATTTATTTATTTAATCGCTGAAGGGAAATTTAGTTTTAAAAATGTTCTCAAAATAATTTTGTTCGAAAAATAGTAAGGACATCAATTAAACTTATAGGAACACTGAAAAACCCCTTCAGCGGAGGAATAGTCAAATTTTTTGCAAAAACAAATTTTCTGCCTATTTTGCCATCTGTTTTGATGTCTTGAATTCATAAAGCACTTAGGTGACTAAAATGTATGCTTGACATTTAGTTTTTTGCTCTTTCAATAGTTAGCAATTGTAATGTTATTTAAAATAAATATTAATGTATTTATAGGGAAGACATTATAAGAATATAATTTTGTAAAATTGTTTATAAAATTATAATTAAATTATAATAATTGAAAATTTTTCTTAGAAAAATAAAAACAATTTAATTTTGAATTATCATATTTAGTTATTTGTTCCTACCCTCTCTCTTTCTCCACACACACGCACATACTACTGGGTGAGAATTATGTGTGTTATTTTTAAAGGTCGACCAAATCCAAAACTGAAAATCAGTAATCTTCCTATTTTCGGCCAGAAACGAAAACATCCAAAAGTTAATACATACATAATCATTAATTATATGCGTACATAGGTGCCAACCTCAAACTAATCTTCCGTAATACTTGCGTTAGTTTGACCCTGATTTAATACGTTTCAAACCAAAATTTTTTTTTAAGAAATGAAATTAAATATGTTCCAGGTAGAAACCTGGAATTAAATAAATAAGCATTCATGAAAAAAAATTTCTGGTTCGAAATGTGGTTAACCGGGGTCAAATTAAACCAGACATTACGGAAGGTTAGTGGACGGTTGGCAGCTATGTGCGTATAGAAACACATTTCTAACAAACATACAATGTATATAAAACATACAATGTATGTTTGCAACAAAACATAAATAATACAACTTTTATATTTTATTACTTTATGACAACCCATCATCACATGCATTTATCGATAATTAACAATGTAGTTAAATAATGGAGAACAAATTCAATAATGAATATTTAATCTTTAAATATACACAACTTTTCTGTTATTTAATATTTTGCATTTAAATTAATTGAAATAAACCACTTAGTTTGTTTTTAGGAAATTAACATTGAATATGATTTAATAAAAAAAAAATAAAATACCCATTTTGTAATTTATAATTATCATTAGTTTAGTAGATATTTTAATATAGATAAGATATATGCTTAAATAAATATTTGCTTACTCCCTCCCAAAAAACTTTGCCCCACCCTCGCCTCTCTAAGAAAGTTTTGAAATTACACCCCTGTATGAAAATTTTATCTCCAGGATCCAAGTTGGCTCTCTGTGCCTCTCACCAAAACTTTTTATTTTCATATAAAGTAAAATGTAATTAATTTATTAATGATGGTAAACGATAGAACTTTCTCAAAGAGCATTCGAAACACTTCTGCGATTTCAAAAATTACCATTAAGTCTGCATCTTTTAAAATAGCACATGAAAAGTGCCTTCAAAGTTAATCATATATCATATGCACTGCTTACTTTATAATTTGCACGCACATATTGAGTCAGTGATGAATGATAATTATATCAGTGAAGTTCATAGCAATAAGCAGTGTCTCATTTGAGCCGTTACAGCTGAAATTGAGTAATGTTGAAAATTTTGGAAAGAAGAAATGACATTTTTGGAATACAGATAGTTTTGGTTACTGAAACAAATTTTCTGCGAAACTCAGATTTTGAGCTGAAAACAGAACCAACTTTTTGGTCGATCTCTAGTTATTTTACTCAAAATTTTGAGCCCATCCAATATTTTTGAAAAGTTGGCACTGGTGCATAAGAGTTTTCAATGTGAAAAAGTTTCAAATCATAAAAGGGAACAAAAGTTATGTTGATGTATACTATCTTGTGAAGATTGACTTTTGATTTATTTTTTGAAATGAGAAGTAGATTTACAATATAAATCTGACATTTTAAAAGCTCCACAAGTGCTTAAAAATAGTTAGTTCTGGGAGTTATAAATTTTTAGAACGCTTCAGCATATCTGTAGTAGGTTTGTGAAAACTACATCCCACTTTTTGAGGTTCACTTGTATGTTTCATATTATAAAGAGAACTTATAAAGCTGCTCTCAGATAACTTTTTTTTGCACATATTTGTGAAGTTTATTGATGCCTTTCATTTTTTGCATCCCATTAAGTGTTTAATTACAGTATTTTTAAATTTTAAATTAGTATTTGTTTTGGTGTACTGAACTGTTTTAAGTAAACCATGCTTAATTTGTATGAATTAATTTTGTGTACTGATTTTTAGGGCCCTGAGCATGTCAGAATATCTCATTTGACACCGAAAGCTCCCCATGTATCATATTTATTTGAAGATGCTCAAACACTATATGAGTGTATGTTAAGAGGAGCTCGAGTCTCTGGTAAGTACTGTATTAAATTTTTGAGTACTTATTTTTTTTTAATGGTCGTTGTGTGGCAGAAAAAACAGCCTTGACCAAAGAAGGAAAATTTTCACAAGTACTTTTCAGGCACTTAGTTTCATATGCGTAAGCAGTTTCTTCCAATATTTGCTCATAATATTTAATATCTACAAAGCAAACAATATTTTATCGGATTAATTTTCATGGCTGTTTATAATATTTGACAACATGCTTTCTAAAGCACAAATTTGCCAATTCCATTTTGAAAAGCTGTTATAAAAAGATTGCATCCATTTTTGGATAAGTGTAAAAAAAATCCTTTACAGAAAGTAATGTTTAATACACCGATAACAAACACACAACACAAGTATGTACAATGAATACATAAACATAACTGTCAGTCAAAAGTTCAACGCACTTAGCATCATCTGCTGACTTTGTTCATTTCGCAACAACTTCTTCCGGACCAGGTACAATCTAGCAATCTAAGGGTTGAGGGTTCAAAAGTTAAAAAAAATCTGCATGTCTTCTGATGACTACTTTGTTTGACAGCCCCACTGTGTGTTTGGCCTGTCACTTCCAGTATGAGTTTGGATTACATCACCAATTTTCCAGATAAGTTGTGGGGTATTGTTCTGTATGAAAACGGCAGTATCTTTTATAAGCTCACTTGGTTGGTCGATTTGTTAAACTGTAGAGCTGATTTTAATACAAGAAGATAGTTTTCCTAAACTTTAGTCGGAATGTAATCTTGGTATTTTTTCTTTATTATTTGATGTTCATTGGATTTGGAAATGTCATTTTTGTCTGAAGTAGAGGTGCAGGAATCTGGGTGGTAGGTTTAACATAAAATGACACATGTTGACACAAAATTGCATCTAAAAATCAAACATTTGATTCTTTATCTGGCTCTTAAAATCAAGTTCTTTGTTTAAGTTGTATTAAAGTTCTTGAGACACCTTCGTGCTTTGTTCGTTCATGTCAATTTTTGATAAGATGTTAGGTATTAAACTAGGTGAGCTTCGGAGTAAGAAATATAGTTTGCTGTAATCTTCAACCAATCAGGCTAATTTTTCTATCACTTAAAATTGGATTAAATGATTAAATAGCTGAGTTTACTGCTACTGGTTTTCCTTGTGCCTGTGCTGAATATTTTTCAGGAAAACGTTGCATTTGTGTGATTGATTCTAATCCAGAGTTCTTCAACTAATTCAGATTCGTGTGTAGACAAGTTACTTATGTTATAACGGATCAACTTTCTTACTGTGAAGATTTCTTGCATTCTAAACTTTAAATCCATGCAATTATTTGTAACATTTTTCTTAGTTTTATAAATCTTTGGATGTCCAAAAGAGTTTCAAAAGTTTTATTGTTACGAGCATTGTCACTGCTTCAGATTCTTTATTTTCTGAATCAGTTTCCTAGGCGACATGAATGTTGGATTGTGGCTTTTGATTTTCACACTTTCGCAACTATGGTGCGCAAACTACCAGAGTTCTTGATCTTTTAGACTGCTTAAATTTTCATCTTGTGTTAATGTACCAGCAGGATTTTCATTTCCAGGAAAGTTCTTCCAACAATCAGGATCAGCTATTTTCTTGATTTCATCTACTCTGTTCTTTAAAAACACCTTTAATTTTGAAGAATTATTCTTACAGTGAGGAACGATTATGGAATCTGACCAGCAGCTACTTTTCTTGTCCTTTGATAGACTCAAACAGAGTTATTTTGTTACTGATCTTAGTTAAAGATGTTCTAAGAGTTTTATACGTGCTTTTTGATGCTAATGCTATATGATAATAATGCTATGGTAATGCTATGATGCTGATGATATGTGCTTTATGTGCTAAGGAAGGAATTGATCTCACCTAATTCATCTCTGATTCTGTTGAGCTTTGAAAATATTCTTTAACTAATAAATACTATTTTATTGCAGGAGATATGTATTTACATTCCCAGTAGCAAAATATTATCTAAGTATCTGCAACAGATTCTTCAGGGGCAGAAAATAATCTATGGGTAAAATATTTTACGATTGAAGCATTAATTAATCTAACAATCACTTACTTCTAATGTCTTTATCCATTTTATTCATTTTTATTAATAATAATTTTAAGTTTTTGTATTAAGTAATAAAGAACTGAACATGATATAAAGTGAAATAAACATTCGATGGAAAAAGTATCTGCAAAAGAGAAAAGAAAATCTGCAATGTTTGTCTCCCGTCTTGAACTTTCTGCTACCGGGTTTACATTGATGACGAACACTCAAATGAAAACATGAAGAGAGCCTTGTCAGTCAAAAGTTCGATGCACTTAGCACTATATACTGGCTTTAATTTTGCAGCAACTCTAAACCACTGTAAATGCGTCATTTATAGTGAAACTCTTCTGATGTGACCTGTTGGTTGTACATGAAAGTGGTCATTAAGAGGGGTGGTCGCTTAGTCGGGAGTAATTGGATTTTGAAGTGAAATATGAGATTTTGTACAAAAAAAAATGTGTACATTTTTATTTACAAAATTGGTCTTTACATCATTTGTTACTAAGACCTCCTTTAAATTATAAAATATATTTTGAATTTCTTCACTGTTAGGAGCATAATTATAATTGAAACTTAAAATTAGTTTTTCCACTTCTTTTAAAATATCTTTGTTTGAGATTTTAAGAAATTCAGCTTCATTATTGTTTTTTTTTTTTTCATTGTTCTCTGTGACAGATTCACCTTATCTCAGGTCTTGCTGAATTTTCTGCAAAAAAGTAGAAGTACACACAGAAACAGAAAGTGATGCATGGATGCTGGTTGTTAAGGGATGTTGGTCACTTAATAGGGGTTGAGTTTTGCATTAAGTCTATGGGCTATAAAATTTGTGGAAAGAAAAAGTGGTCTTTATAAGGGATGGTCGCTTAATAGAGATGGCCTTTAAGAAGGGTTTGACTGTATATAGTTTTTAGAAAATAATTATTCCATTTACTGATGCTCACTTTCTGCCATATTTATCATTTTCTTTTTATATGTACAGTAGAACCTCGATTATTCGAAGTAATTGGGACCGACCATCTTTCGGATAATTGAGAATGCATTAATTTTAAGATTAAGGACAAATGTATGCGGTATTTCTTATTCTGGTAACAAGTGCTTAATAAAAATAAATCAATAGCAAAATAGAAACAAGAATAAATTACCTGAATTTTAATTTTGAAAGTACCTTTTACATATTTCACAAAATTTTGAAACAAAGTTTTGTTTGTTGCAGTTACGATTGCCTTTTCTTTGCAGCTTTACCACATGTTTACACTATTAATTTACCAGTATGTCTTTCAAAATATTTAACTGTTTCGGAAAGGACCACTTGCACACAAGGAATGTGATAGTTAAGAAAAAAAAAGTTTTAAAAATGGATTTCGGTTAACCGAGAGTTTTCGATTAAAAGAGGTTCTACTGTATTTAGGTTAGTAAATTACTTTATTTTATTTTCATTGCAAATTGATAATTACTAATAAAAGGATGTATTTTTCATCATTTGTTTTTAATATTTGGTATTTTGTTTTAAATATTACAGCTTCTTAATATTTAAAATAAACTGCCGTACTTTTTTTGTTACATTGTTTTTTCTTTCAAAACTTATTTTGAAAATGGAGGTGCACATAATTTAAGTATTTGGAATTTGACTGACCTCTGTGTATATGACCATTCGGCACTGCATAAAATTGTTATGTGGCAATTTTGTAATTAAATTTTTGAAACCATAAAGAAATGCATTATGAATACTGTCCAATTTTAGTACTAACTTTTAGATTTAAATAGTTTTTTTTTTTTTTTTTTTTTTTTTTTGCAAATGAGGTATTAAAATTCAGTGGGATTTTTTTTCTTCTGAAAATGAGTATGAACCCTGAGAAAGTATACATAAAGAAATTGTAATGTCTTTCAGGATGCATAATTTTTTGCTTGAGAGATTCCAAAAGAGGCATGTTTTGTATTAAGTGCATTGAATTTGTCGTTTTCTAAAAGAAAGATCCCATTTTCTTCTTAAAAAGACTCAATTTTTTGGGAGTGTCTGGGTCCCAGGGACCCAGGATTTCAAAAGCCTGATGACATAACTCTAACATGTTTTTTATATCTTGAAAACGTATGAATTTATGTGCTGTGTATTTATTGTGTGTATCCATCTCAGGTATTTTCATTACCAAAGATACTTTTAATTATAGTGAAAAGTAAATATAATAATTAATATATTTACGTGTAATGTTAAATTTGGTTTTAAATATTTTAATTTATTTTGCTATTATCTTGGAACTTAAATAACCAGAACTTAAATAAGTTAACCAAAACCGGGAATAATCTTCCCAGTTTCGGCAGATTTCCATTTTTGTTTTTAATTTGATCTAAATCCTCTTCCCTTCATGAATTTCCATTTCCCTCCCCCAAATGACAAATAGTTCAAAATCTGTCTGATATTTTAAGATTTTAAATCCACTCTTCTTTCTAATTCTTGAGAAATGCACTTTATTAGCACGAGGATCTATTTTATCTTTAGTCTATTAATAACCAACAAAATTTTAAGCAAACTAATAACTTAAAACATCTGAGCTTCTCCTTGTGAATATAATAAAATATTTCTTATGTGTTTGCTAAATGGTATTTGAATTCAAGTAAAATGTAAATCAACATATTTACGGGTGCATTCACGATTGGTATACTGATTTTCTAGGTACATATTATAAATAATTTAGGTAAAATTTATAAAATTCATGCTCTTATTCTTAGTTACCTTTGGATGAATCTCAAACTAAACATAACTCTTAAAAATAGTTTATATTATTAGATTAAGAATTATTATTAAATATTTTTCTTTCTAACATTTTATTCTAGATAATGGACCTTGCCTAGGTTGGCGTGAACAAGGAAGTGATGAGTATAAATGGATAAATTACAAAGAGGTATTTTTTTTGTCATTCACCGATTTTCTTTTTCCCCCATGTAAGATAAAAATCATTATTTCTGTAATTATTATTCAACTGATTTGATGGGACGAATATTCGGCTGGCCGAATATTGAAGGCTTATTGACCGAATATTTAGAGATATCTCACCAAATATTGCTAAAATCTCGCTGAATAGTAAAAAATATTTTGCCAAATTAAGTCAGTGGCTGAATCCATATCAACTCAGGCAGGGGGGTTACCTTCATAGTCTCAGAAGTTTTTGAATTGAACATATGTTAAAATTTAAGAAAAAGTAAGATACTTGTATATTTTCCTTTTGCCCAAAAAAATTCCTGGCCCGAGATACAGGCCGCCAAAGATGACATCCCCGGCATCCTTTCTCATTCGCGATTTTCGGTAAAAAATTTTAAAGTGCTCTATCTCTAGAACGGTGCAAGATATTTTGTTGCGGTTTATTTTATTTTAAAGATAATATTCTTCTGTTTAAAATGATATACCCAATTTTTAAAAATGTATTCAACTTTTCTTGTGGCAATCTTTTGAAGAAAAAAATTTTTTTTTTCAAAAAAAATTTTTTTTTCGAAAATGCCAATCCTAAAAATTTTGATTTTTTTGCCGTTGATCAATACCATTGGGAACTATCTTCACTGTAAAGGAGAACTTCCACTTTTGAGTTTAACAAATTTTAGAAACATTTAAAAAATTCAGAGAATTTTACAGGAATTGTATACATACAGTTCCAGTAAAAGTCACTGAATTTTTGCTTATTTGTATCATATTTTAAGGATAAGTCTACTATATATCCTAAACAAGTTAGAAATTGCAATATCAAATGTGGCAAATGAGGTGCGTGCATAGTATTAACTAGTTTTATAAATATTCAGATCTTGGTGCAATAAGTGTTACACTCTTGGGCAAAAAGGCATGAATACAAAATTTACTATAATACCATACATTAAATTCAGTAATACAGAAGTAATATGAATCTATCTTAAAAGGACTTAATCGCCATGGCAACCTAGAATCATTGCCTATCATGGTATATCATTGAATCAATTATGTATTATAGGATTTTTAAATAGAATGAAGAAAACTTTTATTAATGTTTTTTATGTTTTAATTTGATTTTTATAGCATTTGAAGTGATACATACTTTATTTTCAATACCGAACATAGTAAAACAATCTCAATAACATATATCAATTACACAGCAATACAAATTATATTAATACAAGTTAGAGTTCAGACAGATGGGCAGACAAATCAAATCCATAAAGACTTTCAACTATGTTGGAAATTGTTAAAAACACATAAATAGGTCGGAATTTGACTTTTAGAAATTTATGTCAATAGACGGAAGCATACTTGAATACTTTCATACAACCCTGTATTTTACCTACTATCTTTATATACATGCCACTATTTAACTAATATTTAATTAAGATTAAAACATCCTTAAAACCAGTGAAATCACACTTCCAGAGATTATCATCCATAGATGGCCATGTATCTAATTTTTTGCGTGGACCTGTATATCATTTTATCTATATTCTCCAAACATATCTTAGTATACTAAATGTAGTTCAGTGTAAAAATGCATAACTCATTTAAAAATCACCTTTAAGCTACTTTCATTCATACTCAGTAAACCCTTAAGATTTCTTTTGTGTAGCCCTGTATATGATCTACAGCATTTATGCACACAACGTAATATGAAAAAATTTAGTTAAACTTAAAAACTCAAACACAACTAAAAATGCACTTCCAGCGATACCCTTATGATTTCTTTTGTGTAGCCCTGTATATGATCTACAGCCTTTATACACACAACGTAATATGGGAATATTTAATTAAACTTAAAAACTCATATCGCAACTAAAAATGCACCTCTAGCAATCATCGCTAATGTACAGTATTTCCAATAAGGTAAAGTATCCGAAATCTTTTGTGTGCCCCTGTAAACACTATGCACTTTCTATGACACAGGAAGTAATTTTTTGTAAACCTCTGCAATAAAGTATGTATCACTTTAAATGCTATGAAAATCAAATTAAAACATAAAAGGCATTAATAAAAGTTTTCTTCATTCTATTTAAAAATCCTATAATACATAATTGATTCAATGATATACCATGATAGGCAATGATTCTAGGTTGCCATGGCGATTAAGTCCTTTTAAGACAGATTCATATTACTTCCGTATTACTGAATTTAATATATGGTATTATAGTAAATTTTGTATTCATGCCTTTTTACCCAAGAGTGTAACACTTATTGCACCAAGATCTGAATATTTATAAAACTAGTTAATACTACGCACGCAGCTCATTTGCCACAGTTGATATTGCAATTTCTAACTTGTTTAGGATATATAGTAGGCTTATCCTTACAAATACGATACAAATAAGCAAAAATTCAGTGACTTTTACTGGAACTGTATGTATACAGTTCCTGTAAAATTCTCTGAATTTTTTAAATGTTTCTAAAATTTGTTAAACTCAAAAGTGGAAGTTCTCCTTTACAGTGAAGATAGTTCCCAATGGTATTGATCAACAGCAAAAAAATCAAAATTTTTAGGATTGGCATTTTCGAAAAAAAAATTTTTTTTGAAAAAAAATTTTTTTTTTCAAAAGGTTGCCACAAGAAAAGTTCAATACATTTTTCAAAATTGGGTATATCATTTTAAACAGAAGAATATTATCTTTAAAATAAAGAAAACCGCAACAAAATATCTTGCACCGTTCTAGAGATAGAGCACTTTAAAATTTTTATCGAAAATGGCGAATTGGAAATGGTGCCCAGGATGCCATCTTTGGCGGCCTGTATCTCGGGCCAGGAATTTTTTTGGGCAAAACAAAAATATACAAGTACCTTATTTTTTATTGAATTTTAACATATGTTCAATTCAAAAACTTCTGAGACTATGAAGGTAAGATTTTTTCTTTGGCTGCCTGAATTGACATGGATCATACCCAGTATAATTTTTTGGTACTTTTCGGTTAGCCAGGCATCAGTGTTATATATACATATATATGTATATATACATTTACATATATATATGTGTGTACATATACAATATGCATATATGTATATATACATATATGTATGTATATAAATATGTATATATAACACTGGCGCTTGGCTAACCGAAAAGTACCATTTTTTTTTTTTTTTTCATTTTTTGCATTTTTTTCTTCTAGTCCAAATTGTCTACTTTCTGGCACATTCATGAAGTCATTCTTACTTGCACAAAATGTACAGTTATTCAGATAAAAAATATACAGCCTTTCTGTATTTCAAAGTTGGAGATCTTTTAGAAAATGCTGTCCAAATTGGAGATTCAATTGTCCAGGAAATATCTTCATCAGAGAATGATAGATTACAACTCAAGATGTAAAAACTCTAATAGAAAAAAAAGAAAATCGTTGCCTTATTCTAAAGCACTTGAATATTCATTAATGTCTGCGAATTCCATGCACAAATAAAAAGGCTCTTATGAAATTCATGATAACTTACTTTTTATTTTCTATAAAGTAAGAAATGTAAAAATTCATTCACTAGGTTGTATAATCCATGTCAATTTAGGCAGCCAAAGAAAAAATCTTACCTTCATAGTCTCAGAAGTTTTTGAATTGAACATATGTTAAAATTCGAGAAAAAATAAGATAACTGTATATTTTTGTTTTGTCCAAAAAAATTCCTGGCCCGAGATACAGGCCGCCAAAGATGGCATCTCGAGCACCATTTTCCCATTCGCGATTTTCAATAAAAATTTTAAAGTGCTCTATCTCTAGAACGATGCAAGATGTTGCAGTTTTATTTATTTTAAAGATAATATTCTTCTGCTAAAATGATACCAAATTTTAAAATATGTATTCAACTTTTCTTGTGGCAGCCTTTTGAGAAAAAAAAATTTATCAAATTTTTTTTTCAAAAATGCCAATCCTAAAAATTTTGATTTTTTTGCTGTTGATCAATACCATTGAGTACTACCTTCCCTGTAAAGGAGAACTTCCACTTTTGATTTTGACAAGTTATAAAAGGTGTGTCTAAAAAGTTCGGTGAATGGAAGCATAAAACAAAATATATTAACTATCTACTAAAATGAAGTGTATTAAAATATACATTCTGTAAAATATGTGGTGCAAAGAATATTAATTATTCATTTACAGATCTTCACAAAAGAATTCCATTACATAATGGTATAAGGGGAATATTGTTTTCAGCATATTTTAATTATGCTAAACTCTTTCACGTATAATGAAATTGATATTTACAACAAGTTACTTCCTGTGTAATAGAAAGTGCATGGTATTTACATGGGCACACAAAAGATTTCAAATACTTTACTGTATACAAAATACTGTATATTAGCGATGATTGCTGGAAGTGCATTTTTAGTTGCGATACGAGTTTTTAAGTTTAACTAAATTTTTCCATATTATGTTGTGTATATAAATGCTGTAGATCATATACAGAGATACACAAATGAAATCGTAAGGGTGACTGAGTATGAATAAAAGTGATTTAAAGGTGATTTTTAAATGAGTTATGCATTTTTATGCTGAACTCCATTTAGTATACTAAGATATGTTTGTAGAATATAGATAAAATGATCTATACAGGTCCACGTAAAGAATTAGATATATGGCCGACTATGGATGATAAACTCTGGAAGTGTGATTTCACTAGTTTTAAGTGTGTTTTAGTCTTAATTAAATATTAGCTAAATAGTGGCATGTCTATAAAGAGAGTATGTAAAATACAGGGTTGTATGAGAGTATTCAAGTATCCTTCCATCTATTGATATAAATTTCTAAAAGTCAAATTCCAACCTATTTATGTGTTTTTTTAACACCTTCCAACATAGTTGAAAGTCTTTATGGATTCGGTTTGTCTGTCTAAACTATAACTTGCATTAATATTGTTGTATTGCTGTGTAATTGATATATGTTATTGAGATTGTTCGGTAGTGAAAATAAAATATGTATCACTTCAAATGTTATGAAAATCGAATTAAAATTTAAAGATATTAATAAAAGATTTCTTCATTCTATTTAAAAATCTTATAATACATAATTGATTCAATGATATACCACGATAGGCAATGATTCTAGGTTGCCATGGTGATTAAGTCCTTTTTAAGATAGATTCTTATTACTTCTGTAATACTGAATTTAATACATAGAATCATAATAAATTTTGTATTCATGCCTTTTTGCCCAAGAGGTGCAACATTTATTGCACCAAGATCTGAATATTTATAAAACTAGTTATAGTACAAACGCACCTCATTTGCCACATTTGATATTGCAATTTCCAACTTGTTTTGGATATATAGTAGGCTTACCCTTATAAATATGATACAAATAAGCAAAAATTCAGTGACTTCTACTGGAACTGTATATATATATAGTTCCTGTAAAATTCTCTGAATTTTTGAAATGTTTCTAAAACTTGTTAAACTCAAAAGTGGAAGTTCTCCTCTACAGTGAAGGTAGTTCCCAATGGTATTGCAGCAAAAAAATCAATTTTTAGGATTGGCATTTTTGAAAAAAAAAAATTTTTTTGATAATTTTTTTTTTTTTTTTCAAAAGGCTGCCACAAAAAAAGTTGAATACATATTTTAAAATTGGGTATATCATTTTAAGCAGAAGAATATTATTTTTAAAATAAATAAAACCACAACAAAATATCTTGCACCATTCTAGAGATAGAACCTTTAAAATTTTTATTGAAAATCGCGAATGGGAAATGGTACTCGGGATGCCACCTTTGGCGGGCCTGGATCTCGGGCCAGGAATTTTTTTAGACAAAACAAAAATATACAGGTATCTTACTTTTTCTTAAATTTTAACATACATTCAATTCAAAAACTTCTGACACTATGAAGGTAACCCCCCAGGTGTATTAGCTGAGGTTCATTTTCAAGATGGAATATCAAATATCACTATTCCAAGTACAACAGTACACCTGAAAACAGAACTGGTGTCAAACTAGATACTCATTAGATAGCACAACTTGCTTTATGAAGATAATTTTATAAATATTTAAATAGAAATTCTAAATATTGAATAAAATAATTTTTTAATTCTATAGTTTTCACTTTTAAGTAATTATTTGCATGATTACTGGCTTTAATATGTAACATTATTATGCATATACAGTAGAGCGCTGATTATCAGAACTCCAATTAACCAAACTTCCAATTATCCGAACAGTCTATTTCCCTCAATTTTTTTTTTTTTTTTTAAACCGAACTTCCATTTATCCGAACAGCCTATTTCTTTAAAAATATTTTACTTCCATTTATCGGAACAGCCTATTTCTCCCAAAAATTTTTTTAAGTGATGGTGAGATTGTGGATGAGATTTAAGATGAAAAAGAAATTGAAGAAATGAAAACGAATGCTCTGAAAATGACCCAGGTCCATCACATAAAGAAGCCTTTGAATTTTTGGAAAAAGCTATGAAATGGCTTGAGTGACGAAAGAACTCTGATCCTATCAACTAACGTATTTAAGAAGAATTCGAGATATAGCAGCATTGGAAAAAACATCTTCTTTGAAGCAAGCAACAATCAAAAGCTTTTTTTTTTTCTTAAATTATAATATCTGGAGTTCAGAAAATGATAAAAAGAGAAAAAGAAAATTTTAAATGAAAAAAAAAAAAAAAAAAAAAGTTGTTAAACACGCTAGCATTAACTGGTGCTGCCAGTCCTAAGCCTGGATAAAGTGTGAAGGTTTTAGTATAGTTAGGAACATCACTTAAATTATCTGTTCATTTATCCAAACTTTTGCATATCTGAACTAGGGTCGGTCCCGACTTGGTCGGATAATCGGCGCTCTACTGTATTTTTTAATTTACATCTTCCTTCATTCATGTTATCAGTTTCTGTTTATGCTTTTAGTGCTTGTTGAATAAGTGGAATATTGTTGAATATTGTATGTGCTGGTTCAAATGTTAATGACTTTGTTAATATATGTATTCTACTTTAACCATACCTTTGGCTTTATTTTTATTGTAATTTAAGGCTTGGAAACTGATTTCAGAACAGACTCATTCTTGCAATTTTTTTTATCATTAGAGACACAAATTCTCAATGATAAAATTTACTTGATTAAAGGTTGTGTTCAGAAAATATCTCCTCATGTGTTATGCGAGAGTGTATGAGTATTATTGATTCTGAATGCAAGAAGGGATAAAAGTATCATTTGATATTAAAAGTGAAGTAAATTCTTTTTATTATAATGGAAATAACTTACCATCCTTACATACTGAAAATCAATTTGATATACCTTAGAATAAAACAATAATGCAATTTCGTAAGTTTTTTGTACTAAAATAAGTTGATCAAATTAAAAAATGAATTTAAAAGTACATTTAAGAATAGAAATGATTAATGAGTTCCTATTTTTTAAATTATATAATCAAAAGTTATTTTCTATAATGGAAAAAAAAGTTGGTATTTGGCCTTAAAATTTTTGCTGAATATTCGGCTATTCAGCCAAATTACTATTCGTCCCATCCCTAATTGTTTTTCTATATATCTTCTGATCTATTTTTCAATCGGTACTAGAGATGAGACATCCTGTAGCAGAAACAGTGCAGCAGTGCTGCAGATTTTTTTATACCTTGCAGTTCAATCTAACAACTTTAAAAAAATTCTGGGCTTAGAAAATTAACTAAAATATAATTTTTGTCTCTAGATTTATTGTATTTTCTTATATTTTCTTTGCAAATGCAAGTTTTACTTATTTTATGGGCTACTGTAATTTTTTATGATAGTAAGCTTAGCCCAGTATTCTTGGATCACAGATAAATTTTGGTTTACTGCAGACTAATACAGAAAATTCTGCTACTGGGATGAGATGGGCTCAGCCTGACATGGGCTCAGCCTGACATGGGGTCGATTTTTTTACCAGCGTTCGTGCTTGGGCTCATTCTTTCTGAAATTAACAATTATATTTACTCTCGTTCTTATATAGAAACAAAAAATAACTTTTTTCCCTCTTAAAAATTATTCCATTGCAAGTTATTTTAATTCTATTTTGATCAGAATGAAAGATTTTTTTTTTCTTTTGCAGTAGTAGTAGAACGCTGTTTTAAAAGAAAACTATTTGCTTAGTTGTCTTACATTGACGGCAAGCAACAACCTGTTGATGTGGTGCCAATCAGAATATGGTGCTATTAAGATATTTTTTTTAATTTGAATGTTTATTTATTACTTTTTTTTTTAAGATATAACACAAAATAAATATTTTCTTTTAAGTCTATCAGCATTAGTTTAAGGTTTGCAAATATTTAGTCTTCTGTTGTCTGCGAGTGCTAATTGATCTTTACGAGTATATGAAAATAACTTCTGTTCACTATCATAAACTTAGAATAATGAAGTTCTATCCATTTTTATTCAACTCTGCTCATTCTCTGGCTCTGCTCCTCACATTCACGAAATCACTTTCATATGTAAGTAAATAAAATTGGCATGTTGTATTGTTATTCCCGATAGAAAGTAATCGAGCGGTGTTTCTTTTTTTCCTGTTTAAAAGCATCATATCTTTAAGGTAAGTGTCTCAATTTTTTTATTTAAGCTGATTGTCAAGGACACGAGAATTTACGAAAGATTTACACCTTTTATAAGAAAAGAAAAACATTGTTTGATTCTCCGTCATATAAAATCTTAATTTTTCCAAATTTCATTCATTTATTCATAAAACGCATTTCGTTAATGTGTTCTTACTTGTTGTGGGAAAAAAAATATAAGAATCTTTTTTTGGAATTAACTCCTCGTTTGATAAGATTAATGTAATTTTCATAAAATTAATCATGTGCTAGGGATTAGCAGTTATCTTGATGTAAGAAATTGAAAAATGAGGTATTACATATAGAACTTTTAAATATTATGCAATTTTTCTTTTGTACTTTTTTCAGTATTGGGCTCGGGCTCTGATGACACAAAATGTTTTGTGCTCAGATTTAAAATTGCCGGGCTCGGGTGGGCCCGGCTCCGAAAAGTGAGAGCTCGAACTCATCTCTAATCAGTACAGTATGTCCTTTTTTTTTCTTGGCTTTTTAAAAAAAATTGATGATGAACTATTAATTTACTCACGCTTTAAAAATTAAACTAAAAGAATCATTTGTTTATTTATTTGAACTTTGTCATAAGAATATTATTCTACATTGTCATAAGAATATTACTTACATTACATACAATCAATGGTTGGATTAAATGAAAATTGAGCAGTAGCTGCTTAGTAAAATCACATGCACTGTAACTGTTCTGTTTTCCTTTAATCCACCCTAACATAATTTGATACAAATAATTTTGTATCTTTTTAAAAAGTAAGAACACAGTTTTATTAATGTCATTATTTGTAAATAAATTCTTGGCATTTTAGATGTGCATAGAAATTGTGCATCTTAACATTGCCTCTAAATTTATATCTACCAATTGAGACTGATACTTAGATTTGTCATTGGAAATAGTTGTAAAACCCTGGTAGGGCCAAACATCACGAGCTTAAAGATTTAAAATCTGAGACTGCCTCAGCCCAAAGAAGTTTGTATCCTCAGACCTGAGCATGGTACTTAAAATACACACAAAAAAATTGCTAATAACGTTTTCAAATTGTTTCAGAATTATTTTTTTCTTTTAAAAATGTCTTATATAGAAATAGGTATTAATCCTAAATACTCCCTCATAACATTTCCTGATTTTCATGTCCCTGAAAATCTCTTTAAAGTAGCAAATTTATTTATATCCAATCGCTGGAAGAAATCATCAAAAGTCATAATTCCTTTTCTTTTAAAATATTATTTTGCATTGTGTCAAAAAGACATGAGTTCTGTTTTCTAGTAATTCTGAAAAAGGACTCCAAACAGATAGTGAGGAATAAGCAAAGGATATCCTACAACTTCTTTGTTACTAACAAACACTGACCATGCAAAGGCTTCCGAATCGGATAGAATATTTCTCCTTATATCTTGTGATTAACAATTCAACAATTCTCTTTCAAACTGCCTTTTAGAGGATTTTAAAGCACTTTAAGAAACATATATATACTTGTTTCTGAAATAGCAAGTTTTTGTTTTTTCAATTTGTGAATGGAAAAATTAATTTTTATCCCGAGCCCAAAGAATGAAAGAAAATTGAGCCTGTTTCAGGGTCAAACTGAGTCCGTCTTATCTCTACCAAACATGGGCAATAATTTTGTGGATTAAATTTTGCAAGATCTTTCGGATCAAAATGGACTTTAACATACTTGTAACCACAAAATTCTGTCAATTTTTCAAGTTTTGATACTGTAAACTTGATGTATTCAAGCAGAGATAAATCAACTTGAGAGCCCCAATCATATATCCTTGTAAACTATCCCTAAAACACTTTATTCAACTTTTTATGTTTGGGTGTTCTTGGGGAATAGGATTCTAAGATACACACTCCAAATGTCCAGCCATAGTCCTTCTCATCATCCAAAGAGAAGTTTGTTATTGCTCTCCTTGATTTGAAAATATTGAAATCAAATAGATTATGTCGAAAGTGAAATGTCATTTTGACCTAATTGAAGTTTAAACAACAGAAGAAAAACTTAATATTTTATTTTATTTTTATTTTTTTTTTTGCATGCCATGCATCAAATAGGCTACTATCAAAATTGTAACATGTAGTAAGTTTACTAATGTAATATGCATTATTTTATTGGTCTTTGCGATATCAAAATCTCATATTTTTTATCTGTTTATTTTAATTTTAATGGGATTTATTCTGTAATGAATCCAAAACATCCATTTGAAGCATTTTTAGTTATTTTTTGTCTTAAAAATTATATGTGCATAACTGAATTCTACACTTGAATATTTTGTTACGGAACTTATTGGCTATAGAAAATATTAGAAATTTATCTCTAATTTATATTTTTAATGATAATTTCTAGGTAATTGAAAAGGCAAACAATTTTGGTGCGGGTATGTTATACAAAGGATTGAAACCTGGTTCATTTGTGGGTATTTATTCTACAAACAATGTTGAGGTAAATATAAAACTCTGCTTTAATCGCAGTTGTTTATTTAGTTCTAACAAATATGATTTAATGTTGAAGTTTATTGATTATGCATAATTCAGTGTGCATCTTTTTTATAAACTATTGAAATAGAAGTAACTGACTTTGTAACAAAAAATATTTTCACTAGCATATATATATATTAAACAAAAACATAATTTGAAGAACAAATTTTAAAAAACGAAATTTATTTCCTACATTGTTTAAGCCAGAGAAGGGACAGATATTAAGATATTTCATTCAATTAGTTCTACATTTAATGTTAAATTTTTGTAACAAATCAGTTAAGCCAATTAAAGATTAAAATATAAAAAAAATTGATACAATATGATACTTAAAACAACCTAAAAAATTAGATTCCATTCAAATGAAATCGAAATAAATCTTAGACTTCTTCCATTCTTAATTGGAAATATTTGTATTGTAGATTTTGTATTACGTTTATGACAATTGTACATAAATTGATAAGATGCATGGAAAATACAAAACTTTAAAAAAAGGTCTAAGATTTATTTCGATTTCATTTGAACGAAATCTAATTTTTTAGGTTGTTTTAAGTATCATATTGTATGAATTTTATTTTTATTTTTTAATCTTCATTTGGCTTAACTAATTTGTTACAAAAATTTAACATTAAATGTAGAACTAATTTAATGAAATATCTTAATATCTGTCCCTTCTCAGGCTTAAACAATGTAGGAAATAAATTTTGTTTTTTTTAATTTGTTCTTCAAATTATGTTTTTGTTTAATATGTCAAGTTTTTTAATAACTACTGCATTCAGACGAACTCATTTCAAAATTAATAGAGTGCATCATCATCAGGCTTTGATGTATGTGGTATTGCATCACAATGTGTGATGCAGTGTACCAATGTATAATTCAAAATATTTCACCATTATTGTAATGCAGGTTGCTGTAGTTTGGACAAAAACTTCCAATCTGAACGTAAAAAATCTATAATCAAAACATAAAAAATTAACTTCACTTAAATTTAGATACCCTATTTCCCACTCAGGAACGCTATGAATGCAAAAATAAATTGTGCTGAATTCTTACTGCTAATATTTAACAATATTATAGCTGTGATACAGTAAAAAATAAAAAATAAAAGTTTTATTTAAATTTTGTTACCTTATTCTCTCCCAAGGTTTGATGGAAACAAATCGAAAAATTATTAAATAAGTTTAACTTAGGGTATAAATAGTTCTCATCACGAAAAAAAAATACATTTTAAAATTTAAGTTATTTAATTCCTCACTAAGTTCGCGTAAAAATACCGCGTAAAAATAGAAAACTTTTTTAGAACCATTAGAAACTTTTTACTAAAACATAAATTTGACCAAAGCAAAAACTTATGAAAATATCCTTTTTAGTTCCACTATGACGCCATATTCACCCTTTTAATTCTTTAAAAAAAAAAACTAGTTCAATTTAATATTTCACGTGAAAATCTTTGAACTAAAAAGAAATTATTATTACGGCTTTTGAAATTTTTACAACAATGAAGAAAAAATGTTACATTTTCTATGAAAAATGTCTGCTGATTCTCAATGAAAAAAGCGAAATGTGAATTAAGAAAAATATTTGAATAATGTAAAAAAAAAAAATTAAGAAAAATATTTGAATAATGAAAAAAAAAAAAAAAAAAATGGCTCATGTTTCTCTCTGGGTTATAATTCACCTGTATGCAAAGTCATTTTACCATTCGTTTTGATCCTGGCATCAGGCAGATGTTTTTGCACTTTAAATTTATAATATCATTAGAATTAGTAAAGAATAAAAAATGAGTGGCATCAGGGACAAAAACGTGGGAAGAAAAAATGAAAAAGCTATGATCTCTGTAGACTTTTCTATGTTAAATTAACATTGAGAAGTGACACTGGAAATAAATAAGTATTGCGTTGCCGTGCAATACTTAAATATTTTATTTTATTTTGTTTTATTTTTTGTCACTGTTTCAAATGCACAGCTGATTTGTTCCATGTTTCAACTATTTAATGTACAGTCGTGGAAAAAAAAAGTAAACACCCCTACTAACTCCTCAACAAATTATCTCAGAAGAAAGTTACTGGTACTGAACGATTGGAAATAAAGTCTACTTTTAAATGATGTATATAAAATTTGCTTAGGGGGCCATCTACATATTAAAACGAACCATAACTTTGTTTTTCTCAATAGCAGTACACAATTCTGACAGCATAAATGAACTGTTCACCCTTCAATTAGCCTAAAAGAATATTTTTATGCAATTCATACCATAAGTTTCTGAGAAATTATTTATTTTAAAACAAGCGTATTTTAAGGGCTGTATCCAAATTGAAGTTCGGAACTCGATTATTAACCGAGAGAGCGTCTTGATCAAGGCACCTTATGAAGTCAATGGAGCCTGCTAGATTACAGGACAGCAGAAAAATTTCAAAATATCTAGTCACTTCTATTATAGACGGCTTCTTAAGGCATCATTTTGCCGTTTTTTAAGCATAATTTGAAAACTACTTGGAAGAAAAATGTGAAATTTTGGATTTCCATAAAGCAGGACTTAATAAATCTAAATCCATAAAAAAAATTGTAGGTTACAATTCATAATTTTTTCGAATATTAATTTCATAATTCATATCATAAAATTATAAAAATTGCAGATTCAGTGTATTTATGTTTGGGTATATTAGTATTATTGCTACACAAAAAATTAGCACATTAGGAGCATAATTTCTGGAGATATAAATAAAAATATGAAAATGTAATTTAACATTAGAAGCACTAAATTTTGAATGTTTATAATTCAAAAACTTATCATTCAAATGACTTGAAATTCGGTGTCTAGGCATAGTTTGAACTGAAGATTTGAAATATATCATTAAAATTGGGTATTGTCATTGAAAAAAATGAAGTTTGGATTCGTTTTAATATGTAGATGGCCCCCTAAGCAAATTTTATATGCATCATTTAACAGTAGACTTTATTTCCAATCGTTCGGTACCAGTAACTTTCTTCTATGATAATTTGTTGATATTCATGTTGATATTATGTTGATATGTTGATATTAATTTGTTGAATTCTATGATAATTTTCCACGACTGTACATAAAGAAGCTATTTATCCAATGTATACATACAGAAACTAATTAATATATACATAATCAAGCACTAATTGTAAAAAATAAACAAGCTTGTTTATTGAAGGAAAAAATCTTGCAAGCACTTTCTGTTGTAACTGTTTCTACACATAAGCACTTTCAATATTTATACGATTAATACAGAGCAATTTATTTTGTACATCCACACTCTCAAAAATTTGCATAACTCACAAGTAAAGGTACCATAGTCCTATGCGGCGAATTTAGATTTTTATAGCTCATTCGATTTATCTCATTGAGCTTAGTAATTTGATACCTTGCATATGTGCAGACTTGTATAAAAACAAACTTTCCACACACATAAATATTAGGTCAAAAAAATTTCTGCAAATTAATTTAATGTTTAATAAAATTACGTGTTATATTATTTTGACGATATGAACTAAATATCATAGTTTAAAATAATTGTTATTTAAATTAAAAAATATTAATTAAAGAATAATTATTTTAATTTAAAAATAATAAAGCAAAAATTAATGATAGGAAGGTGAATTCTTTTCAATTATTTTGTCAGTGTATTTAGAAACAACCCAATCCTTAATATTGTGATATCTTTGCAGAAAATGCCAGTCACTCTTATAACACTATGAAATTATTTGATTTAACAGCCGTTGCCAGTCTATGTAGGCGACAAGTTTGTCTGCAGAAAATAGAAATAAAAGGGTCTGATGTCACAATGTTTTGAGTCATTAATCTTTGAATTGTGGACAAACAATATATAAATCGTATATACAATTGGGAAATATTTTTGGTATTAAAAAAGGTTATAAAAACAAAACATACGTTTTTCTTTTCGTAACTTTTTTCTGCAAAGTCCCGAATTTTTCAGAAAATTTTCCATGCACAGCATTCACGCGTGCGTCTATAGTATACAACTCTGCATATGTGCTATTGAGTTGTAATAATTACAGGGGGTCGAGTCAAAATTCAAAATTTCGTTTATTGAAAAACAATTGCTATCAAGGAAATAAATGTTTTAATTTTACATATGGTTCTTACACAGTCATGCATTAATATGATAATTAATTTTTGACACATTGTTCTTTCCGAAGAAAGGAATAAAGAAAAAAAAATTGCTCGCAGTGAGCACAATCAGCAAATGCTTCTTCAGCTCACTCAATGATATACTTAAAAAAGCTTGGCTTCCTTTGTTGAATTTTAAAACAGTCTGTAGGGGCGGCGTAATTTTCAATTTTATCAACGTAGCATCCTTTGGCAAATCCATACTTGAACATAGGGATGAACTTAACTGATACAAACTGATAGTGTGACAATGATTGGAACTTTGACGTTGTTCCTAGTCACGAGGGAAATATTAAATTCTTCTTACTCAAAACTTATCCCTGATTCAAAGAGTTTAATGAGATTGTTGGCCGTAATCTTGACTCTTGCTGTAATTGCGACTTTAGGCGAAGTTTAAAACTTTATTTTTCAAGTTTCAAGAGTCTCGTACCTTTAAAAGAAACTTCATACAATCTTTAAAAAAAAGAAAATGGAAAAAATTCAGTTTAAAATTGAATAGTAACAGAAATTGGTTCAAGCAAGTCAAACTTGGGCCAGGGCAGGGTAAAGCACAATGGAGAATATTATCAGCTGATTAAAACTTTGCAATTTAAAAACAAAAACATATTTTCTTCTAACTCTAAACTTAAAACATAGAATAAAAGAAAAAATATCTGAAAAAACAATCATAATCTAAATAGTAACATCTTCCAGAAGAAACTTCATGTTTTATAAATAAGGCAGAACTAAAGTCACATACAGCCATGTTTTATAAATAAGGCAGAACTAAAGTCACACACAGCCATGTTTTATAAATAAGGCAAAACTAAAGTCACATACCACCTTCTAGGACATTACATTATAACACAATAAATAAAAAACACTAATCCATTGCGTTCGCCACACATTTATCAAACAGTTTTAATAATGCAAGTTGCCAAGAATAAAAAAGTAGCAGAAAAACCTATTTGTGCACAATGGTACGTAGAAGTTCTGCAAAATACAAACTGACTGAAAAATTGATGGGTGAAAAGAACCAGTAACGTGTAGAAGCAAAGGATCGTACTCCTGACTCAGAATTGAAAATAGCAGAGCATATATTAAAAGTGGCAATCTGTGGAAATGTTAAGGCTGACTCCCAGTTCTTAACTGCCCATAAGAAATATGTAAAGCTTAATAAAAACTAAAAATGAATGTGAACAAATTGCAGTACTGATCTTACGCTGAAATAGAAAAATGTAGCCAGTGTTTGAAAGAGAATAAACCAAGATTTAAAACAAACAATATATTTATTAACAAAGTAAAACAAATAAAAATAACTAAAAAGATTAAAAACAAAGGCTATTGAAATATGGACGTAACATACGCCATTGGTTTTCAAGAGAGACATCGCTTAACACGTAATTAAATAGTCCTCTAAGCTAAAGCTTCACATCAACATACCCAACATACCTTATTGCTTTAAACAAACAAAAGAAATAAACTGGAGCATCAAATATAATTCCAGAGAAAAGCTTAAAATAAATTTACTTTTAAATTGTATTTTAAAAATATTAATTTTATAATTAAACTATAAATGTATATTGAACAAACTTTACTTCTATTACTTTAGTTTATTACTTTAATCTATTACTTTATTAATTCTATTAAACTTTAAACAAAAACTTGAAAAGATATTACTTTACTTTAAATATATTTACTTTAAGAATGAAATTCATTTACTTTAAATATTAACTGGAAAAATCTATTAAGTAAATCACATTATAAAACAGCACTGCAAGAAGCCACAAATAGAAATCAAAAAAAGCTTAAATGGTAATGTAAATAAACTCGGGTAATATATTCATAAGTCTTATTAAAAAGAATTAGCTTTATTTAAATGTCACACTCCCCCTCCAGAACAATTAACCTTTCCTCCTTAGGAATTAACTAACACTATCCAATACATCGATTGCTTAACCCGGGAGAACTCGCTAGTGAGAATGCCCAATTGCTTTTCTTTTACTTTACATTCATATAATATCAACTTTTTTTGGTTGGCTTAGTACTTTTATTCACAAAATAGGTAAAATAATTGAAAAACATTTTGAAATTTTAATTAAAATGAAAAATGATTTAAATAAGAGTCTTAAAAAAGTACGACTGTGAGAGAAAATCTCATGCAGCGAGTTCTCCCGGGTTAACGATCTCAATATCAGCCACCGGCAACTTCAAATCGGCAGTTTTAGTAAACGCCTTCTTACACTGAAGCTCCGTGACTATGAAACAACGTAAGCAAGATAATGGATGCGAAACAATGTTACCAATTATGTCGGAACAACTAAAAGTAAAAATGTATCTGGAGAAAAGAGAACACTTAAAAAAGGAAAAAGATAAAATTCAAATAAAAACCTATTTGTTCAGAAATGTGACACGTGTCTCCGGCCGCCATGCTAAATATCCATTTGTCAAAGTCCTGACCAATTCACCTTACACAACGTAAAGCCATACGGCTTAACTAGATGGCGAAGATAATCAGACTTTAAAACATCACGATATCATCTTCCTGTAAAGGCGATTTAACACTTTCACTTTAAGCAGGCGAGTCGTCAACACTAATCAGATGATGATTTTAAAACTATGGTGAAGATAAAAACTAATTCAAACATGCTTCATTTCCTTAAGAAATATTTCTGTAACACAAATGTACTTATTCCCATTTCCTCCAAACATGACCGGCATTTTCCGAGTCATAAGACAACACAGCAGATGATCGGCAAAACAAAGCTACTACACTCACGAGAATGACAGACTATATACTCCGTCCTCAATGAGATGCATATCACTATGCAGCATCATTTCCGGTACGTAACGTCACTTCCGACTTCGGGAAGGATCCAATGGCTAACGCTCAATCACGGAGAGAAACACAGGAGAAGACAGACAGGCACGCCATCTGTTATCACATGTTAGAATCCCTTAGTACGCCACGTGATTTTTGTAAACAGTGTGCTCAGAAATGAATGCCGTGATTGATAAATCGTTTCTGCCGGTAGTTAAAGGAATAAAGATATTTACTTTTATTTTTCTTTATAAATAAAGAGATAGCTATTGTAAACAAAGCAGGAATTGTGATATATGAAAAACTAATATGAGATTAAACTAGATGGAAATAAAGATATGAATATAAGTCAGGATTCAGAATGAAGTTATAGAGTGATGAGATTACGGTATGGACACTAGATATTCCTGTCAAGGAAAAGGTATTGACAGGATGAACAAAATTAGACCCTTAATAACTTGCGAAAACCTGCCTGTCAAATAGCATACCTGCAGTTTGAGTATCTTATAATAACCATAATAATATAATCATATAGTAGTTATCACCAATGTATGGCAGTGTAAGAAGAATAAGTAGATTTAAATCATACTTACCGTATATACTCGCATATAAGTTCACTCATGTATAAATCAACCCCCTAACTTTCGAATGTAAATTCTGGAAAAAATTAAAAACCCACGTGTAAGTCGACCCACTAACTTTTTACTTCAATTTTGCAAAAAATCAAACCAAAGATTTCACTTGCCAATGCGAAAAGGTAGTAAGTAAACAAAAACAAATCAGTGAAAATTTTTTAAATGATAAATTATTATTTGTATATTTTATATATTTTTTCATACACATAAAAATCTGTAATTTTGTAGTATTCGCAGTTTTTGTTTCTGTTTTTTTAACTGACTCGCGTATAAGTCGACCCCCCCCCCCCCCCCAAATTAGCTTACCAAAAATTGCCAGAAATTCCTTAACTTATACGCGAGAACATATCATATAGTATTTCTTTGATGCCAATTGTTTTTCAATGAACGAAATTTTGAACTTTGACCTGGTCCTCTGTCATTATGGAAGATGTGTGCAAATTGAGTGATAAAATTTTTAATACAATGTACAATAAATTTTTAAATAGTTTCAAATTAATGTGATGTATTGAATTTTAATGTGAGAAACAAGTGTAATGTTTACACAATTATTTATGTATAGCTTAACGGATTTTGTTTTATTTTGCTGATTTTACATTTACTTTTATTTGCATTCTTTGTCTAGTGTGTGTTGACCGAGTATGCTTCTTATGGTCGATCAATGGCTATTGTTCCTATTTATGATACATTAGGTCCCAAGGCATTTACTTTAATTGTGAATGAAGGTAATTTATTTATATTTTTATATATATAATTTGTACTGATGCTATGTTTGTAGATGAGTAATTTCTATTTTTAATAAGTTTCTGTTCTATTTCAATAGACAGCCCATTCTGTACTCAGCTTAATTTCTAAGGGTAAAAGTACCAAAGCTCTAATATTATGCAGTAATAACATTCATAGTATAACCTGCCATCTGCTCCACCCTCAGTTACATTTTATGTATTTTCAAAATTTAAAGCAATTTCGTCTTTAGGAAAATAAATTTGTTAATATATTTTGAATATATCTGTATGCGTTTTAATATAATAAAATTTAATAAGTGAACTGAGCGAAAACTTTAAAATTAGGAGTGGGGTATTTTCAGAAAATCCTACTCACCAAGGATTTCTTTTGTATCAACTATCAAAACACAATACACAGCGCTGTTCTGGTAGGCTTTGATGTACACTACATCGTCATAAGCACTGGTGGATTCTGACTAATATTTAAATATTCACTAAAGATGAAGTGCTCGAATTGCGTCCCTGTGAGCTTCGGCGAAACATAAACACTGCATGGAGCTAAAAAGTTGATCAGTAAGAATATTTTACACGAACCAAAAGCAGTGGGTAAAAATAACACAACCACAAGTAAAAACAGTGGATGCGGTTCATTCTGATTCTGGCATTCCTCTGTTGTTCGTAAACAATTGAGACAGAAATCCATTGAGTCTACACTCTGAGTGCTAAAAGTATGCTCTTACGTCCACGACATGCTGCATCACATGCTTTGGTAGAAAAGATAATTTAATCTTTAGCTTTTTGGAAACTTGTTTCTAATATTCACTAAAAACAAAGTACTGGAGACTCCCCTTAACGGAAAATGTACATAAAAATTCAGAAAGAAAACTAGTTAGCTGATGGTCTACTACTACTAGTGGTCCAAACAAGATAGAAAATATAAAATTCGAGTGAATTGTGTATCGCACAATAAAGCTGGAAATCTCGGATCATTAAAAGAGTATAAGAGTGGTCTGCGACAGATTATAAAAGTGGTTCCCAGTTAGGGTGTCAACGATTTCAATAAGTTGATTTAAATCAGCAATTAAATCATGATTTTAATCAACAGATTTTTTTAACAAATCATTGATTAAAATCAAAAAATTTCTAAATGTTTAAAATGTCAAAAAAAGTTTTAAAATCTAAGATGAACATAATTTGAAAGTTTTTACAGGTATTTGACTTATGAATAAACAAACACAGAGCTTTAAATAATCGTTTCTAAGCTTAATTCCTGAGTATTGTAAAAAAGTAAAAACAGTTAAATTTGTAGTAAAAAGCATTGTTTTTATCCAACATAAAACAGTTTCATTTAAAAATGATATTTAAATCTAATATAATTTGCAATGTCATCATTTCCTTTAGGTAATCAATTTATACATTATTTTATATAAAATAAACAGTAAGTGTATTAAATTTCTGCAAATAAAAGAATAAATAGTCAGTGTCTTAGTTTCTCGTTCTACTTTTGTAATAATAAATTAATACCAATCTAGAGTCAAAGAAGAATGAAAGAGTGACATCTGTTCAACACAGGGGTCGATTTAGAAAAAGAAAGTTGCATAGCAGTAACTGCTATACAAAGTCAGTTTTGAATAGCAGTTAGACACTTGTTAGCAAGTAAAAAATAGCTAATGTAGCTTTTAAATCTTGAAACAAATTAAGTATTGCTCATAAAAATGTCAAAAAGATGTAGAAAACAACAAAATTGATAAAAAGTATGCGAAAAAGTTTGAAAAAATGCTTCTAATATTACGAAAAGTGCAGGACTCATTACTTGCGTGCATTGAAAGTGTGATGTGGTAGCGGCCGAAAGTGGATCGGTGAGTTGGCTCTCCGTATTATTGTAGATCTCAGTGCGTAACAGTGAGTGTTCATTTTAGAACTACTACAACACGCACGTCAAACTTCTATGAGCAAACGCCGTGATTAGTGAGTAACAGTGATTCAGTAATCAATCACAGCGTCAGAGCGGGAACAAATCATGTGTTTACTGGAAAAACTGCGCCCAGCAATGGCGTCTCGCTGTACTTCCATTGTAAATAAACACTTGGGGAGGGTGAAAACATAATGTATGTCGTGTAAAAACACCTTTAAATTTTAACTTTAAGTGTACATGACATAACAAAGGGTGTGGGAAATATGCATCGCAATGATTGCGATTTAATGCATTTCTTGGATCGCATTTTAGTTAAATTTGAATCGCAAATTGCGATGCGATACCGCTTAAATCGAACCCTGGTTCAACAGCTAAACATTAAATGAATGCATAAGAGAAAAATAACTAATTGGTATAGAAATGTTAAGCACAGCAAGAGCTTCTTCGGTATAGGTTGAATATTTTTTTTTTTTTTTTTTACTTTGTAATTCATATATACTAAATAAAAAAAGGAATTGGGGATTGAAGAGGCAACAAACTTTTCTTAAAAAGAAAAAAAAAAGTGAACCATTGAAAGTTAATAAACCCCAACTGAGAGGTAATAATGCTGTAATATAAATATTTTGAGGATTTCAGATGTAACTGGCTATCCTTATATATTTATTCTGCATGTGTGTATGAATGGGTTTAGCTCATTTTCATAATTTTTTTGGTTAGCATACACATACATGAAAGTTTAGATTTTGGTGATTTGCATTTGCACTTTGAAAAATTACTGTTAAACAAGCTGCAAATATTTTTTAGTTTTGTTATTTGTGCTACTAACTAATGAAATTACTTATTTGCAGTTTTTATTAATTCTGTAATTTTTTTTTCTTTTAGGCCCATTTTTTTTTAAGGGTGCAGCACGCTGCCCCTTTTGAAATTGGCAGAATGCACCCTGCCTTAAAAATATATATATAGTTAAATTCACCTGTAATTGTAGCCAGAGATTTCTTGTAAAAAACTTCCCTTTCAACAGTATTTCTAAATTCATGTGCCCAAGATCTTACAAAAATAGAAATTTATTTCTTTAGAAAAAAATGTGATATTATTAAAACATGTTGTTATTATTTGTGTTTTTCAATTTGTGATTCATAAAATTATTAAAAATTAAGGACACTTTATTTATCATAATAAAATTATTTTTTTCTTGTATCATTACTAAAGACATTACTAATATATTAAAAAGCAGAAAAAACGTTTAAAAATGCACAAATAATACCTAAAAAGCAGCAAACAGCTGTTTCGAATCTACTAACGAGATTCTCCTTCAGTGCAAGATACGGGAAAAAAAACAGCGTGCTAGAAAAAGCAAGGCTGAACAAAATGATAGAGACGTGCTGGCTTATATACCCTATGCGGGTAGGGAAGGCACCAAAAACAACCAATGAGAGAGAAGCAGTGGAAATGACTGGGTGGACAAGTAGCGACATCTACCGGAAAAGGAGAGAAAAAGAAACCAAAAAAGGGGGAAATTAAATTAATGCTTTCCAAATATTTGGAAAATCAGGAGTACTAGATAAGTCATTGACTAAAGAGTAAGAATTTTTAATGATGTGGTAAGCTTCCGAAAAATCAAGATCAAGGTTAGAAGAACATTTTTGAATAATGATGGCTGAGGAAAAATCGAACCTATGTTGAGAAGACCAAGAATGTTGAGCAATAGAAAAACGTTTGAGCTCCTGATTTTTAATGTAACCTTCATGCTCTTTTAAACGAAATGCAAGAGATTTTGTAAATACCCCAGTTATCTAGGCGATCAACGGGGTGTTTGAGATTTGAAAAAGTGATTTTATTAACAGGAGAAAAAAATAACATTAAAATCAAACCTTCTTAAGATTTTAGCAACTTGTTGACTGATTTTAGGAAAAAATGGTAACACAACTGAAGTATTAGAGTTGGAATTAGAATGCTTTTCAGAATGGACGGATTTCGTTAATTTCTTATAAATAGAATCAATAATATTAGAGGAATAACCGTGATCAACAGCAATAACTCTGAGGTAATTAAGTTCAGTACTGACTAACTGAGGAGTGGAACAAATATTGATAGCCCGAAAAATAAAAGTATTAAAAGCAGCGAATTTCTGGTTAGGAGGATGAGAAGAATATCTGTAAGGTGGAAGACTGACAGGAAAAGGTTTATGAAAGATGGTAGTCTGAAAGCCACTTTCACAATGAATAACAAGGACATCCAGGAAAGAAAGACAGTTATTAGTCTCAATTTCAGAGGTAAATTGAATGCAAGGATCAATGGAATTCATGATAGAGAGAATATGATTAATATTCGAATTCATTTTAACCAGAACATAAACATCATCAACATAACGAACATAGAACTGAAATTTTAAAATTTCAAAAAGTTTGACCTCAAAATAGTGCATATAAATATTGCATAAAATTGGACTAAGAGGATTACCCGTAGCCAAACCATCAATCATACGGAAGAAATTACCATTGAAAACAAAAGTATTTTGTGACAAGCAAGCGCAAGTGAGAAGGATAAGCTCCTCGATTTAAAAATAAGAGAAATGGAATTCACAAAGCCTTTTCTTGAGGCAATCTAAAGCCCCCACAACCAGAACGCTTGTAAATAATGATTTAACATCAAAAGAAACCATGTGGCCCTGCGGCTTAAAATTATGAAGTTTTTTAACAAAATCAAAAGAATTCTCAACATTGAAACAGTTACTGCTCAAAAGTGGGGAAAATACAAACTAAATATTTGGCAAACTTATAAGAAGCTGTACTGATACTAGAGACAGTAGGCCTAAAAGGAATGTCAGGTTTATGGACTTTAGGTAAAGCATAAAACCTGGCGCAATAGACGGAATAAGAGACTTCTTAAAGTTAGCAGGAATAATGTAATAATGGAAGAAGACTTGATGGCAGACTTAAGAGTTAATTTCACTAGTGGAAGGGTCTTTGCGGATATCCACATATGGACTATCATTAATTAATTTATGGGATTTTTCCAAATACGTAGATTAGTTGAGAAGAATAATCTGACCACCTTTGTTGGCCTTAGTAATAATTAAGTTTGGATCAAAATGCAAATTTTTCAGACTTTGTTTAACAGGATATTTAAGATTGGACTTATAAACATTAGAATTGAAATCGACAGTATTGGCAATAAGATGCCTAATTGACTCTTTTTGAGAAAAAGACGGAGCACTATGCTTAAGGGCTCTTTCAATAGGAGCAATAAGATTAGGTAAAGAAGGAATAGCAGAGACAGAAAAATCGTTATTCAATTTGAGAGCATCGAGCTGATTGTTACTTAAAGGAACACTAGAAAGATTGACAACTGCATTTTGGTTAACAAGAGGCAATTTCCTGGAGTTATCAGCGACAGAACTTTTACAAAGTGCATTAAATTTCTTCTTTAAAACCGAACAATGAACAGAAGAAGCAGTGAGAACTCTGCTCCATGACCTTCTGTCGATAGACTCAAAATCAGGTGTAGAAGCCGCAGGGCCACATGATGGTTTCTTTTGATGTTAAATCTGTTAGATAAAATATGAGACTTAACGTGTTATAATAATAATAACATTAAATCACAAAATAAAGATATGGTAAATCTGCTTTACCTTTTGGTTCATTATTGTCCACGGTAAAAAAACTGAACTTTCTTCAACATTTCCAATGAGGGTTAGTATATATCCATTTGCTATATAAATTACCTTTGCATGTTTATCCTGTAAAAGAAACTTGTTTTTCTTTTGTTAATATGTGTGCTTTTTTAATTCATAATGTATCCCATGAATTTTTCAGGAACATTGTTACAGTTCTGGTTTAAACTATAATTTTTATATTTCTTAAAATACAAAACTGGAGCATACATCTTTCCTCCTTTCTGATTACATTACTATATACACACTGAAAAATTATAACATACAAAAAAACATTATTGATATTTGATTAAATAACATAAATAAAAAAATTCTTGATTATATTTATTGATAAAACACTGAATATCATTTAAAGTCTTAAATTATTAATATAGTTCTTTCAGCTGTCAAAATCGCAGTCTTTTAATCTAAATGTTTATCAGTTTTTGATTGACACATTACATAAACAAGAAAGTCATTTTGTGAAAGAATAATCAAGTCTTATTTACGACTGGCATTAAGAGTTTTTTGAAAAGCAGTTAACTTGATTTATGAGTTTATCTAATTCTGAAAGAGATTAGTATTTCCAACAAAATCATTATTTACAAATGTTCCGGTTGAGGGAGCTTTAGAATGCCTTAAGAGAAGGCTTTGTGAATTCCATTTCTCTTATTTTGAAATCGAGGAGATTATCCTTCTCACTCGCACTTGCTTGTCGCAAAATACTTTTGTTATTTATATGCACTATTTTGAGGTCAAACTTTTTGAAATTTTAAACTTTCGGTTCTATGTTCGTTATGTTGATGTTTATGTCCTGGTTGAAATGAATTAGGATATTAATCATATTCTCTCTATCATGAATTCCATTGATCCCTGCATTCAATTTACCTCTGAAATTGAGACCAATAACTGTCTTTCTTTCCTGGATGTCCTTGTTATTCGTTGTGAAAATGGCTTTCAGACTACCATCTTTCATAAACCTTTTCCTGTCAGTCTTCCACCTCACAGATATTCTTCTCATCCTCCTAACCAGAAATTTGCTGCTTTTAATACTTTTGTTTTTCGGGCTATTAATGTGTTCCACTCTTCAGTTACTCAGTGCTGAACTTAATTACCTCAGAGCTATTGCTGTTGATCGCGGTTATTCCTCTAATATTATTGATTCTATTTATAAGAAATTGACAAAATCCGTCCATTCTAAAAAGCATTCTAATTCCAACTCTAATACTTCAGTTGTTACCATTTTTTCCTAAAATGGGTCAACAAGTTACTAAAATCTTAAGGTTTGATTTTAATGTTATTTTTTCTCCTGTTAATAAAATTACTTTTTCAAATCTCAAACACCCCCAATGATCGCCTAGATAACTGGGGTATTTACCAAATCTCTTGCCAGTGTGGCCTTTCTTATATTGGCCAGACTAAACATGCTCTTAGATTTTGTTTAAAAGAGCATGAAGGTTATGTTAAAAATCAGGAGCTCAAATGTTCTTTTATTGTTCAACATTCTTGGTCTTCTCAACATAGGTTCGATTTTTCCTCAGCCATCATTATCCAAAAATGTTCTTCTAACCTTGATTTTGATTTTTGGGTAGTTTACCACATCATTAAAAATTCTCACTCTTTAGTCAATGACTTATCTAGTACTCCTGATTTTCCAAATATTTGGAAAGCATTAATTTAATTTCCCCCTTTTTTGGTTTCTTTTTCTCTCCTTTTCTGGTAGATGTCGCTACTTGTCCACCCAGTCGTTTCCACTGCTTCTCTCTCATTGGTTGTTTTTGGGGCCTTCGCTATCCACATAGGGTATATAAGCCAGCGCATCTCTATCATTTTGCTCAGCCTTGCTTTTTCTAGCACACTGTTCTTTTTTCCCTATCTTGCTCTGAAGAAGAATCTCGTTAGTAGATTCGAAACAGCTGTTTGCTGCTTTTCATGTATTATTTGTGCATTTTTAAGCGTTGTTTTTTCTGCTTTTTAATATTGTTGCACAAAGGCTTTATTTGCTATTTTTATATTACTAATATATTTCCTCATAAAAATTGTCCTTTTTTGGAACTAGCATCCTGCCCCTTTTTCTTTCTAAAATGATCTACATTATTATCATTTTAATAATTAAAGCTTAAAAATGTATATGTTCCTAATTAGAGAGTTGTTTAATAATTATTAATTTGTAGTAGTATTAAATGTATTTAACATTAAATGCAGATATTAATAATTTTAATAAACGTTACATATCACTAGTATTTAATAAAGTTTTACATAATTATTACAATAATAATGTATGTGACATTATTGTATGATACTGACTAATGAAACTATTAATTTGCAGTTTTTATAATTTTTGTACTTACTAATAATTATAATTTTATTAATTAAAGTGTAAAAACATGGATTATGTTATCAATTAGTGGTTTCATTGTTTTGGAAACCTAAAACTCTTGGTAGCCATTCATTATTTGAATGCTGGGAAAAAAATCCTAAAAATCAGATTTAAATAAAATAAAATCAGAATTTTTTTTATTTTTACAAAAAATTCATGATTTTTTTTACTTTCTATCCCCAGTTGAAGCATTATGCATTTTTTTCCCCCATGTGATTAATAATATTCTTAAGTTAAACAGATGAATTCATAAGCATTATGTTGATTGCTTTCAGCTGAAATTTCCATTGTCATGTGTGACAAAGAAGAGCGATCACTTGCTCTTATGAATGATATTAATGAGATGCCAACATTAAAGCTTATTGTCCAAGTGGAACCTATTTCAGAGGAAGCGAAAAGAAAAGCCAAAGAGTTAAAGTTGGACTTATTGTCTTTCACAGACATGGAGGTTGGTTACTTTCTTGTTTGTTTTCCTTTTTTACTTTAGTTTTCTAAATTACCATAAACTCGTGTTACTTGGACCCACAACAAAAATAAGTTTAAATCTGCTTCTGGTTCTACTGTGCTGAGGAGATTCACATTTCAATAATATTTGGTAAATAATTCAGCACTACCAATCATTAGATCCAAGACTGATTTATAACCTTATTGTTATGAGTCCAAGTAACCCCAATAAAAACTCATCCCTTCTGCTCGTGAATCCAGGTTTTCTCAATACCTAACACTAATAATTAGAGAAACCACCCACACTAAAAAAATGAGTTAAAAAAAATTTTCAAAACTGCAAAGTAAATTTAATAGCATAACTGTCACTAAAAAATTTTAAAATATCTAAAGTTAAACTAAAGAAAATTTACTTTTATATAAATCAGTAAAAGAGCCGGAAGAACCATGACAAATTACTATTGCATAAGAAAAATTTAACCAGGAATACAGTAAAAGCTATGGCATAACTATAAAAATGCCTATCTGATAAAAACATTTAATTGGAAAACTATTTAAAAAAGACATAAGAACTTCATGATACTAGGTTAAACCTCACTTTCTAATTAGCCATGCATACATTTAAATTCAAACAAGGCAAGGTCATGCATGCAAAATTTATTGCTAGAAAAACTTTACTTTCAAGTTATAAAAAAATTATAAATTATTGGATATATCTAATGTAGTTTTTCCATTTCAGCATCCATACATAAATTAAATTACTTTAAAAACCAAACAAAATTCTATTATTAAACAAGATGAGGCTCTGCAATTTAAGAAATTTTGTAATAATGCTCAAATTAAGAACAGATGATGGGGTTTCTCCTCTTACACAAAAATAAAACAACACAAGGGATGGATATTTTAAAACTATATCAAGAGATGTCGTCACATTCGGCAAAAAGAAATTACTGGAACTTTCTCAATGTCCCACAGTTCAAAGAGTTCCCGTTTCAGCAGAGATAATTCACAGAAAGTCAAATGCAGATAGTCTAATACATCAACAATACGGCCCATCACGCTCCATTGCCGTAAATCACTTACAGCAAAACCATGAGAAAAACTTGCACAATACTTGTCAACTGTCAACATAACACTTAGAATACGCCAACAGGCTACTCCATTTTGAAAAAGAGCACTTCATATAGCAGAAAAAAGTTGACAAGACTTTACACAGCATCTTATATTCAATGGTTTCAACTTGTAACTAGAAGAACTATCATTAACACTTGGCTCTTTCTGCAACATGTAAATCTCACTTATTGCCGTGTCTCACTATTTCAGAGCTCCAGGTATCGATAAAAACTTGCAACTCATCAGTAATTATATTAATTTTTCATCTAACCCATTAAAACCCAAAAAAAATTTTAAGTTTAGAATTTAGATAATGTTTAAAAGTAATCATTTTAATTTAAATAACTATAAATTTAAATTATTTACTAAATTTACTTTTAAATTGAAAAAATATATATATCGCAAATTGCTGTATTCATAAATCCATTTTGTAAAACCATAACTTTAAATTCATTATATTTAACTTACAATTAACTCTAAAAAAAATATCGTATTTTTAATGTTATCAAAAATATCGCCCCCCCCCCCCCCCCAAACTAAACTATCTTTAGCGTCCAACGAGAGCCGATAAATTCCACCACATCAAAAAAAATTTGCTAAACCAATTACGGTCAAAGTAGCTGATGATTCAAAATTTAAAGAAAAACTATTGAAAATCTAAATTGAAAGTAAAATAATTTAAATTTAATTATAGTATCAATTAACCTAAACATGGCCACGCCAAAGGCAAAGCCCATAACCCATTGTTAAACATTAGCAGAGATTAACTAACAATGAAAGAATCAAGTGCTGAACTTATGATGTACCCTAAACACAAGAAAAAGTTAATTAAAAATAAAGCTGAAATACAAACTTCAATGAAGCTACCGAACGATTCCTAGCTACTTCGAGCCCATTAGCCATTATTGCATTAGCTTGCAACCAAATATACTGAAATAATGCCTGTTTTTTAAAGTTGGAATGGTGTTTGTTCTTTAACTATTGTTGACAAGCTGTTTTGTAGGTTATTGGCCGCACATATTGGTTGTCACCAGAATGTTTGAGGTAAATTAGTCTCGCTGAGCAGTGTTCTAGTCACTTATACAAATGTTCTGTTTTTGCGTTTGGCATCGCCATTCTAGCTCATATAATATTATATTGTTAATGTTTTTTAATTAACCATTAATCTATTAAACCTGCAAAAAGAAAAATGTATGTGGTGGAAAAGAAAAACAAGTTAAAATAAACAATTGTATTTTATTTAAAAGCAGAAATAAAATATATAGTCAACAAATTAATAAAGTTAAATATATCAGCAAAGTCTTAATTAAATATTTCTATATTCTGTCAATTAAAACATTACATCTCTTATTCAAATTAAACCAGTTTACTTAATCATTATCCAAACTTAAATCATTTAATTAAGCCTACAATAATCTGTAACTTAAATAGAAAAACATTTCTTTTAAAAATATAATGAATTAAAATATATCTACCCCGGAGCTCATTATGCAGAAACTAGTTGAATAAATAAACATGGCAAATGAAAAAACTATGGATTATGTTTTCACCAACACACTTGATATACAGGCAAAGCTCTTGAATAAAAATGACAACCGTAATGAGAAACAGCAAACTTTCAGTATATCTCCCAGTAAACATGTCTGCTAAAACCATCAATTTCCATATCAAGACGCCGCCATATTCCTTAATAACTCGCATTAGACAACGAGAACATGTCCCGGCCTTAAACCAAATTACTGAAGCACAGACTTCACTTATGACAGGAAAACACATCTTCAAATACGGTGACATGATATATTTCACTTTAAAAGAATATCACAGACAGTTCACACTAAAAACATTGGAGATAAAAATACACATATCTCAAGGCTGTTTCACCGGTCAAAATATCTCACTGGGACTTTAGAAAAACTATTCCATCGAAACAATCTTAAACATCTTAAAAACTTTATGCTGAAATATTATGCCATCACGAACACCTCCTGAATGAGAGGGAAATGTCAACTGCCAAGAAGTTCAACGAACTCTCAGCATATATACAATAAGCTGATGCAGAAAAGGGTTCTATACATCCTCACCAGCTCCCCCTTACTACCGGCACTCAACTTCCGATCATGCGTAGCAGTAACATCAATCTTGATCAGACGGCTCACACCATCTTTGGATCCGTACACGTACTAAAACAGTAGCCAGCTAGATATAGAGAGACTAGTATGAAAAAAAGTTAAACAGAAGATGCCGTGAGTTGAAAAGTAAAGATCTATTGTAAATAAGGATATATGACACTGAAAAAATGAATTATAGAATATAAATAAATAGAAAAGATTACTTTACCCAAGAAATAAAGAAAAATGTTTAAAAGAAAGTAAATATTAATAGAGTTCTTTCAGACTTAGCCTACCAATAAGCATGTACAGTAATGAGATCTAGGGAAGCCTTTTTTTCCCCCAACATTTTTCACCGTTGGGCGTAAGCCCCGGTCAGCGCACCATGGAAAGATACTTGTGCATTGTAAAGTGAATATCTGCATGAAACAGTAAATATCAACCAACACAATAATCAAGTAATTTTACCACTCAAAATTTGGATGAAAAGAAGATGAATTTTTACTTATTCTCATTGTCAAGTTTCCACCACCAGCCGTTGGATGCTGGAGTGTCTTAAATCAGAAGACCAGCATCGCATCAACCATTCAACGAATTGTGAATGTTTCCACTTATCTTTTTGCATCTTTGGTGTTCTCAGTCATGAATCAGAATTCTATCCCATTTATTATGTATTTTAACCACTTCACTGGCGACGAGTATAGGGAAACAGTGCTTTTACTCCCAATTTATCTCGGGGCAGCCGTTGAAGTGGTTAATGCATCTAAACTCAACGATCTTCATAGTGTCACAATGGATAAATAAATACGGCACATTGCGAAAACTAACCTAAATTATTTCTTCATCTAATAATTCATCATCTTATGCTGTTATTATCTGATACGATTATCTAATAATTCATCATCTTATGCTGTTATTATCTGATACAATCAACACTTCCATAATTTCTCATTTATAAGCCAGTTAACAATTTTATTATTTACAGAACTCTTTGCCTTTCTGTTATTTAGACTTTCTCTTATAAACTTTTGCAAACTATATTCCGTTCAAGAACTGTTTTTATTTACAAAAACCAGTATTTATATAAAGAAGACTGTTTTGAATTATTATTTAATGTAATATGAAATAACGTTTATCCTTTTACAATAATTTAATATTTTATTTTGAACATAAAGTATAAACATACTCCGGATGCGGATAGATTTTAATGTGCTGTTTTGAATTATTATTTAATGTACTATGAAGTAACGTTTATCCTTTTACAATAATTTAATATTTTATTTTGAACATAAAGTATAAATATACTCCGGATCCGGATAGATTTTAATGTGTCTCCTAATTTACAATAAAATACTTGATTATGCAATTGATTCTATTCATTTCAACTATGAATTCGTTTTCTATATGATTTTCATCTTGTGGTGAGTAATTATCATTTATATTTATTTATTTAAAAATTTATTATCTTTAAATTGATTCAACTTAATTACCATGCGTATCTGTCAACCACCATACTTTACGACCGTAGTGTGGTTTCGGGGAATGTGAATTGGATTTATTTAGATTGGATTTAAATATTTCTTATCGAATTTCCGTTCCAATTTACATATCCCGGAATCACAATACACAGTGGTCTAAATGATGTATCACATGAAGGCATCAGAAAAAGTTAGAAATGTGCCCTCCCTCGGGGGAGGCAACTAAGCCCCTAAAGTTGTGGGGGGTGCAAACCAAGGGCAGAAACAGTCTGACCGTACCGAGTTGCCTCTTTCGTCAAGTTTTCACGAAGATGCGATATAATGGGTTCAGGTAATTAGGGGCCAAATTACTTTATCAAGTTTAATATTTGCAGCTGTTGGTTGCTGAGGGTTAATCTGACCAGGAATAATTTTTGTTGATTTTAGAGGCTATTCGGATATTATTGTAAAAAATTCCAAAAAGGTTGGATAATTTATTTAGTAGTTTAGAAGTAGTACCTTAAAAGAGGCTATTTGCAAATCCTGGTTTCAGAGAAAAATTTTAAGTCTTAATATTTGTTTATAAGAATCTTAGTATTTGTTAGTTTATGTAAAAATATACAGATATAATGTTGTGGAAATGATTTAAAATTGAAATTGAGGGCAATAGGTGTGTGTGTGTGGGGGGGGGGGGGGAATACATAATATGAAAGAGTGGCAAGGGGCTGTCCAATGATATATCACATGAAGATGTGAAGATGTTAGAATTAGGGGATTAATTGCCCCCGGGGGCAACTAATCTCCTAATGATCAGGGATAGGGGAAAACTGAGGGCAGAAATAGTCCGACTATACTGTCAAGTTTTCAAGAAGATGCAATATAAGGCGCTGTGGTAGAAACTTTATTGCGAATAAATTTTTGCTGTTCTAAATACAGTCGGCTCTTGTTAATTCGAAATCGGATAAGTCGAATCTTTGCTTAATTCGAACTAAACATGAAGTCCTGAAATTTTCAATGGCAGAATAACGTTAAAACTTTTCCTTTATTCGAACTCATTTTCTCTTGACTTCGTTTAATTCGAACTAATGAGAATTCCATCTTTTCATTTTTCCTTACTTTCTCCCGGACTTCAGATCCTTGAAATAACTTTCTTTCTTTCATTTTTGTCAGAATTGTTCTGAACTAGTATAATAATTCCATGCATTTGTAATCCGCTTTCTTAGTGCGCCCTGCCTGTCCATCAATGACACATCCGCCCCTTCTTCCATTGTGCTTTTCCTAATTCCTTCTGTAGCATTTGACCCAGTGACATTCCAAGAAATTCACTGAGTGGACATCTGTTAAAGATAGGGGAAACCTGTTTTATCACTACATTCTACTTTCACTCTGGGGATCGAATTTTTCAGTCAATGGTTTTACTTACTGCTAAATTGTTTTTTGAGAAAGTGAAAGGTCTTGTTTCTTTAAAATATGGCTCCACGTGGAAGTTATAAATCGTTAACTCTAGAAGCCAAAGTGGAAATTATTAAAATGGTAGGATGTGGCCAATCTAAGACAGAAATTGCTGCAGAATATGGAATAAAAAAGAATACGCTGTCTACTTACTTGAGAAATAAAGAATTCATCCTGAAATCATGGGAAAAGAAAAGATTTGCTAAAGGACGAAAACGTATGAGAACAGCAGCCCATGAGGATTTAGAGGAAGCTTTACTGTTATGGACAAAAGATGCATTGGCAAGAAATGTACCTTTGAGTGGGCCTATATTGGCAGCTAAAGCGAAAGAACTTGCACTACTCATGGGTATTAAAAATTTCAATTGCAGCGAAGGATGGCTGACACGTTTTAAGCAGCGAAATAACATCGTACACAAAACTGTGTGTGGTGAAAGTGGTGCTGTAGACCTCGCTGCTTGCAATGAATTCTGCGAAAAGCTACCCAAACTTATTTCTACTTATGCAATGAAAGACGTGTTTAATGTATAGGTGTAAATTAACGGTCGCCACTCGCCACGTGGCGATTAAAGTTGTAAAAGTGGCGATTAAAATATCGGCCATCGATCGCCACTATAGTCGCCACTCGCCAAGTGGCGATAAAAAAATATGTTATTGATCACAAACTAAAATACAACTTTTTTCATGGAAATATGCATCTCTACTTTGATTACATCTAATTAGCAAACTGATTAATTCTTTTTCCTACCGGATGCAAGCAGATTGCAGCGATTTAGCTGTATTTTCAATATTTCAGTTTATCGCCATGCTCGCTCTTCAGTTGGATTATTTTTTCAAGAAATATAGTTTTATGCAAAATATATTAATCAGCTTTGATTCCACATGTATTTCAAATAATTTATTCCTTTTTTTTTTTCACTGGATGCAAATGCAAGTGGATTTTAACCCTTTTGTGTCTGATTTACTACTAATAGTACGTATGTCTTTTCATCAAGTATTATTTTGTCTTAAAAAATCCTTTGTTACTATCTACACATAGTAATGATAGCATATGGCTATGCTTTTCTTATTATGAGTTCATTTATGTTTGGACATTTAGTAATTTATTTTATACATATATTTCACTCTTTAAATTTAAAATATAGGTTACTTTTCTGTACGAATCGTGTGGTAAAATACAAAAAACATTATAAAGTTGTAACATCTGTTAAACCGTCTTGTAATACGAGATTTTCCAAACGTCTCCAAACACTCTTAACCTATTATCATATCAGTAAATCTATTTGGATAGCTACGATTAAGATTAAAATAAAAGTAATTTTGTTCTCAAAATTGAAAAAAAAAATTGGACCCTAAAGGGTAAGGATATTACAATATCTTCAATGTGTTTGATCAGTTAGATTATTTTTCTGCAAGAGACTGTTTAATCCTGCGAAATACACTCACCAGCTTAGATTTTAACGGTATGTAATGTATATGGTACGTTAATAACACATTTAATTATTAAATAAAATCAAAATAGCATTTTATTGTTTTGTTTGATTTTTTTTTTTTTGCATACACCTAGTTGTTGGAATTTTGATTTAGTTACTAACTTTTTATGTAAAGAAAATAACAGTAATCTGATTGATAATTGTGTTTATGAACATTTACAAATAATCCAAAAATATATTCTAAAAAAATGAATATAACAATTTTGTAGTTTTAAAGTAATTTTCTTGAATTTCAACTGTGTCCCTATTCTTATCATGAATAGTTGGCTGGTATAAAACTCTGATTTATAGAAAATATGTATATATACAACGATTATAGTTTATCTAGATGCCAAGAAAGTTTGAAACATTATAGTGGCCACTAACTTTAAAAAGTGGCCACTAATGAAACTCAGTCTACCGGCCACTGGCTACTAACTCAATTTCCCAGTTTTCACCTATAGTTTAATGCCGATGAAACAGGGTTGTTTTATAAACTTCTTCCTAATAAGACTTTAACATTTAAAGGTGAAACGTGCACAAGTGATAAACTTAGAAAAGACAGGATAACTGTGATGGTAGGTGCCAATATGGATGGAAGTGAGAAGTTAAAATTGTTAGTTATTGGTAAATCAACTAATCCACGTTGCTTCAAAGGAGTTAAAACACTGCCTGTTGATTATGTGGCAAATGCCAAAGCCTGGATGACGCGTGAGATCTGCATCAGTTGGTTAAAAGAGCTGGATAAAAAATTTTCTCGTGAAAACAGAAAAATTCTATTGCTGCTAGATAATGTGCAGAGTCATTGTAAACTACCAACACTGAGCTCTATAAAGATTGAATATTTACCCCCTAATACTACAGCACAACTGCAACCGATGGACCAAGGAATAATTCAAAATTTAAAAACTCATTATCGTAAAAGGATTCTAGAACAAATTTTATTTTCGATTGACCTTAAAGAAAGCTACGACATAACATTACTCACGGCCATCAACGATTTATATGCGGCATGGGACGCCGTACAACCTGAAACTATAGAAAAATGCTTTCGACATGCCAGATTTATCCATCCATCTAAAAAGAGTGGTTATAATGCAAATGACGAAAACGACAGACCTTTTGAAGAAATAGAATTTCCAAACTTTTCTGAAAAGTTCCAATGCGATATTACGTTCGCAGAGTATGTAGCAGCCGACAATAGTTTAGAAGTATCTGGACCCTTAACTGTGGAATAAATTGTTGAAACAATTCACAAAAAATGCAATGAGGAGATGGAATCGGATTCTGGTGATTCTGCTACTATGTCCCAAGTGCTTTCCTTACCCACAGAAAAGTCAATTGCACAATCAATTGAGTGTTTGCGTACATTTATCCTGATGCAGCCGTCATCAGACAAAGAACTTAACTGTTTGTTACAAATAGAAAAACTGGCTAAAAAGTCAAAAATTAATAGGACTAAGCAAATAACAATTGATAATTTTTTTCATAGAGATGATAAATAAGTGTAAATAATTTCTTAAATGTTCATCTAATTTCAGGTAAGAAAATTATAGTACAATTAAAATGTAATTTTAAATGCCGTTGTTCTATAGTGTATTATTAATTTTTGTTTTATTTATATTATTTTAATATTATTATTTTATGTATTTATATCTTTTAATTTAATATTAAGTCATTCTAACGATAACATCCGAAAAAAAAAAAAAAAATACTATAACATTAATTCCTTTGTAATAGTACCCCTTTAAACATGTTTTCTCTCATACTTTCCATAATTCGAACTCTGGATAATTCGAACATTTCTTGTGGTCCCGACGAGTTCGAATTAACAAGAGCCGACTGTATTTATAAAACCACAATTTGAATTAAAAGTCCAGGCTCCTTTAAGGAGAATGTGTGCCAAATTTTGTATACTTCTGATCTTCTTGCAGTAGGATATTTAACTGCGATTAAATAAAACTGTATATTGTTTGACATTTTTATAAAGATAACTCCATATTTTCTGTAGTAATTTTTTTAATTTTGCTTGCATATTTTGTAAAACACAGTACAGTATTTTTAGACAGATGGTCCCTTCTTAGTCCTCTTTTTTAAACTATAAATGGTCCCCCAAAGACATCTTTTTAAATAAAAATTGTCCCCTTACCCAATTTTGGGGGACTAAAATGTGTTATGTATGAGCCCTGCATTTCTAACCACATTCAGTTTTAATATTTGTATCTATTGTCAAAATTAACCTTGTATGATGTTGGGAGGTTATTACCTTCTATGATGTCTGAAAATCTTCATCATAAAGTATTATGCCTTCAGTAAAGCGAAACAAATACACTTCTGGATTTAAATGCAAAGTAATAGCATTTCAAAAGAAGATTGGTAATTGTGCTGTAGCTAAAATGTTCGAAGTTGATGAGTGGAAGAAGAATGAAGCTGCGATTCAAAATATGCCAAAAAAAAAAAAAAAAAAATGTACACGGGTATTACGAAGTGGCCTATTTCAGAGGAAAATGTTGCCCAATGGAATCCCAGTGAAAGTGAAAACTTCGAGGCAACGACGAGTTAGTGCGATCCATTTATGCAGGGCTTGAAATTCAATTTTTCCTAGGAGGGGAGTCTCCCTACCAACATTTATAAATGGAGGGGAGTTGAGCTATTTGGGAGGGAGAAAAAAATCTAAAACCCACTGTTATTTTATGTGTTATTTAAAGATTTACATCAATTATTTTGTCCTGTCCGTATTAACACAGACTGTCAGGGTGTTTCTGAGTAAAAAAAAAAAAAAAAAAATCGGAAATCCCCTCCAGGTGCTAATTATTTTTTGTTGCAGGTCGAATAAACTCTTTGGTTCGGTTTGATTTCAAGTTATTTTTTTCTGAAGCCCTTTGACGAAATTCGCATTGTATCCGCGATCTTTTGATAAAATTTGCGTTTTTTCACAACCTTTTGATGAAATTAGTGTTTTTTTCGTGACCTTTTGACGAAAATCATGGGTTTTTTTCATGATCTTTTGATGAAATTCGCGGTTTATTTTCCCGTGATCCTTTCACAAAATTCGCTTTTTTTTCGCGATCCTTTGCCGAAACTTGCGTTCTTTTGCCGAAATTTACAATTTTTTTGCTATCCTTTGATGTAATTTGTGTTTTTTTTTGCGATCTTTTGATGAATTTAGAGTTTTTTTTTCGCGATCTGATGAAATTCACGTATTTCTGCGATCCTTTGACAAAACTTGCATTTTATTCGCAATTCTTTGCGACGAAATTGGCGACATTTTCTTCGAACGATTGACGAATTGATTTTTTCGGCGATCATTTGTCGAAATTATCGATATTTTTCTGCTAAACTGATGACTGACTTTTCATAATTTTCAGAACCTAATGTCTTAAATTTTCAGAAAATTCGTAACAGAATCACTCCTGAATTCGCCAATCAGTCGCGGACACTTGTCAACCGATCTCGAGAAATAAATAGTGAAATTTATCTATCGGTCGCGTGAAAAATTCGTGAATTTCAACGATCTTTCGCAGTAAAAAAACACCAAAATGTGTCAATCGGTCGTGCGAAAATATCGGAAAATTCGAAAGGCGTTCGCGGAAGTTGATCATATTTCAAAATGCAAAATTTTCAGGAAAATGGTAAGATTTTTTGGACGGGAGTGTCCCACCCACGATATTCTTTTGGACGGGATTTCAAATTTTTGGGCGCAAATCCCACCATCCCGCCCTGAAATTCAAGCCCTGTTATGAATCGCAACACCAAAAGCTTCCAAAAGACTTAGAGCAAAAACTGTTAATTTCCAGAAGTTTGTCAGTGATAAACGAAAGGAGAAAAACTATGATTTGTCCCAAATTGGAAATATGGACAAAACAGCACTAATGTTTGATATAATAGGAAACAAAAGGAGTAAAAATTGTTCCATTTAAAACTATGGGACACGAAAAATCTCACTTCACAGTGGCTCTTTCTTTCTTTAGCTAACGGTACCAATTTAAAACCAATTGGTAATTTTCCAAATGGAGTTTTTATTTATGTCCATGAGAAGGACTGGATGGACGAAAATGTTAAACTTATGGATAAAAAATGTTTGAAAAAGTATCCAGGAGTTTTAAGAAAACCAGAAAATCTCTTAGTTTGAGATATGTTTAGATACCATAGAACAATACAGAATTGAAAAAAGAACAAACAAATCTAATACAGATTTGACAGTAATTCCAGATGGACCGATTTGACATTAATTCCTGATGAGCAGACTTCGTTAGTTCAACCATTAGATGTTTCCATAAACAAACCTTTCGAAGAAAGTTTAAGGCAGTGGTGGAACACATGGATGCTAGAAGAAGAAAAAACATTTACGAAAGGAGGAAATATGTGGCATGCATCATTAACGCAAATGTATGAATGAATATCATGGAATGAAATCAAACAGTAAATAATTGTTAAATCATTTTTAAAATGTGAAATGTCAAATGAACTGGACGGTCCTGAGGATAACTATTTATGGTTAGATGAAAGTGACAATGGGATAGAAGATGACAGTCCCGAAAATATAAATGAGGACGAGCACAACAAACTTTTCATGTTATCCGATAAGGAAGATGAAGTTTGAATGTTTTGGGAAATATATATTGTAAGTTTCTTTGTTTATATTGATATATAAATGCTTTTAAAGATATCTCTAAAAATTTAGATTTTTTTTTTTTTTATGATTTTACATCAACCATTTTATGTTCATTGTATAACATGCACATGGAAAAATGAAATGATTTTTTAGAGTTAGAAGTGCATGCTATATGCCGAGATATACAGTACTGTATTTTTATGTCCTGATTTAGAAGCCACTGCCATGCTTTCTTTGTTTCCTTGTCCCACTTTTTGAGGCAGTGGACCTGGCAACACTAGTTTTTTCAAACAAACCTTGGGTTTGGAAGCACCATTGACTTTGTCAGCGTACACTAATGCTGGCTACACCTGCTCTATTTTCAAATCAAAGTTTGAATTATTGCATTTTTTTTTTTTTTTTTCCCATTTCAGATTAAAAGCTAAAGATTCAAAAATGGCAGAGGGCAAAAATTTATTATCTTAAACTAAAAGTTTTAAATTTAATTCCTTTTATGAATGACGAAGAATCCCCACAAAATGTGGAAAATAAACCTTGCCAAATCGCATTAAAGAATTTGTAAATTATTCAAAATATACTGCACAAATTCTGAATAAGCTCTATTGAAAAGAGGGCAAAATTTACTATTATATTGAATTAAGGATTGCAACTGGATTCCATTTACAAATGTGAAAATTTTTCTGCAAAACATGAAAAAACATTAAAAATCTCATAAAAGATTATATTAAAGCAAATCTAATCTTAAGAAATTCAAAAACTGGTTTTAAGGTGTATAACTTCAAATATAGACGTACCTTCCTTCCAAGTCTTGTAGCTCTGCATTCAGTGGTTTCTTCAGGGCATAGTATACATACATACCCAGGCAAGCCGTTAGACAAACATCTTCCTTTAATACTATAGATTAAAATTACTAATAAATTCATTCTGCAACTGAAGTAACACTGTTTTGATTTTGATTAAAGATTAACTGATGTTTATTACTGACAATGTAAGATCAAGTGGAAGTTTTAGTAAATAAAAACTTCTTGTTACAAAATGTTATCATTAAATTGTCATTATGATTTTGTTAAAAAAAGCTATCATAAATAAAATCATCTTTTTAAGAATTGATTTTCTAATTGTCATTTTAAATATATTAATGCATTTATGTCAATTTCACTATTTATAAAAACATACATATTAATTGCCTAATATGTGGTGGTTGATATTTGTTAGCAAAAGCTAGAGTAGTGCAAATGGCTATTTAACAATATTTAAGTGAATTTACTATATTCTATTTGAATTTGTAATAATAAAGTTATTCCTTTTTTTTTTTTTTTTAGGAAATTGGAAAAGCTAATCCACAGAAATTAATTGTAAGTATTCACTCTTCCATCCCCTCTCAGTATTGCTGATTCTTTGTTGAATGGCATGTCTGTGGCACATTTGCTTTTGTTTTTAAATTTTACTATTTTATTATTGATAGTTATTTATGTAACAGCTTTTTAAGTAAATTTTTGGGATTTTTTAAATTACACTGGAGAACAATTTTTAACAAAATTTCTGTTGACTTCGATTTTTCAGCTGTTTTTAAGTCAAAAAAGCATGCTGATTTCAAAAATGTAATTAGTTTTCTTCTATCACGTCAAGTTTTTTTCTACAGCTTATATTAATGAGAGAACTCTACGCTGAATCAGACGTGTCATAGGAAGCTTTAGTTTTCTACTAATGGCTGAATTAAACATTCTCGGATTGGGGAGGGGTGAATACAAAGTGGATACACCAAGTACCCCTGTTTTTTGTGTATGTGGGACAGCAGAGCTCGTGAGAAGCATCGATTCCAGTTGAATTGGCCTCCAAGATCTCAGCGCAAACTTGGTGATCCAAACATTTTGCATCAGCCTCTTGTCGACAGAAAGAACAACATATTTCCACCTCTGCATATAAAACTGGGTCTAATGAAGAAGTTCGTGAATGCTTTATCAGCTGAAGGAGAGTGTTTCAAGTATCTCATTTCAAAATTTCCAAACCTGTCTTTGAAAAGATAAAGGCAGGTGTATTTGACGGTCCACAGATTCTGCAGCTCATTAGAGATGAGCATTTCATCAAACAATGACAGAACTCCAAAAGAATGCTTGGTTAACTTTCAAAAAACCTTGTCAAAGACTTTCTTGGAAATATGCGAGTAGAAAATTACACCGAAATTGTCCAGCAACTATTAGAGAGCTTCAAAATGCTTTGTTGCAACATGAGCATCAAACTTCATTTTCTGCATAACCAACTTGATGACTTCCCGGAAAATCTTGGTGCAGTCAGTGATGAACAGAGTGAGCGATTCCACCAAGATTTGAAGCTTATGGAAGAACAGTATCAAGGTAGATGGGATGAACATATGATGGCTTACTATTGTTGGAGCATCAAATGAGATTGTCCAGAAATTTAACACTCAGGAAAAGCTACAAGTGAAAATTTTTGCCTTAATCTGTACATTTTTCGTTTGGTAAAAAGATTTTACTACTTGTATGAACACAGTGTAGCTTATAGTAAGTATATACAGCTGTTGTGTGTATAATATATTAGATAATTTTTTTATTTTCCTTTGTATCCACATTTCGTATGATTTTGGGGGTATCCTGTAGCTTAAAAGTTAATGTTATAGAAAATAACTGGAGTCATTTTTGGATTTAGATGCCAATAATTAGCCAAAAACAAGTGCCAGATCTAAATCAACAAAATGTGTGTTCCCCAGTGTTATCAATTAAGTGTAGTACAGTCGAACCTCTATTTAACGAAGTCGCTGAATCCCGAAAAAAAGTTTGTTATATGGAAAATTCGTTAAATAGAGATTCCCCTTTTAAAATATTTTAAACTACATAAAACAGATTTTAAATTCATAAACACTAAACATTTTTACTAAAAGTAATTAATCACATTTTTTTAATAAATTATATCGATTTGTTTTATTTATTTTATCCACCAATATCCATTATCAATTCATTTTTTCTATGTGTCTTTGAAATCTGCAAGGAAAACAAAACATTGTCCGGGAATACACTGTATTTTCTGTTTAAAGTAAATAGTTTTACATTAAAATTAACGTATTTTAATGACATTATCGTATTTATTATTATTATAACAAATAATTTTAACCATGCATTAACATATGCGTTCTTAAACTTAATTTCTGAAAAACTCTGTTAATTTTGGCTGAGTTTTTCCTTTTAAAAAGTTCTTTCTCTCATAATACGTCTCGCATCTTTGCAATGCACCAAAAAACCCTTCATGCGTATTTTCTTCTAACTATAATCCGCGTCGTATTCTTTCAAATGATTTCAGCATTTCATCATACGAAGTTTTGTTAATTCCTGCATCATGTTCATTTCCATCATTATCATATTCGCGTTCATCGCAATTCATTGCTGTATAGTTTTTATTTTTCACACTGTCAAAAATATCCAATTCAGATAGTGTTTCCGAGGTCTCAATTTCAGAATTACGTGAAATACAATCATCAACCAGCACATCATGGTTAATTTTTCTTCTTTCTTTCTCATCTGTATCCACATTTTTTTAAGTTACTCTAAGGGATTATTGTCTTCGTCTTCCGTACTTACCGAATTCTCACTGCTAACAAAGAAGGCACCTGTTAAAACCAGTTCAAGGCCATTGAACATCATAAAATGTGTTTAAACAAAGAATAAGTTTGAAATGTCCAGAAATATTTTGAGAAATGGGGATAAAAAAAATTTAGATCACAAGAAAAAGTTCGTTAAATAGAGAATGCACTTCGCTATTTGGAGGTTATTTTACGAAGAAATTCACAAAATGTTCTTGGTTCCAAGGAAAAGTTCGTAAAATAGAGAAATTTGCAAAATAGAGGTTCGTTAAATAGAGGTCCGACTGTACAATAAAACCTTTATAATGGACTCTCCTTTTAGTAGCAGATACATCTATTTCGGGAACACATTTTAAATCCCAACACACATTTTTCTCTCTAAAAAGGACATACCTCTGAATAGTGGGAATTCCATGCCCTCGAGCTACCCGCTATTCCGAGGTTTTACTGTATTTGGAGTCCAAAATTTATCTTTAACACATTCAATGCCAAGTCAGTCACTGGTCTTCTCATTTAGGCCATGTCAGTCATCGGTGACTGACACTTATAGATTGTGTAACGGGAGTCTTATTTTGTGGCATAAACAGAAAGACAGACAAAATAGACTTAACATTCAACGTGTTAATTGTGTAATTGATTGATACATGCATAAAAGAAGTCCCGCATAAAAATATTTGTAAAGCATAAAGAATTTTCTGTACAGAGAAACCTCCCTAAGACACAATTCAATTAATACTTTTTAATAAGAGATTACTAATTCAGATTTTTAATGGAAATTATTTTATCTATATGTATATTTCATAAGCATAGACAGTTGAAATATTTATATGTTTTTACAAAATGTGTTTTTGTTGCTGTTATTAATAATTTTTAATTTTCATCTTTCTTTTTTATGTAACAGCCTCCCAAGCCTGAAGCTTTAGCAACAATTTGTTATACTAGTGGTACAACTGGAAGCCCCAAGGGAGTTATGTTAACTCATGCCAGCATCATCGCAAATGTCAGCGCTGTCATGTTACAACTTGTTAGTGCATTTTTTTTTTAATTCCTGTTACTTTGAATTTTTTTTTCAAAGTTTTTCTGCTTATATGTAAATGGGCAAGAAGGCAACTATATGAAACCCTATGTTATCAGATAGAAGAAAGAATTATATGTATTATGTATAGAAATAACAAAATCTAATGCCCAGGTCTGCTGAAAATGAAGTGGTGCTTAAACCAAAAATTAATACCACTTCTGGTGTATTTTTAGAGGCTTATCCTAAGTTATGTAATACAAGAATAACAAAATATGGAAAATGTTACATTCATTTAGTACTCTTTTATTGTCAGTATTTTTAAGGTTCTGTGTCACTTTCTTAATACCAAGGTTGATGCTCGTAGAAATCTAACTCTAATGTACTTTGATATACATCCATTTCCTTCAAAAGCATATGTTGGGAGTGTTGCACACCCATCGTTCTGTTTAAATTTTATATTTTTTAATTAAAATATTTCCAAACAAAAATGTAATGTCGTTTAGCATTTGTTGGGAATGTTCCACACCCATCGTTCTGTTTTAATTTTATCCTTTTGAATTAAAATATTTCCAAACGTAATGTCGTTCTTGGCTTTTGTCATAAACAGCCTATACCTTTGAATTTGTATTTTATATTTTTAAATGAAAATCATCTAAACTAACCTTGAGTTGGTAACCCCAGTGACTTTGGCAGTGTATATTGGGGGGTGCTATGCATGCTATGGTCTGATTTTTGCAAATAAACTTTGAATTGGTATGATTTTATATTCATTAAGCAAAATTCTTTAAAAATGAACTAAGGTCTCTGTTGTAATGATTGTTGATTTTAATTTGTAACAAGTACAGTAGCCTCCCGCTTAACTGGCCTAAATGGGACCGAGGGTAAGCCGGTTAAGAGAAAAACCGGTTAAAGCAGAGAAGTAAAAAAAAAATTTAAATAATATCTGCGTAATTTAATTAATTAAACCTGTACGATGCATTTAGTTTTTAAATTTGTGTAGTTTTAAAAGAGAAATATTTAACACAAATTGTCGAAAATCGTGTCACACACAATTTATAAGAAGTTGAAATTGTTCTACATTATGTATATTTAAGTTACATAGATGCCAATATCTCCGGAAATTCCGGAGTTTCTCCGGAAATGTCGGATAAAATACGGAAGTACGGTAGCAAGGTAGAAAATACGGAAATTTGAGGCAAAAAAATAGCGAATTTCTTCGATCGGTCGCGGCAAAAAAGCACGAATTTCGTCAATCGGTCGTTGAAGTATATCGCAAAAATTGTCTATTAATCGATAAAACCGCGAATTTCTACAATCGCTCGCGGCAGAAAATCGCAAATTTCGCCAACCGATCGTTGAAAAAGTTGCACTATTTGTCAATCAGTCGCTGCAAATAATCGTGAAATTCATCAATAGGTCGTTGATAAAAATCGCAAATTTTTTCACTCTGCAAAAAACTCTAATTTCGGCTCTCACCCGCGGCAAAATATTGCGAATTGCGTTAATCAGTTGAGGAAAATTTATCCTGAAATCCAGTAATCGGCCAATGATAAAAAATCGCGAATTTTTTCAACCACTCGCTGCGCTGCAAAAAAATCTCCAATTCCGTTAGCCATTCGCGGCAAAAAATTGCTGTTTTCGTCAATGAGTCGCGGCAAAAAATTGCTGTTTTCGTCACTGAGTCGCGGCAAAAAACTGCTGTTTTGGTCAATCAGTCGCGGCAAAAAATCGCTATTTTCGTCAGTCAGTCGCGACAAAACATCGCGATTTTCGTCCATCAGTCGTGGCAAAACATCGCGATTTTCGTCCGTCAGTCGTGGCAAAACATCGCGATTCTCGTCCGTCAGTCGCGGGAAAACATCGCTGTTTTCGTTTGCAAGTTGCGGCAAAACATCGCGATTTTCGTCTGCAAGTCGCGGCAAAACATCGCGATTTTTGTCTGCAAGTCACGGCAAAACATCGCGATTTTCGTCTGCAAGTCACGGCAAAACATCGCGATTTTCGTCTGCAAGTCGCGGCAAAACATCGCGATTTTCTTCTGCAAGTCGCGGCAAAACATCGCGATTTTCTTCTGCAAGTCGCGGCAAAGCATCGCGATTTTCGTCTGCTAGTCGCGGTAGAACATCGCGATTTTCGTTCGTAAGTTGCGGCGAAGAATTCACGATTTTCGTCAGTCAATCTCGGCGGAAAATCGCGAATTTTGTTAATTGGCCGCAGGAAAAAAAAGTCACTTTACTTTTTTTGTAGGGGAAAAAATAGTCATGTAATTTCACACAGTTATATCAATCGCGGATTTTTTGCTCTGTAGAGATAAAAATAAAATATTCCATTTTTATAAATTTATTTTTATTTTTATAAAATTATTACTACATTAACCCTAGATCTACCGGGAATTTTATTCAAGTTTTAATAAAACGTTCTACACCAGAATTTTTATTTAAAACTATTTAACTTATTTATTTACCTTATTTTTGTCTGGTTTATATACTTAGTTTATTTTAAAGAAATTTCTGGTTTGAATGAATATTTTGTATGTACCTGTCGGGTCCAATGGACCCGTCTGGTAGACGGAGGGTTAAAAGTAAAAGTAAATTAAGTAACTTTTATTTAAATTATGTTTGTGTTGATAAATGCAAAAGCTGTAAGAGGACTGAAAATATTTTTAAAAAATATAGCTCGTAAAAAACTATGTGCAACTCCTGAAATGACTCCTGAAACGTGAAAATTTTACTCCTGAAGAGTGTCCAAAACTCCTGAAATTTAACTGGTTTACTCCTGATACAGTCTTTACAATGTTGGCGTCTATGAAGTTAATCAACCATAAAGAAATCAGTGACCTTCTTCTATTGATGGCAAGATGCCCGACATTTTGCAGTGTAATCTTTCCATCTCTTTAAACATCATAAGTTTAACCGAGGGAGCTGTTAGCTGCTGCGCAACATAGTGTAGCGCCAACTCTAATGCTTTTACCCCTTCCGTATGAGGAATTTTAGCAGTGTAAACTTTAACAGGATAGTCTTCATATTGAACAAAATCAGTTACTGTCCTAATTATATCCTCGTCAAATAATGTTTCATGCTTGAGATAGTTATCAGACTCAAACAACTCTTATATATCTACAGTGATCTGTTCGCATTTCAAGCTTTTTAAATGTCTGTATAAAACAGTTTGCAGACAGATGAGACGTTATAGAGTTCCGGTGGGAGGATTGCACTTTTGACCATTAAAAACACAAAATCTGAAATCTTCCGGGGGGTACATCTCATTATTCCTGGGGGGACAGTCCCCCCCCCCGGCCACACCCTGAATTCAACACTGGTGAAGGTCAATGCGTATCCATTTAGAACCGACGTTCTCCTTTCTAAATTTTGCCTCCTTCCCCTCGGGATTGCATTTCAACTCAAGCATAAGCTGTGTTCCCAAGGCCATCATCCTTGAATTTTGCCTGATGTTGAGGAAAAAAGTCGGCCGGTTAAGAGGGAGGCTACTTACTGTATATTAAAACTTTCAATCCTTACCAGAAGTTCCTGAGAAAATCTAAATGTATAACTTGCACCAGCCTCTTGCTCTTTTTAAACATGAAATGATATGTTCCAGTGTATTGGCAACTTCTGTTGAGAATGTAGAGGTTTCCCCAGACATGTTCAGAAACCCCAAAATATCTTCGAAAATGTTCTAAAGCACAATTTAAATCACTGAAGATATCTTCTAAATAGCATCAAGGAGGTGACTGAGGGGGATCCTTGGTGAATTTATGAAACAACCTGAAGAAAATGTATTTTTTAAATAGTAGATATTAGTATTTTTTTAAACCAAAATACCTTTATGAACAAAAAAGTATCGGGATTAAGTATTCGAATAAGTATTTTTAGCATTTTCATCTGGGAAAAGGAGATATATAAAAATTTTTCAATAATAAATATTAATATTTTTACAAATGAATGATACCCTGACAGCTGGAAAAGTATGTTGAATAAGTGTGTATTTTCTGTTTAAGTTTCCATCTAGGAAGCAGATGCAGCAGTTTTAAAATGTAGAAAAAACAGAAAACTTGAAAAGAAATTGGGAAAGCACAAAAACCAACATGGAATCTAACTTTGGATTTTTTATTTTTTCTAAACATTAATTAAAGAAAAAAAACTCCATCAGAAAGGGAAACATACACCAAATAAGTGTGTGTTTTGTACATTCTTTCTTTTAACTTACAATTCTATTTGTATGTGGCAGTCAAATCTTATTACTCATTTTTCACCCACTTCCTGTTGACTCAGAGCTTTGAAATCTGGAATATATATTGTATTGTAATACATGATATATTCAATACCTAAGGGGGGAAATGGGAGGGGAGAAATAATAATAAAAAAAAGACACTATGCCTCATAATCCAATGGAAATAAAATCTTGAAACTTGACATGACTATAGCCTAACTAAAATTAGTAAACACATGTTTCTGAATTTTTGAAATTTCAACCCCAAAGAGTCGGTCTTGCTGCCAAGCACCCTCGGTTTTTGAAAGACATCACATATTACTTAAACTTAATGGTTACTCAAATATCGTTTGATTTTCTATGGAGAAATCAGTATTGGCTTCAATAATGAGTATTTGTTTAAAAGTACTAATGGCAAAGGTACCACAATAGTGCTAAATTTTGACCAACTTGGCGAAATATCGCCAAATTTGGCAGTGTGTTTAAAAAAATGTATATTTTTTCTACATTTCAGTGAATTTTAATGAAAACTTGTTTTTATTCATTTATATTATTATTATGTTTTATTTGGTAGCTTCCATTACAAAAAGTAATAAGCTACTTATTGCAGCCATCAGGAGGTAAGCAATTCCAGAAAATTTTGGTACATCTTCATTGATCATCTCAAATGAATCTTAAAACCCATAAATAGCAATTATCAAAGCGGATAGAGCAGTTCCAAAATGCAGAAAACTTGAAAACTGACATGTAACTCTGGTTTAATAAGCTTGTTTTGCTATAGTAAATATTAATATATCGGTTAGAACTAGTATGGTACAGCAAAAAATTTTGTGGTTTTTTAACTGTATGAGGATCCAGCAACTGCAATTTCAAAATGCATTAAAAACTGAACACTTCTTTCGTCTGCATGAAGATCCGAGAATAGTCGGAGAAGGCATGATTAGCAGAAAATTCGCCATTTTGTGATGTTTATTATAGTTTTAATTAATATGCCATCTAATTATCAAAAAATCCAAAAATTGACTTCAAGGTGTATGATTTCAGGCATACAAATCATACATACATGACAAATCTTTCTTGATCTATCTTTCCATGTTGCGGTCTTTTCAGAACACAGCCCATACGCACATTCTCCTTATCATAGTTTCAGCAATCAAAAATTTAAACATGCTTTTATTTACATGAACAAAAATAAAATAGAAAAATGATTTTTTCATTTACTAAGACTAAACTTACTTATTTAAAAAATAACTTTACTGTTTCTCTTATTTGTAACTTCTTAAAGTGACAGACATTGATTCTAACTGCTGTCAGTTCTATGATTATCATTATCTGTACATTATTTTATTAACATGTAGCTTAACTGGTGCACAGAATGTGAAAATTTTTGTCTGCAGTATCATTTTTTTAAATTGTGTACTTGAAAATTTTTCGGTAGTTCATTTAAAATGTCTCTTTACATATGAAGCATTCAGAAGACAATCCGACTAACTCCATTTTAAGTGGCATTTTTTTAAACAAAGGAACATTGAAAATTTTCTATATAGTTGTACAGTGATAAAAAGTTACCCTTGATTAAAAGAAAATTAATGAGTTCAATCAAAATATCCCGAGAGAAAATATTATATATGTACACTTTTTATAGTTACAATAACTTTAACTGTTTATACTGAACATTTCCATTTGATGGAGTTAATCGATTTATGCACTGAATGACTCATATCTTTAATTTCATGTTTTTTATTTGAATACTACCCGCTGAGTAAGAAAATGTCACACAGAACCTATTTTTTTTTTTTTTTTTTTTTTTTTTTAAGAGGTTACATGTAAAAACTATTTTACATTCTAATATTTTATTTTAGGGAGATACGGCTCCTGGCAGTAGTGATACGATGCTCTCATTTTTGCCACTAGCCCATATGTTTGAGCGCTGCTGCCAAGTAAGTTACTGAAAATTATTATCTTATTTGATTTTTTTGCTTTTTATTTAGAATAAATGAAATTGTCATAGTTCTTTTTCTGATTATTCTTTTCCTGTCATAGTTCTTTTTCGGACTTTTAGATGCAAAAATGCAAATAGAAAGAAACAATTGTACCATCCCCCCCCCCTTTTTTTAATGTTAAATTGTTTAATTAAGATTTACATATTAAATCTTGAAGCGATAAACTGAAAGTGCTTTTTAAGAATTTATTTCATGCATGAAATATTACTTGCATTATTGTAATTTAACGTAGTAAAACTTTCATATTCAATTCATAACTATAAATGACTCTTTCATTTATTAAAAGAAATTCACTCTAAAATTTAGGTATTTCTACTGTTGTGTGAAATTTTGTAGTACAAATGAAATCATGAGCTAAAAAAACAACAACAAAAACAAAGGGAGAATTAAGAGCTTGATTATGTTATGAGTAAAAGTAAATTATCACAGAACATTAAAAAGGATTTTTTGTAACAAGAAATTATTGTGAAAAGAAGTGATAATAAAGTAGTATGCTTAGAAGCTAATTTTTATAGGGAGCTTCATTAGTCAGATTAACAGTTGATATGAATACCAGAAAAAAAAAATCATTTATCTCAATTTCAAGTTGTTTTATATTAAATATGAGTGGTATTCTCTTTTAGATCAATTTTTAAACATATACTGCTCTCATATTAAAGGAGAAATATTGATAGTATTTTTTCAATAATTTTAACATTATGGTAATAGCAGCATAGAACAGAGTTTAAAAGATTGAAGTCCCAACTTCTAATTCTGAAACATATTTGTATAACTGCTTTAGGTTTTCATTGACAGTGTTTAATAAAATAAGTAAGATTCACTGGCACATGTTATAACAGTGTTGAATTCCAACACTTTTCTCCAGGAGGGATTTCTGTGACTCTGAGGGGACATTATAAAGTTCCAAGGGAGGGGGGAGGATTGCATTTTTTTGACCATTGAAAACACAAAATCTCATCTTCTGGGGCAGGGGGACATCTCATTGGTCCGGTAGGGAATGTCCCCCACCCCACCCCGACCACCCACTGGATTCAACACTGTGTTATAAGGTCACACGCACACAAAAAAAATCTACCAATGAGAACTGGAAACATTCAAACTTAAACTGTAGTTTTCATCAATGCATGGATGCCAGGTGTATAGTATTTGAATACTCAAGACCACTCAAGAACTCCGACATTTTACATATGAATACTCCCATCGTTAGTTCAGGTCAGTATAACCCAACCCTTTCAGGACTCTATTCTGGATAATCAATGCACGATTGTCACAAACACACAAAGATAAGGATTAAGGAACAATTCCTTGTGGTTAGTTTTATTTTTTAAATTGGGGTAATTCTAGAATGGGTGGCCATAGTTTTTAAAGATTAAATAAAAATCCTTAGAATGTAAATACAAGAAATATTTATGCATATTTGAAATTCTTATACGTATACGCATCATATTTTGGACAAAAAATAATTAAATATCGAGAACAAAAAATGGGGGGGGGGGGGGAATTGAAATTAAAATGGCAGATGACCATCTCTCTTTCAAGCTGAGAAGAGAAATCCAATACAAGAAAGAAAAAAGAAAGTTAAAATAGCAAAAAATAACACATTTCATGTAGTTAATCATGAAAAGCACTTAGAAATTTGTAAAGATGCAATTATATAACAAAAAAAAAATTTAAAGTATAATTTCAGTCCTTCTCTTTTTGTAAAATTTTACCACATTTTCGGCAAAGATACTGATAGTATGTACACGTTTCATGGAACTATTTCTGGCACTTTATGCATTGTATCCAGTAATCCGTTGTGGTATTGTATTCTTCTCCGCAACCAACACGGTGATCCTCATCCAATTCTATTCCCTTGGAATCTGTAGAATCTAATAATTTCAAATGTATTTCATCTTCTTCGCTACTGGAAGTGTCATGTTTTTGTTTTTTCTTGTGTTTATTTTAGATTTTTTATGGTTTTAAGTTTATTTATCAACTTTATCTGTTTCTGGGATGAACGATTCCAAAATTTTTCTATATTTTCTAAAAAAAAAAAAAAAAAAAAAAAAACTTTGTTAGGCTTTATTATATTATTTATATTGAAATATTTATAATAGTTAAAATTTAAATAATTATGCCAATTAATATAATTATAAACATAAAAATTATATAATTATTTAAAAAATAATTATCTTTAGATAAAATCCTCACTGCGTATAATTTTGAAATATTGATTATAGGTGGCCATCTCTCCTCAATTTGATATGGCAAATCTCTCCTCGATTTGATGTGGCCATCTATCCTAAAATAGATTGACAGATTGCCATTCAATTTAAAGCATCACTCCGCCATTGTACGTCTTTGTTTTAGATTTTAAAGCAAAGATTGGATTATATGCGTGCCTTAAAAGTTCTTATAGTTAAAAAATAAATTTAAAAAAAGTAACTTGGGTACTGCAAAACATTCAGATACCTAACTCAACAAAATATCCAACCACTAAATTAAATAAACATTAAAATTACTTTCTTTTTATAATTTAAAAACACAACTGCATGGTGCAATCAATAAACACGTTGAACTATTTCTTACGAACAAAGTTTATGCTGCAATTATGATATAGTTTTTGAAATATTTAGGCTGGCAATCTCTCCTTTATGGCCATCTATCCTAGAATTACCCTACTTATTTCCCATTGTAGTATTGGAAGCTTTTTTTAATATCATAGGTATAAAATACTCTAAAAATTTGAGTATGAGATGATACATAGGTATAGATTGATTGATATGTGAAATAAAGGAATGATAGATGATATGAATATGTTGATAGATGATTTATGAAATTTATTTTATTTGTGATTAAATTTTTCAGGTGGGTATATACATGAAAGGAGGACAAATTGGATTTTTCCAAGGTGATATAAGAAATTTAAGTGAAGATTTTAGGACATTAAAGCCTACTGTTATACCTTGCGTTCCGCGTATATTGAATAGAATGTATGATAAGGTATACATTCTTTTAACCTCTTTTAGTTTTACTCAAGAATTCTTTTTTTTTTTTTTTTTTCGTTTTTTTTAATAGTAGACTGTATTGTGTTTAGAAATATTTTGCAGTGAATTTTTGGAATGATTATTAAATTGTTGATAATCCTTTGTAGTTCTATGTCTAATGTCAGTTTTATCACTTATATGTACAGTTAAACCTTTTAAGACTTAGTTTTAAAATTCAATTTTAGGCAGTTTTTTAGTTAAGGCAGGTTACTATCAGGGTGCAGAAAATGTTTCTACTCCCAACATTTCCCCCAATCCACATGAAAATCTCCCCAAAATTTTACGGTATGTTATAGGTAAACGCTGTATTACTGTAAGGTACAGAAAAATTATTTTTCCAATATTTCTCAACTTATGTGAGAGTACATATAACAAGGGTGATTCTGAGTGAAAAAAATATATATATTCTGAAATTCACAGCAAATTTTCTGAAAGGTTGCAACAGAATTGGGGGAAGGGGGGGGGATCCATTCCCAGCACTTACTATGTTTTTTTCTCGCCCCATTGACGAATTTCGCGTTTTTCGCGATCTTTTGACGAATTTTGCGTTTTCTAGTGATCTTTTGACGAGTTTTGCGGTTATTTCGCCTTCCTTTTGACGAAATTCGAGGTCATTTCGACCGATTTTGAGGAAATTCGCAGTTGTTTTGCGATCGTTCGAGGAAATTTGCGGTTCTTTCAGGATCTTTTGACAAAATTTTCGATCTTTTAACGAAATTTGCGGTTATTTCAACCCTTTTGATGAAATGCGCGGTTGTTTCGCGATCTTTTGACGAAATTTGCGTTCATTTCGCGATCTTTTTACGAAATTTGCGGGTTTTTTTCCGTATTCCTTTGACGAAATCCGCTGTTATTTCGCCATGTTTTGACGAAAATCGTGGTTATTTCACCCCTTTTGACGAAATTCGCGATCTTTTGACGGAATTCGCGGTTGTTTCGCGATCTTTTGACAAAATTCGCAGTTGTTTCGCGATCTTTTGATGAAATTCGCAGTTGTTTCGCGATCTTTTGACAAAATTCGCAGTTGTTTCGCGATCTTTTGACAAAATTCGCAGTTATTTCGCGATCTTTTGACAAAAGTTACGGTTCTTTCGCGATTTTTTGACGAAATGTGTGTTGATTTCATGATCGTTTGAGAAAATTTACGTTCATTTCGCGATCTTTTGATGAAATTTGTCGTTTTGCGACCTTTTGATAAAATTTGCGGTTGTTTCGCGATCTGTTGACGAAATTTGTGGTATTTTTCGCGATCTTTTTGACGGAATTTGTGGTATTTTTCGCGATCTTTTGACGAAATATGTGTTTATTTCACGATCTTTTGACAAAATTTGCGTTAATTTCGCGATCGTTTGACGAAACTTGCGGTTCTTTCGCGAACTTTTGACGAAATGTGTGTTTTTAACGATCTTTTGACAAAATGTGCGTTTATTTAACGATCTTTTGACAAAATGTGCGTTTATTTAACGATCTTTTGACAAAATTTGCGTTCATTTCGCGATCTTTTGATGAATTTTTCGATCTTTCGACAAAATTTGCAGTTATTTTGCGATTTCGTAACGAATTTCGTGTTTTTTCCATAATTCTTGGACAAAATTTGAGGTATTTTTATGTCCGAATTTTCAGATAGATGACCGATTTTTTTTTTTTAATTTTCGAAACCCGAATGCCTTAAATTTTCAGAAAATTTGGAGCCGAATCAACTCTGATATACGATACATATTATTTTGAGGTCGCTATACGGATCTTTTTATTTGTAGTGAAAATTTTCTATCTCAGGGATTTATGGAATTCGTTGTTAAAATCAAAATGCTTATGCGATATTGTATATGTTTCTGCAAAATTTCCCCCCGATCCTAGATCGCCGGATCGGACATATTCTGCATCCCTGGTTACTATAATATAGTTTCTATTTTTACAGGTTTTACTGTATAAGCTTTCATAAGTGATTATTTATTAACATCTGTATGTGTTACATTTTCATGTAACATTAACTTAATTATGGGCGTATAAATTTGTGTTTTAATGTTTATAGTATGTGCATTTTTTTTTTTTTTTTAATATAAAGAAGTTATTATAGTTCAGTTTCTGTTTTTGATGTTATATAATCTGAAAAAAAGATTTTTTTAACCTTTCATAGAACATTGAAAATATTTCTTAATAATTTGCTGTATACAGTACCATATAAATATGTTTACAAAAGAACAATATTTCTGTTAAATGATGTTGTAATTTGGGTATGATTATGTTTGTGTTTTATGAGAAGAAAATAAAATGTGTGTAGCTAATTGTCACTTTTTAATTTGGATAAAAGGAAGAATTTGTTTTGATGTTCAAAATAAATTTTTAAAGGAATTCAAAATTATTCAAAAGTAATAGCTTATATCTTACTCTAAACTTTATTCTCCCACTATTTTTCTAATGAAATGCTTTAAAAGAATTAGTGTTTCTTCATTTCGAAATGTTCAATATTTTCATTCCTTAAAGCATATAGGCAAATGTTCATTATTTTCAACAAATTAAGGTATAAAATTTATCCTGTAAATTTATGGCAGTTAATTTGCTTTACCAAAAATTTTGTCCCCTGAAGTTATGTGTGAAGGAGTTCTGGATTAGTACCATGACTTATTTTTATATAATTTAAAATTATTTTTATATATTTTCATTGTAATTTATTATGGAATTCCTATTTTTGTCATAAATTTGAAAATTGCATAATGTTATAACTTCACTTTTTGCCTATTTTTAATTATTGTAGTTTATTTATGTTCCCAAAAGCATAATTTCTTAGAAATATGTAAATTATCAGAAACATTCAGTGAATCCTTGCAGTCGATTGTTTTGGATTTTGAAAATATCAGGGTGCCGTTTATTAGTCAGATTTACTTTATATTTTCAGAATCTTAAATAAGTAGGTTTCTTTATTAACTGATTATTGAGGGGGAAAAATTGTCTATAATCTAAATGTGAACTATCTTTTTTTCCCCCCAATTTCATTTAAAACTGTATTCAACTATTTGCAGTTGGAATACCACAGTAAATATTTATAACTTTTTTTTTTTTCGTTCCATAAATGTAGAATTTTTGGAGGAAAGAAAAATTTATTCAGAAGTTTAATCACTTTTAGCAGTACCTTCAACTTCCTGAAAAAAAAAAATACTTCACATTCTTGTAAAATTAAGATTTTATTTTGTTTCATTTAGTTTATTCTTTTTTGCTTGTTTTAATGTCATTATTTTTAGGAAAGGTAAAATGACTGCATTAGATTGTAAATCTAAGCTGTTCAAGTTGTTAAATATGTCAAAATTAAATATCTAATTAATGATATTTTATTCTCTCTTATACTCTTTAGATACAAGAAGAAGCAAAGTCTAGTAAAATAAAAAAGATGCTCTTAAATATGGCTATTGAGAGCAAGAAAGCGGAAATAGAAAGGTATTTTAATCTAGCTTGAAATGTCTTATAATTTTTTGCAATTGGACTAGAGGTTTACCCTAATTTAAAACCATCAAGCAAGTCTCTAGAGTGAGGGATATAATTTACATTAAAATATCGTACTCTTTTATTAGTTATACATTCTTTCTTAGTTAAAGCAAAAAAAAAAAAAAAAAAAAAAATCTATTTTTAATGTCCTGCTTCTTGAAAAAAGAAATTTTATAATTAGCATTTTAATTAGTTTTTTTTATTGATAAAACTTATTAGACCCTACTTGATAATTTCTTTTATTATTATTGTTTTAAGATTGCTTTTTGCATCTGAATTAACCACTTGTTTATATTTTTAGGGATATCATTCGTAACAATAGCATTTGGGACTGGACAGTTCTTAAACCAATTCAAGATAAATTGGGTGGTCGATTACGACTCATAATTGTAGGCTCTGCTCCTATTGCTGGCCATATTTTAACATTTTGCCGATGTGCTCTTGGTTGTGTTGTGAGTATACTAAATTGTCTATTCATATGTAATAGATTTAAGTCTTTAATTTTAAAGAATAATTTTGAAATAAAGAAAAATGATTGGATGTGTTTTTATGATAAGTTTTTGAGTTACATATTTTTTGATTCAGGTGAAAGAGAAATCATTTTTAATGCTTTCCAACATAATTGAAAAGGGTTTATGAATTTGGTTTGTTAAGCCTTTATCCATTAATTTACAATGTCACTCAAAAGAATTTGGTTACTTACTGGTCTACAGGAAAAATTGTTTAGCACATATTTTAATAATGTTATACAATTTCAAACATAATGAAATTTATTAAAGCACATAAATTAACGTCTGATTTCCATTTTTAATTATTAAAGGTACACATATATTAAGACAGGCTGTAAATACAATAAAATTAGCAAATAAAGCCTTTGTGCAACAATATTAAAAAGCAGAAAAACCAACGTTAACCAAAATAGGGGAAATTAAATTAATGCTTTCCAAATACTTGGAAAATCAGGAACCAAATCTCTGGCCAGTGTGGCCTTTCTTATATTGGCCAGGCTAAATGTGCTCTTAGATTTAGTTTAAAGGAGCATGAAAGTTATGTTAAAAATCAGGAGCTCAAACGTTCTTCTATTGCTCAACATTCTTGGTCTTCTCAATATAGGTTCGATTTTTCCTCAGCCAACATTATCAAAAAATGTTCTTCTAACCTTGACCTTGATTTTTGGGAAGCTTACCACATCATTAAAAATTCTCACTCTTTAGTAAATGACTTATCTAGTACTCCTGATTTCCCAAGTATTTGGAAAGCATTAATTTAATTTCCCCTATTTTGTTTTTTTTTTTTCTCCTTTTCCGGTAGATGTCGCTACTTGTCCACCCACTCGTTTCCACTGCTTCTATCTTATTGGTTGTTTTTACCGCCTTCGCTACCCGCATAGGGTATATAAGCCAGCACGTCTCCGTCTGTCATTTTGCTCAGCCTTGCATTTTCTAGCACGCTGTTCCTTTTTTTCCCTATCTTGCACTGAAGAAGAATCTCGCTAGTAGATTCGAAACAGCTGTTTGCTGCTTTTCATGTATTATTTGTGCATTTTTAAACGTTGGTTTTTCTGCTTTTTAATATAAACACTATGCTAATTTTTCACTCCAGTTGGGTTTATTGTATTTAATTGTATTTATAGTCTCTTAATATGTGTACCTTTAATAATAATGAAATTTATTTACATTATTGAGGTGCATAACAGTTACAGGGACCACAAGATTTCTGTTACAGTACTGTCTGTGAGTGATAAAAGCTGGAGGTGAGTTTTTTGATGTGCTATGCGTTTTTGTGTTTAACTGAATTTTTGCATACTGTGTTGTGTGTATAAATTCTCTAGATTGTATACAAGGCTATGCAATAATTCATAAGTATTACAGTGTATGAGTGGGAATTTCTTAAGGATTTTTATGAATTGAGCTTATGTATTTTCCCTCAACTATAAGCTAAGAATAGTTTTGTTAACTATAAATTCATATGCAGGGCCACGAAAAGAACCGGAAGCTTAGCTGCTTATGGATAGTAATTTCTGAAAGTATGTTTTCAATTGTTTTGTTTGTTATTTTCCAGAATTAAATTTTAGTTTAATATGAGGAGAGCATAAAAATCTGTACATAATATATATGGCTGTGCAAAATTATTAGAGTACATTTCTGTTTATTGGTAGAAATTGCTGAAGGTGAATTTCTGACTGTTATGCATTTCATAACTAAATTTTAGCACACTATGTAGTGTGTATACAGATCTATCATATACAGGTAGGCATCAAAGAATTAGTCCTTTCCAGCTATAAATGGTAATTGCTGAAATTTGGTTACACCATTTTAAAGCGTGAAGTTCCATTGCATTATTCTGTGGAGGTGATGGAAAGTGCTTCATAATCTATTGTTTGATGCATGATTTTTCTTTCTTGGTGATTTACTAGTTTGGGCTACACTTTAAAAAAATAATTGTATGATGCAAGTTCTTTGTGAAATTAATCAGAAGTATTTCTATATAAACTACTACATAATGTTAAAATATGAATAAAAATAGACTATGTATAATATTCATAATGTGGTAAAGTAAATATACAAGATATTTGAATTATATGAAAATTCTGTTAAATACTTAGGCTATAATTGGTATTTTTTTAATCAATTTCTAAAAAAATATTTTTTGAAATTAACTTTTGAAAAAACTTTGAATTTATCCTAAGAATTTTTTAACAGTAATATATTTCTAAAAGCTTCAAATGTACAAATCCAAAATTACATCTAATTCTGCCAAGTAGTGTTAGAGTTATTCTTTAAAAACTGCTCTATGATCTGTTTTACAACATTAGGAGTTAGAAACTTTAAACAAAAGCCTTTACTTGATCTAATGCCTTCCTATTTAGTATCAGGAAGCAAAGTTTATCAGATAATCCAAATATGATGTGAAAACTAAATGTTAATATTTTAAATATTAAAGTTTGATAAAAAATTTCGGTTTGCAGACAACCTCTTGACCTCAAGCAAATTTCAATTTAATTGAATTATAGAAAATAATAAACAAGGAACTTTGGTACAGATTTATTCTGTGACTTTTAGAAGTATGTAAAAATTACTCGTAATTAATTGTAAAATATTTATAAGAATAACTTTTTCTAGATTGTTGTTGGTTATGGCCAAACAGAATGTGTAGCCCCATGTACTTTAACTACTGCAGGTGACATTAGTGTGGGTAAGAATTTTTTTAATATTATGCTGTAGAACACTTATTCTTCCCATTTTACTTATGCATATCATTTGTCTAATTGAGAAACCTATAAAAACTTATTCAGTTACTTCAGTTGATTTGATAGTCTGCCTATTTATGTCCTATTCTAGTTTTATACTGCTCAAAAATGGGTACTACTATTTTTTTAGGGGGGGGGGGATTCTTGATGAGATAGAGAAAAATGGCTTTGGTATGAAAAGAAAATTTGAGAAAATGGTTTTGGTATGAAATGAAAATTTTCTGTTATACTTTCTGAGAACCTATTCACTGTTTCATGCACACAAGCATGTTATTCAGTATTTAGACAATTTATTCAAAATATATCGTTTCACCTAAAAAAAAAGTGACACAACTCCAAAAAATTCAGTTTTCGTATTATTATCGTAATAGGTCTGACTTAAGAGGCCACACTAGTCACTCAAAAAGACCCAGATGATAATGTTAATCCCATAGGGAAGTTATTTTCAAACATCTCTTGAATTTTGATATTTTTGAAAGAAATTTTTTGCATAGGATAACTGAGAACTGGGGTGAACTACAACCGGGTTAGTTTTTACTTTTTTGATTTTGGTTTTAGATTTTAAAAAAATAATAAATATTACTTTCGGAACCGGTTCTAAAATTGAAACTATCCTAATATAAAAAAAACTATAACCAAAATCGAAAAATTAAAGACTAGCCCGGTTGTAGATTGTCTTCAGCTATCCTATGCAAAAAAAATCCTTCAAAAATATTAAAATCAAAGCGAAAAATTTGAAAATAATGCCCCCATAGACTTTACATTAGCGTTTTCCTTTTTTGCCGTGACTGAAGTGGGCTCTTAAGTGTAGTTATCTGTAAAACCACTGGATTAAGTTGTATGTCCATTTGCCACCACAGAATTGTTTGGTGTTAAATTTACTCAATCTTCCGAACCTCTTCTATGTCTTCAATTCTAAGGATTTTACGCTTTTATGCATGCTTTTACAACTGCATGCAGGGCTAAGTGATTATCCTACAGTAAAAACATGTGAATCTTCTTTTGCTTCTTCTGTGAAATGTAGTATTTTTAAGTTGTCATTTTTTTGTATGGTGAGTTATATATACATACAGAAAGCATTTATCTAGTATATATGAACAAAAGTAATTTATTTTACATTAGTAATCAGAAGCAATTTTGTTTTCAAATCTGTTTATATCATTTGATAACAAATATGGTTTTTTTTAACTTGAGTTGAATCAACTCGATTTTAAGGAGTCATGAATCTATAAAAGGAAAGTACTGAAAGATGTGCATGTGTAGGGGGGGGGGGGGGAATTCTTACATTAAACATCCTCATTTACTTGTAAAATCGCAGTATATTTACTTTTATGAATTTATGAGAATTGAGAGATTCTAAAAGGCACTATTATTTGTTAATAATCTGAGTATTGTTGTAAAATAAAATAAAAAAACTATTTTATAATTATATTTTAATAAACAAATCCTTTCTAAATTTCATATTACATAAATAGTTTAACCTATCTTCATATCTTAATGGGAGAAATTATTGAAGTGGAATTTTACAGTTTGGAACATGAAGTTAAAGGGACTACTTTTGAGAGCAGCAATTTCACAATAAAGCATTACTATTATGCAAAATATTATGTTGAATTAAAGATTAAATCCATTAAAATATTATTTTTCAGTAACATTGTCTGCTACAAAAACTTAAAACTAATAAACAGTAAATTTATGCAACTTAAATTAATAACTTATTTTTTTCCTATTAAATTTGGTGGTGGAATTTTATAGAATCTTCTCACTATAGTTCTATATAGTTTGAAGGAATAAATGTTTGTAATGCAAGGCCTAAATATTTTATGAATAAACGATTTTCTACTGTTTTTTGTTTCATAGATAAATTCTCCCCCCCCCCACCCCCCCACCCCCCCCAAAAAAAAAAAAAAAGTTTTCGGCAAAAGTGAGATCGCCAGATGACGGAAGTCTTGTTGACCCGGTGATCGGAAGTCACGTGGGGGCCGTTGTCGGTGGATGAGAAATGCTATTTATAGTGTTGGGTTCAGTTTGAAGATCGCTTTTGTCTGTGTATTGTGATTGTGCTTGTTTGACTGGAAAACGATGTTTAAGTTTACTGTTTTATCACTGCAGTTTTTTTAAGATGAAGCTGGATGCATTTAGAATACTATCGGTACAGATGTTGGATATCTTTCAGTCATCTCAAATTTTATGAAGATCATATTTTGTGATGCTGCCAGTCACCATATGGAAATTCGTCTTCTTCCCTGGTGGTTGATATGGATGTTGATATGAACACTCGACACGTGCTTGGCTGTATAAGGATTAGCCTGGAGGTGTGTATTGTGAGGGGGTTCATCGTCCTAACATGGGGAGTTAGCTGGCTACATGCCACATATTTCAGTTATTGTTTTTCTATTTATTATTTCGGTTAATTGAAATACTTATTTTTTATTTACTGTTTATTTTCTCTCTCCTTTTTGAAGTATTTTTGAGTTCCATATATGATTTTGGTTTTACTTTTAAATTGAATCTCGCCAACTTTAATTTTAAAGTGGATAAAAACTAGCTGTAGGGTTGTGATATGGTTTCTAAGAGACCAGGGATGTATTTCCTGTCTTAATATTACGAATCGGTCATGATAGAAGTTGTCTGAGACTCATGCAACAGCGGAAATCCGTGCAGTGTACTTGGAACTGTTATGACTGGTAGTACCTGGATATTTGAGATTCTAGGAAGTTCTATCAGCGGATATCTGCTAGGGAGCTTCCAATTAGGCTTGCTGCAGTTTGGGAATCAAATTATCATTGACTGTTAGTCAATGTCTTGCTTCTGTTCTTCAGTGTGCTTTTTAGTGGCAGTAAGGAGTATCTGGAGATATCAGTTAAGCTAATGTTGATAATAAAGTTGTGCTTACCTTTATAGGAATCTTTTTTATAGATAAGGAAGAGAGATTAAACTTAACTAAGTAATATAACCCTTTTTAATTATTTTGTTTTTCTAAGAACATCAATAGTTAATATAATAGTTTCAGTTGAACTGGATTAAGTTTATATTTTTTCTCAATAGTTAATTTAAATAAATTTACATTTGATTTTGAGAAAAATACTTTTTGAGATTAAGCTTTACTTTTTCTAATCAGTTTTGAATAAAGTTAGTTTTTGATTAAAGTTATTGTGGTTAAAGTAAAATATAATTTCTTTGAAATAATTTTCGCTTTTTGATGCTTTGGTGTGGCATGTAGCCAGCTAACTTTGATATAGAGTCATGCTACCTGCTTCAAGCTAGTGTTTAACTAGAGAACTTACGTTATGTGTTCTAAAGTCTTATTTTATTTTAATGATTTTAGGTTTACTTTTGTTTTATTTAGATATATTTTACTAAAATTATTTGTTTTAACTTGGCTTGTTTTTTCTTTAAATATTCTTTCGCAGATATTTTCATATTACTTTATTTCATTTACTTCAATTGACAGGTTTCTTGGCAGACAATATCAGCAAATATGCTCTATTTGCGTTGTAACTCTCTTACCTATTTATTACATCCAATAATTAACCTTTTTGGTTATTACTAACAAAGCACATCACAACTTACATCAAAAGTTAGTGGCCAAAGCAAAAAATTTGGTCGTCAACTGGCGACTGAGAATATATACCTATATTCAAGGCTTAATTTGCACCGGAACCCACCGGGTCTCAGCTCCAGTACTTCTCTGTTTTTAGTAAATATTTAGATATTGATCGTAGTTCACCAGTGCTCACAAATACGGGGCTCCGAAGCCCAGTGCAATAGTGCTTCTAAAAGACCTTAGCATAAATTACCCTTTCCAACTCTCAACTTTTGCATCAATTTTTATATCAGTTTTTGGGCTTGGACTGGCTTGAGCTCAATCTGTCTTACATTCAAAATTTTATTTATTCATGTATATATATATATATATAAAATTTCCTCCTTCAAAATTACGTATTATATTCTATTTAAAATCATTTTAATGCTATTTTGATCAGAATGAAGGGAAAGCAGAAATCGTGTTTTTCTTTTCTGGTGATATTTATTAATTTAGGTCTGCCATTGATGGCGGCAACACGCGATGTATTGAAAATGGTGCCACTCGAGAGCGAAGAATGAATTTGCTTTCAGTTAGATTTTCTTTTGTGACAATAAGAAATTTTTTAATTGGCTGGTTTATTTTATTTTTTTATTTAGATATCTAACCTGAAAATAATATTTTCTGTTATTAGCCAGTGAGCATCAGTTGAGGTTTTTTGTCTTCTATTGTGTGTGTATAAAAATAACATTGATTTTTCTATTTATTTTGTATCATGAATACTGCCCATGCTAAGTTTCTGCTCTGCATCTGCACATTTAAGAAGTAACTTTCTTGTGTAAGTAGCTGTAATGGAGAAATTTCACCCGGGAGGAATACGTTTTCTTTTGTGTGTAACTGATAAAGTTTATCTTGAAATCTTCAAAAATCCACTCAGAATCGTTAAAATAATAGAAAATAATTTTTAATTACTGTTTTTAATAATGAAAAAACGTAAACAAAACCACGTGATACAAAAACGCGGCAGGATTGGTTGTGACATCATTTGCCACTAAATTGATATGTTTACGTTTTGGGCGTATGCTTTTTCCCATTTCTTTTCTTATTTGCAATCTTGTTTCATCTGTTCCTTAAAATTTATTTAACACTAGAAAGGTAGCCCGTCAAAAATGACGGAAATTTAGATATAAAGATATATACAACTCATGTGCAAGAATATGAGTTTTCTCGCTTGTTCCGCAGTGATAGATGAAAATAACACATTTTAAGAACGAAACACATTTATGAAAAACTGTGTACAGTAGAAGACCACTAATCTGCACAGTTTGGTTCCAAGTGTTCTGCAGATTTGAGGCTTTTTGCGGTCATGTCTATTCAATCTTTGTTTACATTTTTTTAAATTCATATATTGGACAGTTTAGATTGTTGAGCCTTAAAAATAAATAAATAACACACTTGAAGTAAGGTTAAAAACTATTAAATTATCGTTTATTTAACTTAAACCCGCTGTTACTTCCCGGTGTTATTTTTTAGTATTAAGAAAGAAAATTATTTAAAATTTTCAAATCATGCATTTATGATTTTTTTCCGTCTTTAATAACTAAATAATGAAAAAGTAGGCTTTTGTTCTGAGCTCGTAAATATGACAATGAAATAATGTAACTAAGAGACATTGCAAAATTAAATCTTTGTGATTGCAAACCATAAACAAACAATACCGCCACCATTTTACCTACTATGACGTCATTAGAATATTGCCCATTGATTGTTGGAGAACTTACTTTGTGAATGATTACCTCAATGATTTAATATTTTTGACGTTTCACGATGAATGAATCACTTGTGTTTGTTTAGGTTTATGGAATGAGATATTAAGCTGTGAAACTAATTTCAATTGAAGTTATCCAAGGATATATGTATTTTTAATCGAAATTAAAAACAATGCTTTGATCTCGAAATAAAAAGTTTTAGTTTGTATAATTTGTTATTTCTGTTAATTATTTATTTAAGTACTTTTCCATTATAGCGCATTTTTAAAAAAAGCTTGGCGCGATTCGGGCATCAGAAAGTGAGATATGTTGCGAAAATATATAAACAGCTATGAAAACAAATCTAATGAACTTTTATCTTGGTTTATATATGCACTTATATGCATAAAAAAATCGTTTCTAAATATAATTTTTTTATATACAAATTACGGCACAGATTTCAGCTATGAACCGGGGTACCTAACTGGCGCCAAAATGTGTTATTTTGCCTGCTATGGTAACCGGCTATTGTTTTTTATTTATTAATAGATTGTTTATTTACTTTTATTTCCTGTTTTTTAATTATATAAACTGCTTTGTTCTATAGTTATTATTCAAACTTTTATTTATTTATAGTTATTTCCTTTTCAAAATGACAGCAAATAATTGAAAAATATATAAGTAACTGGTATTCGAAAGCGAGATTTCTGCCAAATTGTCGTCATAGAAAAATCACGCCAACCCCCATGCATATATGACATCTGTGCAAAAATTACTTCTGTTTCTTTATAAAAATGGGTAAATGGCTTTTTTTATATTAAATTGTCGGCACAGATGTCATATACGCCCATATTGGCATGATTTTTTTTTTTTTTTTTTTTGACGCCGATGTCATATACGCACCGGGTACTTAACTGGCTCCAAAGTGTCGTTATTTTGCTTGTAATGGTAACCCGAATGTTGTTTATGCTGTTAATGTTTTCGCCAAATTGGAGTCGGGAAAAAATCGCGCCAATATGGGAGCGATTTTTCGGAAAAAATCATGCCAATATATGACATCTGTGCCAAATTGTATACATATGGAAAAAATTGCTTGTGAGTATGAAGCAGTAAATAGGTTGCCAGAAAATACGTTGGTAAACTTCTTTCTCGCCAAGAAACTTTTCTCCGAAGTATTGTACATAAGCAATGATTGCTAAAAATGCATTTTTAATTATGATATGCGCTTTTATGTTTCACTACATTTATGCATACTATACTGTGTGTATAAATGCTCTAGTTCATATAAAGGGCTACACAAAAGAATTCGTAAGGGTTACTGAGTATGAGAGTAAATTGCTTAAAGGTGGTTTTTAAAGGAGTTATGCATTTTTACGCTGAACTGCATTTAGTTTCCTAAGAAATGTTTGTAGAATATAGATAAAATGATATACATGGTCACGCAAAGAATTGGATACATAACCGTCTATGGATGATAATATCTGGAAATGTAATTTCAGTAGTTTTAAGAGTAGTTTAAATTAAATTTTAGCTAAATAGTGGCATGTAATAACGGTACTATTGGCTATGGACGGTAACTGCTGAAATCAATTTTTTAATTTTTTTATGCGTTTTCTAAAATGTTTACTTAGTTATCTTAGTACTTCTTAGTTATCCCCTCGACCAAATTACAGTCACCAAATTGTAAGATTAATTGCCAATAATGGTTGCCATTAATTAATTAAATGCCAATAAAACCATTAATTCAATGTTTTATTTGTATTTTTATTAATGTTTTACTATTGATTTGGCGATTTATATAATTTGGCGAAATTGGTCGACGGGATATCTAAGAAGTAACGTTATCTTATTTACCTTATTTCCCTAAATAACGAAGTTTTGTTAAAGCATTTAGGATGTGTTGGAAAGTGTTTCATATTCTATGCTTACCGCATGATTTTTCTTTCTTCTTTAGTCTTATTTTGCATTTATTTTATTCTTAATTTTTTAGTCTTGTACTGCTTTATAGAAACTTTGGCACAGTTGTCGTATACGTTATCATATATTGGCGCGATTTTTTTCCGACGCCAATTTGGCGAAAATATCAACAGCATAAACAACAACATCCGGATTACCATATCAAGCAAAATTACGACACTTTGGCGCCAGTTAAGTACCCGTTGTGTATATGACATTGGCGTCAGAAAAAATTGCGCCCGTATATGACATCTGTGCCGAAACTTTAATATTTAATGTTTAAACTCTTCGCTCCATTCCCCTTGCATATAGTACAAACTATAACACGGATAGTGCAAAATAATAGACAGTTTGGTACTTTTTCACTGTAGGGGCTTTGGTATTTTTTTAAAAAAGCTTGGTGTAATTTGGGCATCAGAAAGTGAGATTTGGGTACTTTTCCGTTATGCGGGCACCATTGTCGCCAAGCGTAATAGTTGGCACAAAATCGTGAATTGAAGCATTTGAAAAATAAAAGAAAAACCATTGTCGATACTAAAGTGAGCATTTAAAAAATATAACATTTGAAAATTCCAGACTTTTACGAACTATTTCATCAAATCACAAATATATACTTAAAATAAGTAAACAAATAACTGCTATAAAATAAAGCAATAAAATAAAACTCATATTAAACTGCTGGCATAAAATTACAAATATCTTTTAGCATTTTGAAATAATTGGCACATTAGCATACATTTTGGCATGGTGTCCGTATAACGGAAAAATATTGAGATTTGTTGTCAAATCATATAAACAACTATGAAAACAAATTTGATGAGCGTTTTTGTTTGTTTTATATGTATATTATTGATGTTTTTATGTACAAATTACATCTGTTTCTGTATAAAATTAGAGAAACAGCTTTTTTATGTTAAATAAATCGTATAAATATCGAAAAAAATGCGTGTGTATATAAAATGAAACAGTGAATATGTTCCCGGATAATGTTACCAAATTTCCTTTTTCTCCAAGGCACCTATACTAGAAAAGTACCTAAAGCACATTAAAATCGCGCAGTTAGGAGCTCACACAGTACGCCGTTGTCTATTGGCGGTTATTTTATTAGTAGCATCGGGAGGAAGATGTAAAGATGTACTTTAAATTCTCACCCATAGATTTCGAAAGAATATCTTAAAAGAGTGGAGTTTAAATTAAATTTCAGTGACCTCCATTATAAAAGATTAATGGTTTTAAATGGGAATTTTGCCAAATTAGCCAGCTATCGCCAAGTTGGCTAACATTTGGCGCTACTGTGGTAACCCGGCATTAATATTTTTCAACAATTACTCATTTCAGTGAGGCGGTCCTACCGGAATAGTGAGGGACACACAGAGACTTGGATTTTATATAAACTAGGGGATCGTACCCGGGCTTCCCGGGTTAAAGAATATAGGTGAAAACATTTTTTTTTTTTTTTTGAAAACTAACAATTTTTTTATATGCAATAAATTTTTTAGATTCACCACTTACATTAAAAAAGCATTTTTCATATGGAAAATACGAATTACACAAACAAATACATTTTTGAAATTTATCAAAAGCGATATCTTCTTATTAGCCGCATGCTAAGAGTTATTTGCTAAGATTTTACTACTTATGGCATCCTTTTATATTCTGATAATTTCAGAGCTTATACATGTCTGGTAAATTTGTGTTTTATTTATGTTATTTTATTTATTTATTCATAGGGAAGGGTTTTTTTTTTTTTTTAATGGCAATTAGCTGTAAGAAAATGATGAACTCTTTATTTTGTTTTAAGGGCAAACGGATTAATCTTTCGTAATCGAGCTCTGCGCGATATAGATAAATTAAAAAATATTTCATGCTTTAAAATTGTTTTTAAAAACATAGACAATCTGTAAACTGAGATGAACTTTGCAAACAAATTCCATTAAAAAATAAATCCTATTTGGTGATCTAAAAATTTAAATTGTACGATTACAAATATGTTAGATTTGTGTTTTTCCAATATTATTGTTTTATTTGTTTATAAAAGAAGTATTAATTTCGTTAATTTGTCTTTCACAAATATGTTAGTTTGGTGTTTTTTTTAATATTATTCTTTTATTTGCTTATAAAGGAAGTATTAATTTCATTATGCAAAAATAGTCAGAAACAAATGCTGAAAAATGTTTGTTGCTTTATGTGCAAAATGTTTATTATTTTATGTATTGAAACCGGCACGTGATAAGATAAACTTAAACAAAAATCATGCTTAAAAATTATTTTAGAAAATATAATACATCAGTCAATGAATACAGTTTTTAAACAAATTGCATTTGAAAGTACATTTATTTAAATATGCGACAAAAATTGAAAATGTATGATGGTCAGAAGATTGAAAAAATGCACAGTAGCGAAAATTTCAAGACCAAAATTTGATCGTGAAGTATTGCCATTCACAAAATGACGTCAGCGTTACGCACAGACACGTTTGTTCTTTATAATATAGATACATAATCAATAAAATATAATAAAGATCAGTTATTAGGATGCGGTTATCAATTGAGGCTCTTATGCTTGGATTTCCGGAATGAAAACAGCAATTTTCGCATTCTCAAAATTTGTATACGCACTTCTCATATCCATATTCATCACTTTAAAAAAAATTGTATTTTGTTTGATCATTTAAAAATCATTTTAACTCAAAACTTGAAGTCAAGATTGCCAGCAACATCTTTTATGTGAACAGACGCACTGTTTATTTGAGATTCTAATCTCAATTTTGGAGAGTAAAAATTTCCGTAATTTATGGTTTTTAGACGCATTTGTGTTAAAAGGCTTAGTTCTTTTAAGTATGACTTCATTTTCACTTAAATAAGCATTTCGCCTAGTGTCTGGAACTTAGTATTAGTATACATGCAGAAGGAACATCACTATACAAAATTTATGAGGAAAAATGCGTGTTTTCAAAAGCAGTATGTCATTTTCCGTTATTATGCCTCTAATATAATATTCTGCTCCTAATGGGATTTTGCGCCACTAAACCCTATACAACAGTTTTTATCAACAATTTTGAATTTTTATCAGAAAATAGCATGAATAAAATTTAAAATACTTCAATATTTCTCTCTTGTCTGCAGCAAAGAAAGCTATCTAATTTTCATCATTTTGAAGAAATTTAAAATTAAAATATAAAAGTGGGGATATTTAAAGGAAAAAAAAACAGATAGTGCGACCACATCTACAAAGGAAGAGCTTTCAGTTTAAAAAATTACATATTAGTAAAATTGGTTCAGCAGAAAGATCAGGGCAGATGACTAAAAAACACACTTGTGTTTTAAATATATAGATTATATAAAATTAGGAAAAATTAAATTAAGCAAATTATGTTATTTTGATAAAGTTATTTTACTAAAGAATAGCATTAAAATTTTATTATTCGAGAGAATTTTGACAAAAACTTCAGGAACACGATATTATTTTAAACCACGAATTATTTGTTTGCTTGTCTAACTCGGCGAAGCAAATCCATCCAGGCGAGAATCATCAATTTCTGTAATTTAAATCGCTGTTATTTGCATGTCACCTCTCTTTTATAAAGACACTCTACATTTTTGTAAAACATTGCGTTTATCAGTGTGTGCTTTCGATTACATTATTTTCAAAAGTGAAGCATTTTCATCTGTGAAGAGTTTCAAAGCAGCTGGGCTGTGAAAATGACGCACTTCTACAAAACATAATTCAGGTTTAAGAATTAAAATACTCTTTTTTATAAAATGATGTTATTTGCATCCGCTAAAGCAATCTACTTTTACAACCCAGTCTTAAACTTCGTCTATAGAAAAGTGTGCATGTGACGTCATTATCACGGAATAACTCACAATATTCTTGACATAGCCCATATTTTATATTCAACTATTTTTTCAGGTTTTATGAGAATTGACAACATAAGACACAGTATCTCCTATTTTCAACTTTTTCCATTTATTTTCAATGACTTTCAATAGAAATGAGGTACTTTTGTTGCCACGATAAGAAAAAAGGTATTAAAAACTGCAAAAAAATAATATCTCAAAAATTAATTGAGATACAGCTTTCAAACAAATTGCATTTAAAAGAGCATTTTTTCCTTATACTACGGTGTAAAAATTTAAAATGTGCGATGTTTAGAAGTTTAAAAATTTGCAGTAGAGAAAATTGCAAAACCAAAATTTCATTTCAAATTTCAAAGTGTTGCCATTCGCAAAATGACGTATGCGTTACGCACAGATATGTTTGTCCTTTATAATATAGATAGATTATGAACTTTAAATTTGTGAATAGGTAAGATCTAACTTATCTCAACATAAAATATATCGTTTATTTTTTATTTTCATTAAAATTTTGATTTGAAAATGCCGATTTTGGCCAGATTTGTGAAAGGGCACACACACAGTAGAAAAAGTTCATAATAATTATATGGGAGTAAATGATAGTTTGATTATATTTTATAAATATTAACACTTTTATTAAAAACATTAGGGTTGTAGTGGGTAGCTGCCCGGTTACCCGCCCAGCTACCCAACCGGGCTGGGTTTTTTTATAAAAAACCTGTGTTTTTTACAACCTTAAGGGTTGTAGTGGGTAGCTGCCCGGGTACCCACCCAGGCTGGGTTTTTTATAAAAAACCCGGGTTTTTTACAACCCTAAAAAACATGCTACAGGAGAAAAAATTAGATGAGCTCAAGTTGGGACAAAAAGGTTGTGACATACAATATTACAGACTATGGATCGTTTTCTTAAAACTACTGCACAACTTTTTAATACCAATGATCAGGAAATCAATCTAATTTTTCCGATTTATTCAGTTTTCTATTTAACAAACACAGAACCAAGTGTGGCTTGTTTAAATAATTTAGTTTTCTTACAAAGTTTATCTTGTAGTCGAGACAGGTATTTTTTTGCCACTAAAATTTGAATAGTTTTCCTTTTGTTAATGAGTTAAAAAATAATCTAAAAAATTACAAATAATCATATTTATAATCTAAATACCCTCTAAAATATTTTTAAATAAAATTTCATTTTAGATGTCAACATTTTTAAATTTAGAAGTTCCTAAAAGAAACATGGAACAAAATTATCTTTTTGACATAAATGTTTAATGGTTAATTTCCACATTAAAAAAAAAAAAAAAAAAAAAAAAATTCACAAAACACAAGTATATTTAAAACCTTTAAATATTTTAACTTTATTTAAAACCTGCAAAAACTATCCAATTAAATTCTAAATTAAAAATAATGGATAACTATATGCATCATATAACATTGTGTTTCTTGCAAATTCTTTTGGCACCATCTACCAGCAGTTAATATAAACAAAGAAACTTTGTTATAATGGTACATTATCAGATTTGAAAGCATTTCAAATAAAATTAATATTTCTTATCAATTCTCATTGGAATTGAAACATGAAGAATGTACAACACAGTGATAACAACATATTTTAATTATCTTGCAGATAAAATTATGAATTTTCTCATAGTAAGTTTGTAGCGAAAAAAAATATTTTCAAAAACGATGCAGATTAAAATCATTAAAAATTTGCTATTTAGCGTATTACAGATTAATTCAAAATTAGTTTCTGAGTAGTAAAATCATTTGTAAGTCACAAAATTAATGTAGGACAAAGAATAATATGTAAAAAAAAAACTTTACTCAGTAATATGAATATGTAAAATATTTTAGGAACACTAAAAAAGTGCTTCTCAAGCAAATTAACTGCACTATTTGTGCAATATGACACTGTACAATATTTATAACACACGTTGCTGCTCATTTTTAAACAGAAAACTTAAAAACATATAAGAAATGTGTCAAACACTTAAGCGAGCAATGTAGAACCTCAGATTTAAGAACTAACTTTCTTGTGTCTGAGCGTAGAATGACGGTGTTTACATGGCGAATGACATCACAGCCACTTTCGTCAGAGATGCAGCGTTTTCCCGTCAAAACAAAAACTGCAATTTTAAAATTAGTGAATTATTAAAGCTTCAAATATACATAAAAATGGTATCGATTTTCTTGATTTTTTGTGTTCTTCAATATAAAAGTGAAAATGAAAATCATGAAATTTCCCCATTGCCAAGTATTGTTATTCTGATAGAAAGCAATCAAGCAGTGTTTACCCTTTTACTATACAAGCATCGAATCTTTCCGATAACGGTGTCAAATTTTTAATTTAATCTGATTTTCAGGGACTCATCACAAAAGATTATTATTCAGAAGGAATCTATTATAGTTTAAGGTCTGCACCTTTTATAGGAAGTTGAAAACATTGTTCTATTCTTCAGCATATAAAACATTAATTTCTGTAAATTTCATAAGTTTTTTCACAAAAATGCATACCTGCTAACTATTCCTTTTATTGTGATAACACTATTTCCAAATCATAATCCTTACCATATTTAATCGCAAAATTCTGCAATTAATTGACGTTAAACTTAGGCAAAGATTACTATTTGGAAGAAGTGATAACTAAAAAGTGGAATAGTTGACAGCTAAGTGTATGCTGATATATTTAAAATTTTTATTTTGCTAAAGGAAAAAAAAAGCTTTAAATTTTGCAAATAATCTATGAAATATAAATATGCAGGTTGGAGGGCATGAGAGGAGGAGGTAGGAGGGGTGAAAGGAGAATGGTATGTTTGTTAGTACTGGCAGTACCACAGAATATTAGGACTCTGTTACTTTTTTTGTTAGAAATTAAGCCCTGCCTGTAATGTATAGTTAAAAAGTAGATTCCTTGTTTTATTTACTATAGTTTTTTCCCTCCCTAATATTGCTTCATGAAAGGAACTTTATTTATTAGAGATACTACTTTTAATCTCCTCTCCTTGATTAATCTCTTAATGCAGTTGTGTAAATTCTGTTAAGTAAAACTTTGTGATGTTTTTAGTTAAATATACATCATATGTCAAGTTTGAAAACATATTTAATTTTAGATAATGTTGGTCCTCCAATCCCATGCTGCCGTGTGAAATTAGTGGATGTTCCTGACATGAATTATTTTGCTTCTGAAGGCAAGGGTGAAGTAAGTATATTAGGGTTTAAACTTAATATTTTATTTAAAAATTTTTAAATGTGTATATTAATAATTTTAGTCTCTCTCACTTTTATGAGTTTGCATTGCATATTGGCACTTAATAGTTAGAATTTTGATGGGAGAATTGGAAAAATTCAGTTATTGTATGAATGTCTTTTTCCTGATAATAAAGGTTAAATTATGATCCAATTTGAGATGGTATCTGTGTAACCAGTTAATGAAATTTTCAAGATAGAACTAGTTTTGAAGCTTTTTATATCTTCTATTTAGGAAATAACAAGCTCATTCTGCAAAATTATTTATTTTGAAAGCTTCTAACAAGATATTTAAATTTTCTTAATTGGTATAATGAATAATGGATACATCTATATTATAATAAAAATTATTTTTTATTCGTTGTATCAATATAAATATATCTTATAATACAACTCGCCTTGTAACTAGTAACATTTTATTTATTCTTATTTACATATTTAAAAGAGAACACAATATATTGTTAGTACACATTTTTATAAATTAGATATTTTATTTATTTAATGGATTTAATTGTTGATTCATTTTATTTATGCTTCTTTAAATTGTTTTGAATTTTCAGTTGATCTTATATGACAATTTGTTCTGTGTTTTTTAATACTCTAAGAGGCTGTTTGTATTTATTAGGTCTGTGTCCAAGGGCTTACAGTATTCCAGGGTTATCTTAAAGATACTGAGAAAACTGAAAGTACCGTAGACAAAGATGGGTGGCTTCACACTGGCGATATTGGAATGTGGCTTCCTGTAAGGAAATAATTTAAATTTTATTATTACAAAAAAATCAAATAATAATGCTTGTTATGTAATAGAGGAAAAAATCTGAATCATCTGAACAAAAATAGTGTGCATGTTGCATCAAAAGCGTAAATTCTTAATTTTTAGATGAAAATCGTCATACCTAAGAAAAAATAAAAAGCTTTTGGAAAATCCTTAAATTTTATGGAAATCATCATAAACTTTCTCTTTAGTGGATGAAATTTCTAGAATATTTTCTGTCATATTATTGAGTGAGTGTTATTTAAAATTAGGGATTACCAAATGTTCGGTATCTATTTGGTATTCAGCCATGCTACTGAATATTCAGTTAGGTCAAATATTAAATTATTCTGCCTGCCAAATATTCAGCTTGGCTGAATATCAATATTCAGTCAAACTGAATACTTTAAAAAATATTTTTTTAAACCTTACAGAATTAACTGTCAATTTATAAAGATATTCAGAATAATTAGAATAGAAACAATCACATTTAAATAAAAGAATGTTTTTACTTTATTTGTTGTTTGAAAAGTGTCCCTTAAGAAAATTAACCATTAATGATGTACAAATGAAAGTTCCTGAACATTGTCTGGTAAATGTTTCGTGCTTTTTCATAATAAAGGTTATTTCTAAATAAAACAGAGAACTTTCAGGATGATAATAGTCATCAAGACAAACAATTTTTGTCCAGGAAACCAAGATTGTGTTCCACTTATTCAGTCAAAAATACAGTGTTTCTCATCTCACTCCAGGTCAAACTTTTGATTTTTTTTTTTTGTTACTCTAACAATAGTGAAGATACAGTAACTATATTTTCAACAGGATTTGCTTTGATTTCTATGAAATCTATGAAGAGAAGTGCTGGAAATTGCCAACATTTATATCTAAACAACACTGAACTACGCATTACTTTATTCAGAATGCAGTTGATAGCACTTATACCATGTCACTAGCCAAAATTCAGTCATTCCCAATAATATCATCAAATTTATATGATGCAAATATCGCTAAAATATCCTCATTATTGATAAAGTTGTGAATGAAAATTTAGTAACAGATGGTATTTATTTTTTCCTTTAGTCCCTACCTGAAAAATAAACAGTATATGACTGTAATTTTTTTTAAATACTTTCACAATTTCTCATTGATTTAAAAATTTCTTTCAAATTTGTTTTAATTCACAGAAGAAGCCATGAAATTTTAAATTTTATTAATTAAAAACGTTTTACAACTACCCGCTTCTGAAATAACTCATAGCATTTTTTTTGTGTGTGTGTGTGTTTGTAAAGTTTACTTGTAAACAGGTCTTGTTTATCAAAATGAAAATGTCTGTGCTAAATATTATGTAAAATTGTTTTGAAATTTAACTTTTTAATACCTTTAAACTTTTGAATATTCGGTATTCAACCTAATAGTTACTACACTATATGGCCAAAGGTGACCGGTCACTTGCAATTTTAGACGTTTTGTTAAATACCTCGAAAAATACATGAGGAATTAACCTGAAACTGCAGGTGTGTAAACAGTATAGTATATAGGTTATATATTTCCGCGAAGATTTTTTCCCAAAACCCCATAGGAGACCGTCAACCAATTGAAAAAGAATGAATATCTTTTGGGTAATCCTGTAAAAACAAATGTAGCAAATGCGTTCAAACTTGAGATTATTAATAAGTGGCTTATTGTAATATACTGTGTTCATTTTTATGAGGATAGCATGTATACTTGTATAGAGAAATTAAGGTTTTTATAAAAACAGTCCCAAATTCCACCAAGTTTTTTGCTTATAATTTGCAGAGTTCTTAATAAAAAAAAAAAGTTCTTTTCAGAAAATATAGCAAACAACATTGTACATAATACCCTGCAATCAGAATTAAAAAATAATAAAAATTGGATGAAAAATGAGCAGGTTTACTAAAAACTGTTTCACTGCGCATGCACAAATGCAATTAAAATATTATATGTGTAATGTATTAGCTAAGTATATAGAGCAACTTTTGTAAAAGTCTCAAAATCATAGCTTGAAAATTCTGAAAATTGTCGTCGATAGAATAAGCTCAAAATCTGTTGTTACCAAAAAGGTGAGGGGTTGTATCAAATATCTGTTGATTAGTGCCAAGATAGCGTACACAATATTGCACGTACTACTATATTTGGATACAACCCCTCATCTTTTTGCTTCCTTTTGGAAGCAACGGATTTCGAGCTTATTCTATCGATGATAATTTTCAGAATTTTCAAGCTAATTTGAGACTTTCACAAAAGTTGCTCTATATACTTAGCTAATACATTATGCACATTATATTTTGATTGCATTCGCACATCTGCAGTGAAACATTTTTCAGTAAACCTGCTTATTTTTCATTTGATTTTTATTATTTTTTAATTCTGATTGCAAAGTATTGTATACAATGTCATATCTTCTGAAAAGAACTTTTTTTATATCAAGAACTCTGCAAATTATAAGCAAAAAACTTGGCAAAATTTGGGATTGTTTTTATAAAAACCTTAATTTCTCTACGAGTATACATACTATCCTCATAAAACTTGAACACAGTATATTACAATGAGCCACTTATTAATAATCTCGAGTTTGAACGCTTTTGCTACATTAGTTTTTACAGTGTTATCCGAAAGATATTCGTTCTTTTTCAATTTGTTGACGGTCCCCTATGGGGTTTCGGGAAAAAATCTTCGTGGAAATATGACCTATACTGTTTACACACCTGCATTTTCAGGTTAATTCCTCATGTATTTTTCTAGATATTTAACAAAACGTCTAAAATTGCAAGTGACCGGTCACCTTTGGCCATATAGTGTATTCAGCTAGCTGAATATTTGGTACTTGTTTTACCTCTATGCTGAATATTCAGCATTTGACCAAAATCCCTGTTTGGTGCATCCCTATTTAAAATTAAGAATGTCTTCATATGTCGATATTCTCATTTACAGCCAAAAATACGTATTCTCCTTTTGAATGCATGCATTTTGTAAATGTTATTCTTAAGCATTAATGATAATGGCAAAACTAAAGAATGGGATAATGGATGCTCTACCAATAGACTTTTTAAATTCAAGTGTTCAGAACCCAACCTCTCCAGCTGCAATATTAACAAAAATTTCTAAAATTTGTACAAATTTTTATCAAACTTTTTTTAGGCCAGTTCTGCCAGTGCCAGGGAGAGACCAAGCTTTATTAGCAAGCAGGGATGAATAAGTTGGCAGTGCCAGAGTGGACCAAACTACTTGATACTTTCTTTCACTGGCAATTTGATATCCAAGTTACATTGGTCCATCTATTAAACTGGCTTTATCACTTGAATAGTTTAGAAATTAATAAAATTCCTTATACAGACAATAGATGGCATGACATACAATGACACTTCACTCATTTTTCTCAAAAATGGGAGATATCCACTCTGGTTCTCAATGCCTCAATTGTGAAAATAAAATTAGTAATATGCATTAAGAATGTTTAGAGAAGCATATGAACCAATAAATGCATGTACAGGATATGTGTCAAGTATTTAACAATTTTGCTTCTCTGTATTCGCTCTGAAGTGCTTTCCCTAAAATTAACTAAAATAATTTATCAAAAAACAAACAAAAACATGTTCTTTACGTATTCACTTGTCTGGAATTTTTCTTCTTTCTTTCATTAAAATCAGTACCTTGAAAGGGTTAAACAAATTGCAGCTAATATAAATCATATGGTTTCATGATAAAGACCTAAGTATTTGTATTTGAATATGCATTTTAATGTGTATGGATGTCCAATGTTCACATAAGCTATAAATACATTGAAAATTTTAAAAAGAAGCAAATAACAAAATGATATAAATCTCTCTCTTTTTTAAGGGTTGAGGAAAAAAAATATTTTAAACTAATAAAATATCAAAGATCATGGAAATCATATTTTAACAGAAAGTGTATGATTGAGAATATTCTCATATAAAATTAAATTTATCATCTGCAGGGTGGAAAAAAATTATGCATATGCCATTCATTGTAATTTCATTAGCATATCACATAACATAGCATTAGTAGGTAATTACATATGTATTGCATGTACAAAAAATTAGGTTAAAGTCAACAGAAAAGAAGATAAAAGGTATTCAGAATAAAAATATATTTGCATTTTTCCTTTCATTATTGTAAATTATTGTAATATTTTAATAGTTAGGACTTGTGTGAATGTGTGCACAAGTACAGAAAGATAAAATAATAATTTTGAAAGTGTGTTTCAAATTTATCTTTATATACTATTTATAATGTCATTGTTAGAATAAGCTATTTATAATGTCATTGAAGGAAGTCGGATCCAATAACAAAAATGTAAATAAATAACTTGGATGCTTTTGAATAATAATATAGCAAAATTAAAATAAAAATTGCTGATTCAGATTTAATTTTGCTATTTTAGATTAAATTTTACCGTTTGTTAAAACCTAGAAATGAGTCAAGATACAAAATACTAGACTTCTTTTTAACTCCAAAATATATCACTAGTTTTAAAACAATTTATCTTTAACTCCCTTCACCTGCTGAAGCAATGCATTTAAGGTTGAGACAAGTGGGCACTGCTTGCTATTCCTCTTTAGGTATCTGCACATTATTTTCTATTCAATGAAGAGTTCTTAACACTTGGAAGGTTGCATCTGATCTGAGATATACACAATTTGTTTTTCAGTTGTATTTCTCAATTAAATTTATATTTTTAAAGCTGAAATCTTACTTGTTTCTTAAATGTATTTAAAAGTGCACTTATCTTATTCTCTCTATGCAATGAGAACATTGAAAGTGTTTTTGATGAATAAATTTTATGAGACTTATTTGACAGATATTATACATATTGACCTTCATTGTGACTCTTAAGGGTAGCTACTTTTGGAGTGTTAAATTAGCTTTCAAACCATTGTTGTGTGTGTTTTTCTGGGGTTTTAAGAAGCATTTTATAATATATTTCATATAATTATATTTTGGCATGTAATGTAATAAGTGCAACCATTTTTTTACCCTCCTTTTCCCTATGTAGAATGGATCATTGACTATTGTTGATAGAAAAAAGCATATCTTCAAACTACAACAAGGTGAATATGTAGCTCCTGAAAAAATTGAAAATATTTATTTGCGTAGTCCTTATGTCGCGCAAATATTTGTTCATGGAGATAGCCTTAAGGTAAGTGTATTATTATTAACAGGATTTAAATAGCATTAAAAATGTTTTTAAATTGTGTGACTATTTTGCTTTACAAAAGGATTTATATTTGATGTGTTCTCGCTAATCTCCCCATGAAATTTGATATGAAATTTTTTGTGAATCTTTTCTATAGTATTTTTAAAATAATAATAAAATAAAAATAATCTCGGAGAAGAAATTTTAAAAAGGTATTTATAGTTTTTTGCTTTAATTGTTGTTCTGCAGAAGGATATTCTACTTATTCATTAGTTGGAATGCTTGCTTAGTCTATAAAATTAAAAATTGAGAAAATAATATTATAGTAATTAAAATAAAACATTCATTTTTGCTCAGTCTGTTTATTTTATGTAGACATTTAATACAGTTTTGGGTGCAAAATCTTTAATAGTTTCCTCAAATGGCAATGTGATTTTTCACTTTCTGTGGAAAGTACAGCTAAATCTAATAACTAGAGACGACATATAAGATGCCTGTTTTATATCAAATTATGAATTATTTAGATAAAAATTTTGTTTTATTTTCTAGAAATAAAAATTGCATATGTGTTTTTAATATAGGGATTTTATAAAGAATATTAGGTACTTGTGCAGTATCCTTTAAAACAAATTATAATTTTCAATAAACAAGTACGATGTTGCCATTCTAAATTTTTAAATAGTTACAAATAGGAAAATTAATGAATTTAGAGTTAAAAAGTCACTGAAAGATTATGGTTTCTTTATATGAGAGTAGCAACATACTGAATATAAAATTTTGATTTGTTCATGCAATTTTGGACAAAGAATGCTTTGTATTTTAGAAATAATTTAAGAATTTAAATAAATTTATGAATAAAATTTCATATTGTAATACAAGCAAATCTTGTGTGTGTGCATATGCAAATTTTATCTAATTTTATAAACGGCTCTAACGTTTTTGACTAAATTTTGTATCCTACCATTTCGGATACGAGAAGACCATTGGGCTAGGCAACATGTTTGAGAAAATTCTATAAGTAGTTCATTTTGGAGGCCACTACAGGTCAGTGCATTTCAATAGAAATGAAGTTGAAACAAGTTAAGTTGTTGAACAGTTGGCAGTAAACAGTCGGTAACATTTTGTCAAATTTGATATCATTGGCGAGAAAACAGACTTTCAAGATAACCAATGCCAAAACGCATGCTTGGCACCAAATGAAAGAATGTCACCAAATTTTGACATTTGGCAAGAAAATTGACTTTCAGAAGCATTCAACCAATCAGTCTAACTATAGTTTGGAAGGTTGCCTCTTCTTTGGTTACCTGGTTACCTTTTCTTTGTAAATATGTAAGTAATGTAAAATGTAGAAATATGTACATAGTTAATATTGATTGTTTCTGTAAATCAATAAAATTAAATGCTTTATAGCAATACATATACAAAAGTTAATGTGAGCAGTAAGAAACTTTTTAATGCACAAAATGTTAACAGCCACTTTATCGTATGTAAAAGTGCTTGATGCACATGAAAATAAAAAAAAAATAAAAAATAAAAATGCATGATGCAGCGACCACAATGTATTGGGATCTTCCAAAAAAGCAAGAGATTCATTAGTAGAAGGATCAATATACTGCATGTATGAGCGCTTTGCACATGAGAAAATAAATTTAAAAATCCCTGGATGCAATAACAACAACCTCACTGTATTAGAATTTCCCAGAAATGCATGAAATTCCTTAAGATCACTATTGTGGTATAAATATTTTAAAACAGGCTTGATTGTAAATTGTAATTGCAGATGTGAATTAACATTTTAGGAGTAGATGCAATAACCCAAAGCACTAAGTGCAATTTTTTAAGTGGTCACTAATGCGAAAGTTGTAACGTTAAAATGCTCTTACTTGATTTGTGCGACATGAAGAGATGCAAAATAAAGACACCTTTTTAATTGAAATTATCTTCTGTGTTTAATCTTGAAATTTGAAGAGATGGAGATGCACTGCTGGCCACATTTTAAGAAAACAATTTTTTTTTTACAAATCTCATCAAATTTTTTAAAAAAAACTTCAATGAACTTCAAAAAATTTCAGAACTACATTTTGGAATTTAGAATACGATGACTTCACTATGACCTCCTATCAGACAATTATTTCTATTAAATTTTTAAACTGTCATAGTATATAAATGATATGGTGTTCAAATGTTATAAAAAGTAATTTTTTAAATTATTTGTTAAAAGTCGGATGATGAGTAATATCAGAATTGATTCAATTTCAGATTTCAAAACAAAACCGTATTTGTGATGTGGAAATTATATTTTTCATTTCAGTGCCACATTCTTGTTTGTGTGCTTGCGATGTTGATTTCTGTTCAGCACATCTTTTTTCCTCGCCAAATCGTGGCTTGAAGACAGCATATTCTACCTTGCCTGCTCTTCGTATTTTTGTGCAACATCAGGAGCACACCTCCCCACATCTCATTCTTCTGTTTTTAGCTCTTTGCTCCAGCATCGCTGCTCCTCAGTGGCCTATGTAATAAAAAAAGGTGTATGATCACCAAGCTAATGAAGTTGTTGTTTCAGTTTGTCTGCTTGCATTCATTCTGCAATTTATAGTGTCATTTTAATTTAGCTAATGAATTTAAACCTAATTTGGTATCACTTCTGTAGCCCCCATTTACCTAATATATATACTAATGCATTTGAGTTTTCAGCAGAATTTTTAAGGAAATTTGTTAGTCTTTGACCACGATGTAGATTACTGTTTTGGGGCTGTTTGTCTAAAGACCTTTTTCAAAACTTATGATTTACGATTTTTGGAATACACATTCCTAAGTTTAAAAAGTGATATCTCAGTCCTGCAAAAGTTTTTTAAAAAATTGCCGGGATTACTTAATTTTACCCATCTCAATTTGGACCTTTCTAACACGTTCTCTAAGAATAAATTTAGCCAGCCATAAATCCTGCAGCTTTATCTCCATGGAATTCTTTTTAAAGTGGATTCTCTCCGTCGAACATGTATTGCAAAGTACAGTGACCAGCTATAAAATATTTTCAATGCCTTCCACTTCCCTTCACAAGGATAAAAATAAAGTTGAATTATTTTCTACTTACTTGTCTGCATTTAACAACGAGCTTCTGTGTCATCATATTTAAGTAAGATTACTCCGTGTTTTATATATTCTTTTTTAACTCATTGTGACATCATTCGGTAAGCCTCCATCTCTGAAGAAAACTCATTCGTTGGACAAGTCTTATGCTGTGCCAAAGAAGCCAACGGGTAACATAGTACTGATAGACGTATGCAATCGTAACACGGGAAACATGTCAACATGCGGCAAAAGAGTAAATAGCTGGAAGACAGATGCTATCTTATGTCATCAAAAGGAATTCACGATTGATGGATAGCATCCAATGAACTCGTGTGTCAGGAAAAGATGTGCTCCTCGGTAAACCTGACACCACAGCGATGCATAGAAATAGAATAAGCAGATAAGCAAAATTAAAATCGCAAGAAAAAGAGCAATTGGCAATGTGATAATTTTTTCACAACTATATCACATGTATGAGCACTTTGTGCACATAAAAACAAAAAATCATTGGATGCAACGACTTCTCTGTATTCGAATCCCCAAAAATACATTAAATTAGTTAATGACATGACCACTATACCGCATATACGAGTGCTTTGTGTGCATTTAAAAAAAAAAAAAAAAAAGGGATACAGCGACCTCCCTGTATTGGAATTGGAGAAGAAGAGAGAGAAAAAAAGAAAAAAAGAGCCCTGATTGGTTAGTGTCAGGTATCAGTATTTTTCAACAGTAAAATTTACAATATAGTAATGAAAACAGAAAAAATCTGATATTAATTTCCATTATTTTTCTTAATTATGCCTTTCGGCTGATAGATAAATGTTTGACATCTGTTGAAACTGATTTATTGTATGTAACTATTCATCTTAGCATTTATTTAATGCTTTTTCTCTCTTAATATCATGGCTTAATAATGTGTAATTTTTATTTTAAATAGAAAAAGAACTAATAAATTAGTGAAACATCATTAAAAATGCAAATAAAAGTCAAACTTTTTACGGCATTAAATATTATTGTTTGATGATAGTTTGTTTTTTATAGAAAAAGGTTGAGGATATTATTTTTTAACTATCAATATTTTACAGTCAATATTTTCTATAATTCCTTTTTTTCTCACTTTAGTCATGTGTTGTTGGAATCGTAATGCCTGAAAGGGAAACTTTACTGGCATGGTGCAAAGAAAACAATATTACAAGTGACTGGATCAAAACTTGTCAAAATGAAGTAAACAATATTTTTATTTCCTTATGTATCTTAATGTTATCTTTCTTCTTGTCATTAATCATATAAATTTTACTGAATCATGTAGTTTAACAATTTCAATTTTGTTTTTGTCATGATGTGCATACTCAAAATTGACAGCCCTTTTAGAGCCAAAGCCATAAGATTTTCAGTGTGCTATGAACATTTAAGGTCATTAATTAAATGCACTGTTTCTTAATTATTTCTCTAGGATGAAATATTTTAGTCTTTTATGTAACTATTGTGGTTTTTGTATGTAAAGATGGAATTTTTAAACCATTTCCTTATATGCTAGAATTATAAAAAATTATGTTTACAGGTCAGACCTGCCAAGTGCTATGAAAAATTCGTAGTTTCTACGATTTGAAGCTGAAAACTACAATGCTACGAAAATCGGTCTAAAACTACGATTTTCTTCAAAAAACACACACGCCGAAAAAAAAACACTTTCGTTAATCACTCGCAGAAAAAAATGCCAATTTCGTCAAAGGATCGCAGAAAACGCAAATTTCGTCAGAGGATAGCAAAAAAAGAGAAAATTTCGTGAGGAATCGCGAAAAAAAAGCAAATTTCTTCAAAGGATCGCGAAAAAACGCACATTTCTTCACAGAATTGCAAAAAAAAAAAATGCAAATTTTGTCAAAGGATCACAGGAAAATACGCGAATCTCGTCAAAGAATCGCTAAAAAATCGAATTTCGTCAAAGGATGGCGAAATAAACCACATTGTTCCAAAGGATAGCCAAAAAAAAAAAAAAAAATTGCAAATTTCGTTAAAGAATTGCAGGGAAAACGTAACTTTCGCCAAAGCATTGCGGATAAAAATCCAAATTTCGTCAAAGGATCGCAGAAGGAATTCAAATTTCGTCAAAGGATAGCGAAAAAAATGCTAATTTCATCAAAGGATTGTGGAAAAAACGCGAATTTCGTCAGAGGATCGCAGAGATAAATCAGTTTAATCAAAAGATCACGGGAAAAAAAACCCAAATTTCCTCAAAGATCGCGGAAAAAACGTGAATTTGGTCAAAGGATTGCACAAAAACGCAAATTTCTTTGAAGAATTGCGAAAAAAAATGCAAATTTCGTCAAAGGATCGCAGAAAAATAGGCGAATCTTATCAAAGAATCGCTAAAAAACGCACGAATCTTATCAAAGAATTGCTAAAAAACGAGTGAATTTCGTCAAAGAATCGTGGAAAAAAAGCGAATTTGGTCAATGGATCGCAAAAAAAAAGCGAATTCTGCCAAAGCATCGTGGAAAAATCGTGAAAGGACCACGGAAATAAATTATAATTAGCCCGTAATACTCTTCTCCTCCCCCACACACACAGTGTTGTAACCTTTCAGAAATTTTCTGTCAATTTCTGAATTATTATTATTTTTTCTTTTACTCAGCATCACCCCAGCTCTGTGCCCTCTTCAGGAAACATTATACACAGACAAAAATCTTTATTCTTTATGGTTATTGTTATGATACATATAGTTTTTAATCTGAAAGAATAAAAAGAAATAACTTTTGAAAAAATTGGGTTAACCCAACCTGCATGAATCTAAATTCGGTCCAAACCTAAAGGAATCCGAGTTATCTCAATTTTCAGCATAAAAAACAGCAACCAACCAACCAACCAACCTCAAGATTAATTTTAATTTTGAGTGCTAAGATTTCTCATTGTCAAAGGTTGGCAGGTCTGGGTGTGTTTCTTATGACAATACGACATTTTAATATTGTTTTAACTCGATTATAAATTAATACATTAATTTTAATGCTTTTCACTAACCCACCACAGGTGATAAACTATAAACTGCCAAAAATTCTCTGTAATGCATACAGTTGTATGGGAGTAGAAGCAACAGTGGATTTAATTATGTGCCAATAGAGGATCGTAAAAATATGCCAAATGGTTGCCATAAACTCCAACAATGATGAAACATTTTAACAGCTAAAAAGTACAAAATAAATTATAAATAAAAAATTAACAGCTTCATATTTTAAAATATGCATTTATCAATTAATCTATTCTAATAAAAGAACAAATCGTTCTGTCTGTCTGTGTGCGATGGCTAGCAAAATCTACGGCACGTACAAGGTTCAAAATTTTTTTGAAAAGAGTCCAAGGCCTCTTCTAATGCACCATATCCTCAGAATTTTAATATTCTAATTATTAGCTGAGTAATTAATTAATATTCGGACATCACTCTCATCAAAAGTACGCCTTTTTTCCCTCAGATTACTTTTGGTTGGTTGGTTCATAAAGCATCGCTCATCAAAAATACGTTTCTTTGTTTCCACTTGCTTTCGATTGGTTGGTTGTATAAAGCTTTCGCAGAAATAATTAAGTAAACCGGGATACAATTAAATAAACCAATTTGAGTGCTTAATGTTTCAAAAGTGATTGTTTTTTCAACTAAACATTAAATTTTAGCATGAAGGTGAAGCACATGCTTTGAAAACATATTTAATAATAATGAGCGTTTAAGAGAAGGGATTAGTTTCAAATGACGTCACAAGCTAGCAACCATCTTGACAACCTGGCAGGCGTTTTGTTTGCCACACTGTTTTCTGCTTTTTTTCTACTTTGATTGGTTGAGCGATAATATCTGTTAAAATATCGGCGATTTTGGTTGGTTTATGGAAAATTGGAGGTGCCTGTTTGATGCTGATTTATTTAGATAGCAAGAAATGTGTTTTTTAAACGCTAAATAAAAGATTAGAATACTCCTTACTGGCTCTTTTACTACTAGAAATTAGAAATTGGTAACAATAAGTCCTTGCATTCTAATGCTTTCTGCTGCTGTAGCAGGTAGCAACAGTTTAATAGAATTTAAATTGTCATTTTTGATGCTGATAATGACTTTTTTTTTCAGAAGTGTTTTTTTAAAGAGATTTTTAAATGCATTTTTTAATTGCTCTCTTTTATGTTTTAAATACAGAAAAATGTTCCGAATTTATCGCCCGCCTACAGTGCCGCAGGCAGTGGGAACTCATGTTGGATGTTCGTACAGAACATTTTGCACCTTTAATTTGAGTGGGGGGCGCTAATTTCACTAATTGGTTTATTTCTTTTATATGCTTATTTTAAACGGTAGTCACGTTACGTTTTATTGTAGTATTCTTCAGGACGGCATGCGATTTGTAAAAATACAGCATAAATGTTACGATAAATGTTCGAGATAAAAATTTCAGAAGTCTTGATACCACTATTTTCGAAAAGTAATTTCAGCAAATATCTTAAATTCTTGGTTAAGACCTGCCCCATCCGTGTATCTACGAATAGGTTGCGTGAAGAGGTTTCGTTCATTTACGCTTTTGCTAAGAATAGAGTGCGCTGCCTGGTGGTGGAATGTAGATCTAACAGACTGCGATTTCATTTAAAGTAGAGAATCTAACAAGGCGATCTGTTTGAAAGTTCAAGATAGTTTAGATAGTTTTTTTTTACTTTTGCGTTTCTTACCATTTCCGGTGCGGTTTTTTGACGGAGTCCTGAGATAAATGAGTCTTATTAAATATAAAAATGTCAAAAGTTTGTTACCACTATTTGCGAATAGTAATTTCAAAAATATCTTAATTTCCTGCTTAAGACCTCCACCCCCTCGAGTAACATATCTACTGATAGGTTGTGCAACGGAGTTAAGTTCAGATACAGTTTTGTTAAAAATACAGTGCACTTCCTGGTGGTGGAAAGTGGAACTAAGAGACCGCGATTTCATTTAAAGTAGGAAATCTGACAAAGCGATCTGCTTGAAACTTTAAGATAGTTTATAACACATTAGAAAAAGTTTATAAAAAATGGCACGTGAAATTTCGGGCAGGTGGGTGGGGGGAGGGGAGGGGCGAAATATTTCTTTTTTTTTTTTACCTTTGCGTTTCATACCGTTTCAGGTGTGGTTTTTTGATGGGGTCCTCAGATACATGCTGCTTAGTACATATAAACGTGACAAAAGTTAAGTTACCACTATTTCCGAATAGTAATTTCAACAAATATCTTAAATTCTTGCTGAAGACCGCCACCTCCTCGAGTAACATATTTACTGATAGGTTGTGTAAAAGAGCTTTTGTTAAGAATAGAGTGTGCTTCCTGGTGGTGGAATGTGGAACTAACATAACGCGATTTTGTTAAAATTAGGTAATCTAGCAAGGTGATCTGTTTGAAACTGTAAGAACGCTTATAACACAAAAGATAAAGTGTAAAAACGAATGGTGCATGATATTCCAGGGTGGGAGGGAGGGGCTCTAGATTTCTTTTTAAAAATTAGCGTTTCTGACTTTTTATATGCCGTTTTTTGAGGGAGTCATGAGATATATGCTACTTATTAAAAGTTAGACATTATCTCTGCTTTGAAAAACACCTACTTTTATTTTGGAGAGTAGATAAAAACCATAGGGTAAAGTTTTAATGAGAGTTCAAATTTAAACCAAAATTTTAAAAATACAGCATTTACAGATTTTAAACTTTAGCTTCTTGGCCTATATTTGTAGACTAATTAAGAGTATGTAAATTTAAAAAAATTGATTCAGAACTTTTTGTTTGAAATGAAAAAAATAGACTTTTAAAAAGAAAAAGAAATGCTTTTTTTAATAGAGAATGAACGCGAATTCGTTAAAATTTGGAAAACGAACTAACCGATCAACTTGAAATTTTCACATTAAGTTATAACAGCCCTTTGACCACTGTTTTGTAGAGTAATATTTGTATAGAACATATTGCGCTCCTTGTCGGTGGAAGGTTGCACTACCCACTATTTTCAAAGAGTAAATTAAGCAATTTTCTTAATTTATTATTTTAGTCAGCATCCTTATTTTAACACAATGTTTATCGAAACATCTAAATAGACCAGATTTACATCTCCTATAAAAATTTTGAAACGTTCGGAGGGGTAGAAATATTTTTTACGAAACAAAATATCTGAAAATGTCCATTAAACCAGTAAAAACCTGAGTGTTTTGTCGCAGTTCCGTTCGCTTTCGGTACACATAGACTCCCAAAATCAACTTATGCAAAATAGTATGTATCTTCAATTTAATATTTTTCTTGCGATTTTTTATATTTAAAAATATAAATTCAGACAAAAGGGAATTAAAGGTACAAAATCATACAAATTTGAGGTTCATTCATCACAGGCCCGGGCAACGCCGGGTGGGTCTGCTAGTAGTTTAATAATTTATGATTATATGTTGAAAAATAAATTTAGAAATCCTAAAAAGATAGTTTAAATAATATTTCATTTTTTCTGCCCTGTTGCCCCCTATCTTAAAAAAGAAACAGCAAAAATTATGTATTTTTTAATAAATTCATTTTGTTGCACCTTCTACTAAGCACAAAAAAATCGGTGGATTTTTCATAATCGAGTTAAGTGTCCACATCAAATTAATGCATTGTAACAGACATTTTGGGGGAAAAACATGAATTGCAGTCAAAAAGTTAGGCGTGATTTTCAAGATGAACATTAAATGATTAAAAGCATTTTTTAAAAATTATTTTTTATTTTTATACTTTTTTTTTTCCTTCATCTTTCTTAAGGTAATAGCAATACTTCTTCCATATTCAAAATATTTATGTGGATTTTTTTTTCTTTATATACGTTTTTATTATAATTTCAGTCTGTTATGGGGGTTATTTTACTAATAAAAATTAATAAGTTCCAGATTTAAAATTACTCATTGTTCATTGCTTCTTTTTCATTTACATACTTTAAAAATGTATGTAATTTGTAACAAAGTATCTTTAAATGAAATCTGCATGCAGAATATTCTATGTGTTCCTGTTATTATTATTTTTTTTCTAGTTTAATTCAGTTATTGCTTCGATTGTATGATTTTGTGATAATCTATTTTATTCTTGGGAATATTTGTACTTCTAAAAATCCCCACCCCTTACCTTTTGTTTATGTTAAAGTGGTGGCAATTTCAGTAATAAATCTTCAAGTTGGGTTTAATTTGTAAAATACATATTCTTTTTTACACATTGAAATTCCCCCCCCCCCCCCACCCGCCTCCTTTTTTTATATTTTATTTTGGACTTTGGTTTTACCTATCCTCAATTTAATGATACTTTAATAATTATTTGTTTGAATGTATTAATTTTGCTTTAAATGTTCTTTTTTCCTCCCTTTCTAGAGAGTTAAAGAATTTCTATTAGATGAAATAACTAAATTAGGAAAAGCAAATGGGCTTAAATCCTTTGAACAGGTAATTTTTTCAATTTTTGTCATTTCTTTGTAGCATAGAAATGTTTTTAATTTTAGCTGTGTCTATAAAAATATGTTCTTAAAATATCTCGAAAGTTGCAATTACCAGAATAATTTAAGATTTGAAAGCTTGTACATGTTTTATAATTAAAAATAAATAGTTTTAATTTACATAGAATCATATGATAATTTTAAATAATAATCCAAAATTCAGTTAGATATCATCTATGTGAAAATGTCAGCTGTCAAACTTTGTTAATGAAGAGTAATTTGGTAAAAGTTAATCCTTTAGAGCCTGTTTCTGTTTTGTAAAAGCTATTTTTTTCACCCTTTATGAAAATTAATCATACAAAATTAATTTTGTATGATTTTTTTTAAATAGCCTAGATACTAATAAATTTTGAGTTTTATTTTTAATATTTTATTGCCCATACAAATTAGAATTGCTAGAGTATTGTAGTGTTTAATCCTCTAATGCCTGTGGTAGCATTTATGCTACCATCTGTGTTCCTGATTTAGTGAATTTTTTTTACTCGCATATTCCATATTCACACCAGGAAATTTTGTTCTATTTATTAAGACATTTTGTTATTAAATAAACCAAAAATTACTATTTAGATTTTCTGGTATGAATTGTTATACTCTGAGTTATACAATTTTTGGAATGTATTCTACCATGGGCATTAGAGGGTTAAATAATGAAAATGATGCAAAAAAGTATCATTTTTTAATCTTATATAGACCAGTGTTCAATTAGAAACATAAATTGAAAAATAAACTTTATTCACATTGGCTTAAAAAAATAACAATTATAACTTCTTAATTTTTTGAGTTAGGAATTATGTTTGAGGAATAAAAATAAAATTATGGGAAGAAAAAAAGAGCTTTATTGTCATTTTGACAGTGCCTAAATATTAAACTTCATATAAAAGTTAAAAATCATCTAATACTTTTAAAAATCAGACTTACTTAAAATGATTCAGATGATTAAAATAATGTTAGATGTAATATTATTTAGAAATGCATTTGGTTGTATTGCAATTCATTAATTTTTTACTCTCCCAATTGGGAAAGTAAATCATATACAGTAGATTCCAGTTACAGTAAAACCTCCCTGTGTGACCACCTCCCTGAATGACCATTTTTTCATGGAACAAAATTTATTCCCATAGGCTCAATACTAATTTTACCTCTATTCAGAGACCACACCAGTTGAACTCCCTCCATGAGCGACCCATTTCTTTGAAGAAAATGAAACATTGCTTTTTTTCCTGGTCGCTTGAAGACGTTTTTATTAGAATAATAATTTCGGAGAGCGCATTATTCATCAAACTTCTAAACTAAGTTTAGAATTTTTATTTATTCCGCTAGCTCTTAAGTGTTTAAACCCCTTTGTGCCTTTTTTAGGCAATGAATTTAACTCTGATGACCAAGTAAGGATGACGGTCAATAAACTCCCCTGCCCTGTTCTGTCAGGAAACTCTCAAAGAAATAGATAAATTAATAAAATCATCGTAATTTCAGACCTGCTAACTGCTACGAAAAATTCGTAGTTTCTACGATTTGAAGCTAAAAACTACGATGCTACGAAAATCGGTCTAAAACTACGATTTTCTTCAAAAAACACACACGCCGAAAAAAACCATTTTCGTTAATCGCTCACAGAAAAAAATGCCAATTTCGTCAAAGGATCGCAGAAAAAAGCAAATTTCTTCAAAGGATCGCGAAAAAACGCACATTTCTTCACAGAATCGCGAAAAAAAAAGCAAATTTTGTCAAAGGGTCACAGGAAAATACGCGAATCTCGTCAAAGAATCGCTAAAAAATCGAATTTCGTCAAAGGATGGCGAAATAAACCACATTGTTCCAAAGGATAGCCAAAAAAAAAAAAATTGCAAATTTTGTCAATTGATCGCGAACAAAACGCAAATTTCGTTAAAGAATTGCAGGGAAAACGTAGCTTTCGCCAAAGCATTGCGGATAAAAATCCAAATTTCGTCAAAGGATCGCAGAAGGAATTCGAATTTCGTCAAAGGGTAGCGAAAAAAATGCTAATTTCATCAAAGGATTGTGGAAAAAACGTGAATTTCGTCAGAGGATTGCAGAGATAAATCAGTTTAATCAAAAGATCGTGGAAAAAACCCCCAAATTTCGTCAAAGATCGTGGAAAAAACGTGAATTTGGTCAAAGGATCGCGCAAAAACGCAAATTTCTTTGAAGAATTGTGAAAAAAACGCACGAATCTTATCAAAGAATCTCTAAAAAACACACGAATCTTATCAAGGAATCGCTAAAAAACGAGTGAATTTCGTCAAAGAATCGTGGAAAAATAGCGAATTTTGCCAAAGCATCGTGGAAAAATCGCGAAAGGACCACGGAAATAAATCATAATTAGCCCGTAATACTCTTCTCCTCCCCCACACACACAGTGTTGTAACCTTTCAGAAATTTTCTGTCAATTTCTGAATTATTATTATTTTTTTTTACTCTGCATCACCCCAGCTCTGTGCCCTCTTCAGGAAACATTATACACAGAAAAAATCTTTATTCTTTGTTTATTGTTATGATACATATAGTTTTTGATCTGAAAGAATAAAAAGAAATAACTTTTGAAAAAATCAGGTTAACCCAACCTGCATGAATCTAAATTCGGTCCAAACCTAAAGGAATCGGAGTTATCCCAATTTTCAGCATAAAAAACAGCAACCAACCAACCTCGAGATTAATTTTAATTTTGAGTGCTACGATTTCTCATTGTCAAAGGTTGGCAGGTCTGTAATTTGTTCAAGTTTTAAAAAAATGTATTTATTTACTGGACTTCGAAAGGACTGGGAAATAAAAGTTATAGAAGATAAAACTGTAAAATCAAAGCAAACGTCAATGTATTCATTTTTTAAACTCTGCACTAATTAACTTTTGTTTTGATACTTAAATTTTCATATTTTTTCCTAATGTGAAAAATAAATTTTAGTAACATTACCTTTTTTCAACAATTAAAATCTACATTTAAACATGACCTCCATTAAGAGACCAACTCTCGGAGCGACCAATTTTTATTGGAACGGAATGTGGTCGCTTTAGGGAGGTTTTACTGTATTTGGAACATGGTGTAATTGGGAGAAAATGTTAAGAACTACATTGAAAAAATCATAAACATTACTTCTAATAATGGGAACTTCTTTATCAGGACACATTGTGCTAGAATTGATGGGTTTCAATTAACTAGAATCTATTCTACATAAAAATAAATCTTAAAAATTATATATGAGGGGGAAAAATATTTTTGTACATTCAATAGATGTTTCTCTATTTTTTCGTTAATTACTTTATTATTAATTTTCTGATTTATACAAACAATTTTGGAGCAAAGAAAGAAATTATATTGTGATGCCATTCATCACATTTAAGCTGATGATTTGCTGATGAATTCCCCCCCCCCTTCCCTCTTTTTAATAAGTTTGTAGAGCATAAAAAATCTAAATTAATTTTATTATATATATATATATATATATATATATATATATATATATATATAATATACACATATATATTGGTAAAAAGTGTGTCCTTAGAAGCCCTTATTATTTTATTTTATTTTTTCTAAGGGCATTTATAAATACTTACTTTTCATCAATAATAGTTCTTAAAAGGGGCTTATTTTTCTTGAAAGTGAAATGTTAGATTCAAGTTTCACAATTTTCTTCGGATTTTATTTTCCTTATTTGTGCTTGATGCTTCCTCTACAGCCAATCATATAAAAATTTTATCCAGAGAATCCATTATATACTTTTTAAATATATGTGTAATAATTTTCTTAAGTACTTATCTCTGAAATTTTCTGTTTCTGTGATAGTTATTTAGAATGTAAAGAATTATTTTGCATTTTTTCGTATTTTTGTAAGCTATTATTTTTAAAACTATTTTTGATATTTGAAGCTATTATTAAAAGAACTATTTCAGTAACTTTAGGCTGCTAAAGCATTTTTTTCTTCGTGTCTTAATCATTAATACACCAAATAAAAAGCAGAAAAGGTATAATTTATTTATATTCATTCACTGTTGTTTGTTGTAATTTTCTTTTCTAGAGTATGAACATATGTATGTGTTTTCGTTTTGTAGAAGCACCGTTTTACAAAAAAAAATTGTCCTTAAAAAGTTCTCAGTCCTTGTTTTTCATTTAAGAAGAAAAACAAAAATCAGGTTATTAAAAGTAAAATTTAAATAAATGAGAAACTAACTTATTTCCATGTTTTCTGTACTTACAAAGTTTGATTTTAACATTTATGGTTACAGGTTAAAGACATTTATCTCCATCCAAAACTGATTTCAATTGAAGATGGCCTTTTAACACCTACCTTGAAGACCAAAAGGCTTGAATGTCGAAAACGTTTCAAGCCGCAAATTGATGCTATGTATAGTCATCTTATGTAGTTAGAACTGGACCTAAATCTATTCATAAACCTTCTTTTTGCACTTTGTGTTTGAGATAGTTAACATTCGAAAGAGACATTATGATTTCTGTGAAAGGGCTAGAATTGGACCATCATTGAAAAGATTTAGTTTTACACCCCCATTAGTTCTATTCACTTCTCAAATGTGGGGCAAGATTGAAGAAAATAATCCCAGTATGTTTGAATTTCACTCCTATAGAAGCTTTAAACCAATGCATTATGTGTACTCTAAAATATTGAGCATTTTCACCTTGGTATATGCTTAGTGATATTTTTAGTTACTAGTTTTGCATTTTTGTTTTTTGTAGTATTTTTATTTTTTTTTAATACATTTTAATTTTTCTTTCTGCTTACCTCCATCCCTCCATGTTTAAAAATTATTTAAACATGTATGCATCCTCCAACTGTTTCATATTTTTATCTATATGTTTGATTTTAAAACAACATTGCTTTTAGAAAAAAAAAATGGTTGACTATAATGTATTCTAGAATTTATCTTTAAAAAGTGTGTCAGGCTTTCATTATTTTTCGTTAAATATTAGTTAGAAATGAAGTATTAACCTTTAAAGTGACCTTTGTAGTAGCTTAAAATAATGACAGAAAGATTGACTTTTTTCTTTTTCAAATTTCATATGTTGCTGGACAACTAGTCTTAGTCACAATTATATAATCCTGAAATTTAAAATGTAGTTTTAACAATAATATTTTAATGCTATGGTTAGCAACAGAAGTGTCATTCCACAGAAATTTGAAATATTATACTGCTTCTTTCACAGGTTTAGGGTTTGGATCATTTTACTTTTACTTTTAAAGTTTTCATTGAAAGATTATATTTAGCTTCAAAATAGATGACTGAACTTTAAATACGATCTGATATTATTTTGTTTTATTTTTAACATTCCAAGTGTTTATCATTTATTTTGTACTTTTTCAATAGGTTTCCAAAAGTCTGATATTTTAGTGTTCTTGAAAAAATATGGTATATATGTATTTGTAAAAGTGTTCTATGAATACTTTGTGAAATAGGATAAAATAAAGAAATGAGGCTTTATTTCATTTCATGTCTAATTTTTTTTTTTTTTTTAACTCCTTTAAAATTTTGGCTGCTTTTATTTATGATTATTTGCCTTAAGAGAGATTTTTGCATCGTGTTCATTTTGTTTTCTATGTAAAAAAGTGTAAGAGGCTAAATAACATTTTTACATCATTGAAATAATAAGAATGTCAAAATTGCAAATTTGTAATTAAGCATTTTTTCACCATGCTATCTACTAGAATTAAACAAGTTTAAAAGGTCTATCTTTGATAAACTTGTTTTTTATTGAAAAAAGAACATGTTCGAACACATTTAAAGTAGTATGTCAGCAAATTTTCAGAATCTTTGCATTTCTTCCCTATTTATGCAGCCTTGCATATTAAGTTTTCAGAACATAGTCTTATACATTCCATTTTTTGTTAATTTTTGTGATGAATTTTTACTCAACCTTTTGCTGCATAACATTTTTCTAGTTTTGAGTATATAGTCATCTGTATTGTTTGTAATGAATGTAATTCTTTAAAAAGTATATTTATATTTCTGTAAAAAAAGAATATGATAAAAAAAATAATGTATATCGAATAATTTCAGCACTGTTTATCTTGATCTATAATTAACAAAGAAAATGTTTATTATATTCATATTATCGATTATAAAATTTAGATATACTTTTATTGTAGAATTAAATATAGGAAAATGCCACTGAAAATTTAGGAGTTTAAGCTTATTATATTATTATATATGATTCGAAATTGTAGATTGATAAAATTCATCAGATTTAACTTGTGATTCTGACAGCTGTGGCGCAAGGAAAGCACGTACAAATAAATAAAATCATCATCGTCATAATTATATTAATATTATCAAATGAAATTCATTCGGAAAAAATACAAAATGGTTGTGATGTGTGAATTATAAATTGTAATTAAATTTCTCTGTGGAATTCTTTTGTTTGAAACAAACCTGAAATTTCAATTACCTACATAACTTAAGTATCCTTTCTTTTAATGTGAACAAAGTCACTTTTTGCATCTTGTAAAATAAGCTTATGAAATTTGTTTGTAGTAAACTATTTCTCCATCCTTCATTGATCGGGATTGGGGACAAAACTGTATTAAAAATTACAAATATATACTATACTGTATTTACTCTATGCCACACCCTTGTGTAACACATGCATCCGTACTGTTAATACCTCATTTGGAGGAGAAAAAAAAAATTAATAAACAATATGAGGAAGAGGGTTCAAACAGATTTTATTATATTGAGAATTTACCAATTGTAATCAATATTGCACAGTATTTATAAAATGTTATTTAATGATTTTGTATAGCGAAGTAGAAAATAGTTATCCACTGGTCATATATACAGAGGTTACTGTTGGTGTAATAGGATGGGAAGCTTAACTATAAACCTGAAGTTCAATGTTACCAACTATTAAAAGAAAAATAATAATAATAAAATCAATATTGCTAAAAACTGTTAATGAGCTTTTGCACGTGCATGGATCACTCAGTCGTTAAAACTTCACTTCAAATCTAGAGGCGGTCATCAAATATCAAATTCTTGTTTATCATGCACACCCATGCAAATATAAAAAGCATGCTCCATCAGGCAAGCTTATATTTTTAAAATGTTTGGTATGAAAAATGTGTGTCATACATGAGTAAATACAGTAAATTATAATGATGAAATATTTATAAAATGCATTACATAACCATATTTTCAATATTCAAAAGTGGCATGTTTTTTTTTTTTTTTTTTTTTTTTTTTTTTTTTTTTTTTTTTTACACTTCTATTCTTTGAAATTTTGAGACTTCTTCAAAAGCAAATAGCAGTTTTTAAATATTTAAAAACCATAAACTCTACTTAAAGTGTAAATAATATAGTGTTGTTAAAGTATATTCAAAGGCTATTCTAGCCATTGCAATATTTACTATCCACTTTTGTTTTTATTATGAGTAAAAGTAAATTTCATCTCCTGTTTATTTGGTGCACCAATGAAGGAGGAATAATGAATCGCAACATTTTTGTAGCTTTATTCTTTATATATACTTTGTTCAGTGTTAAACCTGGTAAAATCTTTAAATATTTTCTAAAGAAATTCAAACAGTGTTTTATATATGCCTGAAATACGCAGTTTTAATTTAGCTGTTACTTGACTTTTTGTTTTTTAAAAAAATAGGAAATGTTTTTATATATTTGTATCTAATGCAAATCTGTGCAGATGTGTTTGACTACCTCCTGAAAACACTTTGTTTGTGAAATTTAAACTTTTGTAAAAATGTCAGAGCTGAGCTAAAATATAGTGTATAATCATAAACATGAAATATTTTTTATACAATTTTAATTACTTCTCAGCATGATATTACCCAAGGCAAATTATTGGGGTGTTTTTCACATGCAATTAGAAAGTTCATTTGGAAATATAAGAGTAATTGGTGATAAACAAAATCTTTCTAGCATTTCAGTTTGAGTCTTTATAACAGTTATACTCATTACACAGCCCGCTTGTGACTCTCAATTGAGTCGCCCAGAAAAGTTATGTAAGAAAAATTATATATAAAATATTAAACACGGCTGATATTTGTGTTTTATAGAATTTTTATTAATTGTATTTAATATTAAATTGTTATGTTGGTTTAAATTAATAATTACATAGTAATATATATTATTAATCCATAATATATTGTCAAATGATTGCAAACAGCATTCGAAGTCCTTGGTGGTCTGCTGGTCCGAGACCACCGAAAATTCAGTCCGACCACTAATTTGAAAAATTTAGTGGTCTGCAGGACCAGTAACTTTTTTTTCTCTCCCTGATAGGATAACGTAAATTTTCTTGGCACTGAGAAAAGCGAAACCGAACACAAACCACACAATTTTAATTTAAAAAAAATAATAAATTTGCATTAAACCTTATAGTCAGTTGAAATAAACATAAAATATCGAATTAATAATGTTACAGTTTTTGTTTATGTACTGTTGTTTAATTTTTAGTAGGTTATAATTTTATGCTGAAAATTTTGGATAACTGCAAAGTAAATTTGGTTTATATTCTAGGAGGGGGGACTGTCACACAAAGGATTAAAGGGTCTTAATAGAGTTTTATGTAGTGGGCCAGTGATGATGTCTGCAGGCCAGTAAATTCTCATGCTTAGACCAATTACTTTTTTTAATCAATTCTAACTCTTAAGAGTGCGTTTCTCAAGCTCACTTCTGGTTTGTTAGAAGTTTTTTCATCTTTAATAATTCCATTTCCATCACTAAATGATTCCTACTTCAAATTTAAATGCAAATATTTTTTGCAACAATAGCACATAAATAACCAAATACTTATTTTCATGTGGTAGTCAGACTTTTACACTACATTGCACATTTGTGTCTTGAAGGTATTGCAGTTTTGTTGTAATTTATTGCCAGAAGAATGTGTAATATTTTATGAAAGAATAATATGTAAACATATTAATATTGTTTAATTTGAATTATAATGTTTTATAGCCCTTATTTACTCAAATCTGATGAACCAATTTAATAAAAAAAAAAAAAAAAATTTAAACCATCTGCAGTGAAATATTAAATGTTGTTTAATTTTTCTTTTCTTCTACTGGTTTGAAAGTTTAAAAAAAAAAAAAAAAAAAAAAAAAAAAAACTGATTTATGATAATTGTTTCATATGATTGTGACAATATGCATTATGACTTTGCATTTATATATATATATCATTAGTATGCATCTAAAAATCAGTACTGCCCTGCAATAAACTTTCATTAATGTAGACTAATTGGGGTTCTAAATCATCTAGATGGGAAAAAAATTAATCTACAAAATAAGCCAAGATATAAAATATTCTGACAATAACATAAAATATTTTATACTTAAACTAGTGCAAGAAATAAATTAATAATAAAAAAAAAAGTACATATTCACTTCAAGATGTTGCAATTTTAGTTGTTTTATTTAGAACAGTAGCTTCAACAATGCTCATCTCACTTGACATCTTTGTTTGAAGAAACCATGGATATTTTATTAATTTCATGAACTATTATTTTCACACAGGTGCCTCAAATGTTTGTTAGATCTGAATATAATTTTATTTTTGCTGTATTTTTTCAGTGTCATGTCTATAATGCAGCTTTTTAGTTTTGTTTGTTGGTGCATTTCATGCATACTTATACATATTATATGTATTTTGAAAAGGACTTCATATCTAGCTTAATGTGATATGGATAAATGAGGGTTTCAGTATTTGAAAAAATATATTTTTATTAGTTTTAACAGTGCATTAGATTTGAGTAAATAGGGTAAATAAAAAATATATATATATTAAATTATTTTTAATTCCAGGGCTCTTATTCTAATGGATTTGTAAAACTTCGTTTTCATTGCTAAAAACATGTTCATAACCATTTCAAAAGATCTTTGGAGCATTTTATTTGAATCATGGACCATTCGCTAAAGTCAGTGTCATGGTGAATTCTGTCTCAACAGATATATTTTTTTTCATTTTTTTTTTCTGTCTCTTGCAGTCTTGTGCGTGCATTTTCCAAAATTGATCTCGCCAAAGCTGTGCCTGTTATTCTCATCATCATTTTTTTCCCTCATTCATAATTAGGTTACAATAATTGTTTGAGGCAATTCACCATTACTTGACTTTGGTTATTTTTATGTTCTAATTTTTTTAGTTACTTAATTTTGTGTTGTGATTTTTAAAGTTTACACTTAATATTATAGTGATGTTTTCAATATTTGAATATATTTGCAAAGAAAAGGATAACAATCAGTTTATTTGTATGTTCTCATTTTTTTAGTTAGTTTTGTGTTATGATTTGTAAAGTTTACACTTAATATTATAGTGATGTTTTCAACATTTGAATGAATTTGCAAAAGAAGAAGAACGATCAATTTTGCATTTATTTATTTGTTTATTTATTATTTATTTATTTATTTATTTATTAAAGGTTGTGATAGATAACAAAGTCTGTGATAAAAGGCATTACTTAAATCTCCTCTTCCTAATTAAAAATTTAACTTACATTGCAATTTTTTTTTCTAAAAATTTATTTTGAATGTCCATGTCTTGCAAGACATAATCAAGTGAAATGTATCATTTTTCCCTGTGAATGTTTACCAAAGATGAATTCTTAATAAATCTTAATATAGTCTTCTTTTCTGTGTGTTTGTTTGATTTATTTGAAATTGGATTTGTTTTCTGGCCTTTGCTATTCTGACAACGATGCGACTAATTGTATAGCTAAGCTAGTGATTGGCAAACCTACGGTACGCATGCCATAGGTGCAGGGTTGTAGTGGGTAGCTGCCCGGGTACCCGCCCAGCTGCCTGCCCGGGCTGGGTTTTTTATAAAAAGCCCAGGTAAAAAACCCGGGTTTTTTAAAATATATTTCTGGAAAAGAACAGATGATGTAATTGTTAACAGTTTATGGTTATTTTGTTTTATTTATTCACTTCTTTGAATTTTAGAAAATATATTTGTATTAATTTACTTGCACTTTTAGATTGGAAACAATTGGAAAACACACAATTGATAGCTTTGCAATTTAAAATTTGTTTGGGTACTTCTTAGTTATCCCGTTGACCAAATTACTGTCACCAAATTGTAAGATTAAAGGCCAATAATGGTTGCTGTTCCGTACCTGTAACAAACATTGTAATTCGCCTTTGGCGACGGAACACCACCCCCGCATCTATGCCAATTGGCAATCAATCCTTTTAATGTAACCCTTTCGTTCAACCCGGATCACGGGTTGAGTACGCATGAGTGTAAGAGGAACAACCTCTGCGGCAACAAGTCGCCATTAGTCAACATTAAAACATTTATGTTAACAGTCTGCTAATTTCTCTTTTAATTTAGAACACCTCCGTACATTTTGGTCCTAGCGACCCGGAGGTAAGACCAGCGCAAACTAATTTAATTTAATTTATGTCAATTTCGTCAACAAGACGAAAGGATGGCAGACTCGGACATTACAGCACTGAATCGGCGGCGTGGCAACATCAAGGCCCAGCTAACGAAGATCGTAAACGCCACCGAGGGTAAAAGTTTCTCAATTGCGGAAACCAAGGCTCAACTAGAGCTCCTTCACAAAATCGAAGAAAAATTCGAAGTGATCAAACATGAATATTACAAAATTATGGACGAAGAAAAGATTGAGGAAGCGGAAGAACAACTCTCGCAATTGGATGAGGAGATACAGAAATTAGAGGTAAGCCTTAAATCATCTTTTCACAAACAAAATGAAGAAAAAAATAGTAAAATAGACAGCACGTCTGAATTAAAATCTCATGTTAATGATCTAGTTATTCCCAGAGGGGTCAGCATAAAGCTCCCTAAAATTCCACTTCCGATTTTTAGTGGCAAATTTGAAGAATGGTCTACATTTAAGACCACCTTCAACGAATTGATCAATAGCAATCCTCATTTAACAGACAACGAAAAACTGTTTTATCTCAGAGGGGCATTAACGGGTGAACCGAAAGGTTTACAAACCTCAGATGACACCTTTAGCTCACTCTTCAGAGAGCTGGAAGAGCGCTATGAAAACAAAAGAATTATTGTGGATTGCCATATTAAAAATATATTAAACCTTTATGTAATCAAACAAGAGTCAGCAAAAGAACTGAGAAACCTTGTAGATCAGGTAAAAAAGAATTTGAGAGCGTTAAAGGTCTTGGAATTCGATAGAGACACCTTTTCAAACGCTATTTTGTTGAACATAATATTAGGAAAAATTGATCGAGAAACTCGTAAGCAATTTGAATTAACACTAAAGGATAAGGAAGTGCCTAATTTCGATGAATTTTTAGAATTTTTAGAGCGTAGATGCCAAATTTTAAGTAGTATTACTTCTGCGAATGCTTCAAAAACCACCAATAAATCTTTATTTATCCGTACCACCAAACCACAAAATAAAATGTGCATTTTATGTAAAACAGAAAGTCACCCAATATATCATTGCGAGAAGTATAAAAGTATGAAACTAAGCGATCGTCTAAACATTGTAAAGAAAAAAATGCTTTGTTTTAATTGCCTTAGTTTTTTTCATATAATTCATCAATGTACTTCAAAGAGCAGATGTCTTGTTTGCAGCTCCAAACATCATACTTCGTTGCATAATTACTCATCACCAGATGTTCGAATTTATGAGCCGTCAAAATCTATAAACAATCTGGCTGCTGAAGAGGCAATTAATAAAAATTTAGCTCCCGAAGATTCAGCGCAAAATGAAAATGTAGTTCATTCATTTTTTTCACATGAAAAGAGCCATAAATCTGTCTTAGTAAATACTGCGATTGTTTATATAGCAGACATTAATGGTATAAATAAGCCTTTTCGTACAATATTGGATAGTGCCTCACAGAATAATTTTATAAGTTTAAGAGCAGCTGAAACTTTAGGTTTGAAAAAACAATCAATTAACATTCCCGTTTCAGGTCTTAATAATTCACCGATGTCCTTGAAATCTAAAGTGAAGGTGTGTGTTTCTAATAATAAGAGAGGCGATTTGCGATGGAATCTGGACTTGTTGATCATCCCGAGAATCACAGATTTCACTCCTGGAAAGGAAATAAACATAAATAAATTAAACATTCCTTCGAACATCTGTTTAGCTGACCCACAGTTTTTTATTCCAAATAAGGTTGAAATTTTATTAGGTGCGGAACTGTTCTTTGAATTATTAAAGGTAGACAAAATAAAGTTAGGAAAGCACTTATATTTACAGGAAAGTGTGTTTGGTTATCTAATTTCTGGTTGTGTGTATAACAATGTAGTAAACAATACGAAAAAATATTGTTTCTTAACGAAAAATTTAGAAGCTTTAGATAACACATTGAAATCTTTTTGGGAGATAGAAGAGGTGGGAAATTTAAAACCTTGTGATAGCAAAGAGTTAGAATATTGCAATAGGCACTTCGATAAAACGCATTTTAGAAATCCGGATGGCAGATATGTCGTAGAAATGCCTTTCAAACCGGAAATTTCTGAGCCCAATTTAGGAAATTCAAAAATCGTTGCATTGAAAAGATTAAATTATCTATGGCAACGTCTAGATCGTGACCCTATAATGCGGAATTTATATACACAATTTCTTAATGAATATCAGTTTCTTAATCACATGCATGAAGTAGAGGAAACTAATGAATTTGAGGACGGCTATTATTTACCCCATCACGGAATTTTACGACCATCTAGCGCGACAACTAAATTGCGCGTGGTATATGACGCAAGCGCAAAAAGTAGTAATGGATACTCATTGAATGATTTATTGTGCAAGGGTGGTGTACTACAGGACGATCTCTTTTCGATATTGGTTCGATTTAGAAAGCATATTTATGCATTTACCGCCGACATCAAACAAATGTTTCGAATGATAGAGATAAATCCGTCCCAATACAAATTCCTAAAAATTCTGTGGAAAGACAGTGCATCATCCCCGGTTAAGGTCTTTCAATTATCAACGGTCACGTATGGAACAGCTTGCGCCCCATTTTTGGCCACCAAGGTCTTACAACAACTCGCCTTAGATGAGCAAAAGGCTTTTCCATTAGCTTCCAATATTGTACTGAAAGATTTCTATATGGATGATTGCTTGTCGGGGTCATCCAATTTAGAGGAATTTAATTTAATGCAAGCAGAATTAACACAACTCCTTCAGAGGGGGGGAATGATTTTGCATAAATGGTGTACTAATGAGGTCCAATCTACTGACAATCAGATATTTCCCTTGGATAGAAATTCAGAAGAAATAACGGTTAAAACTTTAGGCATGCTTTGGAACAGTTCTAGCGATACATTTACATACAAAACCAACGTTAAAATAACAAGTACTTTCACCAAACGAGAGGTGCTATCGCAAATTGCCCGGCTTTATGACCCTCTTGGTCTCTTAGGGCCAGTGATCGCAAAGGCAAAGATATTCATGCAACAATTGTGGTTGCTTAAATTACAATGGAATGATACTTTACCTTCGCAAATTTCCAAACAATGGAAAACCTTTATCGCAACATTGCCAGAGCTCGAGTCCATCAACGTACCGAGATGCTTCTTAAAGGTGCACGTCCAATCAGTGGTACTTAATGGCTTCGCCGATGCTTCTTCAAAGGCATACGGTGCAGTTATTTATGTGCAAACTATATCCAACTCCAACGAAACGGTTAGTCACCTTCTTTGCAGCAAGTCACGAGTGGCCCCTACAAAGGTGATAACCGTACCCCGCTTGGAACTATCAGCGTGTCTTCTTGCAAAATTAACCTGTAAGGTCTTAGTTGCTTTAAACCAACAGGTGAATGCTGTGCGACTATTTTCAGACTCGACCATTGCCTTAGCTTGGATGGACACTGCTCCACATTCATTGAAAACTTTTGTCGGCAACCGTGTAGAGCAAATAAAGGACATTTCAAGGAACATTCCATGGCACCATATACCATCGGAGCATAACCCCGCAGACCTGATATCCAGAGGAATGGATGTGAAAAACCTTGCCTCCAGTGAACTATGGTGGAATGGGCCGCCACTTCAAATTCTTAAAGAAGCAATAGAGAAACCTATTTCTAGTCTTACTGACTGCTCGAACAGTTATTATTCCAATGAACTCAAAGCCAGTAGACAAGTGACTTTAATCAACAATATGGACATTAATTTTTTTGATAATTTGTTGACTTTAACAAATAATTTTCTTAAATTAATTAGAATTGTAGCATATATTTTTAGGTTTTTTTTAAAGTGTAAGAGGGTAGCAACTGCAACAGGCCCTCTGTTACTGGAGGAATTAATGGGGGCAGAAGTGTGCTTGATTAAGCATGTGCAGGTAATGTATTTTTCCAAGGAAATCTCCGCCCTGCACCGATCTTCGGTGCATAGTTCAAGTAAGTTAAAATTTTTGAACCCCTTTATTGATTCGAATGGCTTGATAAGGGTGGGAGGTAGATTGGCTAAATCTAACTTACCATTTGATCACAAATTTCCTATAGTGCTACCAGCGAGCTGTCGCTTAACGAGAATCATATTCCAGTATTATCATGTACGAGATTTTCATGTCGGGCCCCAGGCTCTTTTGAACACTGTGCGCCAAAAATATTGGCCTCTTAGCGGTAGAAACACAGCTCGCAAGGTAGTACATGAATGTGTGCAATGTTTTAAAATTAAGCCTATGCTGGCTAATCAAGTAATGGGAGATCTCCCTCCTGAAAGAATAACGCCCAGTTCACCATTTTCCAGAGTAGGATTAGATCTGTGTGGCCCCTTTGAAATAAAATATAAGGGTCAGAGAAAGGGTACCTTCCAAAAAATATACGTTGCCATTTTCGTGTGTATGGCCTCTAAAGCTGTACACTTGGATTTTGTCTCCAACTTGACATCCGAGGCGATAATAGCAACGCTAAAGAGATTCTTCGCTCGTCGTGGGAGGAGTTCGGTAATTTTTAGCGATAACGCTACTAATTTTGTTGGGGCTTCAGCAGAACTGAAGCGTTTACGTAAACTTGTAGCCAGTGATGAAGTTTGTAACTTTTTAGCTTCAGAAGGCATTAACTGGAAATTCTCCCCTCCTAGAGCACCCAACCTTGGTGGACTTTGGGAGGCAGGAGTTAAGGCCTTCAAATACCATTTAAAAAGAGCAGTAGGTTCCGCTCATCTCACGATCGAAGAATTTCTAACCGTAATAACACAGATCGAAGCGATTTTAAATTCGCGACCGCTTTGTCCCTTGTCCACAGATGCTGACGATCTGCAGGTGTTAACTCCAGGCCACTTTCTCATAGGCAGGCCCCTTAATTTAATTCCTGAACCTAATTTGATGGAGGTAAAGGATAACTTGCTTAACAAGTGGCAAAGGACTCAAAAATTAACCCAAACGATTTGGAAACGCTGGCAAAACAATTATCTCAGTAATTTACAGGAGAGAAACAAATGGATGTTTAAAAAACAAAATATTTTGCCAGGCATGTTGGTCCTATTAAAGGACACTCAACTCCCACTTTGCACCTGGTCTCTAGGTCGCATTACTAAGGTAATCCCAGGTGCTGACGGAATGGTCAGAGTAGTAGAACTACGCACCGCTAAGGGCAATTTTAAACGTTCTGTTAACCAAATAAGCATATTACCCATAAATGACAATAATTAACAAAAATCTGGACTGTAATTGTGTATCAATTGTGTTTATTTTATTTCTTTGCTTATAATCTGTACTATGTTGTGTTTTTTTTTTTTTTTTCTCTGTATTGCATTTATACATATTGAAATATAATATTTCAACGCCGGGCGGGATGTTCCGTACCTGTAACAAACATTGTAATTCGCCTTTGGCGACGGAACACCACCCCCGCATCTATGCCAATTGGCAATCAATCCTTTTAATGTAACCCTTTCGTTCAACCCGGATCACGGGTTGAGTACGCATGAGTGTAAGAGGAACAACCTCTGCGGCAACAAGTCGCCATTAGTCAACATTAAAACATTTACGTTAACAGTCCGCTAATTTCTCTTTTAATTTAGAACACCTCCGTACAGTTGACATTAATTAATTGTAAGATTAAATGTCAATAATGGCCAATAAAACCATTAATTTGACGTTTTATTTGTATTTTTATTAATGTTTTACTAATTTATTTGTTCTTTCGTTATTTAAAATAAAAATTATGTCAATGTGTATAATTTGGCGAAATTGGTCAACGGGATAACTAAGTACCTTTGTTTGTTATTTAAATTAAAGTGATCATATCTATATATGTATTTTAAGAACAGAGAAAAATGGTGAGATCATTCTTAAGACTATGAAGTCATTCCCATCTATTAGACTATGAAGTGTTATTTCGGCAATCAAATTTCTTGTGCTTTACTGAGCAAAATATTAAATTTTCCCAGAGTAATTCCTCTGAGAATTTTCAAAATTTCAACGGATAAATTTTGCAAAGTACCAAAGTTTAGTAAAATTCCTTGTTTTTAATGCTCATTTTTAAATTCCCTCAGATTTTCTAGTTTTCCCTATACAGTAGCAACTGTGAAGATTATTATTTGTGAGGAAGGTGGAATCATCATCCACATTTTGGCAATTTAATTTACCCGGGGAAAATTGCCCATTTAACCCGGGTTTTTTAATAAAACCCGCCCGGGCTGGGTTTTTTCTAAAAAACCCGGGTTTTTTACAACCCTGCATAGGTGGCACACAGCAGACTATTTTCGGAATGTCTTAGATTTAGGTTCTAAATCGAAATATTCTGAAAATGGACAAAATTTATGAATTTAGACTTGCTGAGTTTGTCGGAATTCAATTGTTTGCCGTTGTCTTACATATTGAAGAAATTGGAATGCAATTTAATAAATTCCAAGATAGCTCAATATTGCTTTAAAAAAATTTATTATTATGAGAGTTACTGAAAAGGAAACATTATGAGGTATTATAAGTGAAAATATGAATTGCAAATTTATGGCAACTTGAAATTCAATTCCGGACACGAACTATTTTAAAGAATCTAGAGCTTGCCATTTTGAAATTTTTTTCAGAATCATTATTTTTAGAAATATAATATGAAAAGCTCAAGTAAAATCTCTTGTCAGATAACTCCTATTAGGTAGATTTCGTAAGAAATACTACCTATTGCAGTCGTTACCATGGAGCGACTTTTGAAAAATTCTTTCATAACTTTTCATTATAGGACCCCAGGAACCCAAAACCACCCCAACCTAAAAAGTTTATATATATATATATATATATGTATGTATGTATGTACTAAATTTTGTCCGCACGATAAAAGTCGCAATTATGCACGAATCATCTTCAAACTCGCCAACAACTTTGAGATGGCTAACATCTCGGCGGGGATTGAAAATGGGCGAAATCGGCCCAAGAGGGTGGAAATGGGAAGGGTTCAAAATTTTGAATACTGTCTTAACATGATTCTGATAAAACCAGCTCTTACATAACAATGGCAGGAAAAAAATAAAAGTTTTTCATTATAGCAGTTGCCAACAATTAAAAAAAAACAAATAATAAAATTCTCACCACAACAATTACTTTTCTTTTGCAAAATTTTCACGTGTAAAATTAAATAGTTTGACAAATTGAAAACAAATTGAGTATTACGTCATAAGTTTCCTAGAGCAAGATTTCAGCATGAAAACTCAAAATAAATAGTTTGACGAATTAAAATAATATGTATATTGCGTCATATTGGAAATATAATGGACCTCAGCAGGTGAATATGTAACGCCATGTAAGTTTGAAGAAACGTATTAAAACATGATAAAAACCCGACTATGGAAATATTAACATATTTTAACACTTTAAGATTCTCTGAATTTTTTGTAGCCATTTTTTAAACCTATTCCATATATATGTGTGTGTGTATTCGTGTATATTACAATTTTCACAAAAAGTTTAGCTCCCTACAGCTTGCTCTTTGTGAAGAAACTGGGTTTTATCTCTAATCTTAATTTAAGTTTTGTTGGAGAATTTAGTACTTAACATCGAAATCTACCTCCGCCTGTAGGCCCGAGCCGGCAGGGATTTTTTCTGCTTGCATTCTCTTAAAAAATAACCAAGCACGAAGCTGATATCAATTATTTGGTATCTAAGATCCAACAACAGGAATATTATTTTAAAAATTGCTTCCTAAGGTGTACCAGATTAACCATATTTTTTTCCTATAAACATAACTTTTAATTTTAATTCACTAGCCGCCCTTGGCGACCAGTTTGATCTCCCTTAAAATTTGTTTTGGAAAGCATGCTAAGCATTGTATCATGTTACTTTTATTCATAATTCAATTTACTTGGACTCCCTTAAATATAATTAATATTAATCCCTTAAGCTAATATTAGTTTTGTTGCATTAAAATATCTCAATTTGTTGATTTTCTGTAAGCAAGTAAACCCTATTGGTTTACAATTGAAGTCTATGGGAATTTGGTGAAATATTAGAACTATCGTCAAGTTGGCGACAGAACAGGGTAACCCCCTTATAAGTATGGAGATGCTTAAATGCTGTTTATTAACCAATGAGATGCGTTTCATTCGGGCGTTGCCATTAAACAATTAACAAATAATCGCGATTTCTGTGCCACGTACGATAGCCTAATATATATATATATAGAGAGAGAGAGAGATTATTATTTGATCAACTGATTTTTTTTTTTTTTAGTTGGCACATCATGATATCATAAAATACAATTCTACAATCGTGGCCATAAGTTTAGGACCACCACTGAAATTTAAGATCCAGACAAATTGCGTCTGCGACATTTATTACTCAAAGTTTAAACGAAAAGCGAATACAGTAACTCCACTGTCAGACGGAATGATGCCATCTGACGCAATAGATTTGTGATTTATGACGTTATCAGTGGTTTCAATTCTGCACGGTGGTCCTAAACTTTTGGCCACGACTGTAGATTGGCAAAATTGATTGATTTATTTATTTTTTTTTTTCCGCCACCACTTGTCCAAATTCGCGATATATATTTTCCGCGACCGACTGATGGTAGTTACTATTGGTGTGATCTTTTGACGAAATTCCCGTTTCTTTTCGAGATCGTTTGTCAAAATCCGTGATTTTCTTTTCACGACCGATTTACAAAATTCGTGATTTTTTGCGCGTTTGGTTAAATTCTCAATTTTTTGACCAATTTTGCGTTTTTTTTTTTTTTTTTTTTTTTTTTTTCCGTGACCATTTGACGAAATTTGCGATTTTTTTTCTCGTGATCGTTTGACGAAATTTCCAATTTTTTGTCCATTCTTTTGACGAAATTTGCGATGAAATTCCGCGACCGAATTACGAAAATCGCCACTTCCGCGACCTTTGGTAAGATTAAATATTTTTTTTTTTTTTTTATGGTTGTTCGAGGAGATTCGCAATTTCTTTCTGCGTCGAATTGCAAAAATTCGCGTTTTTTTCCCCAATCGATTGACGAAAATAGTTGTTTCTTTCTGCTGTCTACGATTGTTGAAGGACTTCGCATTTTTTCTACTACCTATTGCAAATTTCCTGATTTTTGGGGGGCAATCGTTTCGCGGAACTCAATTTTTTTTCCGCTGTCCTTTGCCAAAATTCGCGAATTTTTCTGAGACAGATTGACGAATTTTTTTTTTTTCCGCCACCACTTGTCGAAATTGCTATATATATTTTTCCGCGACCGATTGATGGTATTCCCTGTTTGTTTCGGATATCATTTGACGAAATTTGCGATTCCTTTCCACGATAGTTTCTCTAAATTCGTGATTTTCTTTTCAAAACCGACTTGCGAAATTCTTGAGTTTTCGTCCGATCATTTGTTTAAATTCTCGATTTTTTACGTGATTATTTGACGGAATTCGCGTCTTTTGGACTGAAAATTTAGACATTAAAAATATCGCGAATTTCGACAAAATGATCGCCGAAAAAATCAATTTCCTCAATCGTTCGTAGGAAAAATGGCCAATTTCGTCAAAGGATCGCAGAAAAAAACTTTCTCCAAAGAATCGCGGAAGAAACGCTAATTTCTTCAAGGGATCGCGAAAAAAACACAAACTTCTTCTAATGATAGCGAAGAAAACACAAACTTCGTCTAAAGATCAAGAAAAAAAACACATTTTACCAAAGGATCGCGAAAAAAACGCAAATTTCGTCAAGGGATCAACGCAAATTTTGTCAAAGGATCGCAGAAAACGCGAATTTCGCCAAAGGGCCGCGGAAAAAACGCATAATTAGCGCAGGGAGGAGATCTTCCTCTGCTGGAACCTTTCGATAAATTTGCTGTTTTTTTTTTTACTTAGTCACCCCCGCCATTTTTTTGTCCACGACCATGTGGCGAAATATGAAATTTTTTTTCTCATGATCGTTGGACGAAATTCGTAATATTTTGTACATTCTTTTGGCGAAATTTGCGATGATTTTTCCGTGACCGAAGGACGAAAATCGCCATTTGTTTCCGCAACTTTTTATGAAATTAAAGATATTTTTCCACGGTCCTTTGAGGAGATTCGCGACTTTTTCCCCGACGAATTACCAAAATTCTTTTTTTTTTTTTTTTTTTTTTTTTTTCCGACGATCGTTTCATGGAATTAACGATCTTTTGCCAAATTCCGCGAATTTTTCTGCGACCGATTGACGAAAATAATATTCGGTATTTGTTTCAGAGATTTTTTGACGAAATTCGCGATTCCTTTTCACTATCTTTTGTCGAAATTAATCTTTTCTTTTCACAACCAACTGAGGAAGTTCTTGATTTTTGCGCGATTTTTGATTAAATTCTCGATTTTTTGCGCTGCTGACCAAATTTGCGGGTGTTTTTTTGTCCGTAATCGTTAGGCGAAATTTAGGTTCTTTTTCGCGACCGATGGACAACTTTTTTTTTTCTACAACCAATTGTTGATATATATATTTTTTTTTCTTGCCGATTGGCAAAATTCGCGACAGTTCGATGAATTGATTTTGTGGAATTACCGAATAATTAAAATCGCGGACGAATCATGTGCCTGTGCAAAAAGTAAATTTGGAAGATTCCATCCGAACAAATTTTTTTATTATGCGAGATTTTCCATTTTTGTGTGGGATTTGCGATATCCCAGACGTTATTTCTAACCCTGCCCCTCAAATAAAACTTTGCTTCCTTCTCTCCAAGAAACTCTTGAAATGAAAGTCCTGTTGGAAAGTAATATCGGGGATTATCTGCAAGAAGTTTTACTGCTATGTTGCCTGGTGCTGTACGTAATTTTTATCGTTGAAGAACCAAGCTTACTTCATAACTGAAACATTAGGGCCTTATTTTCTGGATAACTCGCTTTCTCATTTGAAGAAATAACTATTCTTTATTCAGTGATTAGAGCAGAAGCATAAACTGTTGAAATAAGATGTGGACATTCATGAAGTCCTTTCAGTTGTTATTAGGGTGTAAAAAAAAATCGTGATTTTTTTTTTTTTTTTTTAATCTGATTTTTTTTTATTTAAATCGGATTTTTGATTTTTTTTCCTTGTGTTAAAATACCGAATTGCTACCAATAATTTTAGGTTTCCAAAACAATTAAACTTCTGATTGCTAACATATAATCTATGTTTTTGAGCTTTAATTATAATTATTAGTTAGTAATCAGAATAATTATAAAAACTGTATTAATTTCCATTAGTAGTATATAATATTATATACATTTATATTTTGTAATAATTATCTAAAACTACATTAAATACTACTGATATTTACAGTTATTAAAATTATTAATTGCATTTATGTAATATTAAATTGTTAACACTGCTTAAAATTAATAATTATTAAATAAACAATTAATTCTCTAATTAGAAAATATACATTTGTATGCTTTAATGTCTAAAATATTAACAATTTAGTATTCATTCTATAAGAAAAAGGGACAAGGTACTAGTTTTCAAAAAAGGGCACTATTTAAGTAAGAAAAAAGAGCATTTCTTTATGCGTAAATATATTAGTAGTGTAATGAAAAATATATATATAATTTGTTAATTATAATAAATAAAGGGAAAATTTTTACGGATTTTATGAATTACAAATTGAAAAATACAATTAAATAATGACATGATTTAATAATATCCTGCTTTTCCTAGAGAAATAAAGTTCTATAATTTTTGCAATGTATTGGGCACATGGATTTAGAAACTGTGGTATGGGGAAGTTTTTTTATAAGAAATCTCTGGATAAAACTAAAAGGTGGATTCTGGTTTTTTTGAAAAAAATAAAAAGCAGGGTGCTGCGATCTTAAAAAATACCGTAGATGGAACACTAAGTAATTACAGAAATAATAAAAACTGAAAATACAGTGGAACCCAGTTAAAACGCGATCCCGCTTAATACGCGGATTTTTTCCGATCCCTTGAACATCGCCCATAAAGCTAATGCAAAAATATCCTGTTTAATACGCGAAAGATTTCAGGTCCTTTAAAGCAAATAATCACGCCTAATACGTGAATTCCTTGCTTTTTCTTCAGTGTTGCCAATTTACCGGATTTTTTATGCTCAATTAAAAAACCCTGTTTCCGAATAGTAATATTTACTTTAATTATTTATTATTAAGGCGAACATTACTAATCTGAAATAGTGGTAGATTTTTCACTTTAAAAATACCCGCTAAATTAGTAACACTGCAATTCTTTGATCCCGCTTCTCAACATTCTTTCTTTTGCTTCGTATGCGTTTTTACTGTAGTAGAAAAAGATAGACGAATTCAGTATACTCAGATGTCAAAAAATTATTATGATCATATCTGTTCTTAGTGAGGGCTAAAATGTACGTTATATTCCTACTATGTTTTATAATGCATATTATTGGCAAAAAAAAAATGAAACTCTTATAGATAAACTAAATACGACTGTGGTTGTTATACTTCTTTTAGGCTTTCCTTACTTCCGGTTACGCTAACAATGTTTTTGCACAGAGATTAATAAGGATAGTTTTTTCCTATAATGAAAAGGAGAAATTATGATAGTACTCTTTAATTACAAGTACTAAATGTTTTAACAACTGCTGTGCTTCAAAAGTTTAATTTTTTTCTTCTTTATCTCTGTTTAAAAAAAAATTAGTCTAGCTGGAAATTTCTTTTATTTTTGGTTGTAACATTGTACCCAAAATAAAGCTGTTTAAATTCATTTTTTTTTTAAATTTTCAGTTATTCTTCCAGTTGTTCCTAATAAAAAGAATGAGTTAAAGTGGAATACTATTAAATTTCAATATAAATATACCTAAAAGATACAATTTTAGACAGTAAACACATAAACGAATGTTCTAAAGTTCATTGAGACAATTAGATGTGTAAATAATCCCAGTCAGGGCTTAATTTGCGCCGGAGCCCACCGGAGCTCAGCTTCGGTACTTCTCTGTTTTCAGTAAATATTTAAATGTTGGTCAGAATTCACCGGAGCTAATAAATACTGGGCTCCGGAGCCCAGTGCAATAGCGCTTCCGAAAAACCGATGCCTAAATTACCCTTCAGTTCGATTTTCTTTTGTGACAGTAGCATATTTTTTAGTTGGATTTTTTTTTTTTTTTTTTTTTTTTTTTTTTTTTTTTTTTTTTTTTTAAGATATCTAACTCGAAAAGAATATTTTTATATAAGAATATTAAGTTTTGTTTTTATTCAAGGAGTATCAGTTTGAGGTTTTATTTGTTTGAGATTTTTAGCCTTCTATTGTGTACGAGTATGAAAAAAAGTTAGTGATTTTTCATCATGAACGCTACCCATGCCAAGGCTCTGCTCTGTACATTTACGATGTCACTTTCATTTGTAAGTAGATATAATTGCTATGTATTGTTTGTTATTTTGATTGAAAGCAATTGAGCAGTGTTTCGCCTTTTTCTATAAAAGCATCGAATTTTTTCTTTTATTTCCTAATCGTGATTCTTACATTATTTAATTGCAGAATGTTGCGATTAATTAACATTAAAATATGGCAACGATTTCTATTTGGAAGGAGTGATAAATTGAAAAGAGGACAGTTAAGTATATGCAAGTACATATAGATAAAATTTTTATTTTACTAAAGAAAAAAAAAATGCTTTAAATTTTGAAAATAATATATGAAATATATATATATGTGCGGATCGTACAGCGGTTTTAGTACAGCAGAATTTTAGGGCTCCGGTACTTTTTTGGTAGAAATTAAGCCTTGGTGCACTGTACAAAGTTGCATTGCAGACGCACGCGCAGTACAACAGTGGAACAGCGCAGTTAACATGTAAAGCACGATGGAAAGTTTTACTTAAGTACCGAAAATTTCTTTTACATGGAAAAAGCACAAATGATTTTTTCAAAGTTGTCATTGACAGTGAGCTGCAGCCAAGAAGGGACCACTTGTCCTTTCTCATGCTCAATTAGAAGTACTTGTCGAACACTTTTTCATACTCAAAAACATATTAACCTTTTTTTGGTGCTCGTCATGAGCATTTTTTAATACCAGTTTAAATATGCCCCAAAAGGTTTTCTACTCCCTATATGGTCCTCTTCCCAACACAACAGGTTTAAAATCTTGAAAATTTATAGATTTGTTATTTTGCCCTAGTACCCTGATTGTCTTATTTGTTATTTTGAAGAAACAAATAATAAATAACCAATGTAAATTATTTTCGCTCTCTTCCTGAAATTTCTGATTTTCTCTAGCACAGCGGTTCCCAACCTATGGGTCGCGGAATAATCTAAGTTTGCCACAAAAGTGTATCTTTTATTTCATGTGTTTAACACTAGAACCGCCGGAAATTTTATAAGTGTTATAAAAATATTTTATACCGGAATTTTTATTTAAAACTATTTACCTAATTTAATTAACTTAATTCTCTGTGGCACATTTTATTCTTATTTTAGAAAGAAATTTCTTGTTATAATCGAAATATTTTTATTTGGTACCGGTCAAAATGACCGCTACGGCGGTTCTAGTGTTAAAAAATATAATATACTAGCAATCCCTGCGGCTTTGCTCGCGTAATAGTTGAAATATGTCAAGTGATATTTGCACGACTATTTTTTATCAGAAGAACACATTTTGGAATAATTCAAAAATTATAAATTAAGCATCCATTACTTCATTATAAAAGTGCAATAGACAGAAATGAGACTTTAATTAATAAGAAGAATAAATATATTAAATTTAAAAAATCAAAAAACCCGACTGCGTAAAAAGCGAACTAATTAATTATTTCACATCAATATGAAGCTATTTTTTATATTACTTACCTTTTTTTTTTATTTACTTGTATTGATGACTTTTACGTTGTGATTAATTATTAGTTCCTATCTACAAACACTGTTATGATAAGGCCTATAGATGTCTATTATGAAGGTGAGAGTTACAGTAAAGGTAGAGATCCAAAGTGCACAACTTCCAGGTTGTGTAATATTTAAACGGAGCTTCTGACTGCAAAATGGTCAATGAAACATCGTCTTCATTTTGAAAGACCTATCCAATGATATGTCACTCAATAGGGTACGTAATTTTTTCATCTCTACCGCCATTTTGTAGTTCACGGCCGCCATTTTGAATTTATAAAACAAAAACCTATCCTATAACCATCGGAAGGTTAAGACGAATCGATAGAGATCTTATTCATTAAAATCCATCCAGCCGTTGGGATGTTTCGAGGGTATAAAGAAATCCACATACACAGAAACGCGTGAAACACATAACCCTTCTTTTCAGTCGGGTAATTAAAACTGATTCCAAATAATTGATAATTTAGAGAGTATTTTGAGACTTTTATGCTCATTTCATACGCTCATTTCAGCATTCATTTGAAGTTTTGAATTTTTTAGAAACCATCTTAAAATTAACCATCATGTCAAATTCCAAGCTTCTTGTCTAACAATCTACCACCTCTCTGGTGTTAGTGGCACCAACATAAAATGCCGAAACAGAGTTGAAATAGAATGCCTCGAAAACTGTTGAAACAGAGACTGTCACCATTAATTTGCCAAGATTAACCTTAAAATCGGTGGGTATTTCCTAATATTCTATAGAAAACGGAATTTAGATGTTTTTAAAGGCTTTCTTGTTGTTCCTGCCAACCAGGTGGTAGTGACACCGGCATAAAATATAGCCAGTATAGGATCAGGGACTATCACTCTTGATTCGTAACTTCTGTAATCGGTTTATTATTTCCTGACATTCCATAGAAATCGTAATTTAGGGCTCTTTTAGAATACTTTTCGCTCCTTCCTTTCACTTCACACCTTTTTAATTTCGAATTTATTTTCGACTGTTGTTAGAGGATGTTTATATTTTATAAGTAACAACCGAGCTATATTTAAAGTTTCTAGCCTCTTCAGTACCGTAGAAATCACAATTTAAAAAGTTTTGTGCTCCTGCAAACCTCTAGGGGTTGTGGCACCGACATAAAATATAGCTTATGTTTGAGCAGGTTCTATCACCATCAATTTGCAACCATTATGTTTTAAATCGTTTTCGTATTTCATACTATTGCATAAAAATCGTAATTTAGAACGCTTTTCGCTAACTTCATCCTTTTAAATTTGGAATTTTCTTTTGACAATTTTTAGAAAGCATTTGCATCTTTCAAGTAATTATCATTCCAAATTAAAAATATTAGACCCCCTATTTAACACAATAAACGCAATTTAGAACATTTTTGGCTCCTGTAACCCCCAGGTGGTAGTGACTACAACGTAAAATATAGGCTATGTTGGAGCGGGGACTGTCACCATCAATTTGAAAGCATTACTTCTGAAATCGGTTTATATTTCCTGAGATTGTGTAGAAATCTCTATTTAGAACGCTTTTCGTTTATTTTCACCCCATTTAAATTTCAAAATTTTAACGAACTGTTCTCAGAGAGCATTTACATCTCATGAGTAATTACCATGCTAAATTTCAAGTTGGCACCCCTTCAGTATCACAAAAATCACAATTAAAACTTTTTTTAAAATGCAACCGCAAGATGGTAGTGACGCCGACATGAAGTAGATCCTATATTGGAGCAAGGGCTGTCATAATCAATTTTCCATCATTACTTTTGAAATCGGATTGATACTTTCTGGTATTGCGTAGAAATCGCCATTGAGAACGTTTTTTAGAACTCTTTTCGTGCATTTTCACCCCTTTTAAATTTCGAATTGTTTAAGAAATGTTCTTAAAGATAATTTATATCTTATAAGTATCTAACATTCCAAATTTCATATTTCTAGGCCCTCCAGTAACACAAAAATCGCATTTTCGAACGTTTTTTTGCTCCTGCACCCCCTTTGGAGATAATGGTACCGACATAAAATGTAGCCTATGTTGGAGCAAGGGTTGTCACCATCATTTTGACACCATTATTTTTAAATCGATTTGGTACTTCTTGAGACTGCGTAAAAATTGCCATTTAGAACGCTTTTCGCGCATTTTCACCCCTTTTTAATTTCAATTTTTTAAAGAAATGTCCTTAGAGATCATAAGTATCTTATAAGTAACTACCATTCTAAATTTCATGTTTCTAGGCCCTTCAGTAGTACTGTTATGTTGTATTTATTTTGTTGTCTTTACTTAGTATATAAATGGTGTATATTAAATTCTTAAAGTTAAATGATAAGTTACGTCCTTGGATCTTTAATAAATAAATACATTGATTTAATAATATACAAATATTTTAGCCTTACAACTTATTAATACTTGACTGTAAATGTCTAAAACTTCTATTATATTCCAATATAGATTCCACCTTTTATTTAAATCATAAACTAAATATGTCCATTGCGTTGTGTTCCTAACGGTGCTTATATGAAATATTATAATATTTAGGGTTTTTATCTTAAAATACTTGAAAAGGCTAGTCGGAAGTTAATTAGTCAGGCGACCATTTATTATTTTAAGAATAATAACAATAACTTCAAATTAAATTACTAAATCATTTATTATTTGGGAATATTTTATTTAAGTAATTGACATCATGGATGAGTGGTTTAGTAAAAGTAACATTTTACAAATCAGCAATGAAAATGATTAATAGAATGAAACTAAAATAATGCCATACTAGATTAACTGAGAACACTCGGGTGGTTCCTTTAAATTATTTCATATTTCAAAACTTAAAATCGCTATTAGATTTAGAAATACTTAAATATAAAGTCAGGCACTTACCAGGAGTTGAGCAACATACATCCATAGAAACCAAAACATTTTATCTAGTCATAGTCAATACATCACTTTTGTGGATTCCAGTTAATCCGAAAGTCCTACTGTAAGACCACCGCGCAGAAACAGTCTCTTATAATCAGATCCGTTTAATCCTTGAATAATCCAAGCGCAGAAACAGTCTCTTATCATCAGGTCCGTTTAATCCTTGAATAATCAAACAGTACATCAGTTGCCACTTTTCGCTACATCCGGTTAATCTACTATCGAACGGTAAGGCCGCCGCGCGGTAACAGTCAATTATAACCAGTCGCTAAATCCATTTTCTTCGCGAAACAGTCACTTATAAACCTTAGTAGAATCTATTTTCTTTTAAAGTGATGATAATCCCCCAGTAATGGTTTCTCGAATTACTTGCAAATGTTCCAACACTGTAGACTCGGGAGATCCTAGTCATCATTACACGGCATAAAGGATCGCTCCACATCCCGTTCCGTAACCCTCCCCTTTAAATCCATCAACACTGCCGAGTTATATCCGTCCAGAGCGATCTCGTCTACAACAAAGAACAGCAAACTCTTCTAGTCAACAGTAAAGTAAATCCAATATTTTTTTACTGAGTGTACATTCAGGTAAATCTCCGTATCAACCTCTTCGTATCCTTCTCCAATATTTCTACTATTCATTCCTGCCGGAGCATTAGCCGCTGTTTCCCTCAATATCAGTTTGAGTCAGGAGCTCCCTTCCTTCGGGATACGCAACTCCATCTTATAAAACGACCACTGGTCTCCAAAACAAGTCCTTCTCTCCATCTTTTTTCCTTACCTCCCTCAAATCCCCAAACTTCCCTTTCTCTCTCTCTTTTTTTTTATTATTATTATTTAAGACGGGAGGTACTATGACACGACTTAACTTTTATTGGCTAAAATTATCTACGCCCCCTCTGACGCCATGAGAACGCTTGAATTTTTAAGTAACGCTAACCTCTTTTAACCCCCTTAAGCTGCACAAATATCCCGGACATTCGCCGCCACATTTATAGCTTTTGGAAGGATTAACGAACGTCAAACCTAGATCTCCCTTCTTGAGTTTATTGCTACTCGGGTCAAAAGTCCAGCCGAAAAGTGTTGAAATATCTTTCTCATCCGTTGAAATTCAATATTTTCATCCGTCCTATACCCAACTGTAAACACATATCTAACCACCGCGCTTTCTCTGTAATGAGAAAAACAGAAAACTCAGACCCCTCTATTTATCTAAACATGGACCCTCAAAAGATAACAGATATTGCAGCTGTGTTACATTCCTTTCCCAGTGTAAATTTTCTAATATTCCCAAACCCCTTCAAACACATCATAACAACATCCCCTCTTTTTACTGAAAATTTTTACGCAGACAAAAATTTTCTCAAAAAACAAATTATTACTATACGCAAAATCTAATAAATGAACCAGGAAATCATCGGACGTGACTCATCAACTGAAACCTCATATCCTCGCCCGAAACAAAACTCCTGCCCCAGGCAAGGAAATAAAATTCCAGCAACAAGAGCACAGTACTCCACTTTGTGCACCCAAGAGAGTACCCCCGAAATGACCACCACTCTATAAAGTATACGCAAATTCAGTTTGTACCAGAATAAATGTGGAAAAGGGAAAAGTCTTGTTAAATTAAACGATTTACTCGCCAGCAGCAGTTGCTCAACCCAAACTTATTAAATTAAGCGTCCCAATAAAAACTTTAATCAATATATTTTTTTTAAATTGAAACCAACCACACGAGCCGTAACAATATGTATCCATTAATTCAATACAGTTCTAAAAAAAAAAGAACCCACACAACGTAATAGCATAATTTACAATAATACACAAAACCTATACATATATAAATAAATCCTGAATAGAGAATCATAAAATATTTTCAATGAACTATGTGAACAGTGATACAATAAATCAAATATTTTGCATCCCAATTCACAAAAAACTAAAAAACTGTAAATAGCTTAGCACGAAACAACTTATTAAAGATGTATACAAAATAACATACGCCAATATATATTCACCGTAAACAACCAAAGAAAATATATGTATTACAAATCTTCTATATCACCGCTAAAATCTATTTAAAAAAAAGTCCATAGCTTATTATTTATCTAGCGATGTATATATATATATATTTTTAACAAACTTAAATGCACACATAAATGACATCCAACAGTAATGCTTGACCAATTTCTTATAAATAATCATTTATATATTCCTGACACAATACGACCGACGCTACCGCATCGACCCACTTAAAACTATTCTTAACTTTTTCACAACATCCGATACTCTTCCCCAACTAAAATACTCCATGTAAAACCCTTATAAAAATTTTCCTCTACTCTCAAATTAATTTTAAAACTTGCAAAAGAATACGCGATTCCATAGTTCTAAAAATAACTTTGAATATCCGTCTTCCATTAAAAACTTAACCAGTCCGCTTCATATCTGGCATTGGTCAAACATACTTTACAAATTCTCCCTTAATTATACTCTGCCAACATTTAAATTACCTTTACATCAATGCACAAAAAATAAAAGAAAAGTGGCACCCCAATACAAACTACAATGAACCTCCAAATTTCTACAATTGATTTCTTTATAACTCATACATAATAAAACAAAATAAAGTTACCCTAAATCACTCGACTTACTTAAAATTAAATAGTGAAAGCAATACCACAAATATTATATATAAAGGAATATGAAAAATAACACAAAAGAAAAAAAAGAATAGTTCAGACATAAACTGAATTTAAAAAATTCACATTTGCATCAAAAACCACTTTAGCATTCACTGAACCAAAATATGTAATGGCCTGTTCAATAATGTTATACATAAGTAAATATATGTAACTATAGCGTTCAAGACATTTACTTAAAAGTATCTATCTTTTTACTAAGTAAGATAGAAAAGTAAAAACAAACAAACAAACAAACGAGAAAAAAAAAACTATATACAAGAGAATTTATTTACACACAAAATTTCCCCCTCTAGTACCGTTTTCGTAACGAGTACGAATGTGTTGCAACATTCCCCGTTTTAACATTCGGCCCGTGAAGAGGTCGTTGACCTCTCCAATTCTTCCCTTGTCTAACACACTTTGACCTCCGTCTCTTTTTCCCGTTATCGGAAGATGGGCCAGTAGGATCTCCGAAAGCTACATCAGTCAATATATTATGTGTAATTGAATCCCCCGCAGTATTTTGAGTAACCCCTCCGCTCTCTAAATTCTGAATCTGCATTTGAGCACTAATTTCCGTGTGCCGATTTAAATTCTCAAATAAATATTTTTTTGAGCTTCGTGAAAAAATTCTTGTGGTATATAATTTGACTTCACGATCAATGCTAGCATACTGTTCATTAGAATGAAAACTTTCTTCTGTTGGAGCATCATTCTGACATTGTAATGCAGGAAAAACTGGTTTGATTCCAATTTTTCTAAGTTGATTAACGTGAACCGTCTTCATCTTTGAAGGATCTGACACTAGCTGAATTTTATAATTGACTTTCCCTATTTTTTCTATGACCCTGTAAGGCCCGGTATTGAGTTTTGCGAATTTTCGAGACAAACCTATCTTAATGGCGGGACAATACCATAACACTAAATCACCAATTATAATTTTTTTATCAACTGCATTTTTATTTTTAATCCTTTCTTGATTTTCCGCTGCTTTCTCTAGATTACTTCTGATTTGATTAAAAACTGTTTGCAAAGAAGGAATTAAAATCTCACAATAAGAACGACTATCTGCATAAGAGAATTCAGGTTTCTGAGTTAATAAATTATACGGAAGTAGCATATCTCTCCCAGTTAGTACAAAGTGTGGAGATTCATTAGTGGCAACGTGAGTTGCTGAGCGCAAAGCTAGAAGTGCAAATTTTAGTTGCTTGTCCCAGTCTGTATATGTGATGTTTACGAGGTGTGCTAAATGAGCAGCGATTGAAGCGTGTTGTCGTTTGATTTTGGCATTCGTTTGGGGATGGTAGGGTGTTGAGGTACGGTGATCAATCCCCAGTTGCCTATAGACCTTTTTAATGGCATCACCTACCAGCTGACGACCAAGGTCTGTGATTAATGTTCTAGGTACTCCATATCGAGATATAAATTCGGCCAAAACGTCAGCAATAGTATCTGAATCAATTGAAGGCACTGGCCATGCATCAGGCCACTTTGAAAAGGCGCAAACAAAGGAAACGATGAATTTATTTCCCTGAAATGTTTGAGTGTAAGGACCCGAAATATCGAGATGCACACTTTCCATTACGTGATTTGCTATAGGTAATCTTTGTAACTCCGCGTCCTTTTTTGGTTTATGACCCCGGTATTGCAAACACGAATGACAAGCGCCTATTAATTTCTTAATATGAGCATACATTTTTGGCCAGAAATAAAAGTGCTTGATCCTCTCTAATGTTTTATAAATACCCGCATGACAAGCAACAACTGAGTTATGCGTTAACTCAAAAATTTTCGGGACTAGGGACAACGGTAAGACAAATTTGCATTGCGCATCCCTTCTAGTCCTGTTACGCATATCCTTACATTTAAAATTACCGTCCTCTAAGAAAAATAATATATGTTCGGGTTTAGGATTAACTTTATCGGACAGATTCTGTATAATCGACAAGCAAAATTTATCGCTTTTCTGTTCCGTTTTAAGCTCGTTAAGAAAATTAGAAGGGTCATAACTATGCATCAAAGGAGTATCAACAAGGTTATTTACAAGATGCATATTTTCGTTCACTTTAATCTTAACTTCTGTAATACCATTTTTCTCCATATTTACGATTTCATGATCCACAAAACGAGATAAGAAATCCGCAATCGAATTACATTTCCCTTTAATAAATCTAGTCTTAAAATCAAAGTCTGCGAGCGAACATAACCAACGCGCTATTCTCGAAGTTGGATCCTTTAATTTTAATGCGTAAGTAAGAACTGCATGATCAGTATACACTATGAACCTACGATTATAAAGGTAGGATTTAAAATAATTGACAGCCCGTACTATAGCTAATAGTTCACGTTCCGATGTTGCATAACGCACTTCAACGTCTTTAAATTTTCGACTTGCAAAAGCAATAGGGGCCGGGAAATTATTTTCATCAAACTGGGCTAACACTGTACAGAGTGCGAAATTTGAAGCGTCCGTAAACAATACGAAATCTTTATTAAGATCCGGTAGATTTAATGTCGGAATTTCTGCCAAAGCATTTTTCAAATCCTCGAATTCTTCTTGTGCCTTTTCCGTCCAAATAAATTTAGATTTACCTTTTAATAAATTACTTAAAGTAATAGCCCTTTTAGAAAAATCACCCAAAAATTTTCTATAAAAATTTATCGTCCCACAAAATTGACGCAATTGTTTCTTACTATTAGGCGCCTTAAATTGTTTAATTACTTCCACATTCTTTGTAGTGGGTGAGATTTTTCCATCTTTTACAGTAAATCCTAAAAATGTAATTTCGGACTTTAAAAAATGGCATTTAGAGGATTTTAATCTGAGATTGCGCTCGCGCAATCTATCAAAAACTAAAGATAATTTTTCAAAGTGAGATTGAATGTCTTTTGAAGCCACACATGTCATCGTTATAAATTAAAATACTGAGGTCCGCAACATCTCCAAAAATAAAATTCATTAATCTCTGAAAAGCAGGAGGAGAACTGGTACATCCAAATGGGCTTCTTGTATACATAAATAATCCTTTATGTGTGGTAATTGATGTGTATTTTTGATCCTCCTCATTAATTAGCTGCTGATAAAAACCAGAAGTCAAGTCCATAGTTGAAAAATATTTGGAACCCGCCAAAGAATCAATAGTTTCAGTTATGTTTGGTAAGGGGTAGCTATCTTTCATTAATTGTGAATTTAATTTTCGAAAATCGGCACATAACCTATGGCCACCATCCGCTTTTTTAACTACCATTACTGGACTAGCAAACTTACTATTTGATGGTACCAAAATTCCCGCGTCTAACAACATGTCTAATTGACTCTCCATTTCCCTTCTTAAGCTATAAGGTACCCTGTAAGGCTTGCATTTAACAGGTTTATCGTCTTTCAGTCGAATTTCGTGTTTTAAGGTATCGCACCCCGGTATCTCAAGAACTGATGAAGCAAAGATGTCTGAATTTTTGTTAAGAAAATCACGAACTTCCGTTCTTAGGGGTTCATCCAAATGATCTAAATTAACATTACTATCCCAGCTTAAATCAGCATGATCCATGGATCCCATATTTACGTCGTCAATATGACCCGTAAACTCGTCCTGCTTTTGGGGATAATTTGACAACACTGGCACTAACATTCCTAATTTAGTCCCTTTATTTAAATGCACCGCGTTATCACTAAAATTAGCTATTTTAATAAATAACCTATTTGCATCATTTTCACAAACAGAAGTCCCCACTAATGAATCCCTCTTAAACGGGAGAATACACGGTTTAATTAAGACATCTTTTGTATCTATAAAGTTTGTTTTTCTAATCCTAACCTTAATGATTCTTTCCGAATTTGGAGGAATGTACTCTTTGTGTTTAGAAAAGAATGGCAAAGGCTCTGGATTTAGTTCGATTGAATTAACATTATTACTCGGGCCCTTTAATAATGAAAAACCTGTATTGTCATAAAATAATGTATTGTTTTTTAAATCAATGAGCAAATCAAATTTCTCCATAAAAGGCACGCCTAGAATCATATGGAAGTGCGACGATAACGAACTGCTAGTTACATAAAAGTTATCAGTAAACTCCCGATTCTCAATTCGAAAAGTTAGATCAACAGAACTTTTAATTTTAAACTCTCCTCCCAAAATTGTATTCATAGAATTTGAAGCTTTTTTAAATTTATTCAGTTTTAATTTATTTACAACTTCCTGTGAAACGATATTAGAGGTCGAACCCGAGCCAATTAACGCTTTACATATTTTACCCTCAATATTAACTTCAATTAACGGTAATTTAGTTTCTATACTTTGATTAAAAACATTAAAATTATGACACTGCGATTTCTCAGATACCGACTGTATATTAGACAAAGAGGAATTACTCGCCAGTTTAGAATCCCCCATTAATAGTTTAAATTATTCTCTCTAAAACCACGATTTGCATATTGTCCGCGAAATCCCCTGCCCGCGGATCTGCCTCTGTTTGTGGGATAAAAAGTGCGCTCTCCATTCTTACCCCTTGTCTGCTGATCACGGGAAACCTGAAACTGTCCTCTTTCCTCCAAAGTATTTTCCCTATTCTCATTCCTGAGTCTGGAGTTGTTTTCTATTGGCGCATCATTAAATCTCCGTCGGTTGCTCTCTAATTGGGGGCAAAAACGTTGTATATGGCCGTTTAATTTACACCTGAAACAAACAATATCATCTTGTTTCCTTTTTTGAAAATCATTTTCAAGCTTCGAAATCTTATCTGACATAAAATTTAGTTGTTCTTTAAGTTCCCTAGCGAAATTACGGAAATAGTCAGTTTCCGTTTGATTATTTCTATCCGTTTTATTATTTCGATCCGCTTGATTATTTCTATTAGCAGTAATTGCACAAGCTAAATTAGAATTCTCAATTTGCATAGTCGTATCTATTGGAACTGATTTATATGCGAGCTCTTCTAATAACGCAATTTCTTCCAATTCTTTTAAACTTTTTGGATTCCTGGCGATTATCCCTTTTCTAATTTGAGGGAGTAAATCTTTTTGTAACATGGAAACTAACCATTCCTCTTTTGTTTTTTCTTCGCAATCCTTCGGTAAATTATGTACCGAAATTGCCGCTGTAGCCTTAACATTTGCTTTCGCGATAAATTCAGCTACAGAGTGATCCTGTTGCTGTTTAAATAACCAAAAATCATTTAAAAGATCCCCTTGATCTCTTTTAGAACCGAATTTTTCCTGCAGTACGTCAAATAGATCCTCCACAGTTTTAATGTTATGCTTGAAATTTATGAATGTTTGTAAAGCCAATCCGGCTAGACGCTGTTGAATTGCAAATAATTGATCTTCTGCTGGCCAAAGCAAGAAGTTTGCTACTGCAGAAAATTTGGTCCTAAATTGTTCCAATGTCCATGTTATATCCTGACCGGTAAAAACTGGTATAATATTCAAAGAATCTAAAATTAGTGAGCGTCTTTTCATGGTAGCTTCTGTTTCTGCCATCTTTTTGGCTTCCTGAGCTTCTGTTCCCGTCATTATGATCCCACACTAATAAAAACAAACTATAACTCGTATATACCTTAAAATATCTCAGAATACCTCAAAATATGAAAAAAAATTATACCGAATTACCAACCAAAATCATGCATGAAAATATAAAATAAGAAATATAAAATTCAATAAGGATTCTTAGACATATACTCGAAAGTATATAACTTACCAATAATTTCACACAAAACATAAAACATTCATTATGGCAGAGACGGGAGAAAGAGAAAGTTATAATAAAAAACAAACTTTTAACATATTATTCCAGCACAAAATCAATAAATTTATCTTAGGACATTTTATTACACATTATTTCCATAATTTTTCAACAGTAATAATATTTTTGAGTAACACAAAAAAAAGTGTAAAGTTAAATTTAATTGAATTTTTTTTTATATATATAAAACCGAGTTAGAGCACCAAAACCCAGCAAAGGTCAAAAATTGTAACAAAAATCCAATTGTTACTTAACAGCACCAGTGTTATGTTGTATTTATTTTGTTGTCTTTACTTAGTATATAAATGGTGTATATTAAATTCTTAAAGTTAAATGATAAGTTACGTCCTTGGATCTTTAATAAATAAATACATTGATTTAATAATATACAAATATTTTAGCCTTACAACTTATTAATACTTGACTCTGTAAATGTCTAAAACTTCTATTAAATTCCAATATAGATTCCACCTTTTATTTAAATCATAAACTAAGTATGTCCATTGCGTTGTGTTCCTAACGGTGCTCATATGGAATATTATAATATTTAGGGTTTTTATCTTAAAATACTTGAAAAGGCTAGTCGGAAGTTAATTAGTCAGGCGACCATTTATTATTTTAAGAATAATAACAATGACTTCAAATTAAATTACTAAATCATATATTATTTGGGAATATTTTATTTAAGTAATTGACATCATGGATGAGTGGTTTAGTAAAAGTAACATTTTACAAATCAGCAATGAAAAGGATTAATATAATGAAACTAAAATAATGCCATACTAGATTAACTGAGAACACTCGGGTGGTTCCTTTAAATTATTTCATATTTCAAAACTTAAAACCGCTATTTGATTTAGAAATACTTAAATATAAAGTCAGGCACTTATCAGGAGTTGAGCAACATACATCCATAGAAACCAAAACATTTTACCTAGTCATAGTCAATACATCACTTTTGTGGATTCTAGTTAATCCAAAAGTCCTACTGTAAGACCACCGCGCAGAAACAGTCTCTTATAATCAGATCCGTTTAATCCTTGAATAATCCAAGCGCAGAAACAGTCTCTTATCATCAGGTCCGTTTAATCCTTGAATAATCAAACAGTACATCAGTTGCCACTTTTCGCTACATCCGGTTAATCTACTATCGAACGGTAAGGCCGCCGCGCGGTAACAGTCAATTATAACCATTCGCTAAATCCATTTTCTTCGCGAAACAGTCACTTATAAACCTTAGTAGAATCTATTTTCTTTTAAAGTGATGATAATCCCCCAGTAATGGTTTCTCGAATTACTTGCAAATGTTCCAACACTGTAGACTCGGGAGATCCTAGTCATCATTACACGGCATAAAGAATCGCCTCACATCCCGTTCCGTAACTCTCCCCTTTAAATCCATCAACACTGCCGAATTATATCCGTCCAGAGCGATCTCGTCTACAACAGAGAACAGCAAACTCTTCTAGTCAACAGTAAAGTAAATCCAATATTTTTTTACTGAGTGTACATTCAGGTAAATCTCCGTATCAACCTCTTCGTATCCTTCTCCAATATTTCTACTATTCATTCCTGCCGGAGCATTAGCCGCTGTTTCTCTCAATATCAGTTAGAGTCAGGAGCTCCCTTCCTTCGGGATACGCAACTCCATCTTATAAAACGGCCACTGGTCTCCAAAACAAGTCCTTCTCTCCATCTTTTTTCCTTACCTCCCTCAAATCCCAAAACTTCCCTTTCTCTCTCTCTTTTTATTATTATTATTATTATTTAAGACGGGAGGTACCATGACACGACTTAACTTTTATTGGCTAAAATTATCTACGCCCCCTCTGACGCCATGAGAACGCTTGAATGTTTAAGTAACGCTAACCTCTTTTAACCCCCTTAAGCTGCACAAATATCCCGGACATTCGCCGCCAAATTTATAGCTTTTGGAAGGATTAACGAACGTCAAACCTAGATCTCCCTTCTTGAGTTTATTGCTGCTCGGGTCAAAAGTCCAGCCGAAAAGTGCGGAAATATCTTTCTCATCCGTTGAAATTCAATATTTTCATCCGTCCTATACCCAACTGTAAACACATATCTAACCACCGCGCTTTCTCTGTAATGAGAAAAACAGAAAACTCAGACCCCTCTATTTATCTAAATATGGACCCTCAAAAGATAACAGATATTGCAGCTGTCTTACATTCCTTTCCCAGTGTAAATTTTCTAATATTCCCAAACCCCTTCAAACACATCATAACAATACAAAAATCGCATTTTTAGAACGTTTTTTGCTGCTGCACCCCCTTTTGGCCAGTGGCTCGGGCATAAGATATAGCCTATGTTCTAAGTTGGATTAACACTATCATTTTGATACCATTACTTTTGGAATCGGTTCGGTAGTTCCAGAGCTTACTTCCTACAAATAAACAATTTTTACCTCTTTATAATATTAGTACAGATTACAATTGTAATAATCACAAAAGCTGTTAGTTTAAACTAAAACTTCGTGGGGGAAAACAGTGTTTTCTTAAACAGTTAGTCGGTATTAAGTTATGACTTCGCTGTAAGATATGACAGCAGTCGTTATGGCAATCCTGGATCCCCGCTCTCAAGCTTGTGGATTGGAAATCCCACTGAGTATGGAGATCTATTAGAATTAAATTAAAATCTCCTTACTCTGTGGGAAATCCTTTTGAAAAGCCCAAAACCCGAAGAACACTCCTTAATTGACATATCTTGCAGGGCTCCCAAATGGTCCCCTTTTCAGAAAATGGTTCCCTTTAGTCCCCTTTTATGTATTCTGGTCCCCTTTCTGTGACTAAGAAAAAAATTTCAAAAAATTTACCAGTGTGGAAAAATCGCTGAAAAACGCAAAAAACTTTTAAAATCACTAACTTCAAATATCGCAGAGAACGAATTTTACTATACAGTGAAACCTCCCTGTGCGACCACCTCCATTAAGCGACCACCTCCCTGAACGACCATTTTTTCATGGAACGAAATTTATTCCCATAGGCTCTATGCTAATTTTACTTCTATTCAGAGACCATCCCAGTTGAACTCCCTCCATGAGTGACCAATTTCTTTGAAGGAAATTATACAAATTCCGTTTTCTCTTGGTCGCTGGAAGAAAGTTTTATTAGAAAAGTAATTCGGGAGAGCGCATTATTCATCAAACTTCTAAACTAAGTTTAGAATTTTTATTTATTCCAGTAACTTTTAAGTGTTTAAACCTATTTGTGCCTTTTGAGGCAATTAATTTAATTCTGATGACAAATTAAGGATAATGATCAATAAACCCCCCTGCCCTATTCCGTCAGGAAACTCTCAAAGAAATAGTTAAATTAATGAAATCGTCATTATTTGTTCCCGTCCAAAAAAAATTGCATTTATTTACTGAACCTCGAAAAGACTTGGAAATAAAAGTTGTAAAAGATAAAACCTTAAAATAAAAGCAAACGTCAATGTATTCATTTTTTAAACTCTGCAGTAATTAACTTATGTAACTAACTTTTGTTTTGATACTTAAATTTTCATATTTTTTACTAATGTGAAAATTAAATTTTAGTAACATTAATTGTAACTTTTTTCAACAATTAAAATCTAGATTTAAACATGACCTCTATTAAGAGACCATCTCTCGGAGCGACCAAATTTTATTGGAACGGAACGTAGTCGCTTTAGGGGGGTTTTACTGTAGTTGACTAAAACATTATAACCGGAATTCTTTCACAAATGTCAAAAATTCGCCACAGAATGCGAAAAAATGTTAATCACTAAAAATTCAAAAATTACAGTGGACAAAATTTACTACATTAAACTAGAAGTTTAAAAGCGAATATCAAAAAGTCGTTACAAAATGCAAAAAAAAAAAAATTAATTAAAATTGCAAAAAATCCAAAAATCTCTGTACAAATTCCGAATAAACTTTTTGAAAAGGGGACAACATTTACTGTATTTTGCTAAAAGTTGGAACTGGATTCCATGTACAAATGTAGAATAATCACTGCATTAAAATCTCATAAAAAATCGCTAAAAATTCAGAGTCTAAAACATTGTAACCACAAATGTGAAAAAATCATCAAGGGACAGTAATTTTTTTTTTTTTTTTAATCGCTAACAATTCAAATCGGAGGGCGCAATCGCAGAAGGACAAAATTTACTACATTACAATGGCGGAATCTAAGGGGGTGGCGAAGGGGCGATCCCCCCCCCCCCCTTGGACTAATATAGGGTTTGCAAAACGACATTATGCATACTTACGGGAAATGACTTGGGCCGAAGCGCGACCCTACCCGGATCGCGCCAGTTTAAATTCACGAGACTCTGACTGGATCAGGTCTTCAACTTTTATAACCGGGCCGTGCCCTTATCTTAAATTTTTCTGCAGATTCGAGTCGGGACTGACTTTTTTTTCTTTCAGGTCGAGCCTGGCCTGAACTTCATTTTCCCTAGAGGTCTGCACTGGCCAAAATTTCCTGGTCAGGTCTCGGCCAGAAATAAAAGCTAAACGTTCGGTCCGTATCAGCCCGTATGATAAGCATTATTGGCCCGACCACGACTCGTGCACTCCTCTAAATTCTTTCCCCCGAGCCCAAGTTGGTCTGGCATCTTACATATTTGTTATTCGTAAAAATTATATCTATGTTGTACATTTGTTTAGCGAAATCTTTAGAAATTTAATTTGATTTGATAAGTTACACAGATGCATTTTTTTAAAATCTACTTTTATTCTTTGTAGAGCTTTTATCATCCGTTTTTTTTAATTCTAAACTGATTTTCTTACTGAATATACATTTGAATGTAATTGTCTAAGTCATATTTTTACGCAGACTTTATGTACATAATTGCCTAAATAGTCATTAATATTATTGTTTTTCGATGTATTCATGAATTTCGAACATAATCTGAAAATAAAATATGAGCATAAATAAGTGTGCTTTATGAATAATTTTAATTGCAAAATGCAGGCAGAGCTGGAGTCGATTTTTTAGCTTTTATACCGGGCTGGGCCAATAATTTTTTTTTGTGTGGGTTGGACCTGATCTTGGGCCTAGAAACTTCAGCCCGGGTAAACCTCTAACTGACATAGTGCAGCCAGCTTTCATTTATTATTATTATTCTTTCAGCCATCATCCCATAGCTACTGAATATATCGGGTGTCCTAAAATGGACTGACTTATTTTAAAATTCAATAAATTGTAAATGGTGACAGCTATTAAAAAAATACTTGCAGGAGGGTTATGCAAGATGTCAGGAACAGGGGGTGATTCTGTTCCTAATATTCCGAAAATTTAGCCCTCTCGCTGCGCATCCCGCGATTTTCATGGCCAACGTAAAAGTAACAAAATTTACGAAACCCGCAGTTTCCGCAGCAAATCTTTTTTTTTAATGATGTAATTCTATTTTTAAAAAAACTTTCACGAAGATTTTGGACATATTTTAACTCTAAAACGCATGCAGATTTGAAATATGTAATAAAATAAAAGCGCATTTTTTGCGCATATTTAACCTATTTTGATTAAAGAAAAAAAAAAAAATCCGAGAAAGAAGGTTAAGGCATTCGGTTCCGAAAATTTAAAAAATTCACCCATCCGAAAATTTGGACATAAAAATAATCGCGAATTTTGACAAATGGTCTCTATAAAAAGTCTATTTCGTCAATCGTTCACGGGAAGAGCAAAATCACGGGAAAGAGCGAATTTAGTCAAAGAATCTCTTTGAAAACGCGAATTTTGTCGAAAGAAAAAAACGCGAATTTTATCAAAGGGCTGCAAAATTACACTAATTTCGTCAAAGGGTTGCGAAAGAAACGCAAATTTCGTCAAAGAGTCGAAGAAGTGCGAATTTCATCAAAAAGTTGTGGAATATTATTATAGGTATAGTTTTTAACCTGAAATAATATACTGTACTAACTTTTGAAAAAAAAAAAACAGGTTAACCCAAACCCAGCTTCCAGGAATCTAAATCAGCCTGAAATCCATCCGAATCGAAAACAACTAACCCGACCTGCAACAAAAATAATTAGTGCCAGGAGGGAATCCCCACATCTTCTGTAACCTTTCAGAAAATTTACTTTGAATTTCAGGATTCTTTTTTCTTTACTCAGAATTACTCCTGATCAGTAAAGTGATATTGTAAAGTAAAATCAAGAATCGCAGTAAAAAATCTCTTGACATCTTACATAACCCTCCTGCAAGGTTTTTTTTAATTACTGTCACCGCAACTGAATAATTACTGAATTTTAAAATCAGTCAGTCCATTTTAAGACACCCAGTATGTTTCTTAATAAGTTTCAAAGCATTCTTTACTGAATTACAACTGATCTTGGATATAAAGAGACAAGCAGTCTTATACCAAATTAGTATTTTTTACATAATCCTGAAGATTAAAAAGTTTTTCTAAATTATTTGGGCGTGTCCGTTATGGAGATTTTACTGTATATAGTTTTTATCTTCAAAAATATTTATACTTTCTTTTCAAAAATCGGGTCAACCTGAACTCTTCTCGCAAGAGTGGAAAACCAATCCGTAACTAACCCAAACCCGAAATAATGTTCGTCAATCTGCCCCAAACCCAATGCGCTAGGCGCAGCTAAAAAGAAGTCAACCCGACTCGCAGCAGAAAAGTAGAAGTCAGCCAGGCCCAAACCCGACCAGCAGCAAAAAAGTAGAAGTTAACCCGGCCTGCAACAAAAAAGTAGAAGTTAACCCGACCCGCAGCAGAAAGTAGAAGTCAACCAGACCCAAACGCGACCCACAGCAATAAAGTATAAGTTAACCCGACCAGCAGCAAAAATTAGAAGTCGACCGGATCCAAACCGCGACCCGCAACAAAAAATAGAAGTAACACGACCCGCAGTGAAGAAAATTAGCCCTGACCCGCGCATCAGATTGGTGTTTCCAAATTTCTAAAATCGCCCCCTCCCCCTTAAGGACTCTCCAGATCCGCCCTTGCTACATTAGAGATAAAAGTTTAAAACCGAATTCCTTTCACGAATGTCAAAAAATCACTGCAAAATGCGAAAAAGGGCAGAAATTTGAAAAAATTAAAAAATTGCTGTAGAAATTCCAAATAAACTTTATAGAAAATAGGTCAAAATGTACTACATCGAGCTAAAAAAATTAAGCAGGATTCCTTGTACTGATGTGGAAAAAATGCCATGAAACGTAAAAATTAAAAGGCATGAAAAATTACATTTAAAAAAATCTAATAAAAAAATTCAAAAACTAGCTTTGAAGTGTATAACTTTTAGGCAGGTCGCACACTGAGGTGACACATGCAACATGTTGCCCAGTTTCAGGAAAGAAACAGGTTTTAAACGACTTTCTCCTTTGTTTCGCCCTATTTTTTCTCCTATGTCGCACTTCATTTTCCTTCTGTCGTCTCAGCGTGTGACCTGCAATAGACATAGGTACAGTCAAAAGTGAAAAAAGTAAATACCTCTACTAACTCTGCAATAAATTATCATATAAGAAAGTTATTGGTACCAAACGTTTGGAAATAAAGTCTACTTTTAAATGATGTATATGACATTTGCTTAGGGAGCCATCTATATATCAAAATAAACCCAAACTTTGTTTTTGTTTTTTTTTTTCCTATGGCAAACCAATTCCAATACCATAAATAAATTCTACACCGTTCAATTAGCCTAAGCACAAATTTTCATGAAATTTCTACAATTAGTTTCAGAGATATTTTAAAATGAGCTTATTTTAGGGACTCTATCCAAATTGAAGTTCGGTACTGAATTCTTGAAATGATACAGAATGACTAAGTCACTTCTATTAATGAATTTTTTATTAATTATTTTTTGCCAATATGACCATTTTACTCAACATGTTTTGACTACTGTTATATACGGTGCTAGTAATGTTTTATGACGGCCAATTATTTACATAAGGAATATGGACCCGAAGGAGGGGGGGGGGAGGCTTTGCGGGGGTCTTTTTAAGGGAACCAAATCCGCATTAAGCAAGGAAATCCAAGCTTCGAAGAAAACCACGTAAAACTCCGAATGATTCGGCCGATGGGCGAGATTGGGTTCAAACCCAGCACCTCCCGTCTACCAGCTTTGAGAACAGAACTTCTCGGCCACTGGTGGTGATGAACAAGCTTTCATATTAGATAAAAAATGTCATAAATTTCAACTTACCCTTTCTGTCAGATAAGTTCCCGCTTGTTTCGTCGTGAGTTCGGACTGCCGAATTATGATTTGACTTATTTCTATTCAATAACTCACTCGACTAAAATAATACATCACTCTGTTAATCTTAAATACTTATTTACAAATATATTACAAGATATTTACAAGATTATATTACTTAACATTTAAGTGTTTTAACTTCAATCGAATCATAACGGAGGCGCAACTCAGTTCACAAAAACAAAAGCATTATTCTAAAGTTTTTCAGTTCTGTTCAGTTCACTTACAAGGAGAGGGCCAACCTTGTTAATCACAGATTTTGATTATTTTAATATATGTTGTAGGGTAGAGACCCCTTAGTGTCAGGTTCAACGGATTTTATCCAACGTTCCTTAGTTCTTGAAAAACCGGGGGGGCCTAATAATAGTACACAAGTTAAATACTTACTTTGCAAACGCAATGATAGGTTGGGCGTAGCTCAGTTGGTATGGTGTTTGCCAGCTGATCCGCGGGCCCGGGTTCGATGCCTGAACGCGCTACATTTGTTTTTCTCATTTTTTGTTTTATAAATATACTTGTAAGTATAATTAATAATCTCATTGTCAATTAAAATTTATAATATTGTATATCAATTATAATTTTAACCTATTTAATTTTTTAACTAAATAGTTGTATAAAACATCATAAAACTGTTAATTTATTAAAAATCACTTTTAAAATGTATTTCATATATTCTTTATCGATGCAATGATATTGAGCAGTTGTGTCAATTCGTGATTTTAAAGAAACATCATTTACGCATAACAAAGGAAGTTAATGCGATAATACTATTATTCTGTTTTTAAAGTAACAAGCATTCTCTGCTTTTATTATTATTTTTTTTAATATTCTTTTATTTTATCATAACTAGATGGCACCACAACAGATTTTGTCACGATTTTGGAATTTTTATCATTCAATAATAGATTCAATTTCTTTTTAAACCTCTTTAAAGGATGAGAAATAATAGTTTAAAAATTAAAAAAATGACAAATTTAAGTTTGTTAACATTATAATTAATGTATGATAATAAAATTTGTAATTGAAATTATTAAATAATAATTACAAGTATATTTATAAAAACAAAAAATGAAAAAAACAAATGTAGCGCGTTCGGGTGCCGAACCCGGAACCGCAGATCAGCCAGCGGACGCCGTACCAACTGAGCTACGACCAACCTATCATTGCGGTTTCAATGTAAGTATTTAAGTTGTGTACTATTATTAGACACCCCGGTTTCTCAAGAACTAAGGAGCGTTGGATAAAATCCGTTGAACCTGACACTAAGGGGCCTCTACCCTACAACATATATTAAAATAATCAAAATCTGTGATTAACAAGGTTGGCCCTCTCCTTGTTAGACGTAAAAGTTTTTTTTTTTTTTTTTAAATTCAGGTGTCACTGTCACTGCAAAGGGATACAGAGGGAGCTGTCCGCGACATACTCCTTCCGTTGAGTTTTGCCAGGTCAAACTCAACCACAGTCGTGGACAAGTTCAGGAGGTCTAAACGTTCTGGTGTTCGTATCACCCGTCCAAATTTAGACATTCTAGGAGAATCCTTTTTAACAGAACCAGGAGAATCTTTAAGGTGAGCAGACTCGATGGTTTTCGGAGAAAAGTCATTTGTCTGGAAATTCGCTTCCATCGGTTACAACCTTTGTACTGGTCGAAGCACCTCACCAAACTTAGTTCGTAACTTTCCCAGTCGTACTATGCCGTCTTTACCTGGAAACAACTGGATGACTTTTCTAGAGGCCAATTCATTCTTTTTTCTTTTGTATTAATTATAACAATACAGTCCTCCCCACTTAATCGGGTCACGGATAATCGAATACCCCGCTTATTCGAATAGAATCCTCCGGAACCGATTTTTTTCTATTGGTTCTATGCTATTTTCCCCGCTTAAACCAAACACCTTTTACGAATGTGCCCGCTTAATCGAATAACAACTGTCTGACCGATGTTTGAAAACTGGCGCGGAAAGCACGTTTCAGCTGGAATTTCCTTCCACCTTTTGCCGTTTTAGGTTCCTTTACGCTGAAAACAAATTTTCAGTTCTTCCTGCAATGATTGCGGCCGGCAGGTATATAATGGACAGGTCAAATGATTTCCCCACACCTTGATCTCCCCACCAGCACTTCAGGCTGTTAATCAGGCTTTAATGGCAATGCGCCGTCATTTTGAGACTGGAGATGGTAGTTGTGATATTTTGCACTCATTCGAAAAATAACCCGATATATCCTCCTTTAAAATTCCACTTAAACAAACCACTTTAAACGATTTTTTTAAGGCAGTATAAGTAACATAAATTAGAAGTGGCAAAGTTTTGACCCAATTTAAACGAGCTGCATTAAGTGTGATTTAAACCATATAAAATATGTTACTGACATTAAATTAATGCGTATTTACTTTATATTAGCTTTCGTATTTATTTTAGTTTATGTTATTCTATTAACGATTTATTATGTTGTTAATTAAATAAACCGTAGATGGTTTTAAGATGGTTTAGATGATTTGCCTTTTTAGTACGCATTAAATATTACAGCTATGATTCCTCGTTTAATCAAATACTCCGCTTAATCGAATATTATTTCTGGAACCGCCTATATTCGTTTAAACGGGAACGACTGTATCTCCAACTGAGAATTCGGGATACCTGTTTGACCTTTTACGATAATTTTTCAGCTGTCCCAAATATTCTAGTCGGAAGCGTTTTCTCAAATCTTCACGAATTTTCACCCGATATTCATATCTTCTTTGAAGATAACTTGCATCTATATTGTCCAGATCAGGAACACCACCTTCTTTAATTTCACAAAGAAACATGGCAGGGGTTAGGGGTTCTAATTCAAGATCTTCAGATATGTATGTTAACGGTCTGGAGTTTACAACATTTTCACAATCGCAAAGAATAGTATTAATTTCTCCATATTTCAATGATGCATTTCCTAACACCTTTCTGAGAATATTTTCATCAATCCTATCATACGTTCCCAGAATCCTCCGCACCAAGGAGATGCAGGCGGAATAAATTTTCAAGTAATTCGTTCTACAGTATGCTGCTTAATCACTCTTTCCCAATCTATTTTCTTTAATAAACAATTTGAACCAACGAAATTACTACCATTGTCTGTATAGACAATCTGAGGTCTTCCGCGTCGTGATATGAATCGTCGAAATGCAGGCAAGAAACTGTCAGTGGATAATGAAGTGACAAGTTCGAGGTGAATAGCTCGATATACGGCGCAGGTGAATAAGACAATCCAAGATTTTGACCCATTCTTCAAAAACAAAGGTCCAGCCAGATCAACACCTATGACTCGAAATACAGAACAGTCTTTAATCCTATCTTCCGGCAATGGTGGTATTTCAACATCGTGGGGTTTTGCATCAAACTTCTTACATCTTACACAATTCTTCAGAGCTTTCCGGATCATTTTACGACTTTTTAAGATCCAATATTGCTCTCTTAAGACTGCCATTAATGTTTGAACTCCACAATGTAGTGATTGATTATGTTTCTCAATTATTAGTTTCGTAACAACTGGGTGGTCAGATGGCAAAATTATAGGTAGCCTGAAATCCTCCGAGTCTTCTCTCATAATTATTCTGGATTTAAGTCTTATAAGTCCGTATGGATCAATGAAGGGTTTTAAATGACGCAAGCGTTCATCCTTCTCTGATTTGAAGCAACCTTTTTGCACAATTTTCCATACAATGACTTCAGCTCTTTTAATTTCTTCAATTTTTAAATTCCCAAATGTTCGTTCTTTTTTGTTAGTTTTACAGTTGTCAATAAATCTCTTCATCCAAGCAATGATTCTAATTATCTTCTTGAACTATGAAACTCGAGAAAAATATGGAAATTCTTCATCTACAGAAATCAAAGAAGATATAACTGTCTTCTTTTCTTCACCAACCTCATCCTTTTTCGGAGTTATATCAAAGGCTGGCCAAAAGTTTGGCTCAAGTTTCAGCCACGTCGGACCTTCATGCCATTTCTTAATTTTAAGTGTTTCTACGGAACATCCTCTTGAAATAATATCAGCGGGATTTAAATTCCAGGAACAAACTTCCAGTTTTCCGGATTACTATTTGCCCTAATTTCTTTGACCCTATTCATCACGAATACACCCCAATTTTCTGTATTCTTAATCCAATACAATGTATTCATCGAATCCGTCCAGTAGAATATAGGAATATTTTCCAATTTTAAATCTTGCTTAACCGTTTCCATTAGTCTCACTCCAATAGTGCAAGCTAACAATTCAAGTCTACAAATTGTTGTAGGTTCAGGGGAGCTACTCTTGTACGAGCTTGTACAAGTTGGCACAATACCTCAGCTTTGTTTTTACATCTTAAATAAATGCATGTGGCATATGCCTTTTGGGAGGCATCACAGAATACATAAGACAAATCTGTATTTGAATTAGGATTAAGCATCATATACCGGGAAATTTTCAACTCTGCCAAATGACACAAATCTTTTTTCCATTTAAGAAATTTTTTACTTATATCTTAGTTTTATTGGACACATACATCAGACTTGTGTGCTTGACAACAAGGCCCGCTTATAAGTCATCGTCGATATACAGGGACGAGATAGCACAATGAAATTTACAACACAGAGAATTTTTACATCCGGGAGCTCCACAAAGAGTGTGCAATGGAGCCAGCGGGAGTCGAACCCGACAAGCCTCATACGCTCTAAAGCGATTAGCAGCGTGGTGTCTTAACCACTCGGCCGCGGAGGCCCCCTACTTATATCTTCGGGAAGAGCTTCGTCCCATGTAACTTTTAGCTCCCAACACTTTTGTAGTAAGAGTTTCGGAGTCAGTGTCACACCACATGTAAAACCTATTGGATCATAAATTTTCTGTGCTTCTGATAAGATCACTCTTTTTGAAATGCATTGGTTATCGGATTCATTTATTCCTTTAATGTCGCAACTTAATGTATCTTCTTCTAATTCCCAAATGAGGCCAAGAATAGAAACCATTTTTCTTTTATTTGAATTTTCGGACACTGAAATTTCCGAAAAAGTGTCATTACACGCAATTTCGCTCTTCATTGGCAAATTATAAGCCCAATCTTGCAATTCAAATTTAGCATTCGCTAAAATTTCAAAAGGATCACTTTTAAGTTTTCGCAGTTCTTCTTCATTATTTACACTTGTAATTAAATTGTCAACATACCAAGCTTCAGAAATTTTTTCTGCCGTTGATCTAAGATGTTCAGGTACGTCATCTATTAACTTAGTTAAACTAGCACTCAATAAGAAGGGACTACTGGAAATTCCGAAAACGACTCTCCTAAGTCTATACGTCTTAAAATGTTCCGGATTACCTTGTTCCCACCTTAAGAATATCAAAAAATCTATCTTTCGGATTAAGTCCTATTTGAAGAAAAGCCTTTTTGATATCAGAACTTACACCGATGCATTTTTCTCGAAATCTGTTGATAATTACAGGAATAGTTTCTAGCAAATTAGGCCCGTTTTCTACACAATCATTTATTGACGGAAACCCCTTAATTTTCGCTGACCCATCAAATACTGGTCTTATTTTTGTTATTGTGGAATTCATTTGAATAACGGCACGATGGGGTAAACAATGGCAGGAATTATCATATTCATTTTCAGCTACAATTTCTATAATTTTTTCTTCCTCCCAAGATTTGAAAACCGCTTCGTAATCTTCTAAGAAACCCTTGTCCTTTAAATTTTTACTGTATTTCTTAATCTTCTCTCAGCGACCTCTAGATTATTAGAGAGTGGGGGATGGCCCTCTATCCAAGGTAAACAGACTTCAAATCTGCCTTCGTTATCCCTTTTAACCGTTGAAAGAAAATGTTGCAGTGTTTGTTCTTGCAACTCTTTTTTAGTTTCATTTTCGGATGGATCTAAAATTCCGAAAGTATCAAGATTCCGCAATTCAGCAATTTTATAATCTGATACGTGCATCGAAAATGTAAATGAGTTGTCAGTTTTATTTTCTATTTCCAAAGGAACTTTCCCCATAACTGTCCAGCCTAAGTAAGTTTCGACACATACTAAACCACATTTTAATTTTCTCATCTTACCGGTAAGTAATTTTCCTGCAATATCCGCTTTAATAAGAATATGAATTTCAGTTGGGGATGATTCAAACAGCAATTTTTCCTTCATGTGACTAGTGTCATTCAAATATATTCTATGGTCTTTAAGCTCATGTAATAGGGGTTTTATTTCTATTTGTGGTACATCGGAACAAATTTTAGTTTGATCAAAGGCCTTAAAATTACATTTATAATCACTCTTTACATTACTAAGATTCACAATAAATTGTTTATGGATTTTAGAAACCTCCGTTCCACCAAATAGACTATGAGCAATGTTGCTCTCACTTATACTTTTGTATTGCATCATTTCAGCAACAAACTTCGAAACGTATGACTTTTGTGACCCAGTATCAATTAAGCACCTGACAAAGTTATCTTCACTATTTCCGCAGATTTTTACAATTAAAGTTTGTAACAAAACTTTCTGTGTGTATGTTTTATTTGTTAAAGTGACATTTCTATCGTCAATTTATTTTTTCTCATCTACTTTATTACTCTTTTCAAAAATTAAAGAATTATGTTTTCCACTGCAATGATCGCATCTTATTTTTGAAAAGCAATCTTTTGCTAAATGATTTCTTTTTTCATACAGGGATAACACATTCCGTTTTTTCTCAAACATGCTCGACTTTCTGCTACGGACTTAGAACAAGCTGCAGAATTGTGCTTAACTGATTCAGCGGAATCTCCGCAAAGAATACAATGATTTATCGAAACCTTCAATGAAGCAGCAGTAGGAACTGTAAACTTATTTATTTTTCTCTCCCTCTGCACTTGCGGTGGATTTTGAACGATAACCCTATCTTATATTTGAATCGCAGTTTCTCTGCATTCTATTTCTGCCCGTAGAAATGCAAGCAGTTCGTTGACTTCAAAAAGATTATCCTGAGTTTTCCGTTTACGTTGAAATTCCAAATTTAACTCATTGGGAATTAATTTAAGCAAAACTGGCGTCAGGGCTTAATTTCTACCAAGAAAAGTACCGGAGTCCTAAAATTCTGCAGTACTAAAACGTAGCGTGCCATCTCCCCCCCCCCCCCGGGCCTTCAGTCCGACCCGCATACATATATATATATATATATATTTCATATATTACTTACAAAATTTAAAGCATCTTTTTTTCTTTGGTAAAATAAAAATTTTAAATATATGTACTTGCATACACTTAACTGTCCTCTTTTTAATTTATCACTCCTTCCGAATAGAAATCGTTCCCTAATTTTAATGTTAATTATTCGTTAATGTACAGAGCAGATCCTTGACATGGGCGGCAGTGTTCATGATGAAAAATAAATGGAAAATTCACTAAATTTTTCATACTCGTACACAATAGAAGGCTAAAAACGTCAAACAAACAAAACCTCAAACTGATGCGCCTTGAATTAAAACAAAATAAAATATTCTTTTCAGGTTAGATATCTAAATTTAAAAAAAAAATGATCCAATTAAAAAATATCCTACTGTCATAAAATAAAATTGAACTGAAGGGTAATTTAGGCATCGGTTTTTGCGCTGCGCTTGGAAGCGCTACTGCACTGGGCTCCGGAGCCCTGTATTTATGAGCTCCGGTGAATTTCGACCAGCATTTAAATATTTACCGAAAACAGAGAAGTACCGGAGCTGAGCTCCGGTGGGCTCCGGCGCAAATTAAGCCCTGACTGGCGTTAGTAACGTACCATATGTTCTGGAAGTTACTTCAAGTGAATTTAAACTTCTTATTTGAGTCTCAATATTATCATACAGCTTTCGAAAAGCAAAAGTATTATTTACATTTTTAACTGTTTCTAAATTCAACAATTTTCCCATATGAGCATTTATAATCAGGTCTTTACGACCAAAACGCTTTTTGAGTAGTTCAATTGCTGCTATATAATTTTCACTCGATAGCGAAAACCCATTAATTGCACTAGAAGCGGTTCCAGTAAGGAAGGAATGTAAATAATTAAATTTATCAATGTCAGTTAAACTATCATTTTGATGTATCGCATTGTCATATTGGTTCCAAAAAGATAATCAATAAGCAGGATCTCCATTAAATTTATTAATACTCAATTTCGGTAATTTAATTTTAGAATGAGAACAAGAAGTCAAATTCTCTGTTGAAATACTTTCGTTAACCGAATTTGTTTTCTTAATAGAACGTTCAGGTCAAGGCTTAATTTCTACCAAAAATAGTACCAGAGCCCTAAAATTCTGCTGTACTAAAACCGCTGTACGATCCGCACATATATTTCATATATTTTCAAAATTTAAAGCATCTTTTTTTTCTTTAGTAAAATAAAAATTTTATCTATATGTACAGTCGTGGAAAAAAAAGTAAACACCCCTACTAACTCCTGAACAAATTATCGTAGAAGAAAGTTACTGGTACCGAACGATTGGAAATAAAGTCTACTTTTAAATGATGTATATAAAATTGGCTTAGGGGCATCTACATATTAAAACGAATCCAAACTTCATTTTTTTCAATAGCAATACCCAATTTTAACGAGATATTTCAAATCTTCGGTTCAAACTATGCCTAGACACCGAATTTCAAGTCATTTGACCGATAAATTTTTGAATTATAAACATTCAAAATTGAGTGCTTCTAATGTTAAATTACATTTTCATATTTTTATTTATATCTCCAGAAATTATGCTTCTAATGTGCTAATTTTTTGTGTAGCAATAATACTAATACACCCAAACATAAATACGCTGAAATTGCAATTTTTATAACTTTATGATATGAATTATGAAATTAATACTCGAAAAAATTATAAATTGCAACCTACAATTTTTTTGATGGAATTAGATTTATTAAGTCCTGCTTTATGGAAATCCAAATTTCACATTTTTCTTCCAAGTAGTTTTCAAATTATGCTTAAAAAACGGCAAAATGATGGTTTAAGGGGCCGTCTATAATAGGAGTGAAATTTCTTTTGCTGCCGTGTAATCTAGCAGGCTTCATTGACTTCTTAAGGTGCCTTGATCAAGATGAGGGCTCTCTCGGTTGACAATCGAGTTCCGAACTTCAATTTGGATACAGCCCTTAAAATACGCTCGTTTTAAAATAATTAATTTCTCAGAAACTTATGGTACGAATTGCATAAAAATTTGTTTTTAGGCTAATTGAAGGGTGTAGAGTTCATTTATGCTGTCAGAATTGTGTACTGCTATTGAAAAAAAACAAAGTTACGGCTCGTTTTAATATGTAGATGCCCCCCTAAGCAAATTTTATCTATATCATTTAAAAGTAGACTTTATTTCCAATCGTTCGGTGCCAGTAACTTTCTTCTACGATAATTTGTTGAGGAGTTAGTAGAGGGTGTTTACTTTTTTTTCCACGACTGTACTTGCGTATACTTAACTGTCCTCTTTTCAATTTATCTCTCCTTCTGAATAGAAATCGTTGCCATATTTTAATGTTAATTAATCGCAACATTCTGCAATTAAATAATGTAAGAATCACGATTAGGAAATAAAAGAAAAAATTCGATGCTTTTATCGAAAAAGGCGAAACACTGCTCAATTGCTTTCAATCAAAACAACAAACAATACATAGCAATTATATCTACTTACAAATGAAAGTGACATCGTAAATGTACACAGCAGAGCCTTGGCATGGGTAGCGTTCATGATGAAAAATAAATAGAAAAATCACTAACTTTTTTTCATACTCGTACACAATAGAAGGCTAAAAATCTCAAACAAATAAAACCTCAAACTGATACTCCTTGAATAAAAACAAAATAAAATATTCTTTTCGAGTTAGATATCTAAATAAAAAAAAAAAAAAGATCCAATTAAAAAATATGCTACTGTCACAAAAGAAAATCGAACTGAAGGGTAATTTAGGCATCGGTTTTTCGGAAGTGCTATTGCACTGGGCTCCGGAGCCTTGTATTTATCAGCTCCGGTGAATTCTGACCAATATTTAAATATTTACTGAAAACAGAGAAGTACCGGAGCTGAGCTCCGGTGGGCTAAGGCGCAAATTAAGCCCTGGTTCAGGTTCAACTTTCATTTTTAAAGCATACGTTAGTTTCGATTTCATAGAAATTATTTTTTCAGAATAACCTTCGGCAGTTTCAAATTCAGTTTCTAATTCGCTGTCATCATCCATTAAGTTTTGGATCTGCTCATCTAAAGTTGTTAAATTATTATACTTTGAGTTTAACTGATCAATATGTTCCGTAAGAACAGGAACTTCCTGTACTGATTCTGCAAGATACTGCTCACCAGTATTAATTTCGTAGTCGCAGTTCTAGAAACAGCACTTTTCTTCTTTAGTTTTTCAATATCAGACATATTTAATTCGTAATTTTAAATATAATTAATTTTATAACAACCTAATATAAGAACAATAATATAACTTTCAAAATATAGTCAGTAACTTTCAAAATAATCCCGTTCTCAAAATACGTTATCAATCAATATTATTAATATATCATCTTCAAAAGAATTAAGCATTCAAGACATTTATTTTTATGCTCAGTTCTTCATTATATTCAAGATCAAAAAAGAAACCATCAACAATATTCTTTTCAATAGAACTAAATACAGTGAAACCCCGATTTACCGTAACCCGCATTTAACGATTTCCCGCATATAACGTCATTTTTCACTAGTCCCAATTAATTTCCTATAGTTGTAATGTTAAAAAATCCCGGATTTAACGTTATCATTTTAAATATTTTCCGCATTTAATGTTTTTTTTCAGCGGTAAAAAGTCAACGAAATTCTTCTAAAATAGTCACAAATTGTGATTAAAATAAATATATATACCGGGTGTCCCAAAAAGGACTGACTGATTTTAAAATTCAATAACTTCCAAACGGTGAGAGATATTAAAAAAATTCTTGCAGGAGGGTTATGCATAAAGTCAAAAGTTTTTTTACAGTGATTTTCGATTTTAGTTCGAATTACAAACAATAGATTGCGCTGCGATCAATAGAGGCTAAATTCAGGCTCGATTTTTGGTACTTCGTGGCCCGGATAATACATTTCCATCTCCTTTTTCAGCATGGAACAACAGAAAGGACCTCAGAGTAAAGATAAGAAGTAGAGGCCGAATCCCATTGTTATTTCGGTCAGAACTTGAGGCACACATGTTTCCGGCTTTCATCGCCAAAAGGTTGTCTTTTATGGCGGTGATCACCTTATTGGCAACTGTCGGATTTGATTTATGCGAGAGAAACGCCGATGCTAGAAAGTTTCAGCGGGAACCAGAGGAGAAAAACCGGTTTGGCGCGTATTCTCTGCCCACCATCACGTGACGGTGGGTAGCGATCCCGGCGTCAAGAAAGGGTTGCTATTTCTGAGTCCAGTTATATGAGAAGTCTATGGAAAGGACCAAAAATCGAGCCTGTATTTAGCGACTATTGCTTACAGCGCCATCTATTGTTTGTAATTCGAACTAAAATCGAAAATCACTGTAATAAAACTTTTGACTTTATGCATAACCCTCCTGCAAGAATTTTTTTAATATCTGTCACCGTTTGGAAGTTATTGAATTTTAAAATCAGTCAGTCCTTTTTGGGACACCCGGTATATATTTTTTTTTTATTAATACGCTCAAAATTCGGAATATATCCTATTTTTGCCTTTCTTACCAACTGCGGGTACAATATTCGAAAACCCTCCTCTCTTCCATATGCACCAATCCTTTTTTAATTTATTCGATTTTGCTTTTTGTACTAGAACGGAACTGATAGCATTCGTTAGAATTTGTTTATTAATTTTAAATGGTAAAATATAGATTATTCCTTTGAAATAGTGAAGACCAATAATAAAGGTTACAAAAAATATCCTCTAAGTTTAGATTTCTGTTGTAACTATTAAAAATAGTACGTAAAATAAAATAACCCAATTCTTTAAAATGTAATTTAGAAAAATTATGTCTAAATCATTGTAAATTAAAAAATGGAACGTATCTTACCTAAATTAGTCTTTCTTTTACGCTCGGCGTTTTGTTTTCATCTTGCCCCGATTTAACGTCATTTCTGTATGGTCAACGTTAAATCGGGGTTTCACTGTATTCAAAACTTTCGTCTATAAATAACTTTTCATTCAATTAAGATCAAATCAAATCGGCGCGCCATAAAAATATGCAGGGGCGTAGCTACCGTGGAGCAGTTGGAGCAAACTGCTCCAGGCGCATGAATCTTAAGGGCGCAAAATAAGAGCGAAATAAAGTTTTGTAAAAATATTTGCATTTTTTTTTCATTATTAATCAGATATTATAGATGAATCTTTTTACAATCAGCATATTAGTTTACCTTGTGTTTAACCTTAACTTTCGATTTAAAAGATGTTTTTATACACCGTTAAAAGAAATTATACTTCTATTCGCAAAGTTTTAATTTGAATTCATACCATATTGCAGCCTCAAGTAACTTCTCCAACACCGTTTCAGCATGTCTGATGTTTTCCTGTAACTTTTCAGTAGATTGTTGATTTTTTGTTGAAGATTTTCAAATCTTTAAGCAACCAAAGCTTATTTACAAAACTCTCATCAGTCACTTTATTGCCTACCCCTATTTTTCAAACAATAATCTTCCAGGTAGGTTTCTATTGAAAATGTTTTAGAAATTTATCGTGATTACTGTACGGTAATAATGGTAGCCAAAAAAGTCACTGCTGAGCAACCTATATTTATGGTGTAACAGCAATAGCTTAGCTATTTAGTTATTTTACGATATATAAAAAAAAAGGGAAAAAAGAAAAGCAATAGTTTGACAAGTTGGAAAAAATTATTGACCACTTTACAATAAAAAACCAAGAAAAAAAATTTCGAAGGATTTTTTTTTTTTTTTTTTTTTTTTTTTTTTTTTAAGTGGAAACTAAACAGGTATCAATACAGATTACAAAACGCTAATAAGAGCCAGATTTAGGCATACTCCACATTAGCCCACGAAGACAAAATTTAGAGGAGGTGAGGGGAAAGCGGCAAATTAAATTTTGTGCTTACTGTTTTTGAGATTTTGTAAATATTGCAAAGCTCAAATGCAAGGTTGATAAGCCTTTAAGTTAGTATCAAATTATAAGTTAAGTATCAAATTCAGTTTTCCTTGGTTAGGACTTGATTATAGCCTATGCAAATTTACATCACGTTTTCCGAAAAGCATTTTTCCGCATTAAACCTTATTTGATCACAGAATTTTAGGATTAAATAAGGCAAAACATATTTTTTGAAAATAGTAATGCGAGTTTGCTTACGCTTTAATCAGGCCCTGCATCCCTCCACACGAACACCATCCGATATCACATATTAGTAGTCAATGAATTTTCGAATTATAAAATGAAAAAAAAAATGGAGTTACTCCACTTAACTTTCCAAACAGTTTATAGAAATACTTTGTGTTCAAAACAGTATAACAATGAATACAAACTCAAATCCAAATTTTATACAAAGGTGAAATATTTCCACTGGTGATAAAGACCTCGTGTTTAAAAGAAAACGTGCACTTTCATTCATAAAGCTTAAACATTTTCTAATGACATAATTTTCAACAAATTTTCATTCCCGTGCTGAAACAAGGCCTATAAATAATTTAAAAAAAGACTAATTAAGTCATGTTCTGATAGTCTTAGACTGGCTAGTTGGTGCACCCTAAACCAGGTAAAGCTGCGCTCTCCCTCAAGTGAAGCTAATAGTATTTACAAAATTTGCTGCAAGCATTAGATTTGAACATTCTTAAATTACATAATAATTAAAAGAAAAATTCACTTTTTTGAAGCTTTTATTCTTATTATTATTATTAATGATTTTTTATTTCTCTTTGCAAAGCAAAATAATTGTATTTTTTCCTGGAAAGTTCTTTGTTTCAAAGGATCATTTAAATCTTTAAAAACCTAATGCATATTCTGTAATTCTGCTTGTCACCAAGAATTACCAAGTCTGTTACCCAAGAATTCAGTCTGTCTGGAAACAAAGAGCGTTGCCTCTATTGCAAAATATATATACATATTTTTAAATTTATTTTTTTGTAAAATCATTTATTAAATATTTGTTTGAAATGGGAATAGGCTTCCTGTATTTGTGCACTGATGGGATTGTAATTTCCCCTATATCCTTCTGGGACCTGAGCAAAGCAAAATATATTATAAAACACCCATTTTAATGGACGTCAGGTCTCAGGAGGATATAAATGTTTATTATATTGATTTTTGACAAAATATTGAACAAAAACATTTATAAAGAATATTTTTCGGCAAAGAAAAGGTAAGTCAAACATTCTTTATTGTTAAAAATTGCATTTAAAATATGAAAACCAGACTGATCCAATATTGTCTATAAATGTGATAATCGGAACGGCGCGGCGGCCAGCTGTTTTGCATATACGTTAGAGTTCAACTCGGCGCCCTTTGAAGGTTCCTTTTAACAGATTATACCCTGTTGCGAAGGATTTTTTTAAAATACAGTACATTCTGCATAAGACGGAAATCTTTAGACAGTTTACTGTATAAAAATCTATTTTAAAGAGACTTTCCTTCAAAATCAAATTAATAATATTTACACATTCCTTAATATTACTAGCAGCATTAAGATTTTTTAGCCTCCTAAAAAGTTTAAAATAAGTTTAATTAATCATAGCATTCTTATATAGTAGTAAAATTCTGCATACTTAGAATCTTATATTAGTCACTGGCAAGCTAATGTTAAACGAATGGCGGCATTCAATACTAATTTCTCATTTACATTTCAATATTTTAAAATGATTTTTTTCTTTTGCATATAATGTAGGAGATCTAGTACGTCATAACGGTTCTATTTATACTGTTTCGATTTTTCCCCCTAAGGGTACTTTCAATTTCGGATCCAGTTCCGAAATTGAAAGCATCCCCAGAATTAAAAATCCCTGCCGGCCCGGTCTACAAGCAGAGGTAGATTTAGAAGTTAAGTAATATACTAATTTCACAAACACACACACAAAAAAAACTAAATCATGATTAGAAAAACCCACTTTAACAATTTTATCTGGCCGCTTTTAACGAGTTTTCATCTCATTTTATGTAGCTTTCATTACAAAAAGCTACCTATTGCAGCCGTTTTAGGTAGCTTTCTATACAATACAGCTACCTATTGCAGCCTTTCGGAGGAAAGCGATTTCAAAAAATTTTGGTATATTTTCATCGATCATGACCCCCAGACCCCGAAACCACCCTCCGTTCAAAATTTATATATATGTAGAAGTTATTGTTTGTAAAATGTTAATATATAGATGATTTGAATAAGTAGACGTTTGAATCACAACACGTACACTTTAATACAATTCTATAAGGGTAACTTTACATCACTTCGTTGATACTTTTCTAGGAACAGATGTCATATTCGCCCCATATTGGCGCGATTTTTTTCTGTCGCCAATATCATATAGGCAACAGGTACTTAACTTGCGCCAAAGTGCTTCATGTGGTAACCTGGATTATGTTGTTTATGCTGTTGATGTTTTCGCCAAATTGGCAACCGAAAAAAATCGCGCCAATATGGGGCGAATATGACATCTGTACCCTTTTCTAAATACAGCACCTTTCTTACTTAAAACTTACAACATATTTCTTACGAATAATCTGATTAGGCTTAACAATACCTTCCTTGGCATCTCATAAGCCGCTGCTTCATGCACAACATTATTTTTTAGACTGACTCTTTTCTAATTTTTGAATATGTCCAAACCTTGATCTCGTGATTGTGAATTTTCATTACTCGTGCTTTCAAATTATGGATAATAAAAATACCAGAGCATCAGTTAATTTGTTGATCATGTACGTCATAAAGAAAATAAAGTATGTTTAAATTTAAATCCTACAAATCGGTCATCCTGACATGATGGCGTCCCGACATCATCATCTTGGCTTATTATTTCTTTTTTATGTTTAAACAGCTACACTCTTGAGACTTTTACACATTTTTCTTTCACATAAAATTTTGATTATAGGTTCAATACACATACACGTATATTTAATCTATCCAACTCGTCCACGAGTTTAACCCATAGACCACGGCTTCATGTATTCGGCCCCGGTTAATGTCTTCCCTGGACCTTCATGATCTCCTACTTTCTTTACTTCATACCGATCATGATTCTTGGTTGCAGTTATCTCATATGGCCCCAAATATTTTTCTTAAAGTTTGATAGTATTGCCAAATTGCGTCCTTTTTATGGCGACGATATCTCCTATTTTGTATTTTCGTGGCTGTTTTCTTTTCTTATCAAACTGCACCTTGTTTTCTTCTTGTATTTTGAGTATATTTTTCTTTGCTTCTTCTCTCATGTCTTCGCGTTCTTCCATCATACATTTGGTAAATTCTTCTTCCAAAATTTTCTTGATGTTCTGCATGTCACTGTCCTTCATTTTAACTCCTGTCATTAATTCAAAAGGACTTGGTGCTTCGTGTTACTGTGCTATTGATAATTCTTTGTAATTTTGGTACATACTTATACCACTTGGATTCATCATTATATGGTTCAGGTTGAACTAAAATTTCGCCTGTAGATCTTTTTGCGTTATTATTTTCCTTTTCTTTAACATTTTTTGTTTTATTTTCAATAGGATTATCAGTTATTTTCTTATCAGAATTGTTTTTGGACTTTTTCTTTCTAACCGTTTTTCTTTTAGGTCTTTTTCTACTCTTTTTGTGTTTATTTTCTGTTTCCTTCTCAGTATCTTTACTTTCGGATCTCTCCTGTCTAGTGATGATGAATTTCTTATCGGTTTCTTTTTCCTTACTCGGGATCACAGGAGCCGTAAAATCCGAGGTGCTCCATTTGTTAATGTCATTATCTAAATACTGTCGTACTTGTTTATTGATGATTTCCTGCTCAACTAAAGAGAATCTTTTTGGACGTTCGCAGATAGGTTTTTTATCTTCCGTTAGTATTTTCATGTTTAATCCATTATCTTTCGTTTTGATCGTTTTGCAGGATTTTATTAATCCTCGTATTTCTTCTCTGTTAACTGAATTTGTAATATGAGTTAAATCCATTCCGCCATTTTCGCAGTCGATATTAACCGTATCTTCGTAACCTCGATTATTGTTGCTTATATTTGGTGTGGCTACTTCATCTGTTTTGGAAGGGACTTTATTAATTTTAATGTAACCTACTCGTACTTTATTGTCGTTTATTATTCTAACAACATCAATGGCGGATCTAAGGGGGGGGGGCGAAGGGGCGATCGCCCCCCCCCCCTTGGGCTAATAAAGGGTTTGTAAAACGACATTATCCATCCTCACGGTAAATGACTTGGGGCGGAGCTCGAGCTTGGCGCGACCCGACCCGAGTCGCGCCACTTTAAATCCACGAAACTCAGACTGGGTCAGGTCTTTTCTCTTTTAGAGTCGGGTCGTGCCCTGATCTTAATTTTTTCTGCAGATTCGGGTCGGACCAGACTTCTTTTCCCTCCAGATTGAGCCTGGCCTGGACATCATTTTTCCTAAATGACTGCAATGGCCAAAAGTTACAGGTCGGGGCTCGGCCTGGAATGAAAGCTAAACATTCGGTCCGTGTCAGCCCGTATGATAAGCATTATTGGCCCAAACACGACCCGTGCACTCCTCTAAATTCTTCCTCAGAGCCCAAGTTGGTTCGACCCGACCCGGGTCGCGCCAGTTTAAATCCACGAGATTCGGGCTGGGTCAGGTCTTTTCTCTTTTAGAACCGGGTCGTGCCCTAATCTTAATTTTTTCTGCAGATTCGGGTCGGGCCAGCCTTTTTTCCCCTCCAGATCGAGCCTGCTGGCCTGGATTTCATTTTTCCTAGAGGTCTGCACTGGATAAAATTTCCAGATTGGGGCTCGGTCCGGAATAAAAGCTCAACATTCGGTCCGTGTCAGCCCGTATGATAAGCATTATTGGCCCGACCACGACCCGTGCACTCCTCTAAATTCTTCCTCCCGAGCCCAAGTTGGTCCGACCCAACCCGGGTCGCGCCAGTTTAAATCCACGAGACTCGGGCTGTGTCAGGCCTTTTCTCTTTTAGAACCGGGTCGTGCCCTGATCTTAATTTTCTCTGCAGATTCGGGTCGGGCCAGACTTCTTTTTCCTCCAGACCGAGCCTGGCCTGGACTCCATTTTTCCTAGAGGCATGCACTGGCCAAAATTTCCAGGTCGGGGCTCGGCCCGGAATAAGTGCTAAACATTTGGTCCGTTTCAGCCCGTATGATAAGCATTATTGACCCAACCACGACACGTGCACTGCTCTAAATTCTTCCTCCCGAGCCCAAGTTGGTCCGACCCAACCCGGGTCGCGCCAGTTTAAATCCACGAGACTCGGGCTGTGTCAGGCCTTTTCTCTTTTAGAACCGGGTCGTGCCCTGATCTTAATTTTCTCTGCAGATTCGGGTCGGGCCAGACTTCTTTTTCCTCCAGACCGAGCCTGGCCTGGACTCCATTTTTCCTAGAGGCATGCACTGGCCAAAATTTCCAGGTCGGGGCTCGGCCCGGAATAAGTGCTAAACATTTGGTCCGTTTCAGCCCGTATGATAAGCATTATTGACCCAACCACGACCCGTGCACTCCTATAAATTCTTCCTCCCGAGCCCAAGTTGGTCCGACCCGACCCGGGTTGCGCCAGTTTAAATCCACGAGACTCGGGCTGGGTCAGGTCTTTTCTCTGTTAGAGTCGGGTCGTGCCCGGATCTTAATTTTTTCTGCAGATTCGGGTCGGTCCAGACTTCTTTTTCCTTCAGATCGAGCCTGGCCTGGACTTCATTTTTCCTAGAGGCCTGCACTGGCCAAAATTTCCAGGTCGGGGCTCGGCCCGGAATAAAAGCTAATACATCTTACTTATTTGTCATTCGTAAAAATTATATTTGTTTTGTACATCTGTTTAGTGAAATCTTTAGAAATTTAATTTGATTTGATAAGTTACAGAGATGCATTTTTTTAAATTTACTTTTTTACTTTGTAGAGCTTAAAAATTATGATTTTCTTTTATCAACCGTTTCTGTCATTCTAAACTGATTATCTTACTGGATTTTTATTTGAATGTAATTGAAGTCATATTTTTACGTAGTGTTAACGTACATAATTGCCTAAATAGTCATCGTTATAGTCATTAATATTGTTGTTTTCCTGTATTCATGAATTTCGAACATAATCTGAAAATAAAATATGAGCATAAGCAAGTGTACTTTATGAATAATTTTAATTGCAAAATGCAGGCAGGGCTGGAGTTGATTTTTTAGCTTTTATACAGAGCGGGGCCAATAGTTTTATTTTTTTTTATGTGGGTTGGACCTGGGCTTGGGCCTGATAACTTTAGCCCAGGTAAACCTCTAACTGACATATCGAAGCCAGCTTAACTTTTTTTTTAAATGCTTAATTTCAGCCATCATCCCATAACTACTGACTATACTGGGTGTCCTAAAATGGACTGACTGATTTTAAAATTCAATAAATTTCAAATTGTGACAGATATTAAAAAAATGCAGGAGGGTTATAGATGTCGGGAACAGGGGTGATTATGTTCCAAATTTTCCGAAAATTTAACCCTGCTCGCTGCGCAACCCGCGATTTCCACAGCCAACGTAAAAGTGGCAAAATTTGCGCAACCCACAATTTCCGCAGCAAATCTTTATTTTTATGATCTAATTCTATTAAAAAAAACACTGTTTCACCAAGATTTTGGGACATATTTTACTCTAAAATGTGTGCAGATTTGAAATGTGTAATAAAAAATATGCGCAATTTTTTAACCTATTTTGATAAAATAATAATAATAATAATAATAATAATAATAATAATAATAATAATAATACGCAGCTCCAGGGTTAAGGCATTCGGTTCCAAAAATTTAGAAAATTCACCTATCCCAAAATTCGGACATACAAATAATCGCAAATTTTGATAAAAGGTTTCCATAAAAAATCTATTTCGTCAATCGTTCACAGAAAATAACTTCAATTTCGCCGAATGATCACTGAAAAAACAGGAATTTGGACAGGGAGCCACGGAAAACATGCGAAATTCTTCAAATGATCTCAGAAAAAACGGGAATTTGGACAAGGAGCCGCAGAAAACATGCGAAATTTTTCAAATGATCACAGAAAGCGCGAATTTCTTCAAAATGCAGCGGAAAAGAACACGAATTTCGTTAAAGAATCGCGGAGAAAACGCAAATTTTGTCAAATAGCCGCGAAAAAAAAATCCCGCGAATTTCGTCAAAGGATCGTGGAAAAAACACGAATTTCTTTATAGAATCGCGAAAAAAAAAACGAATTTAGTCAAAGAATCGCTTAAAAAACGCGAATTTAGTCAAAGGATCGCTGAAAAAACGCGAATTTTGCAGAAGGGTCACGGAAAAAAACGCGAATTTTACCAAAGGTCCGCAAAATTACACTAATTTCGTCAAAGGGTTGCAGAAGAAACGCAAATTTCATCAAAGGGTCGAAGACGAGCGAATTTCATCAAAGAGTCGTGGTAAAAATGCAGTGGTCTCTTTAGAAAACAGCACACTTACATACGTTTATTATAATAGGTATAATTTTTAACTTGAAATAATATACTGAACTAATTTTTGAAAAAAAAAAAAAACAAGTTAATCCAAACCCAGCTTGCAGGAATCTACACTCAGCCTGAAATCGATCGGAATCCAAAACAGCTAACCCAACCTGCAACAAAAATAATCAGTGCCAGAAGGGAAACCCCCATCTGCTGTAACCTTTCAGAAAATTTTCTTTGAATTTCAGAATTTTTTTTTCTTTTTTACTCTACCACTGATAATTTTTTGTAACTGCGATTCTTGATTTTAGTTTAAAATAGCAACGAAGATGATGCTGGAAGCAAGAGGCGCTAAATCGGTTCCCGGAGAAGGTAGGATTAACGACCATCGTTTACAGTGCCATCTATCGCTGTTATTATACAGTAAAATCAAGAATCACAGTAAAAAAATCTCATGACATTTTACATAACCCTCCTGCAAGATTTTTTTTTAGCTGTCACCATCCGAAAAGTACTAAATTTAAAAATCCATTTAAGGACGCCCAGTATGTTTTTTAATAAGTTTCAAAGCATTCTTTACTGAATTACAACTCACCTTAGATATAAAGAGACAAGCAGTCTTATACCAAATTAGTATTTTTTTACATAATTCTGGAGATTAAAAAGCATTCCTAAATGATTATTTGGATGTGTCTGTTATGGAGATTTTACTGCATATAGTTTTTATCTTCAAAAATACTTAGACTTTCTTTAAAAAAAAAAAACGGGTCAACCCGAACCCTTCTCGCAAGTCGCAGTAGTGAAAACCCAATCCAAAACTGACCCAAACCGGATATAATGCATATCAATCTGCCCCAAACCCAACGTGCTAGGCGCAGCTAAAAAGTAAAAATCAACCCGACCTGTAGCAGAAAAGTAGAAGTCAACCGGGCCCAAACCCGACCCGCATCGAAAAAGTAGAAGTTAACCCGGCCCATAGCAAAAAAGTAGAAGTTAACCCGACCCACAGCAAAAAATAGAAATCAACCAGACCCAAACGCGACCCGCAGCTATAAAGTAAAAGTCAACCCGACCTGTAGCAGAAAAGTAGAAGTCAACCGGGCCCAAACCCGACCCGCATCGAAAAAGTAGCAGTTAACCCAGCCCATAGCAAAAAAGTAGAAGTTAAGCCGACCCACAGCAAAAAATAGAAATCAACCAGACCCAAACGCGACCCACAGCAAAGAAGCATAAGTTAATCCAACCAGCAGCAAAAAATAGAAGTCAACCGGACCAAAACCCGACCCACAGCAAAAAGTAGAAGTGACACGACCCGCAGTGAAAAAATTAGCCCCGACCCGCGCATCAGATTGGAGTTTCCAAATTTTTAAAATCGCCCCCCCCCTTGAGGACTCTCCAGATCCGCCCTTGAACAACATCTTCCTCGACTTTTAACGTCAAGCCTTCGACTGCTTTTCTACCTATTATTAAATCATAGTCAATTTCTTGTACTATGTAAAATTTATCTTGTATTTCTATACCATCTACATAAACTTTATGCAAGAAATAACCCGTTGGTTTAATCTCTTCTCCACCTAAGCCCGATATAGATATATTGTCGCTGGTTAACTTTGGCGCGTTTATTACCGTATGATATCTTGAATTGGCGATTGAAATATCACTCCCTGTATCGATTATTATGTTTGTTTTTATTCCTTGAATATTCGGGATTCTTCCTTTCTTTCCATTTAACGTGCCCGTGTTAACTACTTTTCTTTGCGTGTTTTGGCTCCAATCTTGGTATTTCGTTTCTCGCCAATTTTGATTACGTTGCGGGTTATAATTTGAATAATTTTGTTGTGTTTTACTTCCCATGGTACAATTCTTACTCACGTGATCAGGTCTGCCACAATTATAACATATTATATGTGCCTCGTTTCTTCCATGGTTCACATTGTGCCTATTGTCAACCTGGCGCCTTTTCGAATCGGCGTAGTCAGCCACTCTCGATCGTTTAGCCTCAAAACTCCCACTTGTATTCCTTATAGCTTGTTTATTGCAAACCCTTCGTGCCGTTTCGTAAATATCTAATTTGTTTACTAATTCGTCTATCTTTTTTATTATTAACAATTCCTCTGCAAAATGTGTCTTTGTTTCCGCAGGTAAATTATGCCTAATTTGATTAACTACAATTAATTCCGATAATTCCTCAAAGCTATCTATTTCAAGGCTGTCGATCCATTGTTTAAAATATACCTTGATCTCATAAGCGAAATCGCGCCAATTAGCCGATGGCTCTTTTTTGAGTGAGAAAAATTTCAGCCTAAACTCTTCTGGCGATAGTTTGTACCGTTTTAAAAGAATACTTTTTATATAGTCATAATCTTGCATTTCGGGTTCACTCTCCCTGGTTATTATATTAATCACATCTAATGGCATTAGGTTAATTAAATAGTTGACCCATTCTTTTTTATCAATGCCCGTTTGCGCCATTTGCCTTTCATACATAGTCAAGTATAAACTAATATCATTTGTACTATCGTATTTTGTTAATAATCTAAGCAATTCATATTGCTTACCTGAATTAGTCCTTGTGTCCACATCGATGTGCTGTCTTGAATTTTCTTGTAGTTGTATATTCTTAATCTCAAATTCTCTTTCGCGATCTTTTTCTTCCAATTCTATTCTCCATTTTCTCTCTTCCATTTCCATTTTCAGTTTCTTTTCTTCAAGTTCCGATTGCGCTTTTAGTTTCTTTTCTTCAGTCTCTGCTCTTAATTTCTTTTCTTCAAGTTCAGATTGCGCTTTTAGTTTCCTTTCTTCAGTCTCTGCTCTTAATTTCTTTTCTTCAAGTTCGATTCCACTTGCGCTTTTCTAGCTGCTACAATTACTTCTAGGCGGTCCTTTATAAAATCTTCATCGTAATCTTCCCAGTTTTTAATTAGCTTTATTAGGGCATGGATTGTCAGTTTTCTGGTGGTTGAATTCCACATTCCTCACAGAGATCTATTAGATCAATTCTTTTAGCTTTATTTAAGGATCCCATGTTTTCGATTAATATTTGACTAACTATTCCACTACTAGTTGCTTAATATCCCGGCATCGAGCCCCCAGATTTGTAGAAGTTATTGTTTGTAAAATGTTAATATATAGATGATTTGAATAAGTAGACGTTTGAATCACAACACGTACACTTTAATACAATTCTATAAGGGTAACTTTACATCACTTCGTTGATACTTTTCTAAATACAGCACCTTTCTTACTTAAAACTTACAACATATTTCTTACGAATAATTTGATTAGGCTTAACAATACCTTCCTTGGCATCTCATAAGCCGCTGCTTCATGCACAACATTATTTTTTAGACTGACTCTTTTCCAATTTTTGAATATGTCCAAACCTTGATCTCGTGATTGTGAATTTTCATTACTCGTGCTTTCAAATTATGGATACTAAAAATACCAGAGCATCAGTTAATTTGTTGATCATGTACGTCATAAAGAAAATAAAGTATGTTTAAATTTAAATCCTACATATATATATATATATATATATATATATATCTGATCTATGTCACACTCTAACTCTCGTAATTATAAACCGATTTCGATGTAATTCGGTGTGTACATAGTACATACCAATGTCTCGACCGAGTTCGTTGGCTAACTTCATCCGCCGTTTTGTTTCAAAATGACGGCCATTTAAAATTTTTAAAAAAATGTAAAATTTGAAATGTGGTACCAAAAAATTAAAAATGGAAAAATATTTTTTTCTTATGCATTTGACCTTTATACAAAGATTCTGGAGCAGGTTTTGTTTCGTCTATATCTTAAAAAATGGCTGAGTTATAGCATTTTGAATTTCTAGCGTGGCTGGCATTTTGAAACGTCCTGAATTTTGTCACGCGATAAAAGGCGTATTTATGAACCGATTTCGATGTAATTCGGTGCGTACATAGTACATACCAATGTCTCGACCGAGTTCGTTGGCCAGCTTCATCCGCCATTTTGTTTCAAAATAGCGGCCATTTAAAATTTTTAAAATAATTTAAAATTTGAAATGTGGTACCAAAAAATTAAAAATGGAAAAATATTTTTTTCTTATGCATTTGACCTTTATACAAAGATTCTGGAGCAGGTTTTGTTTCGTCTATATCTTAAAAAATGGCTGAGTTATAGCATTTTGAATTTCTAGCGTGGCTGGCATTTTGAAACGTCCTGAATTTTGTCACGCGATAAAAGGCGTATTTATGAACCGATTTCGATGTAATTCGGTGCGTACATAGTACATACCAATGTCTCGACCGAGTTCGTTGGCCAGCTTCATCCGCCATTTTGTTTCAAAATAGCGGCCATTTAAAATTTTTAAAATAATTTAAAATTTGAAATGTGGTACCAAGAAATTGAAAATGGAAAAATATTTTTTTCTTGTGTATTTGACCTTTATACAAAGATTTAGGAGGAGTTTTTGTTTCGTCTATATCTTAAAAAATGGCTGAGTTTCAGTATTTTGAATTTCTAGTGTGGCTGACATTTTGAAACGTCCTGAATTTTGTCACGCGATAAAAGGCGTATTTATGAACCGATTTGGATGTAACTTCGTTTATACATAGTACATACCAATGTCTCGACCGGGTTCGTTGGCCAGCTTCATCCGCCATCTTGTTTAAAAATGGCGGCCATTTAAATTTTTAAGAAAAATTTAAATTTGAAATGTGGTACTAAAAAATTGAAAATTGAAAAAATATTTTCTTCTTATGTGTTTGACCTTGATAAAAAGATTCGGGAGCAGTTTTAGTTTCGTCTATATCTTAAGAAATGGCTGAGTTATAGCATTTTGAATTTCTAGCGTGGCTGACATTTTGAAACGTCCTGATTTTTGACACGTAATATGATAATTTATGAACCGATTTGGATGTACCTTTGTGTGTACATAGTACATACAAATATCTCGACCGAGTTCATTGGCCAGCTTCATCCGCCATCTTGTTTCAAAATTCATTTAAAAAATTAAAAAAAAAAATTAAAATGAGATACCAAAAAATTGGAAAATGAAAAAGATTTTTTTTGTATGTGTTTGACCTTAATACAAAGATTCCGGAACAGTTTTTGTTTCGTCTATATCTAAAAAAATGGCTGAGTAATAGCATTTTGAATTTCTATTGTGGCTGACATTTTAAAACGACCTGATTTTTGTCACGCAATAACAGGCGTATTTATGAACCGATTTGGATGTAACTTGGTCTGTACATAGTACACACCAATGTCTCGACCGAGTTCGTTGGCCAGCTTCATTCGCCATCTTGTTTCAAAAGGGTTGCCATTTAAAAATAAATTAAATTTAAAATTTAAAATGAGGTATTAAAAAATTGGAAAAGGAAAAAGATTTTTTTATGTGTTTGGCCTTGATACAAAGATTCCGGAGCAGTTTTTGTTTCTGAAAATTTGTTCTTTTGTTTACATCTTAAAAAATGTTTGAATTATAGCACTTTGAATTTCTAGCATGGCTAACATTTTGAAACGATCTTGTATTTGTCACGCGATAACACACGTATTCGCCTATTTCGATATAAGAAGGCATGTGGATAGCATACATCAATACCTCGACCAAGTTCGCTGGCCAGATTCATCAGCCATCTTGTTTCAAAATGGCGGCCATTAAATAAAAAAAATATATATATATTTAAAGTGAGGTGCAAAAAAATTAGAAATTGAAAAAGATTTCTTTCTTAAGTATTTGACCTTGATATAAGGATTCAGGAGTAGGGCTGGGCGATACATCGATAAAATCGATATAAATTATAAATCGCGATGACGATATCAAAAAATCCTATACAACGGTACATCACGATTCTCGTAATCGTGATGTAAACCGCGATTATCGTAATCGTGATGTAAACCACGATTACCATAATCGTGGTGTAAACCGCGATTATCATAATCGTGATGTAAACCGCGATTATCATCATCGTGATGCAAACCACGATTATCATAATCGTGATGCAAACCACGATTATCATACTTTTTCATTAAACTGCAATCGGCGCTTTTTCAACTTCGAGTACTCAAAATTCTACCATTCTAAACCGCAGGTTATTACGATGATCATCATACTAATGGAGTATTTTATCCCTGCCTAAACCATGATGATTCCTGCCTAAACCATGATGACATTAAATACCGAATAATCGGTTGCGATCATCATGATACGTCTCACCCTAAACCATGATCACTCCTCAAGATTTTCCCAGCTTCAACCGTGATATTAACCGAACCCTCAGTTTTCGATAAGCATGATACTATCATGGTATTATCATGGTATTACCATGGTATTACGCTGTCATTTCTCTCAGCGTAAACGGTTTTTCAAAAGGGGAAAAAGTGATAGTTTCGGTGTTCAGGTTCAGATGACGGGCGATAAATATGATACAGCTGGTTTTTCTCATGTAGTTGCCGACAGCAAATGATATTGTTTGTTTTGTTTTTTCTTCAATCTGGTTCAGCGGTTTTGAATGAATATTTGTTCGTTGTTAATGAACAATATGTGAATCAGGGAGATAAATAATTGAAATATTACATTTTATTTGCAACAGTGGATTTAATTGGACAAATGAAATAATACTTCCATAGCAATATATATTAATGTTTATTCCAGGTTCTTTTTTTATGCAGATATTTCTACTTCTCTGAAGCTCGTTTTTTTTTTCTTCTTCCTGGTAGTTTCTTTTAAAAATTGACATATGTGAGTATTTGGTATTTACTGCCTCTGTCATTGTTTGTTTGTGGGGAGTGGGGGAGAATATTTAGATGTCAATATTTATTTAATGTCACTAGAATTCAAAATAACAAACAGGGCAGAAAAATTAAGCAGTTAAAGCTTGTGTACTGACAATCAAAAGAGGAAAGACGTAAATTGTTCGGTGTGTGTGTGTGTGTGGGGGGGGGGGGGGGGGGTTAGTTGTTTTTTTTAGCGGACATTGGTCGAAACGCAGGAGATCTCATCCAAGTTCCCCGATAGAACAAGCATAAGAGATAGTCTTAAAGGTTAAGAAAAAAAATATTTTTTAATTCAAAATTTTTAAGTTTAAATTCTTAGGGCTGTTCTCAAAAAAATATTATTTCACGCAAAAATTTCTAGCACATTCACGGATTTTTTAAATGTAATAGCAAGAAATTAGTTGAAAGTGACAGTAACTCATTAAAATCCTTATCCGCTATTGCATAAAGTTATTTAACCCTTTGCACTCCGTTGTCGCCGCTGTGGCGACACCATCTTTCCTTTCAAAATTTGTTTTTGGCACATGTAATAAAGGATAATAAAATTTCCTTACTTAATCTTAGCATTTTTGAAATTGTGTACTTGAAGGAAACTTCTTTTATAAAAGTGGTGTCGACCGAATAAACTTTGTATAAGAGACGCCGGAGTCCAAAAAGTTAATTATTGCGGTTCATGTACACAGCATACATGGACGATGGAAGAACGAAATTAAGGGGAAGGTAAATTTTGAAACACATTTGATTATGATTCGCAGATCACGCAGAGTTTTATTTTTCTTTTAAAAAAATGGAGAATATAAAAATGAAATAAAATAAACTAAGAGCTTTTGCCGGGGACGCCGACGCATAGTAAGACAATTTTAAGCATAACAGCACAACAGCAATATATAAATATTATTTAACAATTATAAAATATAAACAATTCAAAAATTGACTTTAACCAAACTATTATTTTTCTCTCTCTGTTAACGATTTTTATTTATTATTATTTTTTTTTTCTCTACTATCTTTAGAAGAAGAAAGTATTGGATTCATGAAAATTTTGTCATCCGGGTTTCGACCGATTTATATGTTTAGAAAGTCTTGAACACGATTTGACTATTTTTAAAAAGCTTTGTCTGTCTCTTTGTAATACAAATTTTGTAGGAACTCTATCTCAAGAACTAATGCACGGAATTTAACAAAATTTTAGATTCTTTTATATCTCGTTACAAATTAGTGTAAATTACTTGACAGGTAGGTGCAATTTTTACAATATCCGCAATAACTTTATCTCAAAAACTAATGCACGGATTTTTGTCAGATTTCAAATTCAGTTATACCTTGTAAATTGGTGCTGATTAGTTCTTGGTGTAAATGGCCCAACAGCCGGAGCTACTATGCTGAGTTTTCACGATTTTCGCAATAGTTCTGTCTGAAGAACTAATGCGTTGATATTTATCAAACTTCAGATTCAGTTAGACTTAGATGTAGACATAAATTTTACTGATTAGTGTTTGGTGTTTATAGCCCATAAGTGGCGCTGTTATGCTGTATTTTTCAAAATTTCCGCTATAGCTTTTTCTCAAGAATTATCGCACGTATTTTCATAACATTTCAAATTCCGACAGACGTTGACATAACTTGTTGCTGATTAAGTGTTAGTGTTAATCGTCCAATAGGTGGCGCTGCTATGCTGCATTTTCCACAATTTTAGCGATATCTGTATCTCAAAAACTAATGCACGAATTTTAATCAAACACCTTATTCTGTTACGGTATCACATAAGTAGATCCTTTTTATGCTTGAGTGTATACTGTCCAACAGGTATTGCTTTTATGATTTTTAGATTAGGAATTTTGGATACAGACATCTAATAAGGTTGGTGCTGAAATTCAATGATTTGTTTGAAAGATGCTATGCTTATATTTCCTTTTAACTGCATACAATTTAGTGCACCTATATCTTTAGAATATTCATGATGGGCATAGATTGTTATTTAATTTTGCCTCTGTGATAGCGAATTATGAAGTAATAACACGTAGAAATAGAAGAAATTTTTGCCATTGACACATCCTACTATTTTCTTTTAGCATTTGTTTATTTAGATTTGCTTATCTACTTATAATAAAAGCTAACCGGCGGAACGATGCCGGTGCGAACCACTCTGGTTTGCGAAACGACCGTAGCTAAACGCCATGTTAGGCTTAATGAAAAACATATCTTAACATATGACAGCTAAATGATATTTTTTTCTACTTAAAATCATGTCTGTTCAGCATATTTTCATATAAAACATGTGTATCATATCCATTTATAAAGTATTAAGTTCTAAATTAAAATTAAGCTATTAGAAATGAAATCTAAACAAACGATACTGTTGCCATTCAGATTCAAAATTCCAGCAAATTAAGAAACAAATGAATGACTCTTTGACGATTCATCAAAAAAAAAAATACGGCTAACATCTGATTCTGCTTTAAATATATTTTTTAAAGCATATTAAAGCCTTTAAGTTTTTTGAAATGCGTTTTTTATTATTGTTTACATTTATAAGCAGAAATTTTATTTACGACTGTTTACATTTACAAGCAGTCAGTTTACGACATACATATGAAATATTACGTAATTTTTTGAATAAATATTTTAAAAAACATTATTTAATGATTATTCATCATTATTCATATGAATCATTCATATGAATATTGATTCATATCAATGATTCATGTATTTCACTCTTCTGTATGGCAACAGTGAAACGCTGTTTCTTTAGGAAAAACTGAGGGATAAATGTGCTGATTTTTCGCCACTACTCGCTTTGATCTGTCAATAGTTATTTTTGAATGTTTTAAAAGTTTTTTTAATTTTTATTATGGACTTTCCGAATGAATCGCTTTCGGAAAGAAGGCGCCAATTGACCAGGAAAAGAATTGCGCGATCGCGGCAATCAACGGATTTCTCAGTTTGCCTGATAAACTCAGCTGAGTTTACACCGAACAGAATTAAACACCCATACGCACAATTTTTTGTTTATTTTTTATCTAAACTATGCATATTTTAAGTTCATGTTCATAAAGTGTTTATCACTCACAGGAACGTTTCATTATAATAAAGATTTAAAAATCAAAATTACATTTTTTTTTTTTTTTTAATTTTACTAAATTTTTGTGCCGTTAAAAAACATAGCTTTTTGTATGTGTATTACTTTCAATGATGCACATAATGGTGTTTTAGTTTTGGCCAAATATATGAATCAAATTTTAAAGTTTCATCTAAAATTAAAAAATAAACATCTGATTTTTTTAAAGAACTGCCATATGTTTTATGTTTTATTTTTAAGTTTCTTATTTCACCTATGCTGCATTTTTTAAGCTGAATTTAATATATTTCTGTGAATTATTTTTTGCTGTTTGAAAAATGCAACAGCTTTTTTTTTTTTCAACTATGCATATATTTTTAAAAGTATTTACAGACATGTCACTTTCCAGCGAAAACAGGGAATTCCATTTTTTCGGCACAATTTATCATCCCTGGGATTGATGCAAATCAGTATTAAAATTTGTTGACATTTTTAGGACGAGAAGGGGGGTGGGGGTTGGTAGCAGAATTTGACAAAATAAAAATGCGAGTACAAACTGCAGCAAATTGAGTTTATTTCTAATCAATTACCATGACCTACTGTGCATTTAGTCCATGTATAGAAACAAACAGCATGAAAAAAAACATAGCCAGGAGCTTGCAACTATCATCTGTCTGCTTTCCCTGAAGGATTGCAAAATATCGTAGAAAAATGGTGGTTTCGTCAAACGAATATGAATTCCGTCAAAGGATCGCAGAAAAAAACACAATTTTTCCCAAAGGGTCCTTTAGAATGCATGTTTCGTCTAAGGATCATGGAATATGTGAATGTCGCCAAATAATCGTGGAAAAAACATGAATTTCATCAGATGACTGCAGAAAAAATGCATTATTTGATCAAAGTATTGCGAAAAACGTGAATTTCGTGAAATAATCACAGAAAAAATATTTTCATTAGAGGATCACAGAGAAAACGAGAATTTCATCGAAAGGTTGCAAAAGTGCAAGTTTCGACATAAGATCCTAAAAAAAATGTAAATTTTGAAATCGGGGGATCTTGAAGCTTATTGGTTCATCAGTATCAGGTGAACCGTTAGTCAGCTAAATTTTCTGTTACGTAACTAATTTGCTGCATACATTCGGATGCACCTGTGCTTCTGTCAACGTATTTTGATAGTAAGGTAAGTCTCGCTTGCTCTGCTGTTTATTTCTTTTTGTTTATTAGGATTTTTGCATTAGCTGTTTAAAATGCATCCTTTATTGGCCAATATATCGATTTTTACATGGTTTACCATTTTACAGACGGACGATTCAGCCAACGGCTGCCGAAAAAATTCCGATTCTGAAAACATCGAGGGTGTATTACCAAACATCCATCAAAATTTAAATTAAACATTAAATTATTGATTTTTTTTTAAAAATTTTAACTGATTGTTTGTTTTTTTGTGTAAATATATTTTTTTTGTATGAAACTCCCCCCTTTTTTACGAAACGCCGTCTCATTTATTGGTATTTCTTTATATTTATCCTTTTACTTTTATTTTATGTTTAATAAATTTTTTGGCAGTTGTGAGCGAGATTTTACCTGCATTCGTAACAAAATTTTCAAGATGGCAGTATAACTTCGTTTTTAAATCTTTATGTTACTTATAAATCCATGTTTTTACATCATTTTCTATTTTTTTGTGCAAATCATTGATTTATAAATAACAAAGATTTAAAAATTGTGTTTTTCCGTCACCTTGAAAAGATTTTTGGCACAATTTTTTTTCTCCAAGCGGCACAGGATGTGGAACTCTTCCCTGAATTTTGTCAAAGAAACGTGAGAGGTGTAATTCGTCAAAAAGGCGCAGAAAAAATGTGAATTTTGCAACAAATCCCGATAAAAACACTCATTTAGTGAAAGGATTGTGGTAAAAACAGTCATTTTGTCAAAAGGCTGCGAAAAAAACATGAATTTCATCAAAGATGTGCAAAAAAAACGAGAATTTCACCATAAACATTAAATTATTGATTTTTTTTTTGTTTGTAAATTTTAACTGATTGTTTGTTTGTGTAAGTATTTTTAGTGTTTTTTATATATTTTTTTCTATATGAAACTCCCCTTTTTTCTGAATCGCCGTCTCATTTATTGGTATTTATTTATATTTATCTTTTATATTTAGTAAGTTTTTTGGTAGTTGTGAGCGAGATTTTACTGGCATTCGTAACAAATTTTTCAAGATGGCGGAAAAACTTCGTTTTTAAATCTTTATGTTGTTTATAAATCCATGTTTTTACATCATTTTCTATTTTTTGGGCAAAATCATTGATTTATAAATAACAAAGATTTAAAACTGATGTTTTTAAGCCATCTTGAAAAGATTTTTGGCAAGATTTTGAACAATTTTTTTTTTGCCAAGTGGCACTCTTCCCTGAATTTTGTCAAAGAAACGCGAGAGGTATAATTCGTCAAAAGGGCGGAGAAAAAAAGCGAATTTTTCAACAAATCCCGATAAAAACAGTCATTTCGTCAAAAAAGGCTGCGAAAAAAACACGAATTTCATCAAAGATGTGCAGAAAAAATGAGAATTTTGCCATAGGGTTGTTGGAAAAAGCTCTTTTTTTTTTCCCCCTGCATGAGGTGGTTCATATTTTCTTCATTTGAAGGTTGACTTTTACAAACACTATTTTTTTAATGCTTTTGAGGACTTGCCACTATCTGAATAATCATATGCATATCAATCACCTGTTTGAGTCTGACTTAATGTTGTAAACTTAAAATAACACTGTCCCGTCATTTTTGACGGGGCCATATGCTAGTTTATACATAGTTTTTTATTAATCTATTTGAGAATGATATATATATATATATTTTTTTTTTTAATTTTAATCCTTAATAAACTATATAATGTATATTGAAGTTATACATATATTATAAATGTACATATATTTTTTTTGTTCATATGTCGCAATATCGATATATTGGAATATCGTGATATAAAGCTGCCGATTTATCACGATATTTCATTTTAGACATCCCCCAGCCCTATTCAGGAGCATTTTTTGTTTGTCTTTACCTTAAAAAATGGCTCAGATATAGCAGATTCAATTTCTATTGTGGGTGACATTTGAAAAATCTGATTTTTTGCATGCGACAGCACTCGTATATATCAACCGATTCCGATGTGACTGAGCATGTGCACTGCAATTACTAAGATCTCGATCAAGTTCACTGGTTAGCCTCATCCACCATGTTGTCTTAAAATGGCAGGCACTTTAAGAAATCGCCGAATTTGGCAGCCAAATATAAGTTACTTTAAAGAAAAGCAGCTTGGATAAAGCTGACTAATTTCGCGAAATTCTCATTCATTATATTGATAAAAATTAGTATTGAATCTCCTATATTCGGTTTCCACTAAATTGAGCTTCGTGTGTTTGAATGATATAAATTGCTTTTTTAAAATAAGGAATATGAAAGCTACCTCTTCCTCCCGGCACTGGCCGGAAGGACTTTTTATATAAAAGCTGGTTTTATCAGAATCATGTTAAGGCGGTATTCAAAAAAGTACTTTTCCACGTCCAACAACTCGAAATTTTCTGGCACATTTTCAGATTCATTTTTAATAGAAAAAATATGAAACTTGCTGACGTGATTTTTGAAGAGATTTATAAGCGATCTGTGTTTTTATTTTTCATTCAATTAATTAAAACTTGATTTATAAACAATTATTTTCTCAGTAGGAGAATATTTTTCGTTTCTAATAGAATCGCTTCGGGAAATTCGGTTCAAAACACACACTTTGACATCATTTTTTGAAACATATTCTGCCTCTATCAAAAAATCGATCATTACAGTACATTACATAGTTTCTGAATAAGAGAATCTACCAATTGGATGAGAGCAATGAGATGGTTTGAGAGCAAAAATTAATTTAAAAATGAGTCAGAAAATAAGCAGTTTGATTTGAATACACCCTTAATACGATGATTGTTTTCTTCAACCGCTATGTATTTTTAATTTGCTTTTGCTGTAAGAATTGGTCCCGTCAATATAAATGTTGTAGACAATATTAAGAAGATATATAATAAATTCATGCGGATTTTATATCTTGTGAATTGACGAAGTTATGGATTTTTTCTTCTTCAACTCCCCTTTTTGTTTTCGTTTTTAATTTTTTTTCGGTACGAATTGGTCCTATGAACAACTTGTCAATATAAAAGTTGTAGATAATATTAAGAAGATTTATAATAAATTTAATTGGATTTGATATCTTGGGAATTGGCGAAGTTATGAATTTTTTTCTCCCTAAAACCCTATTTTTGCGCCCCTTGAGCTCATTTTTAATTTTATCAAAAATCTGTGATACATAAATTTTTGGCCCAATTTTTAGAAGTAATAAAAACTTTAACCGATTTAATATTACAAAATTTAAGAAGTTATGTGTTTTTTTCGGTTTTCACAAAACTTCTCTCTATGTCCATCCCCTTGGTCCGATTTTGCCCATTAACGAACTTGACCAAGATTTTATGCCCTTGATTTTATGTATTTAATTTTTTGTTGGAAGAGATTGGCGCAGAATTATGGAAGTTATGGTGTGTAGAAGAAAGTGATATAAAGATATAAAGTTTTTTACTGAGGATGGTTTTGGGTTCTAGGGGTCATGATCGGTGTAGATGTGCAAATTTTTTTTCAGAAATGCCAACATAGGGGAGAATGCAATAGGCAGTATTTCATACGAAATCTACGTAAAAACTGGAATAGTAATGGATATGATTGGTTTCTACTAGCAAGATGGTAAAATAAGGGCTTTCTAAAATGTTGCACCCTCCAAAATTCCTAGGTCTGCGTATTTGACAGCGACCGTGTCCGACGCTGCGTGCAGTAGCGGTTCTTCACGAGTTCACAATCACTTTTTCCTTACAATATTGATACATAAAATTTGGTCTATTTTAATCGTTGGATTTTCTACGATTAAAAAAGGAGATTTTTCAAAAATAAAATTACTGGCAATAAAGTGATTGTGGTTGGTTGGTTGGTTGTATTTATGTCGGCCAATTATCAGCACGTGGGATATAGGCCCTAAGGGGGGGAGTGCCTTCCGTGGAGGTCTTTCTAAGGGAACCTAACCCGTATTAACGCTTGGAGAACCAAGGTTCGAAGAAAACCACGAAAACTCCGAACGATTAGGCCGACGGGCGCGATTGGGATCGAACCCAGCACCTCCCGCCTATCAGCTTCGAGAGCAGAACCTCTCGGCCACTGGTGGGGCGTAAAGTGATTGTGAAGCATTTGTCGAGCCGCCGCTGTCTTCGTGGTGAAACGTTGTTGTTTAGATATAATATGAACGAGAGCAATAAAAATAATTTAATTGAGATATAAGAGACAAGTTGGAAATTGCTCGTCAAACGTGGCAAATGAGGTGCGTTCGTACTATAACTAGTTTCATAATAATTTTTTGCACCGCATACTGTACGTAATGTATATTTTAGTGCACTTCATAAGTGCATATCAATTTCATTCTGTTCGAAAGGCTGTAACATCATTAAAATGCACTCTTGAAATAATTTTTTTCCCATTGGCCTTAATGTAACGGAAAACTTTTGACTGTAATTAAACTATACATCCGATTTTCATAAAATTTGAAATGAGTCGACAAAATTTTGCAACAATTATATATTTAAAATTTCAGACCATTCGGAAAGCTGTAACATCATTAAAATGCACTTACAATATTTTTTTTCCATTGGCAGTAATGTAACGGAAAACTTTTGACTGTCCCTGTAATTAAGCTACGCATCCGATTTTCATGAAATTTAAAATAACTCGACAAAATTTTGCAACAATAATATATTTAAAATTTCAGACCATTCAGTTGGGTAGTTTTTGCTCTGTTATATACGGGCAGACAGACGGACGGACAGACAGAGGGACTGAACGACGACTATAGGTGCTACGTATTTATATAATTACGAACGCACCTCCAAAAATGTTTATCAGTTATCGTCACAGAATGGTTGAAAAATAGTTTAGATACCAAAACCGCCGCCCGATTTCTTCTAAAATTTATGCAATTCTTACGGCAAATTTATAACATATCTGCTGACATTATCAAAAACACAACAAATCGTGCTCTAGGAATATGAAAACGTGAGGAAATTTTAACATGTACACTGTATATATTGAATCATTGTAAAAATTTTGAGAATGGTTTCAGAGTATTTCAAAATGTAAAAATATACCATTATTTTTATTGGGATTAAAATGCTTGCCCATTTCCTTCCTTAGATTGTGTGTGTATTTAAAGTAACAACTGCAATCTTGAGTTCTATATAAGGGTGCCTATCAGGGCTCTCGCTGCGCCAAAATGTTTCATTCGACGAGAAAACTAATGTTTAAAATCGCCAAATTGCAAGCGATTTTTTTTTTCTTTCGGTGACACACTAAATGTTGTTATTGTACGACTAAACCTTTTTTGTGTAATTCATTATTTGTGTTTTGATATTCTTACGACGAATCTTTTACTACCATTATTTGGATTTGGCTAGTTTTCCTTTAGCGATTAGCCAAATTGTTCAGATTAGTCAAAAGCCAGCGAGGCAGTGAGAACCCCGGTGTCAGCTTTTATCGTTGTCCATTGACTAATTTTCTAAACCATTAGATGCAGAAATATACATGATACTTTGAATTTTAGTATATTCTGGAACTAAAAACAGAAAACGTGTTTCATCCATATGCAAAAGTAAAAATTTTTGACAAGCATATTTTATTATTAATATTCTGCAATGCTCCGAAACCCTTGAAAAGAGAAATTGACATTAAGGGGGCTGGTCACTCAGCTTCCGATTTCCCCTCACTAATGTAAAGTCTATGGACATTTTGATGCATTCGTCTATTTTAAATATCTCCTTGGGAAATTAATATTTTTAACTTCTATTTTTTGTGTACATTTCCTAAAAGATGTCTCTTTTCTTCTTAATTCTCAAAATATTTCTAAAGTATAGACTTAATTTTATATGAAGTGTTAAAATCTTACTCACTGTTCGCCCGCTTTTAACAAATAAAATATTAAATTCAGCATAGATTTTAGAAATATTTTGAAAACTAAGAAAAAAAGAGACATCCTTTAAGAAGAGTACATAGAAAAGAAATGTTAAAAATATGAATTTCCCGAGAAGATATTTTAAATATAAGAATGCATCTAAAGTCCATAGACTTAACATTACGGAGGAGAATTTTGAAGCTGAGTGACCAGCCCCCTTAAGGGAGACAGATTGTGCTAGCTCATTGGCGCATTTAAAACAAAAATCACGTCCAATTCACAGAAATATTGGTAGGTACTCCGTACTTAAAGAATTGTAATTCATTTCATTATTCATTATTTATTTTTAATTATTTGTATTTAATACCTTGTTAAAATACTTTGACTTTCAAATAAAAGTAAGGTTTTAAAATGAATTAAAAATAACAGATAAATTTTAAACTTCTAAACAAAATTGCGCAGAACGTTTTCGAGTGACAAGAGGTCGCACAAACTTTACTTGCTCCAGGGCGCTAAATATGTAGCTACGCCACTGAAAATATGATTAACAAGCTTTCATATTAGACAAAAAATGTCATAAATTTCAACTTACCCTTTCTGTCAGATAAGTTTCTGCTTGTTTCGTCGTGAGTTCGGACTGCCGAATTAAGATTTGACTTAATTCTATTCAATAACTCACTCGACTAAAATAATACATCACTCTGTTAATCTTAAATACTTATTTACAAATATATTACAAAATATTTACCAGATTATATTACTTAACATTTAAGCGTTTTAACTTCAATCGAATCATAACGGAGGCGCAACTCCGTTCACAAAAACAAAACATTATTCTAAAGTTTTTCAGTTCTGTTCAGTTCACTTAGACGTAAAAGTTTTTTTTTTTTTTTTAATTCAGGTGTCACTGTCACTGCAAAGGGATACAGAGGGAGCTGTCCGGGACATACTGAGCCTTCAAATAAATTTGACACAATGAAATTAGTTGGATTCGAAACCGAAACTTCATCAAAGTGAAACCTCAAAGAAACTCCTTACGCGTGAGCCATCGCAACAATATTTATCGGTTATCCTCCGTCACATTTTTTTGCTACCTTTTCCTGTAGAAATGGTAACAAAATGAAATTGAATATAATTTCGTTAGATACCAATAATTGAATCGATTTGTCCGAAAATCTACATAATTATTTCACAGTGTCTTATAACGTACTTGCCAAATTCGAGCTCGATAGTGTACTTTTGTTTGGACGATGTCGTCATTGTGTTCACTTGCACTCACTATATACATATACAAATATCACTATAGATAGAAACATCAAATATGGCTTTGGGGACCTGAAACAGTAAGAAAATGTCAACATACATACATACATATACGTATGTAGACACGTAAAGAATGGTGAAAACGGAGCAAATTCAGAAGACCTCAGTAATTTATAGGAAATGAAATTATATTTAAACATTTGACAGATCAGAATTTAAAAAGATTTATTTATACATCAACATTCAAAGTTAAAAATATCACATCTAAAACAAGTTAAATATAAATTTATGTATATAAAAAATCTGTATATAAAGTCATACATTTATAAAAGTGTTCGATGGTTAGGAAGTAAACCATTAAATATTCTGGATAAAAATCTTGCTGAAAAAATCCGCAAAAACATAGGGAAAAATTCTTGAGACATTGATGGAAATTATAAAAACATGATCAATGTCAGTTTATGTCAAATGAATAAAATCATGATCCACCAACAGTGTAAGTCTCTAGTGGCTCATGAAACGATGCATTCTGATAAGGTATGGATCCGTAGTGAAGATGAAATACAGTACTCCAAAAATGACAATTACGATGAAAACATACAGAAGTATACTCTCAACTTTTCTAACAGCCAGCAAGAGTAGCATAAGTACAAGACACCAGAAGTAGATTATGTACATTTCAGCACCTTCGGGCTCAGTTTTTGGGCTCATTTTATCTACTGTAACAATCTGATTCTCCAATCGGCTACTACCATCCATGTCAAAGCAACAACCTGAAAATTAGAATGCATTTATTTCAGATTCGATAATACAACTCAAAATGTATTGGCCAATTGGCCACGGACATGGAGGAATGAAGACTAAAGGAGACGACATAAAGGACGTCACTTGAAGCTGTTCCTACCCCCCCCCCCCCATGCTTCCGCCATATTTGGTCGCGGTGAGCTGCGCTGTGAACCAGTTCTTTTGGCTGCGCAAATCAACTACGGAAAAGTCAAATATGGCGGACGCTGGAGAGAGGGGAAAGAGCTTCAACAGCTTCAACACTCTCCACGGGGCTAGATTGATATGTCGTCTCCTTTTAATCTTTATAGCTCCATGGTCATGGACGGTTTTAGCTGAGAGCAAGATAGAGTGATGGAATTAAGACGCGCAAAATATACAAAATGCTTCATTCAATTTTCTCAAATTACTATACGTAGGGTCGACATGATACTAAAGCCGCTTCTGTATAAAGTAAATTGAGCTAAAACCTTAAAAAAATTCCATTTTAACACTACAGACTTTATGTATGTTAATGGCGATTTCTTTTCAGAAATGGAACATAATATTTAGATTTTTCTAAATATAAGAAATGAGACTATCTCAACCTGAGCCCACTTCGGCCCGGGCTCGGATTCAAAATGAAAATTTATTTATTCACAAATTGAAAAACCGGGTATTCCACGCACGCTCTGGGCATATTCACAATACACTGTTTAAAAAAAAAAAAAAAAAAAAAAAAAAAAAATCTAATTCTACAGATCTAAAGTTACAGAAATCTGTACACTGTACAAAAAAAGATGTAAATCTACAAAACTAGTTCTTGTAAAGCTACAGAAATCTGTAGCTTTACAAAAGAATCTACTAAAATTACAGTAATCTTACTAAAATGTTATTTGTAAGCCGGGTTGCAGTTACAGAAAAAGCTCTAGGCATCCCAGTTTCCTAAAAAATTCTTAGTAACCTTACATATTTTTCTATTTACGGTGCAAAAGTGTACCTGTTACATGAATTTTTGCTGTTGCCGTTACATAAAAAGTTCTAGGAATCAGATTTCCCAGAAAAATTTTAGTAACTTCAGTTTTTTTTTTTTTTTTTTTTTTTTTTTTTTTTTTTTTTTTCCCTTTTACAGTGTACCTACTCGGTTCAGATTTGACATTGGTATTTCTTTTCTCTGCATATTTTTCTGGTATGAAATTTTGAATACTCTGAAACATCACTTAACAAGGAGATTACCATTTCATAAAAGCGTGGAATTATTATTAAACCTGTGCGGGGTCTAACATCTTATTAAGAGAACATGTCTTTTCAGTCAGTATTATTTTTTCTTAACAATTAATTTTGTTATTATATCTCCATGTACTAAAGATAGTATCCTAATCCTAATAATATTATAAATGTGAAAGTCTAAAAATTTTTGCCTGAAGTAAGCGTCAAAACGGATGATTAAATGCCTCTGCATTCATTACCCGTTATATATACACTATATGGCCAAAGGTGACCGGTCACTTGCGATTTTAGATGTTTTGTTAAATATCTAGAAAAATACATGAGGAATTTACCTGAAACTGAAGGTGTGTTAACAGAATAGTATAGGTCATATATTTCCGCGAAGATTTTTTCCCGAAACCCCATAGGGGACCGTCAACAAATTGAAACAGAACGAATGTCTTTTGGATATCCCTGTAAAAATTAATGTAGCAAAAGCGTTCAAACTCGAGATTATTAATAAGTGGCTTATTGTAACATACTGTGTTATTTTTATGAGGATAGCATGTATACTCGTAGAGAAATTAAGGTTTTATAAACACAGTCCAAATTTCGCCAAGTTTTCTTATTATAATTTGCAGAGTTCTTAATATAAAAAAAAGTTCTCAGAAAATATGGCAAACACCATTGTACACAATACTCTGTAATAAGAATAAAAAAATAATAAAAATTGGATGAAAGATGAGCAGGTTTACTAAAAAATGTTTCACTGCGCATGCGTGAATGCAATCAAAATATAATGTGCATAATATATTAGTTAAGTATATAGAACAACTTTTGTGAATGTCTTAAAATCGTAGCTTGAAAATTCTGAAAATTATCGTCGATAAGCTCGAAATCCGTTGTTCCCAAAAGGAAGCAAGCAGATAAGGGGTTGTATCCAAATATACGTGCAATATTGTTTACGCTATCTTGGCACTAATCAACAGATATTTGATACAACCCCTCATATTTTTGCTTCTTTTCGGGAACAACGGATTTCGAGCTTATTCTATGGACGATAATTTTCAGAATTTTCAAGCTATGATTTTGAGACTTCAACAAAAGTTGCTCTATATACTTAGCTAATACATTGTGCATATTATATTTTGATTACATTCGCGCATGCACAGTGAAACATTTTTTAGTAAACCTGCTCATTTTTCATCCAATTTTTATTGTTTTTTAATTCTGATTGCAGGGTATTATGAACAATGTTGTTTGTCATATTTTCTGAAAATAACTTTTTTTATATATATTAAGAACTCTGCAAATTATAAGCAAAGAACTTGGCGAAATTTGGGACTGTTTTTATGAAAACCTTAATTTCTCTACGAGTATACATGCTATCCTCATAAAAATGAACGCACTATATTACATTAAGCCACTTAGTAATAATTTCGAGTTTGAACGCTTTTGCTACATTAGTTTTTACAGGGTTATCCAAAAGATATTCGTTCTTTTTCAATTTGTTAACGGACCCTATGGGGTTTCGGGAAAAAATCTTCGCGGAAATATGTGACCTATACTATACTGTTTAAATACCTACAGTTTCAGGTTAATTCTTCATGTATTTTTCTAGATATTTAACAAAACGTCTAAACTCGCAAGTGACCGGTCACCTTTGGCCATATAGTGTATATTTCACTGTGCAAAATTTTCACTTAAGTTAATAAATTTACATATTTTACTTGTTTGTAATACATAAAATAAAAGTTATAAAAATAAAAACTGCTTTCAATCAAATCTATAAATATTCTATTGCGTTTATAATACTGTGGCATTTCAAGGCAAAATAATTGAAAATTCATTTTACACTTCAGTAATAAAAAGGTACAGCAATGTTAACCCTACTAAAAATGTAGATGATGCAAAAACCCAGGAGTGATTTTGTTTCCGGATTTATGCAAAATATTTTTCCCGATATTGCACAAATATGTGCAAAATATAAATTTGCAAAAAATATTTTTCAATTTAACTATTATTTCCAACATAAAATAAATATTTTTACAATATTGACATTTTGTTGGAGATAATAACAATGTATAGCAAAATTTCTGCAAAATTGACGCTTTATTATAGGTTTACCAATATTGGGTTTTTTGTTCAGCGATGCCGACCAGTGTTGAAAATTACGCGTATTTTTGAATTAAAAACATGTACCAGAGTGTTTTAATACTAATTTTCCTTTCATTTAATTGCAGACTTTCGTCTATTACACAGGGCTTAATTTGCGCGGGAGCCTACCGGAGCTCAGCTCCGGTACTTCTCTGTTTTCAGTAAATATTTAAATATTGGTCGGAGTTCACCGGAGCTCATAAATACAGGGCTCCGGAGCCCAGTGCAATAGCGCTTCCGAAAAACCGAACCCTAAATTACTCTTTCCTTTCTTCCCATATCTAAACTTTTGCATTATTTTTTATCAAAACAGTTATATGTGACGTAATGTGTCGCACACTTTAGGAGATGAAAATGAAACCGACTCAATTTTTATATCGGTTTTGGGGGTTGTGCTGGCTCGAACTCAATCTGTCCTACATTCAAAATTATATTTATTCATGTAAAGGGAAAAAAAAAACTTTTCCTCCTTCAAAATTACGTATTGTATTCTATTTCAAATTATTTTAATCAGAATGAAGGGAAAACAGAAATCGTGAAATTTATTTTTCCATGCTAAGGCTCTGCACTGCACATTTACGAAGTCACTTTCATTTGTAAGTAGATATAATTGCTATGTATTGTTATTCAGATAGAAAGCAATCGAGCAGTGTTTTTCCTTTTTCTATAAAAGCATCGAATCTTTCCGATAACGGTGTAATTTTTTTTAATTTAATCTGATTTTCAGGGACTCACTACAAAAGATTGTTATGCAGAAAAAATCGATTACAGTTTAAGATTCGCACATTTTATAGAAAATTGAAAAGCATTGTTCCATTCTTCAGACTGCAAACAATCCCTTTTTAGGTGCGTTCGTAATTATATAAATACGTAGCACCTATAGTCGTCGTTCAGTCCGTCTGTCCGCATATAACAGAGTAAAAACTATACAACTGAGAGGTCTGAAATTTTAAATATATAATTGTTGCAAAATTTTGTCGAGTCGTTTCAAATTTTATGAAAATCGGATGTATAGTTTAATGACAGAGACAGTCAAAAGTTTTCCGTTACATTACGGCCAATGGGAATAAATTATTGCAAGTGCATTTTAATGATGTTACATCCTTCCGAATGGTCTGAAATTTCAAATATATAATTTTTGCAAAATTTTGTCGAGTCTTTTAAAATTTTAAGAAAATCGGATGTATAGTTTAATTACAGAGACAGTCAAAAGTTTTTCGTTACATGACGGCCAATGGGAAAAAAATTATTTCAAGTGCAGTTTAATGATGTTACAGCCTTTCGAACAGAATGAAATGGATATGCACTTACTGAAGTGCACTAAAATATACATTTAGTACACTATTCGGTGCAAAAAATATTTGTAAAACTAGTTATAGTACGAACGCACCTCATTTGCCACGCTCGACGAGCAATTTCCAACTTGCTTGTGTTAACACTGTTTCCGAATCATAATCCTTACCATATTTAGTCGCAGAATTCTGCAATTAATATTAAAATTAGGCAAAAATTACTGTTCAGAAGGAGTGATAACTAAAAAACTAAAAAGGGTAATAATTAACAGCTAAGTATGTGCTGATAGATATATTTTTATTTTTTATTTTTCTAAAGAAAAAAAAATGCTTTAAAATTTTGAAAATAGTGTAATGAAATATAAATAAGCATATTGGGGTGACAGGAGGGGGGGGGGAGAGGGGAGAACGGTACAGTTGTTAGTACCGGTACAGCAGAATATTAGGGCTCCGGTACTTATTTTGTTAGAAGTTAAGCTCTGCTATTACATAAAATGAAAATTGCTATTTCAAAAATCCGCTAGATATTTCGACTTCCTCTAAATTGGCAATACTGTTAAGCAATTAATGCGAATATTGGCACAATATAACCAACATAACTGTTAGTGGTTGTCAGGGTAATTGTGTTTCTGGCTTTATAAATCGTTAATCTTCGAGCTATTTAACATCAGAATGAAATAGTGGTTCTAAAAAACCGGAAACGCAATCACTGTAGGGTTTTCACATCAGGTAATTTTTAGTAAGATTATCATTGCCTATCTGTACCTATTGTTACTGTAATGTCAATCCAATTTTCAGTTTTTAATGCCACAGTATTACAAATGCAATAGAATAAATAGTGCTACATTTAATTGAAAGATTACAAAAAAATAAACTATTGAACATTTTGCAGATTGAAAAAAAAAAAATGGATAATGAATATAAAAGCATTTAATCATCCGTTTTGACGCTGATTTCTGTCAAACATTTTCAAACTTTCACATTTACAATGTTATTAGGATACTAATTATACATGGAGGTCATAACAAAACCAATTGTTAATAATAATCCTTGATGAAAAGGCATGTTATCTTAGAAGAACGCTAGTCCCCGAATGGGTTAATAATCTCGTGGTTCTATGAGATTGCAATCGCCTTCATAAGTGTTTCAGAATATTTAAAATTTCTAACCAGAAAAATATACTGGGTCGAATACCAGTGTCGAATCTGAATCGAGTGGGTATTGTGAATATGCATGCTCGCTCCGGTAGGTTTATGCGGTTTTTTGTGCTGATTCCGAAATCTAGTTTTAGATTTACTCCAGCAGGTCTTGTTTTTGAGATTTGTATTTTTCGATTTATGCAAATTTAGTAAATTTTATACAATTATATGCAAATTTAAAGCACAAAGCAATATCAGATTTTTTTTTTATGTTTATGATTACCGTTTACTGTACTTTACAAAAACGTTGTTTCTGAGATTATACCGACATGTGACCGTGAAACACTGTGCCTAATTTGCATACTGATCATGTTTTTCTAATAATGTTTCTTGACGTTCAAATATTTCTGCCACACGAGTACGCTAATATGTTTCTAAACCAGTTTTTTGCGCTGATTTCAAATCTGATATCGGTTTTCTTCTATCACGTCTAGTTTTTCTTAAGAGAAATTTTATTTTTTGGTCAAAAAAAGCCAGAAATCGCTTTTTGTGCTACTTTTTGATGTACAGTCGTGGAAAAAAAGTGAACACCCCCTACTAACTCTGCAAAAAATTATCGTAGAAGAAAGTTAATGGTACCACACGATTGGTAATAAAGTCTACTTTTAAATGACGTATATAAAATTTGCTTAGGGAACCATCTACATATTAAAACGAACCATAACTTTGTTTTTTTCAATAGTAGTACACAATTCTGACAGCATAAATAAACTCTACACCCTTCAATTAGCCTAAAAGCAAATTTTTATGCAATTCGTACGATAAGTTTCCGCGAAATTAATTATTTTAAAACGAGCGTATTTTAGGGTTTGTATCCAAATTGAAGTTCGGTACTCGATTGTTGACCGAGAGCGATATTCTTGATCAAGGTATCTTAAGCGCCACTCAAGCAGTCATTGAAGACTGCTAGATTACAAGATAGCATAAGAAGTATAAAAATATCTGTAAATACAGAACTTGTGTGGAAATATAAATTACTAGCAAACCCCGCGGCTTTGCTCGCGTAATATTTGAAATATGCCAAGTGATATTTATATGTGTAATTTTTATTAAAAGGTACTAACTAAATTTTTATTTTATTAAAAGGTAATATTTTATTTTATTAAAAGTTTTCTCTATTAAAAGGTACTTATTACTTTTAGGAATGATTCAAAAATTACTATTTAAAACACAGTTTGATTAAACATCATTATTACACTGCATTAGGCAGAAATGAGACTTAAATTAATAAAATGAAATAAAACTAAATAAATGATAATTTAGAAAATATTTTGAAAGTTTTATGCTCAATTAATACGCTTATTTCAGTATTCATTTGAAGTTTTGAATTTTTTAGAAACCATCTTCTTATATCTTAAAATTAACCACCATGTCAAATTCCAAGTCCTACCACCTCTCTCAACACAAAGGGCTATGTTGAAACAGGAACTGTCACCATTAATTTGCCAACATTAATTTTGAAATCGGTTTGTTATTTCCTAATATTCCACAGAAACGTAATTTAAAAAGCTTTTAAAGCCCTGTTTTAGAACGTTTGTTGTTCCTGTGAACCCCAAGTGGTAGAATCACCGGCATAAAATATAGCCTGTGTTAGGATCAGAGACTGTTACCATTGATTCGCAACTATTACTTTTATAATCGGTTTATATTCCCTGAAATTGCATAGAATCGTAATTTAGAACTTTTTTAGAATGCTTTTAGCACCTCCCCTTCGCTTCACCCCTTTTTAATTCGAATTTATTTTCGACATTCCTTCGAGGGCATTTATATTTTATAAGTAACTACCATGTCATATTTAAAGTTTCTAGCCTTTTCAGTATCACAGAAATCGCAATTTAGAAAGTTTTTAGCTCCTTCAACCCTCTGGTGGTAGTGGAACAGACATAAAATATAGCTTATGTTTGAGCAAGTTCTATCACCAAAATTTGTCAGCATTATTTTTTTAATTGGTTTGGTAATTTATAAGTTTGCTTAAAAATTGTAATTTATAACGCTTTTCACTCACTTCATTTTTTTAAATTTGGAATTTTCTTTCGACTGTTCTTAGAAAGCAGTTGCATCTTGTAAGTAAATACCATACCATACTTCAAAGTGTTAGACCCCTCAGTTGTGCAAAAAACGCAAATTAGAACATGTTTTGCTTTTGCAACCCTCAGATGGTAGTGACAGCAACATAAAATATAACCTATGTTATAGCAGGAACTGTCACCATTGATTTGCAACCATTACTTTTGAAATAGCTTTGGTATTTCCTTAGATTGAGTAGAAATCGCAATTTAGAACGTTTTTAGGACGCTTTTCGCGCATTTGCACCCCTTTTTAAATTTCCAATTTTTTCGAAACTGTTTTTAAAGATCATTTATATCTAATAAATATGCACCTTGCCTAATTTTAAGTTGCTAGCCCCTACCGATCACAAAAATCGAAATTTAGAACGCTTTTTTGCTCCTGCAACGTCTTGGTGATAGTGATACCGACACAAAATAGTGTCTATGTTAGAGCAGAGGCTGTCAGCATCAATTTCCTACCATTACGTTTGAAATCAGATTCATTCTTCCTGAGATATTGCCGACAAATCGGCATTTAGAACGTTTTTAGAACGCTTTTCGCGCATTTTGCTCCTGTATCTCCTCTGGGGTAATGGAAACAGATATAAAATATAGCCTATCTTGGAGCAAGATCTGTCACCATAATTTTTACACCATATTTGAAATCGGTTCAGTACTTCCTGAGATTGCATAGAAATCGCAATTTAGAAAGTTTTTTCCAACGCTTTTTGCGCATTTTGACCCCCTTTTAAATTTCGATTTTTTTTAGGAAATGTCCTTAGAGATCATTGATATCTTATAACTAACTACCATTCCAAATTTCACGATTCTAGGCCCTTACGTAAAGCAAAAGCTGCAATTTAGAACGTTTTTCTCCTGCACCCCCTTTGGGGTAGTGGCACCGACATAAAACATCACCTATGTTGGAGCAAGGGTTGTCACCATCATTTTGACGCCATTATTTTTTAGATCGGTTTGGTATTTCCTGAGATTGTGTAGAAACCACCATTAGAACGTTTTTTAGAAAGCTTTTCGCGCATTTTCACCCCTTTTAAATTTCGAATTGTTTAAGAACTGTTCTTAGAAATCCTTTATATCTAATAAGTAGCTAATATTTCAAATTTCATATTTCTAGGCCCTTCAGTAACACATAAATCGCATTTTTAGAACTTTTTTGCTCCTGCACCCCCTTTGGGGTAGTGACGCCGACATAAAACATATCCTATCTTTGAGCAAGCGTTGTCACCATCATTATGACACCAATATTTTATAAATCGGTTTGGTATTTCCTGAGACTGTGTAGAAACTACCATTTAGAACGTTTTTTAGAACGCTTTTTGTGCCTTTTCACCCCTTTTAAATTTCGAATTGTTTAAGAACTGTTCTTAGCCATCATTTATATCTTATAAGTGACTAATATTCAAAACCTCATATTTCTAGGCCCTTCAGTAACGCTAAAATCGCATTTTTAGAACGTTTTTTTGCTCCTACACCCCCTTTGGGGTAGTGGCACCGACATAAGATATAGCCTATGTTCTAAGTTGGACTAACACCATCATTTTGATACCATTACTTTTGGAATCGGTTCGGTAGTTCCAGAGCTTACCTCCTACAAATAAACAATTTTTTCCTCTTTATAATAGGAGTATAGATTAAAAACTACGTTTAAACACACAATAAAATAAGTTGATTTGATCATACGTATACGTTTCGTGAGTACTAGGACTCACATCCTCAGTGTAAAAAACTTTAAAAACAAGGGGGGATATTGTTTTTAAAGTTTTTTACACTGAGGATGCGAGTCCTAGTACTCACGAAACGTATACGTATGATCAAATCAACTTATTTTATTGTGTGTTTAAACGTTGTTTTTAATAATTTATAAAACTTAAACCCTCATTTTGCCGTTTTTTAAGCATAATTTGAAATTACTTGGTAGAAAAATGTGAAATTTTGGATTTCTATAAAGCAGGACTTAATAAATCTAAATCCATCAAAAAAATTGTAGGTTGCAATTCATAATTTTTTCGAATATTAATTTCATAATTCATATCATAAAACTAAAAAAATTGCAAATTCAACGTATTTATGTTTGGTTATTTTAGTATTATTGCTACAAAAATATTAGCACATTAGGAGTATGATTTCAAGAGATATTAATAAAAATATGAAAATAATTTAACATTAGAAGCACTAAATTTTGAATGTTTATAATTCAAAAACTTATCATTCCAATGAAATTTGGTGTCTATTCATAGTTTGAATCGAAGATTTGAAATATCTTGTTAAAATTGGGTACTGCCATTGAAAAAAAAATGAAGTTTAAGCTCGTTTTAAGATGTAGATGGCCCCCTAAGCCAATTTTATATACATCATTTAAAAGACTATTTCCAATCGTTCGGTACCAGTAACTTTCTTGTACGATAATTTGTTGAGGAGTTAATAGGGGGTGTATACTTTTTTTCCCCCACGACTGTACTTCAACTAGTTAGGATACATTCTACTACTTTTTTCAATTTTTTATCGATTATATAAATTGTTTATGTCCCTGATAGGAATGATACTATTCACCCTCTTGACAATGAGGTACATACCCCTAAAAAGCATATTATATCAATCTTGGGTAATGCCGTGCAAAAAGCAGAAATTTATTTTACTCAAAAACTAGGCGTGATAAAAAACAGATTGCCGATTTGAAATAAGCATAAAAATTTGGTCTAAAAAAACATTACGTTAATTCTGCGGTACTTTAAAATTAATAGTAATGTAAACATTAAATCGTTGAAAAATATGCAAATTAGGCTTAATAACTGACAGATAAATGTTAAGAATATGCAAATCGTGACATTTATCTGAAGCAAATAGTGCAATAGTCATTATCTAGAAAAGGTAATTCAATGTGACACATACTGTATCTAAAACTTGCTTAAAATATATCACAAAAGTTAAAATTTGCATAAACTTAAATATGCAAATTTCTCAAAAACTGATCCACCTAGAGAAAAACGGAAAGCATATTCGGAATCAGCGCAAAAAACTGATCTACAGCTCATATTCAAAATATTATAATAATTACCTTTTTTTTTTTTTTTTTACAAATTGAAAATTTCGTTTGGTAATTTAATGTCTTTGAACGCAAATATGCAAACGATATTTTTATTAAGAACTTATTGTTGATTAAACTTTTCTTTTGAAAAGTCAAAATATCAGAATATTTATTCAAGTGGTTCAAAATATTAGAATATTTCACATGAACTCTCCTTTAATTATCAACAATTCATAACTGGTGGCATCATTGATTAAATTCAGACGATTTTATTTAAAATCAATATTCTTTTTCCAGTTTGTTTGCTTTTTCGTCTGAAAATGGGTCGTGTGAATGATATTCCTGAATCAATTAAACTTCGTATGGTGATTTGTATCGGCACGGTAAAATTCAATGTTATATAGCGAAACACAGTATTAAAAAAATGGAAAATTTCAAAATAATCGCCAAAATGACGGCTGAAAACCAAAAACATCTGCTAGAGATGACAGGAAACTGAAGCGTATAGTTAAGAAAAACCTGTTTTAAAAGTGTGCGATTCTTGCACTAAAAATGGAAAGAAGGAGTTGAAGTTTCTACATCGACAATATTAAAACGTCTCCATAAATTTAAGTTTGAATCTCGTGTACCGAAAAACAAAACCTCTCATGACTGCAAAACAAAAGCGTATAAGATTGAATTGATGTAAATCAAGACGTTTATGGGGCGAAGAAAATTTAAATATATTATTTACTGATGAAAGTATGTTTTGTGTTTCATATGGTAATCAAGATATTCGAGTTTGGAGAATGAAGCAAGAAGCATTTGATGAAGAATGCCTTAAACATTCCGTAAAATTTGCTGCTAGTGTCATGGTTTGGGGTTGCATCAGTGCAGAAGGACCTGGAAAGTTATGCATTGTCTACGAAAAGGTTAACTCTCAGATATAGCAACAAATTTTGAATATTACATGATTCCATCCTCAGAAGATTTATTTGAAGATGATTTCATCTTTCAACAAGATTTAGCGTCACCGCATACCTTGGTGTCAACTAAGAATTGGTTCCTCCAACGCAACATTAAGGTACTTCCTTGGCCACCAAACTCACCAGATCTTAATCCCATTGAAAACTTATGGTGTATAATGAAGAAAAAACTCCAAGAAAATTCTCCAAGTAAAATTGAGTTAGTGGCACGTATAAAGTCTGTTTAGGCTAATATTGACAGAAATATTTGTAAACATCTTGTATATAGCATGAGAGATCGATTGTACGCTGTTATGAAAGCTAAAGGGGATGCTACAAAATATTAACTACCATTTACTGCATATTCATAAGGTAATATTGTTGGGTAAAATAAAATATTCTAATATTTTGAACCAATCTAAATTTCATTCTAATATTTCGATGTGTTTCAGGAAGCTGTATACCTAATTTATTGTACTGTATTTCATATTTTGTAAATGTTAAAATCTTATCTAAACATTCCAGATTTAATTTATAAGAAATTTAATTGCATTTACTTAGTATAAAAAATAAATAAATGAAAAATAAATTTTTCTTATTACTTTTTCTCAATTATTCTAATATTTTGAATATGAGCTGTAGAATCAACTAATTACAATTCTGACACAAAACCATTGTTGTACAGTGATATTGTACAATATTTGTGTTTATCTAAGAATAGCACATATATTCATAGAAATAACGATTTCTTTAAAAAACTAGTCTGATGTGGCAAATCCAAAACTTTCTTCAATCTCATAAATGTTAATACTTGAAAATTCGCTATCATAGTGTCAAAATTAAATGGCAATCTATGCCTATCATGAGGATACTAAAGATACGAAATTCCGTGTATTAATTCTTGAGATATGACTATCGCTAAAATCGTGTAAATCCTGCAAAGTGCATCATAACAGCGCCATCTATTGGGCGATTAACACCAAACCTAATCAGCAACAACTTGTGTCAACATCACACTGAATCCTAAGTTAGATGAAAATTCGTGCATTAGTTCTTGAGATAGAGCTATTGCGGAAATCGTGAAAGGGAATATCTGAATATAATTTTTTTTATCAATTCCGTGCATTAGTTCTTGAGATAGAGCGCCCACAAAATTTGTGTCATATATAGAGTCAGACGTTTTGTAAAAACATTTTTTTCGGGTTTTCTGACCCTTAAAAACGTAAATCCGTCAAAAACCGAAATTCTAAAATTTTCACGAATCCAATACTTTCTTGTAAAGATTAGAAAGTAATTAAAAGAAATTTTTGCGTTTTTTTTTTCTTTCTTTTTAATAGCATGCAGGGTTTTCAACGACATTTAACGGCACTTTCTGAAAATTTGTCAAAATATAGTGGAAACAAAATAATATACAACTAGAATATAAATATATTGTATTAAATATTTAATGAAATATAAAAAGTTGTATGAAATAATTTAACTGCGCATACGCGAACTATTACCAAAGATTGATTTTTACTTTCTTCTATCTTTACAAGAAGAAAGTATTGGATTCGTGAAAATTTTCGACTTCCGGTTTTCGACGGATTTACACGTTTTAGGGGTTAGAGATCCTTAAAAACATGTTTTTACAAAACGTGGCACAAAATTAGAAGCAATTTTAAAAGCAAGAGAATCTTTCTGCCGAACTTATCCCATAATTACAAAATAGTTCACTTTTGCTGCCAAACTATTGACGTAGACAACAATTGTTGAAGAACAATAAATTTAATTTTTATAAAACATGGAGATTGGCACTCAGGATATGACAAACATAATCTCATGCGTAAAAAAAAAGTTTATTTTTTTAAATGACAATACAAATTCCCGGCGATTTACAATTTTTTTCATTTTTTTAGGTACTCAAATTAATATTTTGGAATTCAAAATCCTACATCCCCCTCTCCCCCAGAAAAAAACGAAATAATTAAAAGAAAACAATTATTTTTATATTTAAAACTTAAAATGTCATTACTTTAACACCACTATGACATCATTTTCACCGACTTTTCACTTTCGGCAATGCTAAGACTACGAGCGGTAGATATGAATATACAGTGAATAACCGTTAGTGCAGACTTCCAAAGGAGGCCATTTTGCACCTGCACTAACCAAAATCTGCAATAAACGATGCCTTTAACATTAATCATAGCAAACGCGGTAGCGTTAAGCTATAATATGATTAAGAAATAGAAAATGCAAACGACTTTCTTAAAATTCTGGCGAACCAGTTGACATATGACAGTGATTTTTCTTTTGAAAGATAGAACTCGACGAGACGAATAAAGCGATAGCATTAAAAAAAAATACTGTAGCTTTCAGTAGTTTTTTATTTAACTTTAAACGAAAAAATGGAGACCCGACATTCAACAAAGTGTAGCTAACGTTCCAGTGGGTGGATTAACTTCGTTTTTGTTTTGTTTTTATCCTCTTGTTAAAACTTAAAAAATAGATTTTTTGTTCATATTTGTATGTTTGACGGTCACTGAGAAAATCGAATTTGTCTTTTATAATGTCTCCATAAAATTATTTGACGGTCACTGAGAAAATCGAATTTGTCTTTTATAATGTCTTCATAAAATTATAGAAATCTCTCCTTTTCATTTTCTAATTATCTAATTTAATCATTTCTTTCGTGTTGCCACTCCCTAAAAAGCATTACAACAATTTGAAAAAAAGGATAACACGTGTACTTTTGTTTTTATAAGTCAATAAAAATTCAAATTCAACTGATAGATTTTTGCATTTTTGAAATCGACGTCAATCTAAGCAGATAATGCATAATTTATATATATATATATATATATATATATATATATATATATGCTATAAACTTTCTTGATTATTCTAATATTTTGAACTGGAGTAATAGACATAATGGAGCACAAACGAATTGGTAGAAAAAAAAACAGGGTAAATCCCAAGTTTCTGTTCAGGAGCTAAATGTGAGGTTTTTTTTAATTATCATAACATCCTGACTTACACAAGCGATAGGCATGCAGTAATATAAATACTTCACATACTATGCATACCTTAAATAGCATTCCATCTACTTTAAATAAGGAAGAGATGCCATATACGCACCAGAGTACATAACTGGCGCGAAAATAGCGTTATTTTGCCTGATACGGTAACTGAGCTATTGTTGTTTATTTATTAATTATTTTTTTTATTTACTTTTATTTTATTTTTTAAAATAATATAAATTGTTTTGTTCTATAGTTATTAACTAAACTTTTCATTATTTGTTATTTCCTTTTTAAAATAATTTAAGTAATTTAAAATATATGGTACAGATGTCATATTCGCCCCATATTGGCGCGATTTTTTTCTGTCGCCAATATCATATAGGCAACAGGTACTTAACTTGCGCCAAAGTGTCGTTATTTTGCTTGATGTGGTAACCCGGATTATGTTGTTTATGCTGTTGATGTTTTCGCCAAATTGGCAACCGAAAAAAATCGCACCAATATGGGGCGAATATGACATCTGTACCCAGAAAAAATATTGCGCCAACATATGTATATGACATCTGTACCCAACTTGATTATTCTGTTGACCAAAAAATTATCGCCAAACTATAAGATTTTTTGCACGCTACGATAAGATACGCACCGGGTACTTAACTGGCGCCAAAGTGTCGTTATTTTTCTTGATATGGTAACCCGGATATAGATGATATGTTAACGAGGTTTTCGCCAAATTGGCGTCGGAAAAAACCGCGCCAATATGGGTACATGACATCTGTGCCCAAGTTTTTATTAGTATTTTTATTAATGTTTTACTAATTTATTTGTTCTGCCGTTATTTAAAATAAAAATTATGTCAGTTTGCATCATTTGGCGAAATTGGTCGACGGGATAATCAAGTAGTACCGTATATTTTTGCTGTACATTTTCGACAATATCTCAAGCAAAAATACCTAAAGTTAAACGAAACCCTAGTTATTTAAGGCACAGATGTCATATACACAACGGGTTTGGCGCGTTTTTCTTTTCAGACGCCAATTTGAAGAAAAACCTCGTTTTCGAATAGTAGTTGCATATATATTTGGTACAGATGTTATATTCGCCCCATATTGGCGCGATTTTCTTCGGTTGCCAATATGGCGAAAACATCAACAGCATAAACAACATAATCCGGGTTACCACATCAAGCAAAATAACGACACTTTGGCGCAAGTTAAGTACCTGTTGCCTATATGATATTGGCGACAGAAAAAAATCGCGCCAATATGGGGTGAATATGACATCTGTACCATAAATTGTTTTGTTCTATTGTTATTAATTAAACTTTTTTTAATTTATTGTTATTCCCTTTTTTAAAATATATATGTAACTGGTATTCAAAAACGATGTTTTCAGCAAATTGGCGTCAGAAAAAGGTACAGATGTCATATTCGCCCCATATTGGCGCGATTTTTTTCTGTCTCCAATATCATATAGGCAACAGGTACTTAACTTGCGCCAAAGTGTCGTTATTTTGCTTGATGTGGTAACCCGGATTATGTTGCTTATGCTGTTGATGTTTTCGCCAAATTGGCAACCGAAAAAAATCGCGCCAATATGGGGCGAATATGACATCTGTACCCAATTTATATAATTTAAAAAAGAATAAAAGTAAATAAACAATTTTATTAATAAATAAACGACAGCATCCGGGTTACCATATCAAGCAAAATAACAAAACTTTGGCGCCAGTTAAGTACCCCATGTCATGTTGTTATATATTGTAACACAGTGCGCCTTAAATACTAAATAACCACAGCAGGTTTTACTTTTAAACATGAAAGTTTATTATGAAGAACACAAAAGACGACACGGAACACAAAACAACAAATACAGAATCCGAACTACAACTAAAATTGTTCTACAGTTTCGGGACAGGATGCGCACGCATCTCAAACGATTATGATTACATATCGACTGACATATTTCGATTGTACTTCCAACATCCTCCCTCAATCTAAATATGTCCAACATAAAAATCATAACACTTAACATACGATACAATATATATATATAATATACATACAACATAAAAAAAAATTAACCGAACATTATTTTTCTGAATTTTTCAAACAATACTTTACTTAGAGGCTTAGTTAATAAATCAGCAACCTGTTCTGTAGATGGAATGTAATTAATTGAAACAGTTCTATCTCTTACTTTTTCTTGCACAAAATGATACTTAACATTTATGTGCTTTAATCTTTTAGGTTGTTCACATGACTTGCTGATACGAATAGCTGACTGATTATCCTCATAGAGAGGTATAACAAAATTTCCACAACCATTTAAATTTAATTCAATCAATAAATTTCGAACCCAGCAAGCTTCACTTACACATAGGCTCAAGGCAATGTACTCTGCCTCTGTAGACGATAAAGCTACACAAGTTTGTTGTTTAGAACACCATGAAATTGTACAATTATAAATTTGAAAACAATACCCTGTTGTAGATTTCCTGTTAATAGTATCACCCCCCCAATCAGCGTCAACAAAACCTTTAACTAATTCAGCATTTACATTTTTTCTATACACTAACTTCAAGTCAACTGTACCTTTAATATAATGTAACACTCTTTTTAAGAACAACAATAACTTTTCACTTGCATAGTTTTGATATCTACTCAAAATACTGATAGAATTACATAAATCAGGTCTGCTTCCTAGCATTGCATACATGATACAACCAATTAATTTTCTACATTTATTTTCCACATTTACATTTTCTGATTTTTCATTAATTAAACATTCATAATTAAAGTTAGTGTCCATAGGAGTAGAGATACTTTTACATTCAAACATATCAAATCTTTTCAACACATTTTCTAAATAGTTACTCTGATCTAATGTTAAAATACCTTCATTTACATTCTGAGAAATAGATATACCCAAATAGTAAGAAATAGGACCAAAATCTTTCATTTTAAAATTTCTTTTCATTTCACATTTAAAATCATTTATTTGCTTGCTATCAGAACCTGTGATAATCAAATCATCAACATATATCAATACCTAAAGTTTACAATCATTCGAAAATTTGAAATACAAACATTGATCATTTTCAGATTTTACAAAATTTTGAGAAGACAAATTTCTGAAATTTTTCATACCAATATTTTGGTGCTCTTTTTAACCCGTATATAGCCTTTTTAAGCTTACATACTTTCCCATCAGGTAAATTACAATTATCAGGTAAATACATAAAAACATCCTCTTTGATTTCCCCATGTAAGAAAGCACTACATACATCCATTTGATATACAACCCAATCAAAATTTACACTAATTGCTAACAACATTCTTACAGTATTTAACTTAGCTACAGGAGAATATACATCTTCAAATATTAACCCTTTTTGTTGATAACCCCTAGCAACCAATCTGCATTTAAATAATGAAATCTTACCTTTATTGTCCCGCTTAATTTTAAAAACCCACTTACTGTCTATTATATTACAGTCATTTGGTTCATCAACAATGTCCCAAGTGTCATTTTCAGAGAGGGCTTTCAGTTCAGCATTTATGGCCACTTGCCACTTTTTCGATGAACTTGAGTTCATAGCTTCTTCATAAGTGATAGGTTCTTCCACATCGGTTATACTTATGTAGCTTGTTTCAAAGTCCTCAAATCTCGATGGTTTCCTGAGGTTATCTCTTGCTCGAAGGTGCATTTTGGTATTACTTAACTGGGGAGCAGGTGAATCTGTACTGCAGTTGTCATCATCATCTTGTTGTTGATTATTGGCCAAGTTATCCGAATCCATGTCAGTATCCTTATCTTCATCAAATTCTGAACTTTGATGTTGCACAGGATCAATTAAATCCAAAACAAAATTTTCATTCTTTACTGTATAGGAAGGTTTCTCATTTGGATTAATTATTATATCTCTATGTAATGTCACTGTGTTTGTTTTTGAGAAGTAGACTCTGAATCCTTTAGTATTTTCACCATATCCAACAAAAATTCCTTTTTCACTCTCAACATCTAATTTTCTACGTTTTTCTTTTGGGATGTGAACCCATACTTCAGATCCAAATGTAAACTTTAAATTTCTAATGTCAAAAGTCTTGTTTTTCCACAATTCATAAGGTGTTTTTCCTTTCACTGTGCTAGTACCTGTTCTGTTAATTATGTATACAGCTGTATTCGCAGCTTCTGCCCAGAACTTCTTATCTAAATTTTTTGCTACCAACATAGTTCTTGCAGCTTCCATGATGGTTCTCATTTCTCGTTCAGCTCGGCCATTTTGCTGTGGATTATATGGGACAGAAGTTTCATGCTCTATGCCATGATGAATCAAAAGTTCTTTAATTTTATCATTCCGGAATTCTTTGCCATTGTCAGATCTTATTACTCGGATATTTTTATTCATCTGGTTTTTGCACATCAATATGAACTCTAACAATTTATCATACACTTGATACTTATTTTCAAGAAAATAAAGTTTCCTAAAGTGAGAGTAATCATCTTTTAACACTAACATGTAACGAGACTTTCCAATTGATGCTACTTCTATTGGACCACATAAATCTGCATGAATTATATTACAAATTTCAGTAGATTTCGATTTACTTTCTTGAAAGGGACTACGTTGTTGCTTTCCTTGAATGCATGCCTCACAGAATGGAATATCAGATGAATTTTCCCAGGTAATTTCATTTTCTGTAAGCAGCTTCTTGACATGATCAAAATTTTGATGAGCTAACTTTTCATGCCACCATAAGAGACTTTTCTTTTTACTTTTAACACTACTGTCAGCAACACAACATTTATTTAGATTTTCAAACTCTCTCATATTTTCTTCTATGGTCACTCTGCTTTTATCTAAGCGAAATATCATTTTGAAAAGTTTATCTTCACGTTTAGCTATAGCAACTATTTCTTTAGATTTTTGATGAATAAATTTAGCACATTCTGAGTTGGATGACATACATAAACCTTTATCTAGAGCTTTACCTTGAGAAAATAAGTTTACTTTTAATTGAGGGACATGCAATACATTTTGAAGTTCAGTTTTAATATATTTTTCACCATTATATGACTGAACATAAATAGTTCCTATTCCAATAGCTGTTATAGAGGTTCCATCACCTATTTTTATCTGTTTAGCCTCTTTCAACTTCAAATAATTTCCAAATAGACTTACATCATTACACATATGTTCTGAAGCTCCACTGTCTAAATAGAATTCTACATCTGATTCAGAATTTATAATTCCCATAAGTGCAAAACTTTCGCCATTTTCACCATTAGACTTCATATTTTTATTTTTACGAAAATAACAATCTTTAAATACATGCCCTTTCTTATTACAAAAATTACAAACAATATTTCTGTTCTTAGGAACATTATTACCATACCTACATTGAAATTTCTTGTGACCTAATTTTCCGCAAGAAAAACACTTGATATTACTTTGATTTTTAGCTGTAAGAGCAACAGTTTCTTCTTTCGTTTTTAATCTTTCTTCCTCAACTAACAAACGAGCAGTTAAGTTACTTAAAGTTCGCTGTTCATCTGCTACGGATTCCCAGGCTGAAGAGAAGTGCTTATATTGTTCGGGCAGAGCCATAATTATTTTTGTAATGATCATTTTCTCAGGAATTACTTCGTTATGTTGCTTAATTTCGGCAACCATATTCTGAACTTTAGATAAAAAATTCATCACGTTGTCATCAAACTTCAAATTGAAAAACTGTTGTTGTAACAAATGAATACTTACATTTGATTTTCTTTCATAAATAGTGTGTAACTTGTCCCACATTTCTTTTGCTGTAACACATGAAATTATATGCGATATCGGTCCGGCTTCCATACGTGAAACCAAAATTTCTTGCGCTTTTGCATCTTTGACAATGAAATCAGAATATCCGGCATCAGTTGCTTCCGGTTTTACTTTTAATCCCGTTACTATATCATATAGTTCCTTAGCTATAAGCGTGACCTTAACTTGGAATTTCCATACATTCCAATTACTTTCATTCAGTTTAATAAACTGTCCCTGCTGTGTTTCGGTTCCGGCCATTTCAAAACAACATTCGGAAAACTAACTTTACAAAAATTTCAATTACTATTTACTTCGCAATATTTCTAATAATAGGTTTGGGTCTGGGCCCATAACCTGTAACACAGTGCGCCTTAAATACTAAATAACCACAGCAGGTTTTACTTTTAAACATGAAAGTTTATTATGAAGAACACAAAAGACGACACGGAACACAAAACAACAAATACAGAATCCGAACTACAACTAAAATTGTTCTACAGTTTCGGGACAGGATGCGCACGCATCTCAAACGATTATGATTACATATCGACTGACATATTTCGATTGTACTTCCAACATATATGTTACCGTTAAAGCGTATAATCCGTTATTTCATAAAATACCTAGTTATTTTATGAAATAACTAACTAGGTCCGTTAAAGTGTGTAAAATTGCTTAATTTTAGGATTTAACTAGTTATTTTATAGAATAACGATTGTCTAACCGTTAAAGTACTAAAGACGGCACACGAAAGCCGTTTGAACCGATTATAGGCGGTTTAAGTCAGTTTTGAATCGGTTATGGCTGTTTCGCAGTCATGCTGAATTTCTTAGACCTCTTTTTCGTTGCTAAATGTCTTTCGGATTGCATGTTTTGTCGATATGTGTATTGAACTTGCATAATTTTGTAAGCGGTGTATTTATGTTAGGGTTTTTCATTTGGTATTATTCTCAAAGATTTTTGCAATCTTTTTTTAAACGATGAGTTCTACAGGTATGAAGATCAATCGGCAAATAAGAAAAACTTAATGCAAGAGCGGTAGAAATCCTTGTTAAAAAAGCGTGAAACAAAGAAAAACAGTGCTATACTTACTCGTGAAAAAAATATTAAATTCGATTGCAGAAGTAAGCATTGTGTGATAATGATAATAAAAAGCGTGCCTGTATCAAAAATAATATGCAATGCAAATCTAAGTGTAATCACAACGATCCTTGTTCTTATAAATAATGGAAAATAAAATGAAGGTATTTCATAAATTTTAAATTAAAATGCTCTTGCATTATTAATTTTTAAAAAAGTTTATGAAGTGTTTCTATTAAACAACAAAACCAGACAAAACAGAACATTCCATTAATACAAACCAAACCGGAGCTACATATCAGCATCCGAGATGACGTCGGCATAGCAACGATTACGATACAAACGATATGTAACATCTCCCCTGCAAAGCTACAGAGAAAAACAAAAAAATAATATTAAACATATTTTAAAGTTCAATAGAAACAGTTTATGTTACAAATTCTTTTAGATATCTAGGTTTCTTAACAGTTCGACCTGATCGAGTCTGGTACGGATTCTTTACTGGTTCGGGACTAGCAATCTCATCACTGGACGTAAATGAACTATTTTTGCTCATTGCTGGATATCTCGTCAGGCACAGTTTCTGTTTCTTCATCAACGAATTCGTGCTCATTCTTAATTTGAAAATTCATGTTGTTCGCACCTCTTAAAATATCTTTCCGATTTCTTTCTACGACTCTTCCCTCTTTTTTTAATAATTTATAAGAACGAGGTCGTTGAGCTGGACTCAATACAGTTGCTTTTTCATATGGTTTCTTTTCACTATGGATGAAAACTTTATCGTGACTTGAAAACGGTTTCAAATTTGTTGCATTCCGGTCAAAATATATTTTCTGTAGCAGTTGTCTTCTTTGTAATTGATCTGCTGTTTCTAAAAATCTCTCAGTGGTATCATTTCTATGAGGTAAAATGCTTCTGATTTTTCTACCAAAGATTATCTCAGCAGGTGATTGCAGTTCATTTGAAATCTGTACATTTTTAAATTCCAATAAAGTCAAATAAATATCCTTGTTGTCATGTAAGGCTTTTCTTAAAATATTCTTCACAGTTTGAATATGTCTCTCCACCATGCCATTCGACTGAGGGAAATGAGGGCTAGATGTCTCATGTTGAAAGCACCATTGTCTTGAAAATTTCTTGAATAACTGGCTAGTAAATTGCGGTCCGTTGTCAGAATACACAATTTCTGGTATTCCATATCTCGAAATCATAGCTTTAAGTGGAATTATTACATTATTACTGGTTGTTTCTCTAAGTAATTCTATCTCAGCAAATTTACTAAAATAATCAACTACTAACAAGTATTCTTTGTCGTGAAAATGAAATAAATCAGCTCCTAAAACTTTCCAAAGACCATATGGGATTTCTTTCGGTAAAAGTGGCTCTTTCGTATTGTGACGTTAATTAATTAAAGGAGATGCCGTGAAATAAATAAATGGAGTTAATGTGCCGAGAATAAACATTTTCTTGAATGCCGTAAATGGATCGTATAGCTAAGATGATAAGGTTGACTTGCAGTAAAAATAAAAGGAATAGTCTTACTTAAATGACAACAGTAGACACATTGAAGAGACAGCAGTTATAAAAATCTTCTTTATTCGTTGATTCACTTAAGAGGTGGAAGGTAATTAGGAGAAATTAGGTCACTGTACACATTCGAAGAGCGTTCCACGTAGAATTATTAAAAACTTGAAGTAATTCCACGGCTACAAAGAATACTGGCTAAAGTTGGTTAAAATCCTTTCTCAGAGAATGTCTTGAAGATAACAAAGTCCAAATTCGAAAAAACATTGAATTAAATTCCATCAGCGATCTGCGACAAACTTTTGCTTATTAAATGAGCACCTTAGAATAATATGATCGCTGAACGGTGTTCGCAATCCTTCAAACAGGCACTAAGGCCCGATTTGAAAAAGACAATTCACGTTGTCAAAAATACATCTTAAAACTTTCGTAAATCTTAAAATCTTAAAATCTGTTAAAAAACTGGCTGCATTGATATATATACTACATAAAAGGGGTCCACAAAACTACTTCCAGAAATGATTTAAATCTATTCGTTAAATTAAATTTACGTATTATGATTAAATCGTATGAAAATAGAGAAATGAAAACGAAACTTTAGAGGGAGAGAATGAAGCTTTTTAATTCGCCAAGGGAAGACACACCCCAATATGACGCGAACGACGCCACGCTGAATCTAAAAATAGAACAGGAAGAGTGGGAAATCTGAAATCAAAACTTATCTGCTACATGCGGTGAAAAGGAAAGAAAAAAAGCGATTTGAACGATTTATTGAGTCAAAAATAAATAGTTTAAAACGTGAGATAATAATGCTGCATTACAATTTAAAAAATAAATAATAAATGTGATTACTACATCACACGTATTTGCATTCTGAAAGCTCAGGCAAGTTGTACAATTATTTATGAAGTTTTCTATATCTTTCGACATACCCGGCCAAAATAACAGTTTTCTAGCTCTATTCTTACATTTTTCAATACCAAGATGAGTGTAATGAATTTTACTCAACATTTCTTTTCTCAAACTTTCTGGAACTACAATGCAGAAATTCTTAAATAAAAATTCTCTTGTTTCACTCAGTTCCTCTTTAAAAGAAAAATAGGGTTTGACTATATCTGGAACATCTGATTAGTAATGGGCCAACCATTTTTAACAAATTTCATGACAAGCTGTAAGACTTCATCCTTCTCAGTTTCAACTTGAAATTTTTTCATCATCTCACCAGTTACAGAAAGGTTTTCAACAATCATTCCTACATGAGTCTCAATTTCACCTTTAAAAATATCATCAGAATCTTCTAAATATGTTCTTGATAAGGCATCAGCCAACAATAATTCTTTACCAGGTTTATAAACCAAATTGAAACAATAAGGTTGCAATCGAATTCTCATTCTTTGTAAACGTAAGGGGGATTTATTTAGAGGTTTTTTGAAAATAGCTGCAAGGGGTTTATGGTCACTTTCTACTATAAATGATCTTCCGTATAAATATTGATGAAATTTTTCACAACCAAACACTATTGTGCTAGCGTTTCTTTTTCAATTTGTGCATAATTTTTCTGAGTGTCAGTAAAAGCTCTAGAAGCATACGCCACAGGCAATTCATTTTGTAAAATAACTGCTTCTAAACCAGATTGTGAAGCATCAACAGATAAAGTCACATCACAATTCGTATCAAAATACTGTAACACTGGTTTTTTACTTAGAACTTGTTTTAATTCAATAAATGCTTTGTCATGTTTACATTCCAGGACAAGAAAGAATTTTTTTTTAACAAAACTCTCAGAACAGATGTTTTATCTGAAACATTAGGAATGAATCTAGAAACGTATGTGATCATACCCAGAAATGTTTCTAACTCCTTAACATTTTTTGGTGGCTTCATTTCTACAACTGCCTTTACCTTATCTTCATCAGGTCTAATGCCATTACAAGAAAACTTATGACCCAAATAAGTAACTTCAGAAAGACTAATTTTGCATTTTTCTTTATTAAACTTAATATTATATTCCCTTGCTCTATCCAAAACGGCTTTTAATCTTAAATCATGCCCTTGCTGAGTTTCTTCCCATACCAGAATGTCATCGATGTATATTTCAATACCTTCAATATCTTTAAAAACATCAGAAAAAGCTCTGTGAAAAATTTCAGGGGCAGAACAAATACCATATGGCATTCTGAGAAAACAAAATCTACCAAAAGTGGTATTAAATGTAGTAAGTTAAGAACTTTTTCGGATAGCTTTATTTGCCAAAATGCTTTATTAGCATCTAATATACTAAATACTTTTGCTTTTGGCATTCTGGAAACAATTTCCTCAAAAGTTGGCAAATAAAAATATTCACGTAAAATTTGTTTATTTAAATGTTGCGGATCTAAACAGATTCTCAAACTTCCGTTGTTCTTTCTAACAATTACTAAAGAACTTACGAATTCAGTAGGTTCTTCAACTTTTCTAACAACACTCATATTTACCATTCGGTCAAGTTCTTCTTTCAAGGCTTCAATAAACTTAATGGAATTTTTCTACATGGTTCAATTTTACCAACAGCATCATCTTTAAGTTTAATGTCGTAAATAAAGCTTTTTAAATTACCAATACCCGTGAATAATTCTTTATAGTGATGAAAAACAGTCTGAGGAAAATTTCCCAAACAAGTGACTGCATCTACACGTTGTACTAAATTCAACGCAGTTAAAGTAGGTAAACCCAACACAGAAGTGGAATTAGGGCTATTATCCACCATTTGAAACAAAATATTAGCTTTAATACCTTTTTCAGTTTGGCATTTTAATATGCATTTACCAAAAACTTTCATTTTAGAACCATTATAATTACACAAATTAACATTAGAACTCTTCAGCTGGTTTTGCTTTAAACCTAAATGTTTAAATTCATTTGCAGGCAAAACGTTACATTGCGCGCACCTGTATCTAATTTTGCTATCAAAATCTTAGAATTATTTACAACAAGTTTTTCATACCAGTCACTACAACTACATTTATAACAACCGTAAATGGAACTCAAAACAAAATTATCATCATTTGAACTATTATCGTTAACATTCGTTTTTAAAAAACGAGAGTTGCGTTTGACAACATTAATATTCTTATTCAAACAAAATTTCGCAAAATGATTTTTTCTTTTACAAAATTTACAAATTTTATTATAAGCAGGACAATTAAATTTTTTATGAAACTTACCGCATCTTCCGCAGGGTTTTCTCGACTCGTAATTCTGTCTTGTTTCTTTTCCCTGTTTATTGGAGTATCTTTTTCGAAAACTATTAAATTTTCTTTCTTCGTGTAATTCATTTCTTATAGATGGATGTTTGGGATTTGAGAGCGAATTTCCTGCAAAATTATTCTTATGCGATTTAACAACATCTACTCTAGTATCACCATTCAAAGATTTTAATTGAACTTCTGCGAGTTCGTTAGCTTTGCATATTTTTACGCATTTATTCTAAACTCAAATCACCTTCACACAGCAGACGATCTTTCAATTTTTTGTCAATGACGCCGCTAATTATTCGATCTCTAATTAAGCTATCTTTCAGGTCGCCAAATCCACAAGTAGAACTTAGCTTTTTCAGGCTAGTTAAAAATTCATCGGAAGATTCAGATATATGTTGAATTCTAGTAAAAAATATATGACGATCAACACTTTCATTAGACTTTGGTGTACAATAATTTTCAAAGGCTTCGATAACTCTAGTTAAATTTCTTTTATCATTCTCTGATAAATCAAAGGTATTGTATTTTTCAAGTGCTTCTTCTCCAATTACATTCAAAAATATAGCTACCTGAACATTCGCATCTTTTTTATCATTTCCTGATGTAATGTGAAATATTTTAAACTGTTGAATCCATTTTTTCCAATGCTCGGAAACATTTCCATCAAAAATAAGACATTTCGGGGGTTTTAATCCTTCCATGTTGCTACTTCAACGATCAAGAAAAATAATTCTGCAATACTTCTTAGGAAATGAATTCAATCATACTTCAATAAAGAACTTTTAAAGATTACTTATTCATTGCGACTGCGCCATGTCATGTTGTTATACATAAAAGGTAGAGAGAAAACACTTTATAAAAAAAAACATAGAGGACTTTAATGACATAACTCCAGACAAAACAGATAGAACATTCCATTAATACAAACCAAACCGGAGCTACATATCAGCATCCGAGATGACGTCGGCATAGCAACGATTACGATACAAACGATATGTTACACCCCTCTGCGTATATGACATTGGCGTCAGAAAAAAATCGCGTCAACGTGATGCGTATATGACATCCGTGGCGGTTCAAGCACACTTCGGAACGTTACTTTGAAATCGGTGGGTTTCATCGCCAAAATCGATGCTTAATGATCATTGCCATTAAATATATAAATAATGTCATATTTGCAAACTTATAGGTCAAAATATAGTAGAACCTCGGTTCACGACCGCCTCTGTTTATGTTAGGTATTCTACTAATTTATTCTTATTTTCCTACCTTTTGGAATATCTAACTAAATTTTGGCTTACCTCCATGGTGTATGATTTAATCAATGTCACATTTTAAAATTGAGAATATGTTTTTGGGTAAACGTATATGGCAACGATTGTGTTTAGTTTTTTAAGTTAATAAATGTTTTTGTTGATAGCTGTTCTATTTTTTTTTATTGAGTGTGAAAAAGTGTTTTATTTACTTTTATATATGTATATAGAGAGATAAGTTTGGATTTATTCTACAAATGAACAAGGTTGCAACGCTTTGAAGTCATTAACGAGTTTCAGTAGTTCATGAATCACGGACATTTAACTGAGCAATTTTCAAGTACGTGATCGAACCTTTGGCGTCCACTAACAGGACTTCTAACTGCGAAGTAAGCAACTTTTGTTTGTTTATCATGGATAAATTGAAAAATATTCGTAAAAGTAATAGAAGGCTTTTTACAAAAGCATGTAATGAATATTCTAAAGAGGAAGCTGAACTATCGGCAGACGAAAAAAATGTTCATTTAAGATTAATTGAAGATAAAGCAAAATTTATGCTAGAAACCGAGTATGCCATTAGGCAAGAGCAATTTGATAATGCAACAGCCGATTTAAATGAGCAGGAAATTGAAAAATAAATTGATGAGTCCGAGGCTTATATTGATAAATGGCGAATTTTAGAGCAGAAATTATTTAAACTTATACAATCAGAGAAAGAAAATTCTGTTATAGGTGAATCTCCGCAAAACAAGTTATTGAATTATCCTAAAATACAACTGCCCGTATTTGATGGAAATATTAAAAATTGGTTAGGATTTTGAGGACAGTTTCAAAAAATTGACAAAGATCCCAATTTAGATAAACACGATAAATTTGCTTATTTGTCCCAAGCTATGGAAAAAGGCTCAGTAGCTGATGAACTGGTTAAAAGCTTTCCTCCTGGCGCTGAAAGTTATGATAAAGCTTTGAAACAACTTCATTCCCGTTTTTGTAGGGAAGATCTATTAATTGAAGTTTGTCAGGGATCTTCTTTCTCTAGTTCTGAGGAAGAACTCAAATCAAAAATGTTCTTTACGTAAACTGTATGATAGCTTAGAGTCAAAATTACGTGCATTGGAAGTTCTTGGTGTGAGCAGGGATAAGTATGCTGCAATGCTCTATCCTTTGGTAGAATCGTCATTGCCTGACGGAATACTTCGCGTATGGGAAAGGTTTAGAGCTCAGCACAGCAAGAATAAAAATAGTACAACTGATAGCGAAAATCTTACACTACAAGAAATTAGCACGGACTCTTTACATCGTACAGATTTAGATAATTTGCTATTATTTCTACTAGATGAAATTGGGGGAGAAGAACGTGTATGCATGCAAGTAGATGTTTTGATACTGGTATGCAAAATCGACAGTCAAAAGTCACGAGTATAATTCCAGAGCAACGGCAGCTACATTAATTGCTGTGCCAAATGAAACACAGAATATGTGTATATTTTGTTCAGGTATGCATAAATCAAACGATTGTTTTAAAGCACGTAAGATGCCATTAGTTGAAAGACAAGCTGTAGTTGAGAAGGCACACTCTTGTTTTTTGTTTGAAGAAAGGTCATGTCGTTGCTAAATGCAGAATAAAAGCTGGTTGTTTACTTTGTGGGAAAAGACACCACTTACTTTTATGTAGAAATTTCTCAAAACAACAATACAATATTAACATTGCGAAAAATGATGACTTATCTATTAAACAAGATGAGGCACTTGCTAATTTTTCGAGATCACCTGATGTTATTTTGCAGACATTAGTGGTCACGTTACGAGGTCATGATAAGAAGTGTAAAGCTCGTGCTATAGTTGATACAGCTTCACAACTATCGTATATTTTGAAGAGTACTGCTGAAGCAATGGGATATGAATACATAAAAAAGGAACAACTGAGGCACTCCTTGTTTGGAGGGAGTTCTATACAGATGTCTTAGATCATGAAGTTTTTAATATAGCTCTTTCAAAACTTGATGGAAAATATAACTGTCATTTTGATGCTCTTGGACAAGAGGTAATTTGTAATTCTATACCCTCAATAGGACCAGGTGAGTGGATGCAAGAGCTTGAAGCATTCGATATACATCTCCATGATCGAAAAGCTGGTCCTATAGAAATTTTAATAGGAGCTGATGTAGCTGGGAAGCTGATTACGGGAGGCTACAAATTACTAGATTCGGGGCTTGCTGCAATCGAGACTAAGTTAGGATGGACAGTCATGGGTAAAACTCCTACCTCAAATGTTCATGAAAGTACAGTGTTATTTGTTACAACTCTGTTGACTAAAGATGCAGCGATTTCTAATTTGTGGACCTTAGATTCACTCGGAATTCTGGACCCATCAGAGAAGAAAACAAAAGAGGAACTCCACAAAGCAGCAAAAGAGCATTTTTTGGGCACAGTTATGGCTGATAAAGATGATCAATTTGCTGTTCATTTACCATGGTTTGACGATCATCCTCCCTTACCAGATAATTTTAACTTAGTTTTGAAGAGATTAGATTCCACTGTCAAAAAATTAAGATCAGAAAATTTATATGGAACCTACGGCAAAGTTTTAAAGGAACGGAAAATAAAGGTATCATAGAAAAAGTTCCTATGTGTGAAATGGAGACACCTTGCCATTATCTACCTCATCGGCGTGTTGTGAAGGAGAATAGCACTATTAAAATAAAGCCCGTCTTCGATGCTTCAGCCAAGCAAAGATCGTCACCTAGTCTCAATGACTGCCTTGAGAAAGGTTTAAATTTAATAGAATTAATACCTTCAATTTTGACAAGATTTCGCATGGAAAAAATTTGAGTTTCTGTAGATATACGGAAAGCGTTTTTACAAATAGGTCTTAACCCTAAAGACAAGAATTTTCTGCGATTTCTTTGGAACGATGATAACGGCCAACTTATACATTATAGACACAGCCGTGTCGTGTTTGGAGTTTCGTGTAGTCCATTTCTACTCGGCTCTGTAATCCAGTATCATATAGAATCAACATTGAATAAGGCATTAAACGAGAATTCAAAATATCCTGTAAATATGGTTCAAAAGCTTGCGAATAGTTTTTATATGGACAATTGCTTAACAGTGTTGAAGATAAAATGGAATTAAAAAAGTTCATTAAAGTAGCAATGGACATTACGGCCGAAAGGAAATTTGATTTAAGAGGGTGGGAGTACTCTGATGAAGATTGCAAAACCGTAGAATCAGCATGTATATTAGGAATGCTCTGGGAGCGTAGTAGTGATACCCTCAGTCTAAACGTGCCAGGCATAGAAGATTATTCACTTGAAAAGATTTCTAAAAGAATAATTTTAGCAGCAGCTCATAAGATTTTTGATCCTTTGGGTAAAGCTTGCCCATTACTTTGCTTCCTAAATTTTTGTTGCAACGCTTGTGGAAGTCGAAAGTTTCATGGGATGAAGATGTAGATTCTGATACAAAATCACAGTTTTTAAAATGGATGAAAAACTTACAGTATCTGAAAGACATTAAAATACCTAGGTGGCTGCAGTGCGATCTTGAAGTTGAGATTTTACATTTCTTTTGCGATGCAAGTAAGTTTGCATATTCAGCATTCAGCGGTTGCTTTGTCAGAATTTGCACATCAATAGGTTCTATACAAGTTCATTTGTTGCGAGTGAAAGCTAGAATTACTCCTTGTGGGAGAAAAAGAAACAACGATATCAAGATTGGAACTCCTTGCCGCTACTATTGCAGCTCGTCTAGCTTCAGACGATTTCAAAGAATTTGAAACTAGAAATGTATACATCTGGTCACATTCTTCAACCGTACTTTCCTGGATAAAAAGGGAAGAAGCATGGGGAATATTTGTACAAAATCGCGTTGAAGAAATAAGAAGGTTGACGCCCACAGAATCTTGGAGACGCATCCCAGGGTCGTTAAATCCTGCCGATTTTCGTAGTAGAGGATGTACTGCCCGCCAGCTACTAAAGACAAAATGGTGGGAAGGCCCGAATTGGCTGTATTCTCAACCCGATGAATGGCCCAAATCTGAATTTTCTATAAATGAAGAGGAAATATTGAAAGAGAAAAAAAGACAGTTGTGTCATCTATGGTCTATCTGCAAGATGTTGATAGTTTCATCAGTAAACAGTTTTCTAGTTATCGAAAAACTATAAGAGTGGTTGGATAGATGTTCAGATTTTCCCATAACACCTTGTGTAAAGCTAATAAATTGAAAGGAGAATTAACTTGTGAGGAATATAAAAAGGCTGAAGTTGCAGTTTTCAAATTGATACAAAAAGAAACACTACACGATAGTAAATTTTTGAAGAAAATGCAAACCTTTAACGATCAGAATGGTTTACTACGCATAAAAACTAAACTTTTTGAGAGTGAAAAAAATGAATTTCAAAATCCTGTTTTGTTGCCATCAAGTCATGAAATAATTTCGAAGTTGGTAACTGAAGAACATGAGAGATCCTTGCATGCATGTTTGTCTATGTTATTAGCAAGGATAAGAGAAAAATATTGAATATTTGGTGCAAGAAAATAGCAAAGAAGATCATTTCTAAGTGTGTAATTTGCAGAAGGTACACTACTAAGCCTTTAGAAGTGTCTTTCGTCCCTTTACCCAAAGATAGAGTAACTCCGACTAATGTATTTGAAGTATCAGGAGTTGATTATGCTGGGCCACTTTATTTACGATCAAATGAAAAAGCATGGGTAGTTTTATTCACTTGCGCGATATACCGTGCCGTGCATTTTTAATTAGTAAAGTCATTGTCTACTGAGACTTTCATCCAAGCCTTAAGTAGGTTTATAGCCAGAAGAGGAAGAATCTGTTTTATACTCAGATAACGACACGAACTTTACCGGTACTAATAATGCTCTAAAACCAATAGACTGGAACAGTATTACTTCACTACACAGAAAATTTCGTGGAAATTCAACCCGCCTACTGCCGCATGGTGGGGTGGTTGGTGGGAGCGTATGGTAAGAATGCTCAAAGAACTTTTAAGACGAGTTCTTGGTAAAACTACTGTCGATTATGAAGAGCTCTTGACAGTATTGTGTGACTGCGAAGCAGTTATAAATTCGAGGCCATTAACATATATAAGTAATGAGTCGAACGATTTGATGCCATTGACACCGGCAATGTTTATTCATGGAAGTACCACCACACCAGTGAGACCCTAGATCTCGATACCATTAGATAGATCTTTTCTAGTTAAAAGGTCTAAATATATCCAAAAAATTCATGAGGATCTGAGGCAAAGATTTAAAAGTGAATATTTATCTCTTCTAGTTCCTCGAGGATGTAGAAGGAATGATCAGCTGAAAACTGGAGATATGGTGCTCATAGGCAGTGACATAACCAAAAGAATTGACTGGCCACTTGGGATTGTTTTGGAGATCTACCCGGGGACAGATGGAATCCCGAGAGTTTCAAAAGTGAAAACATCTATAGGGGAAAGAGTTCGTCCTTTCCAAAGACTTTTTCCATTAGAAATATCATCAAGGTCCGATGCAGAAGTTTTGGAAAAGTCTCATGATATAACAGAATTGTCTGCGGTACCTAATAATTTCACTCTACGAGATTCCGAACAATCTCATTCAGAGACAAAATGTGTTTATACTCCAAATGTCATAGAGACTCCTTCAATAATAACTAGATCTGGGAGGAAAATTAAAATACCTGATCGCCTGGACTTATAAAACAATATTCTTTTTTCTTATAAATTTTTCCTTAAACCATTTCTAAAAGTCTTTTGCAATGTTACATTATGTATTACAGTTATTGATGTTTATAATAATGTTGCAATGTTACATTTGTAATTCTGCATTGCAAGGTGGGAGTATGTTAGGTATTCCATTAATTTATTCTTATTTTCCTACCTTTTGGAATATCTAACTAAATTTTGGCTTACCTCCATGGTGTATGATTTAATCAATGTCACATTTTAAAATTGAGAATATGTTTTTGGGTAAACGGATGTGGCAACAATTGTGTTTAGTTTTTTAAGTTAATAAATGTTTTTGTTGATAGCTGTTCTATTTTTTTTACTGAGTGTGAAAAAGTGTTTTATTTACTTTTATATATGTATATAGAGAGATAAGTTTGGATTTATTCTACAAATGAACAAGGTTGCAACATTTTGAAGTCATTAACGAGTTTTTTTGAGTAATTCATTAATCACGGACATTAAACTTCGGTTTATGTCCAACTTCGGTGATCAAAATTTGACTCGGTTGGCGTGCAATATCTCGGTTCACGACCAAGGCTGCCGAATAGTTCAGTTGGCAACCCTCACATAGCTCTTATCAGTAAAATTTGGAGTAAGGCGTGCATATCAGAGTGCTGTGTGTATCTTTATTACTGTAAAAAAATTAACTTTGTTTTACTTTTACTCAGGTTTGCGCTAATTTTAGCTCTCATTATGGCTTCTAAGAATGAAAAAGTGCTTAGTGATAGCAGTAGTAAGAAGCTTAAGCGAATTACTGTTCAATAAAAGAAATTGTAGCAAAACATGAGAACGATGTTAGTATAACGGGTCTAGCTAAACAATACGATGTGGCCTAAGCCTTCGATTTCCACGATAATCTATATATATTTTACGCTATCGTATGTGTCACAGAAATCGCGATTATTTGTTAATTGTTTAATGGCAACGCTCGAATGAAACGCATCTCATTGGTTACACAACATTTAATGCATCACCATACCTATAAGGGCGGTTACCGTAGGCGGGACCCTGTTCTGTCGCCAAATACTGCCAAGTTTGTCGCCAACTTGGCGATATATTTAATATTTCACCAAATTTCTATAGCTTTCCATAGTAAACCAATAGGGTTTACTTGTTTACAGAGAATCAGCAAATTGAGATATTTTAATGCAACAAAAACTAATATCAGTTTAAGGAATTATATTAATTATATTTAAAGAAGTCCAAAGTAAATTAAATTATGAATAAAAATAACGTGAATTTGATTAAAAAGCCTTGAACCTCATAAAACAGTGTGCATTACTTGGTTAAATAGTGCATTATTGTGCGAAATAAGAAAAAAGTATTGGAAATATTTAAAAGCAACCCAGGTTTATTTATATTCAATATATAATTATCAAAAAATTTAAATGACTAGTATTAAAAAATGCTCTGCCGAGTACCAAAAAAAGGCCAATATGTTTAAGTATGAAATAGGGTTTGACAAGTGCTTCTAATTGAGCATGGAAAAGAACAAGGGTTCCCTTCTTGGCTGCAGCACACTGTCAATGCCAACTTTGAAAAAATCATATTTGCACTTTTTTCATATAGAAAAAAATCAGCCACAGTTACGATAAAAATGTGTAGTGTAAAGACGCAGCCAGAAAAAACGCAGCCTGATTAAACATGAATGTAAGGCGACATAGTACCAAAAGCCTTAGTTGCTGCAGCGTATCACACTCATGCAGTGCCACCAAGCACGCCCGCAGTGTAGAACTGTACAGAAAACTGATTTGTAGTGTAGTGCAGACTGTTGCAGCTCTCTGCACAGGAAAAATTCCACATGTGCACGCATAACAGCATAATGCATTCATTGATTGTTGAAATTATATGCAAGTGGCTGTGACTGTACAATGTACTATGCAGTACAGCAATGCATTTGTAAATTATAAACGAACATTAGACGCATACACCTTTAATACGAAAGTACAAAAGCACAGTGGGAGTGTGCGCTGAGGTTCAAAAGTATAATAGGAATGTACAGTGTAGTATAATTTGTAGAGAAATAATGGTACACAGTGCACTGTACAAAGTTGCATTGCAGACGCATGCGCGATAGAACAGTGGAACAGTGCAGTTAACATGTAAAGCACGACGGAAAGTTTTACTAAAGTACCGCGAATTTATTTTATATGGAAAAAGCTCAAATATGATTTTTTCAAAGTTGGCATTGACAGTGAGCTGCAGCCAAGAAGGGACCCCTTGTCCTTTTTCATGCTCAATTAGAAGCACTTGTCAAACCCTTTTTCACACTTAAAAACATATTAGCCTTATTTGGTAGCTCGGCAGAGCATTTTAGTAGATAATAATTGGGGCTTCTGCGCCAGCGGCACGGCGGCACGACCTTGAATGACCTTGAACGACCTCTGCGTGTCCTCTGTGCACCTGTGAAGGTCATACTCTGGCAGGCGGGGTCAAGGTGATGCGTCATCTTATAGTATGAGGGGTAATTTTGAGTTTGATTTTTTTTTTAATGATAATTAATTTTAATTGGGGGACTTTAACTTTTTTCGGGGTAATTTTTGAAGATAGAAATTTTTGTGAGATTGATTTCTTTTTCTGACCGTACTACAGTATGAGGGGTTATTTTAAGTTTGATTTTTTTTACTAATGATAATTAATTTTAATTGGGGGACTTTAACTTTTTTCGGTGTAATTTTTGAAGAGTGAAATTTTTAGAGATTGATTATTTTTTTCTCACCGTACTACAGTACTTAGGGATAATTTTACATTTGAAAAATACATTAACGATAATTAATTAAGAAATTTTAATTGGGGGAGTTAAATTTTTTGGAGTAATTTTTTGAAATTTTTGGGACATTGATTTTTTTTTTTTTTTTTCGTCGTACGAGGGGTTATTTTAAGTTTGATATTTTTTCATTAATGATAATTAATTAAGAAATTTTAATTGGGGGACTTTAACTTTTTGGGGATAATTTTTGAGATAGAATTTTTTTGGGAGATAGATTTTTCTTTTCGTCGTACTCCAGTACGAGGGGTCATTTGTACTTTTAAAAATTAATTAAGAAGTTTTAATTGGGAGACTTTAATTTTAGGGAATAATTTCTGAGATAGATTTTTTTTTCTGACATATTTTTTAGCGCACTTGAGTTTTCGGTGTTATTTTTAGGGGCATAATTTTTGTGTTAGAGTTTTTACTGGCAACGATTTTTAATTTGGGAACTTTCAAATATTTTTTTTCGCGATTTTTCATTGGCAATCGAATTTTAAACATTCATTAAGCATTTTAATTGGGAGACTTTATCTTTTAACGCAAATTTTTAGATAAAAATGGAATTTTAAACATAAATTGGATGAGGGGACTTTACGCGATTCAATTTAGTGACATATGCGCTCGAATATTGAGTATTAATTAAAATTATGAATGATTGTGAATTTTTGTTATTTAGTGTTAGAATTTATGTATGCGAATTTTTTAATAGTACTGCCCCACCCGTGGGTGAGAGGTTATGCTCACGAAGCTAATAGACGTGAAGTGTTGGGTTCGATCCCAATCACACTCGTCGGCCTAATCGTTCGGAGTTTTGTTTGAGCTATAGATTTGCATGCGTAAATTCGGGTTAGGTTACCTTAGAAAGACCTTCACGAAGGGTACTCTCCCCTATATCCCTAGTGTAGATAATCAATCGCACCCGTCGGCCTAATCGTTCGGAGTTTTCTTCGAACCATGGATTTTCATGCGTAAATTCGGGTTAGGTTACCTTAGAAAGACCTTCACGAAGGGTACTCCCCCCTATATCCCTAGTGTAGATAATCAATCGAGCCCGTCGGTCTAAACGTTCGGAGTTTTGTTTGAGTCATGGATTTGCATGCGTAAATTTGTGTTAGGTTCCCTTAGAAAGACCCACACGAAGGGCACTCCCCCCTCGGGCCTAGTGTAGATAATCGGCCGTCAAAATCAACCAAACCTTTTAAAGGTTAGGTATAACTATGCTGGTACATGATTTGTTATGGAATTTTTAGGTTTGTATGTATTGCTTTATACATTTGAAATAATATAAAAAAAAAAAAAACATGAAATGGTATTCATAAAGATATTAGGAAATTTTCCCCCTTTCCCCTTAATGAATATATATTTGTAAAATACAGGGTTACCTATTCAATGGTCCGTTTGAATTTGTCCCATCAAATTTTATTGACGCATGTTTTCGAAAAGTTTCATATTTTTAAAAACTAGAAAATCGATTTTTTAAACGTTTATATTAAAACACTTTGAATTTTTAATAAGATTTTGGGAAAAAAAACGCATTTTTTACAAATTTACACTAATATTACACTTTTTAGAATAAAACTATTAAATACATAAATTTAAAACACTTACTTTACTTAAAATGACTTTCAGAGCCTAAAAAACGCGTGTTTCTGTAGGAAAATGTCTACTATACTGAACCGTGGTCATCGTGCGTTATCTTTGGGAACACTCAGAAGTGAATCACTTTATCTAGATAAGGGGTTTTCCTTTTTATTGTGATAGGATATTAGATTTTAATTTCGATTGACTAATGGTAGGGTACAAATTAAGATTTTCAAATAATTAATTTAAGATTTTTATTATCTCACTGATTGCGAATTTAATGAATGAATAATTAATATTACGTCACACAAAACGAATTTTTTGAATAATTTAGATTGCGTCACAATTTTTGAATGGTTTTATTAATATAAAATTTTTATCCAATTGGGGGTCATTTTTTCTTATAGATTTATTTTAAATAAAATTGGAATATTCATTTAGTAATACTATATTAACAATTTAACGCATGTGCGACATTTCTTTTGGATAAAATTAAAACTATTTTATAATGAGACCTTTAAAAACGGATACTTTTTTAACTGATTCATTAACCGCGAGAATACTTCAAACATGTCCTTGATGAGTCATCACATATAAGTAAATTTTCACTCGTAAACATGAAAGTTTTAATAAATATATAGAGGTTTTTGAAAAGTGACACTCATTTCGTGCAGTGGACTTTGAACTTTTAGTCTAGTTCTAATTTCGATCTAGTTCAAATTTTGCTAAGTTAACACGTTACGAAATATAGGGAAGCTTAATACTATGCATTAATTTAACTATGATTTTTGCTTAATTTTTTACAAGGATAAAATTTTTATCATCGGAAAAACACATCTTTAAGAGATTTAAAATAAATATTTTTAAATATATATATATAATTTAATATCATTAAATATTTAGTATCTTCACACATAATTAACACATGTTAATTAAGTTCGATTAAATTTAAAAGAAATCATAATTTTCATTAAATTAAAAAGAAATTGTACATTTAACTTTTAATATAGCAAATATCAAAACATGAAACAAATGATTGCGCTTTTAGAGCATATAACTTTAATCATAAAAATTTGAATACTTATCACTTTCAAATGAAAATGATAAACCTTTATTTAAAAATTTTCAGTTTATAATTAGAGACATACAATTAACTAGAAACTTAAGTATAAAAACAGAAATGAATATCTAGCAATAAGGTTAACATTTTTAATAAAAAATTAATATTTTAGGTTAATTTTAAACGTGCTAGTATTTTTAGACTAGCGAAATATCCCTTTTTTAGAAAATACTTTTCTGGTTTAATTTTCATTTATTTTTTAAATATAACTTTTAAAAAATATTCTCAACTGTAAAAACTAGGGATTTGCTTTTGACAATTTTATTTGAATTTAAGATTTGTTTCACATTTAGAAGTATATCTTATCAAAAAAAATTCGAAATATTTAGATTTGTTTATTATTAATAATTTGAAAAATAAAACATTTAGAAGTAAATTCACTTACTTTTGCTTATGTTACATAAAAATCCAAAAGGGTTGAAAAAGAGTAGCAACACTTCACATAAGTTTTGTGATACTAAATGGAGTAAATTTTGAACATCAATATCTTATCTGTTTGGGTATTTCCATGAATACATGATTCATGAGATAAGCAGAATGTCATGTTCAAATATGAATCTAAGAACAGTGTTAATGAATTTACTTTATTCATATCGTATATACTTTAGCTATAATTAATATAATGTGTAATTAATAAGGGATTTAATTAATATGATGCGTTTTTAAATAAAATCTAAATATAATTGTATCTTTTTCAGTCTTATTTAATAGAAGAGGAATGCTTTTCAAATTTATTAAGAAACATGTAAGTTATTATTAGCTTGGAAATTGCAACTGAATTAAAAACTGACTTTTAACATAGAATTAGTCTTTTGCTAAATTTTCAATGAAAATATTTCTCACTTAAAAGTTTACTTCTCACATTAAAAAAGTCATATACTTGGAATTTTTACCGGGAAAATTTTCTCACATGGAAAAAGGCTTTAGTGATTGTATTAGAATAAAAACTTATCATATTAAATTTTTTAATAAGTAAATTATTATTATTAAATCTATGTCACCCACCACTCACTTTATTTACAAATAAATATTTTTCACTTTTTAATGGAAACAAAAATGGTAGGTAAAGCTTTCGTTCAATATTTTTAAATTAATATGAGTCTTTTTTTTTTCAGTGCGACTCCTTCAAATTTAAAAGCTTTTGAGAGCTTTTATAGGGAGAACGTAAACAAATCGAAGTCTCACATTTCAACAATAAAGGATTTATACTAAGTACACTACAAACTTATTTATAAAAAGGAAAGACATAACCTTATTTCAGTTTTTCGTTAAGCATATTTTTAATTCACAAGCAGGCTTCACACATATTATTTAGCACACAAGTTACTTCAGCGAAAAATCCCTTTTCCTTATCTAAATGATTCATAGGGATTCATACCTCCCTCATGAATACGTTATACAAACAATGTATTAGTTTAATGAATATAAATTTTAACTGAATCCTTTAAACTTTATTTGATAACATTCGATCATTTTTATATTTCAAAACGAAGAAAAATTATTGAATATCACCTAACAAGCATATACTTTTACACTAACATGTTATAAAAACACTTCTCAATATTCAAATTTTATGATATTTCGACATCTCTCGCCAAGCTTTTTAAGAATGAAAGACTATTTCGTTAGAATATTTAGCTTTTTGTATACAATTTTAGCAATAAATACATAATGCACTCAACTTTACTTTGTCATTAAACATTAAATTAATCCATCGCATACCAATTCAAACGTAGGATTTTTTTATTTAGGGTAGATAAGTATACGTGTATATCTATATATATATATATATATACATGTGCATATATGTGTGTCTGTGTGCATTTGTAAATGGGGGAAAAATTTAAAAGGTATACACATTGAAAGTTAATAAAATTATTTAAAAAAAATTATATAAATATTTCAAGACAGTATTAAAGATTTGAACAACTGATAAAAATGCTTTGAAAAACATTTAAAATTATTAAAAATGTTTCTTTCATATTTTAAAGTCAACAAATTTTAATACATAGCTATGTACATACAGACATTTGAGCTATGTACATACATACATTTGACCTATGTACATACATACATTTGACCTATGTACATACATACATTTGACCTATGTTAACAGAACAAATGTTTTAAATATTTCGATGCTATTTCCAAGTTAGTCAATTTATACTTTTTGAATATGCATATACATATATTTGAAAATTTTAATGTTTTCTGTTAAAACTGACTAGTTATTTATCCTAGCATTATCCTAGTTATTTATCCTACATTTATTAACACAATAAACCAACTGCTTTTAAAAAGACTGTGTGATTATCAAAACAACCCAAATCCTTTTATCTACACATGCGCAAACATTTTAATAAACTAGAGGTCACATTTTTAATCGAATAAAACAATGACTAATCAAATAGGTTATATCCTAACTTAAATGATACCTTTTTTGTGATATTGCTAAACATGCTACTACAATGTCTAATCAAATAGGTTCTGTACTAACTTTAATTATACCTTTTATGTGACATTACTAAACTAGCTAACATGACATTATTAAACTAACTTGTAAAAATAACATGATATCCTGTTTTCACTAGACAAACTTAATAATTTTCGCTGCTTTTGTTTGACAATCAACAAAGTTTTATGAAATATATTCAAAAAGTTTGCTGCGATTAAAAAACATGCTTATAACTTAGATAGTTTTCACTCTTTATATTTCAAAACATGCATATTATTACAAAACACAAGATATTGTTTAAATTTGAATTAAATAATCACCATTTTTCACAAGTTTGCAATATTTTTATGCTAACTAGGGTTAGTAGTATTCAGACTTAAAAATATCTTTATAGATTAAACATGAAAATTAATGTGTAAAAAAAACCTTTTACTATTTTTAGTTAAACTTCATGTCATGAAATATATCCAGTTAACTTTAAAAGGTACTATTACAAATTAATGTTTTAAAATTCATTAAAATTATTAAATACTATTTCATTATAATTTTAAAATTCATTTTTATATAAAAACACACAAAATAATAATACTTATCTAATATGGCAGCTAGCAGTCTTAAGCGCAACCTTCTATTACAAAAACTAAAAGTGAAATGAATAATTCTAAGTCCTTATCAGCTAATCTTATCAACTGATTAGATCTAGTCACGTGATATATGACATCACTTTTAGTTTTTGTAATAGAAGGTTGCGCTTAAGACTGCTAGCTGCCATATTAGATAAGTATTATTATTTTGTGTGTTTTTATATAAAAATGAATTTTAAAATTATAATGAAATAGTATTTAATAATTTTAATGAATTTTAAAACATTAATTTGTAATAGTACATTTTAAAGTTAACTGGATATATTTCATGACATGAAGTTTAACTAAAAATAGTAAAAGGTTTTTGGTACTTTTCGGTTAGCCGGGCGCCAGTGTTTATATACATATTTATATACATACATATATGTAAATATACATATATTTACATATACAAATATTGTATATATACACACACATATATATGTAAATATATATATGTATATTTACATATATGTATGTATATAAATATGTATATAAAACACTGGCGCCCGGCTAACCGAAAAGTACCAGGTTTTTTTTACACATTAATTTTCATGTTTAATCTATAAAGATATTTTTAAGTCTGAATACTACTAACCCTAGTTAGCATAAAAATATTGCAAACTTGTGAAAAATGGTGATTATTTAATTCAAATTTAAACAATATCTTGTGTTTTGTAATAATATGCATGTTTTGAAATATAAAGAGTGAAAACTATCTAAGTTATAAGCATGTTTTTTAATCGCAGCAAACTTTTTGAATATATTTCATAAAACTTTGTTGATTGTCAAACAAAAGCAGCGAAAATTATTAAGTTTGTCTAGTGAAAACAGGATATCATGTTATTTTTACAAGTTAGTTTAATAATGTCATGTTAGCTAGTTTAGTAATGTCACATAAAAGGTATAATTAAAGTTAGTACAGAACCTATTTGATTAGACATTGTAGTAGCATGTTTAGCAATATCACAAAAAAGGTATCATTTAAGTTAGGATATAACCTATTTGATTAGTCATTGTTTTATTCGATTAAAAATGTGACCTCTAGTTTATTAAAATGTTTGTGCATGTGCAGATAAAAGGATTTGGGTTGTTTTGATAATCACACAGTCTTTTTAAAAGCAGTTGGTTTATTGTGTTAATAAATGTAGGATAAATAACTAGGATAATGCTAGGATAAATAACTAGTCAGTTTTAACAGAAAACATTAAAATTTTCAAATATATGTATATGCATATTCAAAAAGTATAAATTGACTAACTTGGAAATAGCATCGAAATATTTAAAACATTTGTTCTGTTAACATAGGTCAAATGTATGTATGTACATAGCTCAAATGTCTGTATGTACATAGCTATGTATTAAAATTTGTTGACTTTAAAATATGAAAGAAACATTTTTAATAATTTTAAATGTTTTTCAAAGCATTTTTATCAGTTGTTCAAATCTTTAATACTGTCTTGAAATATTTATATAATTTTTTTAAAATAATTTTATTAACTTTCAATGTGTATACCTTTTAAATTTTTCCCCCATTTACAAATGCACACAGACACACACATATATGCACATGTATATATATATATATAGATATACACGTATACTTATCTACCCTAAATAAAAAAATCCTACGTTTGAATTGGTATGCGATGGATTAATTTAATGTTTAATGACAAAGTAAAGTTGAGTGCATTATGTATTTATTGCTAAAATTGTATACAAAAAGCTAAATATTCTAACGAAATAGTCTTTCATTCTTAAAAAGCTTGGCGAGAGATGTCGAAATATCATAAAATTTGAATATTGAGAAGTGTTTTTATAACATGTTAGTGTAAAAGTATATGCTTGTTAGGTGATATTCAATAATTTTTCTTCGTTTTGAAATATAAAAATGATCGAATGTTATCAAATAAAGTTTAAAGGATTCAGTTAAAATTTATATTCATTAAACTAATACATTGTTTGTATAACGTATTCATGAGGGAGGTATGAATCCCTATGAATCATTTAGATAAGGAAAAGGGATTTTTCGCTGAAGTAACTTGTGTGCTAAATAATATGTGTGAAGCCTGCTTGTGAATTAAAAATATGCTTAACGAAAAACTGAAATAAGGTTATGTCTTTCCTTTTTATAAATAAGTTTGTAGTGTACTTAGTATAAATCCTTTATTGTTGAAATGTGAGACTTCGATTTGTTTACGTTCTCCCTATAAAAGCTCTCAAAAGGTTTTAAATTTGAAGGAGTCACACTTAAAAAAAAAAGACTCATATTAATTTAAAAATATTAAACGAAAGCTTTACCTACCATTTTTGTTTCCATTAAAAAGTGAAAAATATTTATTTGTAAATAAAGTGAGTGGTGGGTGACATAGATTTAATAATAATAATTTACTTATTAAAAAATTTAATATGATAAGTTTTTATTCTAATACAATCACTAAAGCCTTTTTCCATGTGAGAAAATTTTCCCGGTAAAAATTCCAAGTATATGACTTTTTTAATGTGAGAAGTAAACTTTTAAGTGAGAAATATTTTCATTGAAAATTTAGCAAAAGACTAATTCTATGTTAAAAGTCAGTTTTTAATTCAGTTGCAATTTCCAAGCTAATAATAACTTACATGTTTCTTAATAAATTTGAAAAGCATTCCTCTTCTATTAAATAAGACTGAAAAAGATACAATTATATTTAAATTTTATTTAAAAACGCATCATATTAATTAAATCCCTTATTAATTACACATTATATTAATTATAGCTAAAGTATATACGATATGAATAAAGTAAATTCATTAACACTGTTCTTAGATTCATATTTGAACATGACATTCTGCTTATCTCGTGAATCATGTATTCATGGAAATACCCAAACAGATAAGATATTGATGTTCAAAATTTACTCCATTTAGTATCACAAAACTTATGTGAAGTGTTGCTACTCTTTTTCAACCCTTTTGGATTTTTATGTAACATAAGCAAAAGTAAGTGAATTTACTTCTAAATGTTTTATTTTTCAAATTATTAATAATAAACAAATCTAAATATTTCGAATTTTTTTTGATAAGATATACTTCTAAATGTGAAACAAATCTTAAATTCAAATAAAATTGTCAAAAGCAAATCCCTAGTTTTTACAGTTGAGAATATTTTTTAAAAGTTATATTTAAAAAATAAATGAAAATTAAACCAGAAAAGTATTTTCTAAAAAAGGGATATTTCGCTAGTCTAAAAATACTAGCACGTTTAAAATTAACCTAAAATATTAATTTTTTATTAAAAATGTTAACCTTATTGCTAGATATTCATTTCTGTTTTTATACTTAAGTTTCTAGTTAATTGTATGTCTCTAATTATAAACTGAAAATTTTTAAATAAAGGTTTATAATTTTCATTTGAAAGTGATAAGTATTCAAATTTTTATGATTAAAGTTATATGCTCTAAAAGCGCAATCATTTGTTTCATGTTTTAATATTTGCTATATTAAAAGTTAAATGTACAATTTCTTTTTAATTTAATGAAAATTATGATTTCTTTTAAATTTAATCGAACTTAATTAACATGTGTTAATTATGTGTGAAGATACTAAATATTTAATGATATTAAATTATATATATATATTTAAAAATATTTATTTTAAATCTCTTAAAGATGTGTTTTTCCGATGATAAAAATTTTATCCTTGTAAAAAATTAAGCAAAAATCATAGTTAAATTAATGCATAGTATTAAGCTTCCCTATATTTCGTAACGTGTTAACTTAGCAAAATTTGAACTAGATCGAAATTAGAACTAGACTAAAAGTTCAAAGTCCACTGCACGAAATGAGTGTCACTTTTCAAAAACCTCTATATATTTATTAAAACTTTCATGTTTACGAGTGAAAATTTACTTATATGTGATGACTCATCAAGGACATGTTTGAAGTATTCTCGCGGTTAATGAATCAGTTAAAAAAGTATCCGTTTTTAAAGGTCTCATTATAAAATAGTTTTAATTTTATCCAAAAGAAATGTCGCACATGCGTTAAATTGTTAATATAGTATTACTAAATGAATATTCCAATTTTATTTAAAATAAATCTATAAGAAAAAATGACCCCCAATTGGATAAAAATTTTATATTAATAAAATCATTCAAAAATTGTGACGCAATCTAAATTATTCAAAAAATTCGTTTTGTGTGACGTAATATTAATTATTCATTCATTAAATTCGCAATCAGTGAGATAATAAAAATCTTAAATTAATTATTTGAAAATCTTAATTTGTACCCTACCATTAGTCAATCGAAATTAAAATCTAATATCCTATCACAATAAAAAGGAAAACCCCTTATCTAGATAAAGTGATTCACTTCTGAGTGTTCCCAAAGATAACGCACGATGACCACGGTTCAGTATAGTAGACATTTTCCTACAGAAACACGCGTTTTTTAGGCTCTGAAAGTCATTTTAAGTAAAGTAAGTGTGTTAAATTTATGTATTTAATAGTTTTATTCTAAAAAGTGTAATATTAGTGTAAATTTGTAAAAAATGCGTTTTTTTTCCAAAATCTTATTAAAAATTCAAAGTGTTTTAATATAAACGTTTAAAAAATCGATTTTCTAGTTTTTAAAAATATGAAACTTTTCGAAAACATGCGTCAATAAAATTTGATGGGACAAATTCAAACGGACCATTGAATAGGTAACCCTGTATTTTACAAATATATATTCATTAAGGGGAAAGGGGGAAAATTTCCTAATATCTTTATGAATACCATTTCATGTTTTTTTTTTTAAATATTATTTCAAATGTATAAAGCAATACATACAAACCTAAAAATTCCATAACAAATCATGTACCAGCATAGTTATACCTAACCTTTAAAAGGTTTGGTTGATTTTGACGGCCGATTATCTACACTAGGCCCGAGGGGGGAGTGCCCTTCGTGTGGGTCTTTCTAAGGGAACCTAACACAAATTTACGCATGCAAATCCATGACTCAAACAAAACTCCGAACGTTTAGACCGACGGGCTCGATTGATTATCTACACTAGGGATATAGGGGGGAGTACCCTTCGTGAAGGTCTTTCTAAGGTAACCTAACCCGAATTTACGCATGAAAATCCATGGTTCGAAGAAAACTCCGAACGATTAGGCCGACGGGTGCGATTGATTATCTACACTAGGGATATAGGGGAGAGTACCCTTCGTGAAGGTCTTTCTAAGGTAACCTAACCCGAATTTACGCATGCAAATCTATAGCTCAAACAAAACTCCGAACGATTAGGCCGACGAGTGTGATTGGGATCGAACCCAACACTTCACGTCTATTAGCTTCGTGAGCATAACCTCTCACCCACGGGTGGGGTAGTACTATTAAAAAATTCGCATACATAAATTCTAACACTAAATAACAAAAATTCACAATCATTCATAATTTTAATTAATACTCAATATTCGAGCGCATATGTCACTAAATTGAATCGCGTAAAGTCCCCTCATCCAATTTATGTTTAAAATTCCATTTTTATCTAAAAATTTGCGTTAAAAGATAAAGTCTCCCAATTAAAATGCTTAATGAATGTTTAAAATTCGATTGCCAATGAAAAATCGCGAAAAAAAATATTTGAAAGTTCCCAAATTAAAAATCGTTGCCAGTAAAAACTCTAACACAAAAATTATGCCCCTAAAAATAACACCGAAAACTCAAGTGCGCTAAAAAATATATGTCAGAAAAAAAAATCTATCTCAGAAATTATTCCCTAAAATTAAAGTCTCCCAATTAAAACTTCTTAATTTTTAAAAGTACAAATGACCCCTCGTACTGGAGTACGACGAAAAGAAAAATCTATCTCCCAAAAAAATTCTATCTCAAAAATTATCCCCAAAAAGTTAAAGTCCCCCAATTAAAATTTCTTAATTAATTATCATTAGTAAAAAAAATCAAACTCAAAATAACCCCTCATACTGCAGTACGACGAAAAAATTCAATGTCCATGAAAAATTCAATCTTCAAAAATACTCCCAAAAAAAGTTAAAGTTCCCCAATTAAAATTTCTTAATTATCATTAATGAAAAAATATCAAACTTAAAATAACCCCTCGTACGACGAAAAAAAAAAATCAATGTCCCAAAAATTTCAAAAAATTACTCCAAAAAATTTAAGTCCCCCAATTAAAATTTCTTAATTAATTATCGTTAATGTATTTTTCAAATGTAAAATTATCCCTAAGTACTGTAGTACGGTGAGAAAAAAATGAATCTCTAAAAATTTCAATCTTCAAAAATTACCCTGAACAAAGTTAAAGTCCCCCAATTAAAATTAATTATCATTAGTAAAAAAAAAAAACTTAAAATTACCCCTCATACTGTAGTACGGAAAGGAAAAAAATCAATTTCCCCGAAAAATTCTATCTTCAAAAATTACCCCCAAAAAAGATAAAGTCCCCCAATTAAAATTAATTATCATTAGAAAAAAAAATCAAACTCAAAAAACCCCTCGTACGACGAAAAAAAAAAAAAAAAATCAATGTCCCAAAAATTTCAAAAAATTACTCCAAAAAATTTAACTCCCCCAATTAAAATTTCTTAATTATCGTTAATGTATTTTTCAAATGTAAAATTATCCCTAAGTACTGTAGTACGGTGAGAAAAAAATAATCTCTAAAAATTTCAATCTTCAAAAATTACACCGAAAAAAGTTAAAGTCCCCCAATTAAAATTAATTATCATTAGTAAAAAAAAATCAAACTTAAAATAACCCCTCGTACTGTAGTACGGTCAGAAAAAAAATTCAATCTTCAAAAATTACCCTGAAAAAAGTTAAAGTCCCCCAATTAAAATTAATTATCATTAGTAAAAAAAAATCAAACTTAAAATAATCCCTCGTACTGTAGTACGGTCAGAAAAAAAAATCAATCTCACAAAAATTTCTATCTTCAAAAATTACCCCGAAAAAAGTTAAAGTCCCCCAATTAAAATTAATTATCATTAAAAAAAAATCAAACTCAAAATTACCCCTCATACTATAAGATGACGCATCACCTTGACCCCGCCTGCCAGAGTATGACCTTCACAGGTGCACAGAGGACACGCAGAGGTCGTTCAAGGTCATTTAAGGTCGTGCCGCCGTGCCGCTGGCGCAGAAGCCCAATTATTATCTACTCATTTTTTAATACTAGTTAAAATATGATGGGGAAATGAAACTGTCCGCATTAACTAGAGATACATCTTAAACGGAGACGCATTAACGAGGGTCCACTATATTCTTCATATCTTCTTGATGTTTTGCGGATAGTATCTATCACTTTTCTACACTGTAAAAAAAAGGGACTATAGTTGCGCTTAATTTGAGTTTATGAAATGACAAATGAGGATTAAATATACTCTAAGTTTGGTGTAAACAGTAAACACCGAATAAAGTGTCATGAATCATGATATACTCAAAACGGTTTAAATATACTCTAAGTTTGGTGTAAATACCGAATAAAGTGTCATGATACACTCAAAACGGTTTAATTTTAATCTTTTAAAGAAATTGTGGAAACCAAACACCAGTTCCGGTGCAGGCGCGGATAAACGGGGGGGGGGGCGATCGGCCCCAAAAATCCACCGATTGTCGCGAATTTCGACAAATGGTCGCCGAAAAAAATCAATTTCGTCAATCGTTCGCAGGTCAAAGGATCGCAAAACGAACGCAAATTTCGTCAAAGAATCGCACAAAAATGCCAATTTCGTCAAAGGATCGCGAAAAAACGCTAATTTCGTCAACAAATCTCTAAAAAAAATGCGAATTTCTTCAAAGAATTGCGAAAAAAATGTGCGAATTTCGCGAAAGAATCGCTGAAAAAACGCGAATTTCGTCAAAGGGTCACCAAAATTAACGCACAATTAGAATTGGGAGGAGATTCCCCTAGGCGCGCATCCACCGGGGGGGGGGGGGGTTTAGATCGGGGCAAAGAAGGGAAGAACAAATTACCAAGTTGACAGCGAAACAGCACCGAAAACTGGCGATATGAAGCAATTAAAATAAAACTTTGTACAAAATCACCATAAAATAAAAGCCAAGCATAGGACGCGTTTCGAGCTAAAAATATAACAGTTCGTCATCAGCTACAGTAAACACGTGTCCGTAAGCGGACAAGGTCAAAAATGAACTGAAAGGGAGAGAATGTTGCAAAGAATGCGACAGATGGCGCTAGCTGAAAGGGGAACATACAGAAGAGAAAAGTGTTGCCAAAAAAATAGAAGAGAAATTGATAGGGAAAAAATGGAAATAAAAGAAATAAACAAAATTAAAATAAAATAAAAGAAGTAAATTAAAAAATATAAATAATAATAATAATAAAGAAATATAAAAGAATAAAACAAGAAAAAACCAAAAGATCTTTTTTTTTTTTACAAAATAAAAAGAAAAGAAACAAGAGAAGATGGAAAATAATTACAAAAGTAATTTCCATGCTGGAGATAGGAAAGGAGATGATGGGAGATCATTGACAAGATTAGCAGAATTTTTAGAAATAAAATATGCTTCATGAAAATCCAAGTGAGAGGGAGAGGCAGGGGAAGAAGTAATTTTGGCCATGGGGAAATTGAAACAGTGGCTGGAAGACCAACAGTGAGAAGCAATCGAAGATTTAGAGATTTCTTGATTTGCAATATACCTCAATATACTAGAGAAGATAATTTAATTTTATTCATAGGTTTGAAGATAACTTTAAAATTAAAACGAGAAAGGATTTTAGCAATTTTAAAATAGAGAAGAGAATAAAAGGGCAGAACTATTATAGAGTTAAAATTAGGAGGATTATTTGAATCAGAAAAAGGACGTTTAGGCTTATTAAATTTATACAAAGCTTTATCATTCAAAGAGGGATTATAACCACGAGCAAGGGCAAGAGATTTGAGATAATTAATTTCATTATTCAGAGTAGAAGAGTCAGAACAAATGCGTAACGCCCTAAAAACAAAAGTATAAAAGGACGCCACTTTTTGTTGAGGAGGATGATTTAAAAAAGCATGAGGAACTTAATTCCGTTCCTAACCTTCTTAGTAAGGCTGATAAAGGCGGTCAAACAGTTCTTCTCAATAAATCTTATTATATTTCCCACGTTGAACCTATGTTAAACTCTGGTCCATATTCCAAATTAAAGAAGGATCCTTCTACTAAGCATTTATCTGATATCATGCATGTCATTAAAAATTCTGTCTTTCTTAATGATAACACCAAACGTTTGGTCACCCCTTCTATCGCTAATTGTGCTCGTTTCTATGCTCTTCCTAAGGTCCATAAACCTACTCTTTCCTTTCGCCCTATCGTTTCCAATATTGGTACTGCTTCTTATAAACTTGCCAAGTTCTTTTCTAAGTTACTCGCTCCTTTATCTTCCACTAACTTTCACACTGTGAAAAACTCTTTTGACTTTGTTGATAAAATTAAACGCCTTTCTCCTTGCAATTATATAATGGTTTCCTTAGATGTTAAATCCCTTTTCACTAACGTGCCTGTTCAAGGGGCAATTGATTGTTTGGAAAGAAGGTTGCGCGAATTTCATTACTCTTCCATGGAGATTGATGAAATCCTGCATTTAGTTAGTATTTGTGTCAGGCAAACTGCTTTTCAGTTTAATAATTCTTTCTATTCTTAAACTGAGGGTTTGGCCATGGGTAATCCACTGTCTCTTCTTTTATGTGATAATTTATATGCATTTTATTGAAGAAAAACTCTTCAGTTTATATAAATTTCCTTTCTGGTTTAGGTATGTTGATGATACTTTCATTTTAATTCCCTCTGACCTGGATCTTTCTAATCTCCTTTCTCTTGTTAATTCTGTTGATCCTTGTATTCAATTTACTCTCGAAGTCGAAGAGAACAATTCTCTTCCTTTTCTTGACGTCTTGGTTCCGAAAAACCCAGATCGGTTCCCTACCTCCGTTTATAGAAAACCTTTCGCTGTATCTCTTCCTCCTCATGCTTTTCCAAATCATCCTCCTCAACAAAAAGTGGCGTCCTTTTATACTTTTGTTTTTAGGGCGTTACGCATTTGTTATGACTCTTCTACTCTGAATAATGAAATTAATTATCTCAAATCTCTTGCCCTTGCTCGTGGTTATAATCCCTCTTTGATTGATAAAGCTTTGTATAAATTTAATAAGCCTAAACGTTCTTTTTCTGATTCAAATAATCCTCCTAATTTTAACTCTATAATACTTCTGCCCTTTTATTCTCTTCTCAGTTTTAAAATTGCTAAAATCCTTTCTCGTTTTAATTTTAAAGTTATCTTCAAACCTATGAATAAAATTAAATTATCTTCTCTAAAAGATCCTATTCCTACTGAGAACCGGTGGGGTGTTTATTTTATTCCTTGCTCTTGCAATTTAGGTTATATTGGTCAAACAAAGAGAGCTTTAAAATTCAGATTAGGCGAGCATCAGAGGTATATTGCAAATCAAGAAATCTCCAAATCTTCGATTGTTTCTCACTGTTGATCTTCCAGTCATTGTTTCAATTTCTCCATGGCCAAAATTATTTCTTCCCCTGCCTCTCCCTCTCACTTGGATTTTCATGAAGCATATTTTATTTCTAAAAATTCTGCTAATCTTGTCAATGATCTCCCATCATCTCCTTTCCTATCTCCAGCGTGGAAATTACTTTTGTAATTCTTTTCCCTCTTCTCTTGTTTCTATTCTTTTTATTTTGTAAAAAAAAGGGGGGGGGGATCTTTTGGTTTTTTCTTGTTTTGTTCTTTTATATTTCTTTATTTATTATTATTATTTATATTTTTTAATTTACTTCTTTTATTTTATTTTAATTTTGTTTATTTCTTTTATTTCCATTTTTCCCTATCAATTTGTCTTCTATTGTTTTGGCAACACTTTTCTCTTCTGTATGTTCATCTTTCAGCTAGCGCCATCTGTCGCATTCTTTGCAACATTCTCTCCCTTTCAGTTCATTTTTGACCTTGTCCGCTTACGAACACGTGTTTACTGTAGCTGATGACGGGCTGTTATATTTTTAGCTCGAAACGCGTCCTATGTTTTGCTTTTATTTTATGGTGATTTTTTACAAAGTTTTATTATTTTAATTTAAATTACCTAGTTGGTTTTTAAGAAATCAACACACCATACTCATTTTAGCTTTTAACTGACTAGGATTAGGACAATCTTTTTTTTTTTCATTCATGAAATAAGCCTTAAAATTTATCAATGTGGGTAGAAATAACAGTATATTTTTAACACATTATTGGTTTTCTTCAGAAAACATTAAGATGCTTGAATTTTTCAAAGGACCTTTCTTTTTCTTGTTTCTTTCTTTCTTTGGAAATTGCTATGAATCCCATTCTTTTCTCAAACAATAAAGCACTCCTCAAAAATATCGTTATACAGAAATTAGAATTGCAGCTTCTTTGAAAGAACAAAAAAGTTTCAACACTTTAAAGGGATCCGCACAATGTTGTCAATTTCTGTTGTAGAGATTCAACAAAAGGTACACGAAATGGCATCGTCCCCACCTCAACCCATTAGTGTCAAAAATTATGGCGCCATATGCCTTTTGACAGGATATAAGGCTGCGTACTCACGCGTATTTTGCCTGCTTGTCCAGTATTCTTGGAAAAGCTTTTATTCTAAACCCATCTGCGGTTTATTGACAAAAGAATGAGGGGAATCAACAATGGGTCAGGAGATAAGGAGCTCGACTCTACTTGAAGGAAAGGTTCCTCTTTTGCTGGACATCAGTCCCTTTCCTGCTAAAGTCGTTAAAAATCAAAGACACCGCGTGGCAAGAACAAACGAAGCCGACACTGATTACAGTTAGAAGGATAGTGTGTACGCAGCTTAATCCTATTTTGTTCACTAACTGGCGAAACGTCATTGAGGTTTACCATTGACACCTGAAAAGTATTTTCGTTTGCTTGTCTGTCTGTTCCGCGAAAACTGCCTATAAAAACATTGGATTTATATCTTGGAGCGACCGCCCCGATCGACCCCCCCCCCCCCCCCCGTGGATGCGCACCTAGGGGAATCTCCTCCTGGTGCTACTTGTGCGTTTTTTCCGCGGACCTATGGCGAAATTAGCGTATTTTTTTCGCGATTCTTTGACGAAATTCGCATTTTTTGTGCGATTCGTTCGCGAAATTAGCGTTTTTTTTCGCAATTGTTTGGCGAAATTAGAGTTTTTCCTGCGTTCCTTTGGCGAAATTTGAGTTTTTCCTGCGTTCCTTTGGCGAAATTTGCGTTTTTTCTGCGATCCTTTGGCGAAATTTGCGTTTTTTTCTGCGATCCTTTGACGAAATTCGCGTTTTTTTCTGCGATCCTTTGACGAAATTCGCGTTTTTTTTCGTGGTCCTTTACGAAATTCACGTTTTTTGTGGTCCTTTGATGAAATGTCCGATTTTTTGGCGAAATTCATGTTTTTTCCGCGCTTCTTTAATGAAATTCACGTTTATGCTCGATCCTTTGACGAAATTCGCGTTTTTTGCGTGATCCCTTGACGAAATTCGCGTTTTTTTTATTTACGAACGATTGACGAAATTGATTTTTTTCGGCGACCATTTGTCGAAATTCGCGATAATCGGTGGATTTATATTTTTTATCCAAAGGGGGGGGGTGATCGGGGCGATCTCTCCCCCCCTTCCTTGGATCCGCGCCAGTGAAGAGGTATACACACCACTTAGATGACAAATTTTGACTTTCTAGTATGTTAAAGCCCGTCAGATTTCTGAAGGGGATCCTTTTTCAGAGATTATCCTCTTTCAGAAATCTGATATTAAACTAGTCGGATGTACCAATCCCAAAACTTTCTTCTATCTCATACATGTTAATACTTCAAAATTCGCTATCACACTGCCAAAATTAAATGGCAATCTATGCATCTCATGAGGATTCTAAAGATATGAAATTCCGTGCATTAGTTCTTGAGATATGACTATCGCTGAAATCGTCTAAGTACAGCAAAATGCTGCCTAGCAGCGCCACCTATTGGGTGATTTATACCAAATCCTAATCAGCAACAATTTATGTCAACGTCTGACTGAATCTGAAGTTTGGAGAAAATCCGTGTATTAGTTTTTGAGATAGAGCTATAGCGAAAATCGAGAAAATTCCTGCATAGCAGCGCCACCTGTTGGGTGATTAACACCAAAACCTAATTAACAACAACTTGTGTCAACATACAACTAAATCTGAAGTTAGATGAAAATTTGTCCATTAGTTCGATAGAGCTATTGAGGCAATCGTGAAAAAGGCAGCACAGAAGCGCCACCTGTTGGGCGATTTACACCAACACATAATCAGTAGCAAGTCATATCAAGGACTAACTGAATCTGAAGATTGATGAAAATCCGTGCATTAGTTCTTAAGATAGAGCTATTGGGGGAATCGTGTAAATCCTGCAAAATTCCTCATAACAGCGCCACCTGTTGGGCGATTTACACCAAAACGTAATCAACATCAATTCATATCAAGGACTAACTAAATCTGAAGTTTGAACAAAATCCGTGCATTAGTTCTTGAGATAGAGGTATTGCGAAAATCGTGAAAAATGCAGCATACCAGCGCCACCTGTTGAGCGATTTACACCAAAAACTAATCAGCATCAATTTGTATTAGGGACTCACTGAATATGAATTTTTATTAAATTCCGTGCATTAGTTCTTGAGATAGAGCGCCCACAAAATTTGTGTCACATACACACAGACAGACAGACTCACAGAGTCACAGACAGACATTTTGTAAAAACATGTTTTTTGGAATCTCTGACCCCTACAACGTGTAAATCCGTCGAAAACCGGAATTCGAAAATTTTCATGAATCCAATACTTTCTTCTTGTAAAGATAGAAGAAAGTAAAAATGGATGTGATGGTTATGTTTTTCAGCTTTCGATAATTGGTTCTTATGTATTATTAAGTGCTGAATCCAAAAATGATCTTCATTTTTACTTTCTTCTATCTTTACAAGAAGAAAGTATTGGATTCATGAAAATTTTCGAATTCCGGTTTTCGACGGATTTACACGTTTTAGGGGTCAGAGATTCCAAAAAACATGTTTTTACAAAATGTCTGTCTGTGACTCTGTGAGTCTGTCTGTCTGTGTGTGTGTATGTGATACAAATTTTGTGGGCGCTGTATCTCAAGAACTAATGCACGGAATTTAATAAAAATTCATATTCAGTGAGTACCTAATACAAATTGATGCTGATTGTTTTTGGTGTAAATCGCTCAACAGGTGGCGCTGTTATGCTGTATTTTTCACGATTTTCGCAACAGCTCTATCTCACGAACTAATGCACGGATTTTGATCAAACTTCAGATTTAGTTAGTCCTTGATATGAATTGATGCTGATTACGTTTTGGTGTAAATCGCCCAACAGGTGGCGCTGTTATGAGGAATTTTGCAGGATTTACACGATTCCCCCAATAGCTCTATCTTAAGAACTAATGCACGGATTTTCATCAATCTTCAGATTCAGTTAGTCCTTGATATGACTTGCTACTGATTATGTGTTGGTGTAAATCGCCCAACAGGTGGCGCTTCTGTGCTGCCTTTTTCACGATTGCCTCAATAGCTCTATCGAACTAATGGACAAATTTTCATCTAACTTCAGATTTAGTTGTATGTTGACACAAGTTGTTGTTAATTAGGTTTTGGTGTTAATCACCCAACAGGTGGCGCTGCTATGCAGGAATTTTCACGATTTTCGCTATAGCTCTATCTCAAAAACTAATACACGGATTTTCTCCAAACTTCAGATTCAGTCAGACGTTGACATAAATTGTTGCTGATTAGGATTTGGTATAAATCACCCAATAGGTGGCGCTGCTAGGCAGCATTTTGCTGTATTTAGACGATTTCAGCGATAGTCATATCTCAAGAACTAATGCACGGAATTTCATATCTTTAGAATCCTCATGAGATGCATAGATTGCCATTTAATTTTGTCAGCGTGATAGCGAATTTTGAAGTATTAACATGCATGAGATAGAAGAAAGTTTTGGGATTGGTACATCCGACTAGTTTACCATGTCATCACGTTAGGATTTTCCATAAATCGCAAATTTTTAAAAAGTCTTACATCAAAATCAATTATCAAAAGTTTAAAAAGATAATCATCGCAGGGTTGTGTTATTAACGTTGTTTACCATAACTAAAAGAACAAAAAATAAGATAAATAATTACCATAGTATAAGAGTAAACAGAAAAAGAAAAAAAAAAGACATTTAATAAATAAATTCTGTTATAACGTTTTAAATTTTACGACCTAATAAGTAACAATAAACGATATTTTGCGGAGAGGGCGGATTATAAAATAAGAGTGCTGGATAACAGAGTGTTTCGGTTAATCGGATGTCGGATAATCGAGAGTCTGTAATATTTTTAAATCGCATTAATTTCATATTCATTTAATAATTAACTGCAAGGAAGGATTTGAGCAACAGAAAGTATGACTACGTTGATTATAGGTCACTCGGTATCGCCCCCCCCCCCCAAAAACGATTCTCTGGATCCGCCCCTGTTCGGATGTAAAGTTTTAAAGCGACATGTATGATTCAGTCCGCCATTTTTAAATCTATTTATATAGCTGTGTTCTAGGGTTGATTTTGTTCGAAAATGTTTCTCAGTAATGATCACTGAATAAAAAGCAGTTAACCAGCTTCTGTTGCAGTACCCGAGCTGAAAGGTTCCTTCATAGCTGAAAAAATTCTCGTCTTCTTTGGCTAATTTCTTCGGAATAGGGTAAGAACTTAAAACTTATGTTTAACTTCATATTTTTGAAAAATTCTTGTTTAATGTTAATACTACAATCATTTTCCAACATTTTTATACCTACTAGCTGCTATCTATATTATAAAGGACAAACATATCTGTGCGTAACGCATACGTCATTTTGCGAATATTATAAAGGACAAACATATCTGTGCGTAACGCATACGTCATTTTGCGAATGGCAACACTTTGAAATTTGAAATAAAATTTTGGTTTTGCAATTTTCTCTACTGCAATTTTTTTAACTCTTAAACATCGCACATTTTAAATTTTGACACCGTCGTGTAAGGAAAAAAATGCTCTTTTAAATGCAATTTGTTTGAAAGCTGTATCTTAATTTATTTTTGAGATATTAATTTTTTTGTAGTTTTTAATACCATTTTTCTTATCGTGGCAACAAAAGTACCTCATTTCTATTGGAAGTCATTGCAAGTAAACAAAAAATAGTCGAAAAAGGAAATACTGTATCTTTTTGTTGCCATTTTCTCATAAAACTTGAAAAAAACGTTGAAATTAAAATATGGGCTATATCAAGAATATTGTCTGTTATTCCGTGATAATGACGTCATATGCACACTTTTCTATAGACGAAGTTTAAGACTGGATTGTAAAAGTTGCTTGCTTTAGCGGACTGGATTGTAAAAGTTGCTTGCTTTAGCAGATGAAATGACGTCATTTTATAAAAGAGCGTGTATTTTAATTCTTAAACCTGAATTATGTTTTGTAGAGTTATGTTTTGATATAAAACGCAACGGTTTACAAAAATTCAGAGTGTCTTTATAAAAGCGAGGTGACATTCAAATAATAGCGATTTATATTACAGAAATTGATGATTCTCGCCTGGATGGATTTGTTTCTCTGAGTTAGACAAGCAGAGAAATAATTCGTGGTTTAAAATAATATCGTGTTACTGAAGTTTTTGTCGAAAATTCTCTCGAATAATAAAATTTTAATTCCATTCTTTAGGACATTCTACTATAATTTTCTCAAAATAACATAATTTGCTTAATTTAATTTTTCCTAATTTTATATAATCTATATATTTAAAAACACAGGTGTGTTTTTTAGTCATCTGCCCTGATCTTTCTGCTAAACCAATGTTATTATTTTTTTTTAACTGAAAGCTCTTCCTTTGTATATGTAATTGCACTGTGTTTTTTTTTTTTTTTTAATATCCCCACTTTTTATATTTTAATTTTAAAAGAATTTTATGAAATTTCTTCAAAATGATGAAAATTAGATAGCTATCATTACTGCAGACAACAGAGAAATAATGAGGTATTTTTAACTTTATTCATGCTATTTTCTGATAAAAATTATTGTATAGGGTTTAGTGGCGCAAAATACCATTAGGAGCATAATATTATATTACGGGCATAATAATGGAAAATGACATACTGCTTTTGAAAACACGCATTTTTCCTCGTAAATTTTCTATATTGTTTTTCCTTCTGCGTGTTTACTGATACTAAGTCTCAGACACTAGGCAAAATGCTTATTTAAGTGAAAATAAAGTCATATTTAAAAGAAAACAATCATTTTCTTAGATAAAACTAAATATTTTAACACAAATGCGTCTAAAAAACATAAATTACAGAAATTTTTACTCTCCGGAATTGAGCTTAGAATCTCAAGTAAAGAGTGCGTCTGTTCACACAAAAGATGTTGCTGACAATCGTGACTTCAAGTTTTAAATGATCAAACAAAATACAATTTTTAAAAAAATGATGAATATGGATATGAGAAATGCGTATGCAAATTTTGAGAAGGTGAAAATTCTCAATTGATAACCACATCCTAATAACGGATCTTTATTATATTTTACTGATTAAGTACCTATATTATAAAGAACAAACGTATCTGTGCTGACGTCATTTTGTGAATGATACCACTTTACGATCAAATTTCGGTCTTGAAATTTTCGCTACTGCAGTTTTTTAATCTTCTGACCATCGTACATTTTCAATTTTCGTCGCATAGGGTAAAAAATTTACTTTCAAATGCAATTTGTTTAAAAATTATATTCATTGACTGATATATTATATTTTCTAAAATAGTTTTTAAGCATGATTTTTTTTTTTACGTTTATCTTATCACGTGTCGGTTTCAATAAATAATAGTAATAAACATTTTGCACATAAAGCAACAAACATTTTTCAGCATTTGTTTCTGACTATTATTGCATAACGAAAATTAATACTTCCTTTATAAACAAATAAAAGAATAATATTAAAAAAAAAGACCACCAGTCTAATATATTTGTGAAAGACAAATTAACGAAATTAATACTTCTTTTATAAACAAACTAGCAGGCTATGCCCGCTGCGCTGGTCAATATTTCCAAATGAACCTTGGATTAAACTAAATGGTGAATTTGAACTTGTATTTTAAACAATATGGATCTTCAGCTTGACCTTGCACATTACTGAAAACGATGCGAGCGCCATTGCGATATAATGTTATCTTAAACGTTGGACAAAATTTAGCAATTAAGAAGTAATTGTTTTAGTTGATTATAAACAGCGCCCTTATGGTCGGGTAATGAGACCGTTATGACAACAGGAATTAATACCTCTGTAACTAATCAACATATAATGAAATCGTATATACTAACACCATTCCTAAAAATCATGCAACAGGGCCACTTGTAACAAAATATGTTCTGTAGATTTTTTTAAAAAGGCTAAACTTTCATAATCAGGTTCACTTAATTTTTGAACTTTTACTGTTGCTCTATAACTAAGTACCCTTGAACAATATGTATACACTAAAACCTTTCCAAAATTAATACCTAACTAATTGTGGTATATCCTACAAAAGTATTATAAACAATCGGAATGAAATGCAAATTTCCGTTGTAAATATATAGTAGATGATGATGATGCGATTTTGTGTAATAGAATCCATCGTAAAATTTTCGCTTCAAACATTAACGATACTTTCAACATTATAGCTAATACACCAATATGTGAAGTATCATATTACGGAAGGTTAACTTGGATTCTCGTGAGCAACTACCCAAAGAAAAGTGAATATGTGGCTTTTGTGACACTTTTATGGTAGTCGGGCGCAGGTAATAAATCATACAGATTGTTTTCATACCATATTCTTATTTTATTATTTTCATTTAAAACACAAACCTTTCACTCATTTCATTTAAAATGCATGCCTTACATTAATTTCATTTAAAAAACTGAAAAGATAAACAACAGGAAATAATGCCATAATTAAAAACAAAGAATTATTTTTAATTTACATACGCAAAATGTAACAACTGCTACTGGGAATTTTAAAAATGCTATCAGCGAGATGTGCGCACGGTTGTTATAAATGTACCCTTTTTTTCTTCTTATCGAGGAGCAATTTATAAATCGCATAATATTATTCCAATTCCAATTTCTTTCATTGAGGAACCTATGACTGGAAAAAATGGAAAAAGACTCTTGTAGATTCTTCGGATGACGGCATCTGACGCCATAAACCGAGTTTATATATATGAAAATAATTTTTAAGTCGTTACAAACATTGCTTTCATACTTAAATATTTTCATTGGTACTACTTGTTATCCCGTCGACCAATTTCGCCAAATTATATAAATCGCCAAACCATTCGCCAAATTATATAAATTGACATAATCTTTATTTTAAATAACGAAATAACAAATAAATTAGTATAACATTAATAAAAATACAAATAAAACGTCGAAATTAAAATCACTTGATGACGTAAACACGTGTAGTTTGTTTAAATTCAAGTGAATTTGATATTTACGATCAACCATTATTGGCATTTAATCTTATAGTTTGACGATAGATTTTTGGTCGACGGAATATCTTAGTAGTACCTTTTCCATTTTTGTTTTATAACGCTAAATTCTCAGTAATTTTTTCCCTTTTATTTTACATAAAATCACTATTTTTTTTTTTTTAATTAAGATGCTTGCATTTTTATTTCAAACTCATAGAGCCGTTTTTATTTTTTAGCCAAAAGGGTTGATTTGAATTTTTTCCGTTGCTAGAGTAACGGATGTAATGATAGATATTTTGAGGTTTAGATGCCAAAGACACCGCCAAATTAGAAAAATATGAAATGTGTCATGAACTGTTGGACTTATAAAAATTTATTTGGTAGCATTCGATTCAGCATACAAAACTACATTAAAATATGCTATCATTTGACGCATAATTTTGATATTCGATTTTTTTCCCCTCCCCGTGCAAAAACCATTAGGGGTGACACTTTAGAAAATCCTTTCTTAGCAGAAGTCTATGTCATAAGAAGAATTTTTACCACGATTTTCAAAATTTTAGGTTCAGTAGTTTGCGCTGTGCGTTAATTAGTCCCCTAATCCAGACTTTATTTTATATACTATATTAGATATGCGATTTTGCGGTGAATCGATGATCGAAAATTAGTCCAATATCATTTGAAATATTACATAACAGTACGAAGAAAGACGAAGAAGAAATGACGAATTACAAAAGACTTGTAATTTTTTTTTTCAAAATGTTGAATTTTTCCATAGTAATAACGTATTAAAACATAAATTTTCTTAAAAATTATCTTTATTTCCTAGATCTGTGAATTTTCCTATAAATGAAATTGGCGATATGACTTGAGAAAATAGATAATATTCGCTTAAACAAAATGGGTAATATTCGTTGATCTGAGTTCGAGTTTATAAATATCACATGCTTTCGGAATTACGGCGAAAAACATTTTTAAAAGTATGAAATTATTTTACAATATGTATGTGTGGCAGAAATTCACACTGAAATTTAAGTATTCGATTCCATTTTTAAAATATTAACTGATATCTATATAAGTTACAATTGAATATGAAAATGTACTCAAAAAATGATCTCTTTCACCTAAAAAAACACCATTTGTGAGAACATCCTCAAGCTAATGTCACGCTTATGCATTTTTGGCTTAAAATCACATTGTTTGGCGACAAAAGAAAAATAAAAAATTGTAAAGAAACAAATAGTAATTACACATGTGACTCACAATTACATCTGCTTGTTTCTTCTATAAGTCACGTGATGGGACAATTAGATATAAAAAAAAAAGAAAAGAACAGAACAGAAAGAAAATGTCGTTAAAATTTCATCTAATCAAATTTTCAGATTCGTTTCCATATCTAACGCAAGCGATAAAGAGCCAAATATTGCGTATTAAGTGTAATATTTCTTATTAAATTAATTTTTAAGCATTACAAATATTTCTTTCAGGTTTTGATTAAATGTTTTCGTTTTTTAATATTATCACTCATTAAAACGGATTTTCTTCTTCTTTTTTTCTTTTTTTTTCATTTAAATAAAATTAGTAACAGTTTTTCTTTTATTTTTCGAGATTTAATAGCCGTTTCAATTTTATTTTATCAACGATGAATTTCGCCAAGAAATAAAATGGTAACGTTATCACCTAAAATAACAGAATTTTCCGTCATAATTCTAAAACTAATATAGGTAGAATAATGTGCTATAGCTTAAAACCTTCCCTGAAACAATACCTATCTAACGGTATAAGTTCCGTAAAAATCCATGCAGTAGAACTCGAAATCTAGGCGTTCGGAACTAAATTTCCGTTTGGATTTTATATATATAATAGATAATAGAATAGATAATAGATTTTATATATATATAATAGAATAGATAATAGATTATGTGTTATGAACTATCTCAAAGTTTAAAACAGATCGCATTGTTAGATTTCCTAATTTTAACAATATCGCGTTATGTTAGTTCCACATTCCACCACCAGGGAGCGCACTCTATTCTTAACGATAGCGTATCTGAACGAAACTCCTTCATGCAACCTTTCTGTAGATACATGAATCGGGAGGGTGGCGGTCTTAACCAATAATTTAAGATAATTGCTGAAATTACTACGAAAAATATTTTAAAGGAGCCCTACGCGAACCCCTAATAGAGTTAGAGGAAATCGGAAGACGGCAAAATAATCGCGGGGAAAAGTTTGCTTGGGTGCTTCGGAGCTACTTTTGGCGCGAGATCTAAGCTCTACGACCAATAGGAGCCCAGATATTTAAGGAAATATGAAGTAACAAAGTCCAAAATAATAGAATTTTCCGTAGTAATTCTATAACTAATCTAGGTAGAATGATGTGTTATAGCTTAAAACCTTCCCTGGAACGATACCTATCTAACGGTATAAGTTCCGTAAAAATCCATGCGGTAGAACTCGAAATCTCGGCGTTCGGAACGAAATTTCCGTTTGGATTTTATATAGATAATAGATAAAAGAATAATACTGAATAAACAAAAATCTAACATATTTGTAATCGTACAATTTAAGGGGACGAGGGACCTTAAAAATAAATTTTTTATTTTTTGTAAATTTCACCTTAAATATTACTCAAAGGTACATTATATGCATTATGGCATGCATTTATTACAAAAAAAAAAAAAAAAAAAAAAAAAAATTTAAGTCATTTTTGAGAAAAAAGTGGAATGTTTTAGAAATCTCCGAAATGCCCCATGCGCGTTCCATATCAATGAAAATCCCCAATATTTTTTATAAAAGTTTGGTTTATATATATAAAAAAATCTGTGCATCGAATTTTATATATTTGAATAGAAAGGTTAAAAAAAATTTTTTTGAAAAATTTTGAAATTTTTCGAAAAAATTTCAAATTTCAGAATTTTTTATTTTTTTTTCTTTTTTTTGCAAATTTAACTTTAAATATTACTAAAGGGTACATTATATGCATTACGGCCTGCATTTAACACAAAAAAAATTTAAAAAAAAATTATTTTTGAGAAAAAAAATGGCATTTTACGTGTCGTCGTAGAAATCTTCGAAATGCCCCCTGCGCATTAAATATCAATAAAAATCACCAATATTTTTTATAAACGTTTGGTTTATATATATAATTAAAACTGTGCATCGAATTTTATATATTTGAATATAAAGGTAAAAAAAAAAAAATGAAAAATTTCGAAAAAAATTTCAAATTTTTTTTATTTTTTTATTTTTTTTTTTTTGTAAATTTTAATTTAAATATTACTCAAGGGTACATTATATGCATTGTGGCATGCATTTATTACAAAAAAAATTTAAAAAAAAATTATTTTTGAGAAAAAAAATGGCATTTTACGCATCGTCGTAGAAATCTTCGAAATCCCCCAATATTTTTTAGAAAAGTTTGGATTATATATATAAATAATTCTGTGCATCGAATTTTATATATTTGAATATGAAGGTGTAAAAAAAAAAAATCAAAATTTTTTGAAATTTTTTCGAAAAAATTTTGAAATTTTTAATTTTTTTTTTTTTTTTTTTTTTTTTTTTTTTTTAATCTTTATATTGAAATATATAAAATTCGATGCACAGTTTTATTTATATATATAAATCAAACTTTTATAAAAAAAATATTGGGGATTTTCATTGATTTGGAATGCGCATGGGGCATTTCGAAGATTTCTAAGACGACGCGTAAAACTCCATTTTTTTTCTCAAAAATAATTAAAAAAAAAAATTTTTTTTTGATAAATGCTTGTCATAATTGCATATAATATACCCCTGAATAATATTTAAAGTCAAAATTTCAAAAAATAAAGAATTGATTTTTAAGGTTTTTTAAGGTCCCTCGTCCCCTTAAAGTTTTAGATCACCAAATAGGATTTTTTTTTTCAAATCGAATTTGTTTGCAAAGTTCATCTCAGTTTACTGATTGTCTATGGTTTTAAAAACAATTTTAAAGCATGAAATATTTTTTAATTTATCTATATCGCCCGGAGCTCAATTACGAAAGATTAATCCGTTTGCCCTCAAAACAAAATAAAGAGTTCATTTTCTTACGGCTAATATCAATTTTAAAAAAACTTCCCTATGAATAAATAAATAAAATAATATAAATCAAACACAAATTTACCAGACATGTATAAGCTCTGAAATTATCATAATATAAAAGAATCGATGCCATAAGTAGCAAAATCTTGGCAAATAACTTAGCATGCGGCTAATAAGAAAATATCGCTTTTGATAAATTTCAAAAATTTATTTGATTGTATAATTCGTATTTTTCATATGAGAAATGCTTTTTTAAAGTAAGTGGTCAATCTTAAAAATATATTCCATATAAGCAAATTATTAGTTAAAAAAAAAAAAAAAAAAAAAAAAATTTCATCTAAATTCTTTAACTCGGGAAGCCCGGGTACGATACCCTAGTATTAGGTACCTTTCATTACAAAAAGCTACCTATTACAGCCGTTCGGAGGAAAGAGATTTCAAAAAATTTTGGTATATTTTCATCGATCATGACCCCCAGACCCCGAAACCACCCTCCGTTCAAAATTGACATATATATCTGGCCTTTGTCACACTGTAACTCCCGTATTTATGAACCGATTTGGATGTAATTCTGTGTGTACATAGTACATACCAATGTCTCGACCGAGTTCGTTGGACAGCTTCATCGCCATTTTGTTTCAAAATGGCGGCCATTTAAAATTTTTTTAAAAATTTAAAATTTGAAATGTGGTACCAAAAAATTGAAAATGGAAATTTTTTTTTTTATGTATTTGACCTTTATACAAAGATTCCGGAGCAGTTTTTGTTTCGTCTATATCTTAAAAAATGGCTGAGTTATAGCATTTTGAATTTCTAGCGTGGCTGACATTTTGAAACGTCCTGATTTTTGTCACGTGATAACGGGCGTATTTATGAACCGATTTGGATGTACCTTGGTGTATACATAGTACATACAAATATCTCGACCGAGTTCGTTGTCCAGCTTCATCCGCCATCTTGTTTCAAAATGGCGGACATTTAAAAAATTTAAAAAAATTTTAAATTTAAAATGAGATACCAAAAAAATAGAAAATGAAAAAGATTTTTTTCGTATGTGTTTGACCCTAATACAAAGATTCCCGAACTGTTTTTGTTTCGTCTATATCTAAAAAAAATGGCTGAGTTATAGCATTTTGAATTTCTATTGTGGCTGACATTTTAAAACGACCTGATTTTTGTCACGCGATAACAGGCGTATTTATGAACCGATTTGGATGTAACTTGGTCTGTACATAGTACATACCAATGTCTCGACCGAGTTCGTTGGCCAGCTTCATTCGCCATCTTGTTTCAAAAGGTTTGCCATTTAAAAAAAATAAATTTAAAATTTAAAATGAGGTATTAAAAAATTGGAAAATGAAAAAGATTTTTTTTATGTGTTTGGCCTCGATACAAAGATTCCCGGAGCAGTTTTTTTTCTGAAAATTTGTTCTTTTGTTTATATCTTAAAAAATGGTTGAATTATAGCACTTTGAATTTCTAGCATGGCTAACATTTTGAAACGATCTTGTATTTGTCACGCGATAACACACGTATTCGCCTATTTCGATGTAAGAAGGCATATGGATAGTATACATCAATATCTCGACCAAGTTCGCTGGCCAGCTTCATCAGCCATCTTGTTTCAAAATGGCGGCCATTAAATTAAAAAAAATTATATTTAAAGTGAGGTGCAAAAAAATTAGAAATTGAAAAAGGTTTCTTTCTTAAGTATTTGACCTTGATATAAGGATTCAGGAGCATTTTGTGTTTGTCTTTACCTTAAAAAATGGCTCAGATATAGCAGTTTCAATTTCTATTGTGGGTGACATTTTGAAAAATCTGATTTTTTGCCTGCGACAGCACTCGTATATATCAATCGATTCCGATGTGAGTGAGCATGTGCACAGCAATTACTAAGGTCTCGACCAAGTTCACGGGTTAGCCTCATCCACTATGTTGTCTTAAAATGGCAGGCACTTTAAGAAATCGCCGAATTTGGCAGCCAAATATAAGTTACTTTAAATAAAAGCAGCTTGGATAAAGCTGACTAATTTCGCGAAATTCTCATTCATAATGATTTAGTATTGATAAAAATTAGTATTGAATCTCCTATATTTGGTTTCCCCTAAATTGAGCTTCGTGTGTTTGAATAATATAAGTTGGCTTTTTAAAAATAAGGAATATGAAAGCTACCTCTTCCTCCCGGCACTGGCCGGAAGGACTTTTTTTAATTTTATGAGTATATGAAGTCAACCTCCTTTTACAGTGTATTGGTGCCATTTTCAAATTTTGGCATTTTTGTCACTTTTGAGACGCTCAGTATACAATGAATTCCGCTTGTTAACTTTAAAATAATGTTCGATTCAACTAAGTTAAAGATCGTAGATTATTTTTTTACCAAGAATTTTAAGTTTTCAATAAGTTGTAACTATTTGCGAGCCATTTTAAAAAGGCACGTTTTTAGGATTACGGCTTTCGTTTTTCCATAGGAAATACATTACGTAAACAACGATATTCTTAAGCTTTTTTAACTACAAAAACTAACTTTTTCTGAAAAACTAATGTGATATTCAGCTCATTTAAGGCTTAAGCTTCAAGATTCTATCTAGTTTTAAAAGTTCTGAACCCTTTTTGTGTATTTGCTGATCGTTTCAAAAGTTGACACTTTTCGATTTTCCAGTTAGCCCACGATCATAGAAATATATGGGATTTTTACTGTTGTTGACATATTTTAACATAGCTTGTTTTCAACTTTTTATTAATTATTTTGAAAAACTAATACTTGTTTTTTGTTCTATAAAGTACAGGCTTCGCTCCGCCACCCACCGTGTATTCCTGGGTTGAGTTTAGATATGTTTAAAAATTTCATGAAATTTGGTATAAAATTTTTTTGTCTTAGACCACTTTCCCATAGCGTTACGCGTTTTGTTTACTTTGTGTTGCACCTTTTTTAACTATTTAAACCTTATTTTGCTTAACTATTAGTACCTTTTAAAAGCTTAAACTTCAGGCTTTCTAGCGGTGTAGTGTTTATTAATTAATTATGCCGTTAAGTATTTTTAATTTGCATTTTAAAAGTGATAAAAATTGTTCTTTAGCGATTGAGAGGCTGGTGGTTTTTAGCTCTCTGTATCCGATTTTTGTACAATTTGTAATGTTTAGTTGTATTTATGGTATGTTTATTTTAATTTGCTTAGACTATTTATTCGAAAACCAGTCAGGCCTACGCTGAATTTAAAAAATAGAGTCACGTACACGTGACGTAAGTCCAGATGTAACGAATGAATGATTTGTGATGAAATTTCGTTGTTTACCAAAACTAAAATGGTTAAAATAAATGTTTAATTGAGATAATAAAGTACCGCAGTTAAAACAATGTTTAGCAGCCTCTTTGCGTGAAACTTATTGTAAATTATGGTTGCATTAGACTTAAAATGTAATCTTTAACAGTAAAATAAACAATTTAAAGTGCAAACCAAATAAGCAGTAGTGTGACTTTACACCAGATAAGCAGTAGCGTGACTTTATACCAAAAATGGTGGCAACTAAGTTGCCACTAAAAGTGGTGTTTGTTTACACCATTTGATAGCTAGTGGCTCATTACACCAATTTTCAAATGGAATTTCATTACACCACTTGGGGTCACAATTTAGTTGCCACCCTTTTTGGTGTAAAGTAAGGGATTTTTTTTTTTTTTTTTTTTTTTTTTTAACAGTGTGCAGTCGTGGGAAAAAAAAAAAAAGAGCAAACACCCCCTACTAACTCCTCAACAAATTAGCGTAGAAGAAAGTTATTGGTACAGAACGATTGGAAATAAAGTCTACTTTTAAATGATGTATATAAAATTGGCTTAGGGGGCCATCTACATATTAAAACGAATCCAAACTTCATTTTTTTCAATAGCAATATCCAATTTTAACGAGATATTTCAAATCTTCGGTTCAAACTATGCCTATACACCGAATTTCAAGTCATTTGACCGATAAATTTTTGAATTATAAACATTCAAAATTTAGTGCTTCTAATTAAATTTTGAATTTAAATTATTTTGAAGTTAAATTACATTTTCATATTTTTATTAATATCTCCCGAAATTATGCTCCTAATGTGCTAATTTTTTATGTAGCAATAATACTAATATACCCAAACATAAATACGCTGAATTTGCAATTTTTATAATTTTATGATATGAATTATGAATTATGAAATTAATATTCGAAAAAATTATGAATTTCAACCTACAATTTTTTTGATGGATTTAGATTTATTAAGTCCTGCTTTATGTAACTCCAAAATTTCACATTTTTCTTCCAAGTAGTTTTCAAATTATGCTTAAAAAACGGCAAAATGATGGTTTAAGGGGCCGTCTATAATAGAAGTGACTAGATATTTTGAAATCTCTACTGCTGTATTGTAATCTAGCAGGCTTCATTGACTTCTTAAGGTGCCTTGATCAAGATGGGTGCTCTCTCTGTTAATAATCGATTTCCGAACTTCAATTTGGATACAGCCCTTAAAATACGCCCGTTTTAAAATAATTAATTTCTCGGAAACTTATGGTACGAATTGCATAAAAATTTGTTTTAGGCTAATTGGAGGATGTAGAGTTCATTTATGATGTCAGAATTATGTACTGCTATTGAAAAAAAGAAAGTTATGGTTCGTTTTAATATGTAGATGGCCTCCTAAGCAAATTTTATCTACATCATTTAAAAGTAGACTATTTCCAATCGTTCGGTACCAGTAACTTTCTTCTACGATAATTTGTTGAGGTGTTAGTGGGGGGGGGGGTTACTTTTTTTCCCACGACTGTACATTTATTGAAAAAAATATTGAAATAAACTATCGAGCGAGGCTCGGTCTACCGGGTACTGAAACCATTTAAATGACAAAACATTACGATTTACTTTAAATTCGAAAGTATGAAGGTTTGAAAGTTTATTGTAAAATTCTTTTACCTACTCGTTTCTAAAAATAACTTGATTGTAAGTGTTATATATCCAGAAGTGAAATAACTGAATTTCAATTTTTGGCGATACAGTTTTTTGATGTGTAAAGTTTGAATTGTAAATGTCAGTGTGCATCTGCAAAATTGCTGAAAGGATGTAGTGACGGAGGGAAACGCGAAATTGTATGACATTCCAACGAAATACATTGATGATCGATTTAAGTTTGAAAGGAAAAAACAAATGTTTACAGTATTTTGATCACAGCGCAGAATGTCCTCATCGAGTAGTTTCTACATCTAGAGATGGTTCGTGCCTGTTTCATTCTATATTTTCTTTCTGTGCTAGGTCACACAGCCTCATCGCATGCTATCAGATGTTCTATAGTTGAGTATGTGGTTGCACACTGCGATTAGCTGCCAACATACACTTGTGACGAGCATGGAAATGTTTCCTTTAACACGGAACTGTAATTTAAGCTTATGCTGAATACTACAACTTATGGGTCGGTCTCAGAGCTCATGGTATCCGCCAAACTGTATCCGTATACGTTCGAGGTCTATCAAAATGGCCTTCAGGGGATCATTTGGTGATAATTCTCAAACTCTAGTGAAACGTTTACTTTTTCTGGTAGTTTCTTAGGAGGTCACTATGACATTCTACTTCTTAACACTTCACAAGAATCTTATTTTTCCAAATGAATACATATCACGGAGAGAAATCAGCCGTAGAAAAAAAGTTGGAAGACCTATTGAGGTCAAAAGGGAAGGTCTAAAAGTTCCTAGTAATCACGTTCTCAACAGCTCTAAGAAGTTAGAACTCTCTATCATCAAAACCATCTTCGAAAACAAAAACATACATTAAAACGTTACAACGATTCATACGCTAAAATGAGAAACCGGAGCTCGCTACAGTTTTTTGAATCCTGAAGCAGTCGTGCACTGTACTATTTCACACCCTGACATGAATGTAGGAGCACTCAGACGAAAAAGGTCTAGAGGTAAGCTGCAGTTTAAAATAAACACTTTAGAAAGCATTTCGAGGGCTGTAACTAAAAAAAAAAAAAAAAATGCGAGATAGACTGGAACAGACAAAGTTATAAAATGAACTCTGCACAATAGAAGTTAACTTTGGAGGACTTTGATAAATTGAATGATGATAAATTGAAACAAAACCTATTATAGTTACTAGAAAATTTGAATGAATGCATTTCAAACAGTAGCACACATAACAAATTTGAAACATTTCTAGGAAAAGCGGAACATCAAAGCAATCAGGAGCCATTTTATTGCTCGTGAAACTTATAAAGTCTATTAAGCTAAAAATAGGCAAATGAAATCGACGCTACTGGAAAAGCTTTTTTTGGCTTTCTCCTTACAAAAAGAAGTGAAATCCCATCAAAACCATCTCATGTAAAAAATAAGCCAAGTCTCGTGACCTTTGACCGTAAAAAGTTCTGAGAAGATGTGTGGAGACATGTTTAGTTCTCTTATTAACTCTGACATTTTAATCCACAAATTACTCCTAGTCTCTACACCTTTAGTTAATGATTATCTTTGTGACTTGGCAATTACGTAGCACGAGAATGTAAAGGCTGTTTGCATTTTAATATTAACGTTTATTTATAAAGTACTAGGGGTCTCTGCCCCCTACGAGCTACGTTCGCCAACCCCCGTTCAGATATCCCAGATTCTAAAAGCATGCTAATTTCATCGGCCTTAAAAAGTTTGAATTATAATTTAAAAAAAACAGTGACGGTCTCCCTGTAAACGGGTTTTCATTCATTTTCCTTTAATTGGAGATTTTTAAGACGAAATCAGCCACTACTAAGAGATACAATGGCTGTTTTAGTCTTTGATTAAAAACAAGAAAGAAAAATCATGCGTACGGCATAGATTATGAAACACTTTCCAACACTCTCTGAAAGCTTTAACAAAACTTCGTTATTTAGGGAAATAAGGTAAATAAAATAACTAACTAAACATTTAAAAAACTGATTTCAGCAGTTACCATCCATAGCCAAATATTTATTCCAATTCTTCCGAACAGCCGTGTATTTGATCTGTAGGCTGATATATATACTATACAGGGTGTCCGGTCTCAACGGTGTCCAATGGCTAATTCCTAAACCGTTAAAATATTTCTTTACCTCATTTAAAACATTTTTGTAATTGGAACTATATGTCTATGACTAACGGTTTAGGAATTAGCCATTGGACACCGTTGAGACCGGACACCCTGTATAATAGAAAATTTAGTTTATCAAGAAAACGCATAACAGGTTGAAATTTCTCTTTCAGCAATTTAGACTAATAGATAGAAACATACTTCAATACTTTTCTACAGCCCTGTTGTTTACCTAGTACCTTTATTACACTTTATTATATTTATTTAGCTAAACTTTAATTCAAACTAAATCCCTCTTAAAACTACTGAAATCGCATTTCCAAAATTTATCATCTATAGGCGGCCATGAATCCAATTCTTTGCGTGGCCCTGTATATCATTTTATCTATATTCTACAAACATTTCATAGAAAACTACATGCAGTTCAGCATAACACATTTTAAACCCACCTTTGAGCAATTTACGGTCATACTCAGTAACCTTTACGAATTCTTTTGCGTAGCCCTGAATATCAACTATAACATTTACACACACCATATAGTATGCATAAATATAGCGAAACTTAAAAGAGCATATCATAATTAAAAATACATTCCCTGACATCGCCGCTAATATACAGTATTTCGGATAGAAAATACTTGTCTGAAATGTTTTGAATGTTCCTGTAAATGCTATGCACTTCGTATTATACGTGAAATAACTTAAGACTCACCGACGTATATCAATTTTATTATATATGAATTTGTATAATTAAAACACGCCGCAAACAATTTCCCCCTATACCATTTGTAATGGAATTATTTTGTGTAGTCCTGTAAATGAATAGTAACTATTCATTGCACCGCATATGCTACAGAATATTCTGCATGTTTTAGTGCACTTCTTAAATGCATATATTTTTTATTGTGTTTGAAAGGGTGTAACATCTTTAAAATTCATTTGAAATGATTTTGTCCCATTGGCCGTAATGTAACGGAATACTTTTGACTGCCCCTGTAAATGAACTAAACATGCTACAAACTTCATTTGAAATAGGGTTCGTGCTAGGCTAAACGTCAATAACCAAAAATTTCAGTGCGATCCTAGTATATTTACGAGAGTTAGAGCGCGAACAGACAAACCGAAATCAATAACACTTTTCAACTTTGTTGGAAAGTGTTAAAAATTAGTTACAAATTTGAAAGTAAGCTAATGTAAAATGAATTAAGTACACAGAGTCTGTCTCTCGTTAATTTTTAACACCGCTATGAGAAAGTTATTTTAAATGTATCGTTTTAAATCTGACGTAATTTTCACCAAAGTTTCCTTTCTCTTTTTAATATTCACATGAAAATTCTTTTGTTGTTAGAAAGGAAATATTATTTGCGCTGTCTTAGAATTCACGATAATAGTTGAAAAGATTATCTCAAAATATGAAATAAACGTCTCGTGCAAATATATTTTTTAATTTAAAGTGTTTTGCCAACTTTTATTTATTTGGCCTTTTTAAATATGACGTAATTTCCTTCATTTGTGACTTTTAACGCATAATAATGAATTTAGTATTTAAAAATTCTTTCCCTTTTAAAATTCACGTGTAACTGTAGTTTTTATGATGCAATTTTCAATATTTTCCTGATTTTTAACACGTAATCACTTATTTCTAATTTGAAAGTTTTTTTCTGTTTATAATAGCCACGTGTAAATAAATTTTTTATTTGAAGGAAATATTATTCTTTGCGCTGTTTTTAAAATTGGCAACAGTTTAAAATAATTGCCATTTACTAAAATGTGTAAAAAATATCTCTCGAAATGCTGAAAATTTGAATTTAAAATGGAAATAAATCCTCAAAAAATGAGCCAAATTAAAAAGATAATTGCAGTCTGCACATCTGGAACTTCCAATGTATAAAATGATTTAAAAACGTTTAGGTTTCCATGTATAGTTTTTCTCCTATAAAACTTTGATGGAACGATTTTGACCATCTTTAACATTAAATATCTCTTAAAATAATTATTCGATTTAAAAACTGTCTGCATCAGCGTGTTTATCAAACATGTCTCTATAATACCACCGATTTTCATATTTTTGTATGAAACAGTTTTCCTAATATTAACGAAGAAAGACCCCCAGTCATAAAAAATATGGATGCCGATCTAGTAGGAGTATACCCGGATGATCTACGCAGATTTTCATTGGTCCATTTCCAAATCAAAACTTTTTTATATATATAGAAGGAAATCGGATTTTTATGATTTTTTTTCCCAGCGTTCAAATACTGAATAGCTACCAAGAGTTTTAGGTTTCCAAAACAATTAAACCACAAATTGCTAACATAATCTATGTTTTTACACTTTAATTAATGTACAGTAGAACCTTTTTTATCCGAAACTCTTTTAACCGAAACTCTCGATTAACCGAAACCCATTTTTGAAGCTTTTTTTTTTTTACTGTCACATTCCTTGTGTGCAAAATCCATTTTTAAAGCTTTTATTTTTCCTTTTAACTACCATATCCCTTGTGTGCAAGCGGTCCTTTCCGAACTACGAGTACATGTAAATATTTTCAATACCCTTTCTTAGAGTTCCTTTGAATTTAACTTGAGCTAGCTCCTGTAAGCTGCGGCGTGGAACGAAGAAAACGAACAAATTAGCCATTCTGAAGCTTTTGAATGTTTTGCAAAAGGTTTGGCATGGCTGGAGCAGCAGAAAGACTGTGATACTGGTGGACTAATAATATTAAAAAACTCCGTGATAGAGCTCCAAAGCAAAGGCAATCGAAACTGCGACAAACAAAAGATTGTTTCAAACCCTTGTGATATATGTAAAAGGTACTTAATTTCAAAGTTAAAATTCAGTTCATTTATTCTGGTTTCCATTTTGCTATTGCTTTATTTTTATTAAGCACTTGTTACCATAATACGAAATATTGCATGTATTTCTCCTTAATCTTAAAATTGAAGCATTCTCGATTATCTGAAAATTTCGATTTTCCGAAAGAGGGTCGGTCCCAATTACTTCGGATAATCGAGGTTCTACTGTAATTATAATTATTAGTTACTAATTACAGAAATTATAAAACTCCAAATTAGTAGTTTCATTATTTAGTATCATACAATAATGTTACATACATTAATATTGTAATAATTAAGTAAAACTTTATTAAATACTACAGGCATGAGATTCTTCCGCAGTTTTCCGCTTTTTTGCAATTTCCATTTTCCACTTTTTTTTCAATTTTTATTTTGTCATTTTTCAAGAATTTATTTCGTACAGGACTTCCGTTTTTTATTCGGTTAAACAAAAAAAGAATCGTAAAATGATTTTAATCCGCATCAAAATATACCTAATCAAGCACACAAGTCGTATGTTTGTTATCTTTCTATATATATAAAAAAAAAGTTCTGATTTGGAAATGGACCAATGAAAATCTGCGTAGATATTCCGGGTAGATCGGCATCCAATTTGAATGCTTAAGCATGGCCTTTCATCGTTAATATTAAAAAAACTGTTGCATACAAAAATATGAAAATCGGTGGTATTATAGAGAAATGTTTGATAAACACGCTGATGCAGACAGTTTTCAAATCGAAGAATTATTTTAAGAGATATTTAATACTAAAGTTGGACAAAATCGTTCCATTAAAAAAGTTTTATTGGAGAAAAAACTATACATGAGAATTTAATCATTTTTAGATCATTTTATACGTTATAAGTTCCCGGTGTGCATATTGTATTTATTTTTCTTATTTGACTCATTTTTTGAGATTTCTATTTTAAATTCAAATTTCCAGCATTTCGAGAGATTTTTTAAAAATTTTAGAAAATGTTATTAATTTAAACTGTTGCCAATTGTATAAACAGCGCAAACAATGTTTACTTCAAATTAAAAATTTATTTACACGTGACTATTACAAACAGAAAAAAAAACTTAAAGTAGAATTAAATGATTACATGTTAAAAGCAGGAAAATTACGTCATAAGAACCATATTTACGCTTGAATTTTAAAAGAGAAACAAAATCTTAAAATAAAAAAAATCATTATTATGCGTTAAAACTTGTAATTGGAGGAAATTACGTCATATTTAAAATGGGCAAAAAATATGGCAAAACAATTTGAATTGAAAAATATATTTGCGCGAGATCTTTTGAGATAATCTTTTCAAGTATTATCGTTAATTCGAAGACAGCGCAAATAATATTTCCTTCTAACAACAAAAGTATTTTCATGTGAATATTAATAAGAGAAATAAAACTTTGGTGTAAATTACGTCAGATTTGAAACGATACATTTAAAATGAATTATTTAAAAGAACTATCTTATAGCGCTAATCAGGTATATAGCGCTAACCCGGTTAAAAAATGCCGGGAGACAATGACACTGTTTACTTAATTCATTTTACATTAGCTTATTTTCAAATGTTTAACTAATATTTTTTATTAAATACGAAAACAGCCATTGTATCTCTTAACAGCAGCAGATTTGGTTTTAAAAATCCCCAATCCAAAGAAAACGAATGGAAACCCGTTTACAGAGAGATCGCTACTGTTTAATTTTAATTCAATATTTTTAAAGCCGATCAAATTAGCGTGCTTTTTGGATTTTGGTGTGCCTGATCGAGGGTTGGCGAGCGTAGCTCGTAGGGGGGCAGAGCCCCCTAGTTCAATAAATAAATAAATAAATGGATAAAACGCCTGGTACTTCAAAATCTCTCCGAAGTAATTCTGAGCATTTATTTTACAAAGTAATTTAAAATTTTTGATGAAGCAGCAGGTACTGGGAGAGTTATTCCGGTTTCTCAACCATCAAAATGAGTTAAGCTATGAGTTAAGTTAAAATATATAAAGAATAAAAGTAAGTTACTATTTAAAAGTTATATATGCACATATTTTTGCCATATTTACTTTTTTAATTTCAAAATACACTGGAACGTCGATTATCCGATGTAATTGGGACCGACCCTCTTTCGGAAAATCGAGAATGCTTCAATTTTAAGATTAAGGAGAAATATATGCAATATTTCGTATTATGGTAACAAGTGCTTAATAAAAATAAAGCATTAGCAAAATGGAAACAAGAATAAATGACCTGAATTTTAATTTTGAAATTATGTACCTTTTACATATATCACAAGGGTTTGAAACAATCTTTTGTTTGTCGCAGTTTCGATTGCCTTTGCTTTGGAGCTCTATCACGGAGTTTTTTTAATATTATTAGTCCACCAGTATCACAGTCTTTCTGCTGCTCCAGCCTTGCCAAACCTTTTGCAAAACATTCAAAAGCTTCAGAATTGCTAATTTGTTCGTTTTCTTCGTTCCACGCCGCAGCTTACGGGAGCTAGCTCAAGTTAAATTCAATGGAACTCTAAGAAAGGGTATCGAAAATATTTACATGTACTCGTAGTTCGGAAAGGACCGCTTGCACACAAGGGATATGGTAGTTAAAAGGAAAAAAAAGCGCTTTAAAAATGGATTTTGCACACAAGGAATGCGATAGTAAAAAAAATAAAAAAGCATCAAAAATGGTTTTTGGTTAATCGAGAGTTTCGGTTAAAAGAGTTTCGGATAAAAGAGGTACTACTGTAAATGCAAAATATTTTCTATTTTCCCAACTTGAATTATGCCAAAATAGAAAACAAAAATTTTACATAGTAAGAATGTTTTATTTAACTTCAATAGAAATTTATATAGGTTTGAATTTTTTACTTTTTCTTGCATATTCTTAATTTTACTTTTTAAATTATCATAAATTATGAATTTGATTGGTAATTGTGAGCCGCAGCATTTTTTAATTACATAAAATGAAAAGGAAAATAGAAAAAATCTTTAAAATTTTTAGGGCAAGCTTTGCGTTAGAGGTCTGCACGGGCCGGAATTTCCAGGCCCGGGCCCGGCCCGACCCGTACGAAAGCTATCTTGGCCCGGCCCGTACAAAAATCAATGAAAACCGGCCCAGTCAGATACAATTTCTACAAAAAAAAAAAAAAAAAAAAAAAAATTCCCTGCCGGCTTGGGCCTACAGGCGGAGGTAGATTTCGAAGTTAAGTACTAAATTCTCCAACAAAACAAATCAAGATTAGAGATAAACCCAGTTTCTTCACAAAGAGTGAGCTGTAGGGAGCTAAACTTTTTGTGAAAATTATAATATACACGAATACACACACAGATGTATATGGAATAGGTTTAAAAAATGGCTACAAAAAATTCAGAGAACCTGAAAGTGTTAAAATATGTTAATATTTCCATAGTCGGGTTTTTATCATGTTTTAATACGTTTCTTCAAACTCACATGGCGTTACATATTCACCTGCTGAGGTCCATTATATTTCCAATATGACGCAATATACATATTTTTTTAATTCGTCAAACTATTTATTTTATTTTGAGTTTTAATGCTGAAATCTTGCTCTGGAATACTTATGACGTAATATTCAATTTGTTTGCAATTTGTCAAACTATTTAATTTTACACGTGAAAATTTTGCATTAGAAAAGTAATTGTTGTGGTGAGAATTTTATTGTTTTTTTTTTTTAATTGTTGGCAACTGCTATAACGAAAAACTTTTTTTTTCTGCCATTGTTGTGTAAGAGCTGGTTTTATCACAATCATGTTAAGACAGTATTCAAAATTTTGAACCCTCTCCATTTCAACCCTCTTGGGCCGATTTCGCCCATTTTCAATCCCCGCCGAGATATTAGCCATATCAAAGTTGCTGCCGAGTTTGGGGACAATCCGTGCATAATTGCGACTTTTATCGTGCGGACAAAATTTAGTACATACATACATACATACATACATATAAACTTTTTAGGTGGGGGTGGTTTTGGGTTCCTGGGGTCCTATAATGAAAAGTTATGAAGGAATTTTTCAAAAGTCGCACCATGGTAACGACTGCAATAGGTAGTATTTCTTACGAAATCTACCTAAAAATCCGTTTTTTCTCAACATACAATTAAGATTCTTTTAATGAATACTACATACATATTTATGGGAACATTTTACAGTATATTTTACATTACTATGATGTTCGCAAAACAGAAAACGCACAATAATAAACATTAACGATTACTTACAGTCATCGTGTCTACAGACATTTCAAAATGGAAATAAGGATTCATTAAAAGATTAATGTAGTTCAGAATAAAGGATTAAAAACAAGATAACATTTGAAGCTGTATAATAAAAAAATCCCTGCCGGCTCGGGCCTACAGGCGGAGGTAGATTTCGATGTTAAGTACTAAATTCTCCAACAAAACTTAAATCAAGATCAGGCGCGGATCCACGGGGGGGGCGATCGGGGCGATCGCCCCCCCCCCCGAAAAGTATAAATCCACCGCTTATCGCCAATTCCAACAAATGGTCGCCGAAAAAAAAATCAATTTCGTCATTCTTTCCCAGAAAAATCCACCAAATTCGTCAAAGCATCGCGCAGAAAGCACCAATTTCGTCAAAAAATCGCGTGAAAACGTGAATTTCGTCAAAAAATCGCGCATTTCGTCAAAGGACCGCGAAAAAAATGCAAATTTTGTCAAAGGAGTGCAGAAAAAAACATAATTTTCGTCAAAAAATTGCAGAAAAAACGCGCATTTCGCCAAAGAATCGCGGAAAAAACGCAAATTTTGTCAAGAGATCTGGGAAAAAATCCAAATTTTGTGAAAGGATAGTGAAAAAAATTCGCGAATTTCGCCAAAGAATCGCTGAAAAAAACGCGATTTTTGTCAAAGGGCCGCGAAAAAAATGCAAATTTAGCGCCAGGAGTAGATTCCCCGAGGCACGGATCCAGGGGGGCGATCGGGGAGGACCTCCCCCCCCCCCCCCAAAGATATAAATCCAACGCTTTTAACGGCAGTTTTCGTGGAACAGGTATAGGCAAATAAACGAACACCAAGCACTTTTCGGGTGTTGCAGTGGTAAATCTCACTGACGTTTCGCCAATTAATGAACAAAAAGGATTATGTCCTGTCAAAAGGGATATGGCGCCATAATTTTTGACACTATGGGTTGAGGTGGGGGTCGATGTTACTTCGTGTACCTTTTGTTGAATTTTCAACAACAGAAAACTGACACCGTTATGCAGATCCCTTTAAAGTGTGAACACTTTTTCATCTTTTCAAAAAAGCTGCACTTCTAATTTCTGTATATTTTTGCAGAGAGCTCTTTTGTTTGAGAGAAGAATGGGATTCTTAGCAATTTTCAAAGAAAGAAAGAAAAACAAGAAAAAAAAGGCCCTTTTAAAACTTCAAGCATCTTAATATTTTCTGAAAAAAGCCACTAGACTTAAAAAAATGTACTGCTATTGCCACCCACATTGGTGAATTTCAAGGGGTATTTGATGAATGAACAAAAAAGGATTATATCTTAGTCAGTTAAAAGCTAAAATGCATATGGTGTGCTAATTTTTTAAAGCCAACTTGGTAAACCAGTTCTTCCTTTATGCATTTACTTAATGAAAGACTTTCTAGGTGATTTGAATAGAAAATGCCGCTCTACTGTCACCCACCATCCATTGTTTGGTTTACCATTTTTCGCTGTCTTTCTACCTCTTGTAGAGAAGCTATGGAAACAGACCTAGGTCTCAGTAATAAATATTAATCTTGATGGACTAATAATGCGTACATTATGAAGAAGTATACGAACCGCTTAGATGACACATTTTGACTTTTCAAGAATGTTAAGACCCCTTGAGATTTTTATTCAGTCCCTTTTTTTAATAAACCGATAAGATAAATAGTTACCAGAGTAAAAATGAAAAGAATAAAAATGAGACATTTAATAAATAAATTCTACTGTAACATTTTTAATTTTTCGGCACAATTAGTAACAATAATTCATATTTTGAGGAGAGGAGACTTATTTATTAGGGTGGACCAAAAAAAACTTTTTTTCGATTTTCGATGATGGGTAGCGCGGAAAAGTTGCCACTGGTGGCACTAAGTTCACACAAAAAACGTGAGATTTTTCGGATAATTCCTTCATTTCCCGCAAATGGCTTGGAGTTTGGCTCAAATGCTGATTTTTGAACTTCTTTAGCAAAAGTTTAAAAAATGTTAAATTTAAGTTTTTTTAGCTGAATTTACTTGAAATTCCATAATTAGTGTACGAAATGTTTAAATAAGTTCAAATTATGTATTATTTAATAGTTATATGTATTTTGAATTAGGTGACTTTTATAGCTTTTTCGCGTATAAGTGAGCAAAAATTGCAGGAATTGTGACAACACAGGGAATAAGGATCTCATTATCGGTAAAGACTTGGTCAGTAGGCAGAAAAAGAAACTTGGAAAGAAGATACAGGATGAGGATGGTCTTAGATGAAGAAAAATTACAAGCATCTTTTTTGATAGTAGAAAAAACAAAACGATCTTCATAAAAAAGGGGGACTAGCAGCACCGTCGACAAAAAGACGAAACAAATATCACCATGTTATCTGAACGTGGTTTGGAATATTTGGGTCATTTGACACCCCCTTCTGACCACTGTGGAGAAATATCAAAATCATTATATAATTTTCTAAGCCAGAATAAAGCCTACTTTGAAAAAAATCAAGAAGAGAACTGCAACATTTTATATGTATTCTTCATACGAACGAGCTCCCACTCCGACAGCGACATCAACTGTCTAAACTACACTGTTAAAAATATCGTGAAAAATTACCTCTGTTTATAAAGACTATCTATTTTCTGACCAATTAAAACGCTACATAAACGCCTATGGATCGTTGTCATTGGTCAGAAAATAGATAGCCTTTAAAAACAGAGGTAATTTTTCACGATATTTTTAACAGTGTAGATGGTAGAGCCACTTGGCCTAAGACCTTTACCAACTGAAACGGAGCTAGATTAATAGAGTACTCAAATCTTCAGCTTTTTGCATTTTTGATGTCCATGAAACAGCAATAGGCTCGTAGAAATGAACAAGTACATTTTCTCACGCCATTAGGGATTATATGCTTCGTACTTCTCTCGACGGTGCCTCTTGTTCCCTTTTTTCTACAAAGATTGTGTTATTATTTCTACTATAAAAAATATGGTTGTAATTTTTCATCCTCCAAGTTATTCCTCCTCCTGTATCTTCTTTTCAAGTTTCTTTTTCTGTCTCCTGACCAAGGCTTTATCGATGACGAGATTCTTATTCCTGGTTGTCACAATTCCTGCATCCTGAAGCACAAATAAAGCTCTTAACGCAGTTTACCTATTAGTCCAAGAGCTGTTAAACATTTTAGGGAAGGTATTTGAGGCACCCTGAAAATTTGTGCAACACTTCTTTTGTAATGCCTGAATACAAAATCGAATGTCTGGCTGAAGGATAGTGGCCCAAAACCTGTGCCAGACAAAAAATGGCACTTGACACGTGTCTGGCACCGTTTTTCTGCCGACTAAAGTGTCTGTCATTTTCAAAATATTTTTTTCTAAGCATAAATATTATTGTGCTTCAATCTCAGCGTGCCTCAAATACCTTTTTTGGGTAGTCAAAAAATGGCACTTGACACGTGTCTGGCACAGTTTTTGGGCCGACTAAAGTGTCTGTCATTTTCAAAATATTTTTTTCTAAGTATAAATATTATTCTGTTTCAATCTCAGCGTGCCTCAAATACCTTTTTCGGGTAGTGTCAAAAAATGGCACTTGACACGTGTCTGGCACAGGTTTTGGGCCACGATCCTTCAGCCAGACATTCGATTTTGTATTCAGGCATTACAAAAGAAGTGCTGCACAAATTTTCAGGGTGCCCCAAATACCTACTCAAAAATGTTCAACAGCTCTCCTACTATATATGATATATCAGTTCTAGATCTGGTGAACGCTGTGTGAGAAAGGGATATGCGCTTTGGAGTGTTTGCTTTTGAAGTCCCTGGTTCAAATTCTGATTCAGACGAACTGCCTGCTTCAAAGTTCCCACTTTTTCAATCTTCTGACAAATAGCTGTATATTTTAGGGCATAAAAATAATTAAATCCCATCTTGCAGTTACTCCTATCTCCTATTTCCTCCCTCATCTCATGATGGCTGATTGCGTTTCATTGGTTTCTACTCCATATCTCCCCACCTTCCAGAATTGCTGTCTAGACATGCTGTGGTCCGGCATTCAAATATGTGACACTGAACGCATCGAAAAACCGAAGGAAGAGTGAGGAACATAATAAAGACAAAAGAGAGAAACCGACGAACGAACCAAACAATACTTACAATTTTTGCTCAGTTATACGCGAATAGGCTATAAAAATCGCCTAATTCAAAATACACATAACTAACAAATAATAGATAGTCAATGGAACTATTAATAAAGAGGAACTGACAAAGCCTTAAAATAGTGAAGTATCAACTGTAACCGCTTGCGCAAGTGCTGATTGCCTCCGGCTGAAACTTCCACCACTAAATTTATATAGAAATTTTCTGCCTGTTTAAAGGCCTTATTAATGCAAAATTTCAGTCATAAATAACGGCAGAAACAGATTTGCATTTTTACTGGTGTATGTTTACTTTTGCGGTAGTCAGGACCTATGTTTCCGCCATATTGTGACAACCGGTGAAACAAACTGAGTGTTTTGCCACACAAACTGACACCAGTAAAAATAAATAGAAGTTTTTACATATTTGCGAGAAAATATTTCCATGAATAAGACGCTGAAATAAAAGAAAATTTTCTATTCAATTTTACTGGTGGGAAGTTTGCCCATGACGCTATTCAGAAACGGTAGATCCGATTTTAAAAAAGCAGCCGCCATCTTGTGACAACCCCCTCAGTTACTTCACTTGCAACTCGTAGACAGTACACTATATGTCTCCTCCTCTTTATTCATAACTCCATTAGATAGTCAGAGTTTATTTAATCATTTCGTACACTAAACATGACTTTTCAAGTAAATTCAGCGAAAACAAATTTAATTTACCATTTTAAAAAAATTTCCTAAAAAAGTTCAACGATGAGCATTTGAGCAAAACTTCAAGCCATTTGCAGCAAATGAAGGAATTGTCCGAAAAATCTCAAATTTTTTATGTAAACTTAGTGCCATCAGTGGCAACTTTTCCGCACTACCCATCATCGAAAATCGTAAAAGGTTTTTTTTTCGGTCCACCCTATTATATAATAAGAGGGTTGGTTAACCGAGTGTGTCGGTTAATTGAACTTCGAATAATCGAGAGTCTATAGTAATTTTAAATAGCATTAATTATTTAATATTCATATAATAGTTAACTGCAAGGAATGATTTAACCAATAGAAACTATGACTGTGTTGATTATATATCATCCATCCGGTATCGCCCCCCCCAAAACGAGTCTCTGGATCCGCCCCTGATCAAGATTAGGGATAAAACCCATTTTCTTCACAAAGAGCGAGCTGTAGGGAGCTAAACTTTTTGTGAAAATTGTAATATACACGAATACACACACACATATATATGGAATAGGTTTAAAAAATGGCTACAAAAAATTCAGAGAACCTTAAAGTGTTAAAATATGTTAATATTTCCATAGTCGGGTTTTTATCATGTTTTAATACGTTTCTTCAAACTTACATGGCGTTACATATTCACCTGCTGAGGTCCATTATATTTCCAATATGACGCAATATACATATTTTTTTAATTCGTCAAACTATTTATTTTGAGTTTTCATGCTGAAATCTTGCTCTAGGAAACTTATGACATAATATTCAATTTGTTTTCAATTTGTCAAACTATTTAATTTTACACGTGAAAATTTTGCAAAAGAAAAGTAATTGTTGTGGTGAGAATTTTATTATTTGTTTTTTTTTTTAATTGTTGGCAACTGCTAAAACGAAAAATTTTTATTTTTTTCCTGCCATTGTTGTGTAAGAGCTGGTTTTATCAGAATCATGTTAAGACAGTATTCAAAATTTTGAACCCTCCCCATTTCCACCCTCTTGGGCCGATTTCGCCCATTTTCAATCCCCGCCGAGATATTAGCCATCTCAAAGTTGTTGGCGAGTTTGAAGATGATTCGTGCATAATTGCGACTTTTATCGTGCGGACAAAATTTAGTACATACATACATATATATATATATATATATATATATAAACTTTTTAGGTGGGGGTGGTTTTGGGTTCCTGGGGTCCTATAATGAAAAGTTATGAAGGAATTTTTCAAAAGTCGCACCATGGTAACGACTGCAATAGGTAGTATTTCTTACGAAATGTACCTAAAAGTAGATTTGTGAAAATATTTCTCTCATTTTTAAGACTTTTCTCAAATCCAAAGGAGCTACATTTCGACACATTTATGAAGTCTTTTCTTTTCGGAAACGCGTAAGATTGTCAGGTATTCTTATTCAGAAGCTATGTAAATGTCGTTTTTTTCATAGATAAAAGCAATATATCTTTCTGAAAATACTGTCAAAGTTAGCGTTTTGAATCGAATTTCCGGAAGCGATAGCACAGTAAAGGAGAAAAACGTACAGTTACGTGACAGGAATCTCTGTTATCTCTATAAGTAATTAATTAAATATGGAAAAAGCTATTCATTTCCAAATGCCTTCAATAGGCAGGCCTGTCAATTTTATGCCTTTATAGTTAAAGTTTTTGTCAGAAACATGTGTCTGAAAGCTTTGTATTGTTGAGCAGTGAATATGAGAACCACTTTAAGGTATATTTCCAAAGATACTGTTAAGAGAAGTTCATTATCACTATTAATATTACAAAACAAAATGACTGTTCTACACATCCTGAGATCGATTAAGACCACTTCCTTCCCGGCACGAGTCTGCTGAAAAAAATTAAACTCGGAATCAGACATCTTGTAACTGTACGATGCCGATCTCTACGATGGACACGTTACATTTCTGTATTGATGTTGTTAAACTCTCATCGGCTCGTGACGCACATTTATACTTCTCGAGAAAATCTTATTCATTAAAAATGGCTCGTATTTTATCTGCTTCGCTTAAATTCTTATATCGGGCCGATAGGCCCGATTAATTTTTTTGCCGGCCCGGCCCGTTTATTTTGTCTGTCGGCCCGGCCCGTTGAAAAAATTGTCCTAATCCTGCCGTCCCGGCCCGTTTGAAAATTCGCCTTCATTCCGCCGGGTACGGGCCTCGGGCCAAGCCCGGGCCCATGCAGACCTCTACTTTGCGTATGACAGCTGGTAGCTTTGACAACTAATAGATTCTTCAATTTCCGACTTTAAATCGGATTTTCATTTCTTTCCATCTAATCGGGGATACGACACTACTTCACAATAAGATCTTATTAGGCTTAATCGACACAGTGCAGCTTCAGATACCTCCCCCCCCCCCCTGTTATAGATTAAATTAAGCCTTGGAATTCTTTAAATTCTGTATTTTTTTCTTATTATCACTACTACTATAACAAAGCTTCCAAAGCAAGTTTTATAAAGTACTTAGTTAAAATTTTAGCCCGGAAGTACACGCTCAGGGTATGATGATATACACACGGTACATATTTTCTGACCAATACAACCAAATAATTATCTTTGTTTTATTTAACCGGAGACAATTGTTAGAAATTCCGCGAAAAAATAAGTCGAAGATTACTTTACGTAAAATAGTGGTGACAAATTCTAAAACTGTACCCAACCAGAGTATGTTATACCCAATGCATGGAGTCCCTTGTTAAGGGGACTTATCTGGTGAGGGTTGGGTTGGGTTGATTTTTGACGGTCAATTATCTACACGAGTGATATAGGCCCGGTGTGAGTGCCCTCCGTGGGGGTCTTTCTAAGGGAACCTAATCCGTATTAACGCATGGAAGATCCACGGCTCGAAGAAAACCACGAAAACTCCGAACGATTAGGCCGACGGGCGCGATTGGGAACGAACCCAACACCTCCCGTCTACCAGCTTCGCTTATCTGGTGAGGAAGGAAAAAGTTGAATCCCATGTTACCCAATGGGAAAATTACTTATCCTTCTTGTTCATTCAAATTTGGAAATGTCAGCAATATTTTTTTCAGCACATAGATAAGATGGTACTTTATCCCTCTGTAAACTCCAAATTTTTATATCATTTTCCAGTCATAAGTTACAAACGAGTAAATAATACTTTTTATACTTTTCGGAATTTTCGAAATTTTAAATTACTCATAATTATCTTTAAAATATTTTAAGCTTACAGATGGATAAAGAACATTCCTATCTACATGCTGAAAAAAAATAGTGTCGAAATTTCCAAATTTGAATGAACAAGAAGGATAAGTATTTTCCCCATAGGATAATATGGAATTCCTTTTTTTTTCTTCCACACCAGATAAGCCCCCATAAATATTGTAAATTAATTTTTATAAACACGAAACAGAAAATAACGAACTGCTCACCTTTAGAGATACAAACAAAACTAGGACTTAAAAGTTAAAATATTGCTGGTGGCAAGTTGATAGAGTTCCTCCCTCTTCTTACATGTTTGTTTGTTTGTTTTATTGAACACATACATCAGACTTGTGTGCTTGACAACAAGGCCCGCTTATAAGTCATCGTCGATATACAGGGACGAGATAGCACAATGAAATTTACAGCACAGAGAATTTTTACATCCGGGAGCTCCACAAAGAGTGTGCAATGGAGCCAGCGGGAGTCGAACCCGACAAACCTCCTACGCTCTAAAGCGATTAGCAGCGTGGTTACAGCGCCTAAAAGATACAGTGTGGAAAACGGCTACAAAATAGTGCTAAAAAATTGAATCCCATAAATCTACAAAGATGCTGAATAACAAGGTGTCGATCGTAGCGCCATCGTAGTGATTTAAAAACGATAGTCATTCTAAAATAGACTCTTTAACCTATTTCACGTCATTCCTTAACTAAATTAGCTTATAACAGACCAAAATATCTTATATTTATAGTTTCCGATATTTAACATTCTATAATTTTTGAAAACACAGTGTTTATATTGAAAAGAGTTACGAGATGGCGCTCGTATCAGCATATTGCCGCTGAACATTGTTGGAGATTTATGGGATACAAGTTTTTAGCACTTTTTAAAGCATTATAGGAATAGTCGTTTTCCACACTGTATCTTCTAGGCGCTGTAGCGTGGTGTCTTAACGAGCGTGTTCAGAGACCGAAAAACGGGTAACTCGGAAAATTGGGGAATGACGTCATACTGGTTTCTCGGTGTAACGTTGGGTAAAAACGGCTCTGAACGCTTTCGGGTAAAGTTGCGGGATTTTTTTTTTATTTACATTTACAAACATGGCGGCTGCTGCACTTTCGACAGCGCAAATAGATTCAATTATCACTTTTTTTAGATGGGAAACTGTTCCAAAAGTTAATTTTTATGTGGAATACTATCGCAACAAATATGTATCACAGGTTTTGCTAGCCATTTTAGGCTGAATCGGAGATTCATTCATTCGATGGAAAATATGGTACGTTCAAATTATTATGTGTTAAAATACTACTGTGTTACTATCTTAAAATTATTATATGTCAAATTATTATTTTTGTAATATGAAAAAACAGAAACAATGTGCGATAAAACTGATCAAAACAGTGATTCCGATTAACAGTCACAGTTAAACTATAAAATGGTAAACAAATCAGATTTCCCAATCACGTGATCACTTTACCCAACAAAATTTTTCAGGTAATGTGGGTTCCCCGAAATCTGGGTAATCTCCGGCTCTGAACGCTGCGGGAAACTCGGAAAAAGGTCATGTGATGCCGGCTCTGCACGCTTCGGGTTCCCCACGAGGAAACCTGGGGATCCCAGAGTGCGGTCCGTGAACGCGCTCTCTGTAATACTTAAAAAAGCGCTAAAATATTGTATCCCTTAAATATGCAACGATGCTGCTGCAATATACAGATCGCGGCGACATCTGCAGGATATTTTCTACAACTGCAAGGTACTGCTACACTGTTAAAAATATCGTGAAAAATTACCTCTGTTTTTAAAGGCTATCTATTTTCTGACCAATGAGGATGCTACATAAACACTTGCGAAACGTTCTCATTGGTAAGAAAATAGATAGCCTTTAAAAACAGAGGTAATTTTTCACGATATTTTTAACAGTGTAGTCTATACAATGTAATACTAGTAATACGAAAATCCCGCAGATGTCGCTGCGATCGACACTTGGCATTTTAGCAGTATCGTCGCACATTTAAGGGATAAAATTTTTTAGCACTGGTTGGATAGCATATTTCCACACGAGGTATTCTAGACGCTGTACTTTCCACAGAAGAAGATTATTATGCCTACTCCTCTTTATTCATAGCTCCATGGTTTTATCCAATATCTTATTGACCAATCAAATTTTATTGTCCATAGAGCAGTTCACATCACGTGACTTTTACCGGAGAACAATGAAAAATGCTGTAGGACACACAAACATAAAAAGCATTGATAAAGGTAGCGATTACAGCGCCTATAATACCTAGTGTGGAAATATGCTATCCAAACAGCGCTAAAAAATTGTATCCCTTAAATGTGCGACAATAGTGCTAAAATCTCAAGTGTCGATTGCAGCGACATTTGCGGGATTTTCGTATTACTAGTATTACATTGTATAGACTAGCAATTTCTTGCAGTTGTAGAAAATATCCTGCAGATGTCGCTGTGATCTGCATATTGCAGCAGTATCATTGCACATTTAAGGGTTACAATATTTTAGCGCTTTTTTAAGTATTACAGGGATAGCCGATTTCCACACTATATATTCTAGGCGCTATAGTAGCGATAGCTGTCCTACAGCGGCAGCAAAAACCTGTTTGTGATGTCACCTTGCACAGCTCCGAGGCTTACGAGAAAGGCAGGCTACCGCGGTAGGTAATATTCTTCTTTTTTTACAGACCGCTGGAGTCACGTGATGCTCTTTTCGCACACCTTCATTGGTGCATTCGAGCATCACGTGACTCCAGCGGTCTGTAAAAAAAGAAGAATCGGACCCACCGCGGTAGCCTGTCTTTTTCGTTAGCCTCGGCACAGCTCTATATGTTGCTTCTTTCTTATGAAGGTACTCTATTCGCCTTTTTTAGGGGCGGTGAAAATCAGAAATGTTCAATATCGAAATGACACTGGGCCTGATTCTGAGAGCTGTCGATATGATTTCAATATCGTTGGTGTCGGACCAACGCCCACTAGATAAGGGAGAAAGTCTTGACACGCGTCACAAAAACGTCACACAAAGCAGGCGAAACAGAGAAAAAAATTAGAACAACTTGCATGTTCGTTTTCTTTGGCTCGTGGAATTATTAATTATTATTAAAAAATAAGAACCAGTAGCGCCAACTTTTCTAAAATACTGGGTGGGCTCAAAGTTTTTTGAGTACAATAACTTATACATCCCCCCCCTTTGTGCGTGCGCGCGTGTGTGTGTGTGTTTGAAGAGAAGGGAGGGAAGGAGCTAATGACTAAAGAGGATAATTCGAAATCAAATTATAGTTTTCCTAAGTAATATATAAAATTATTATAATTAAATTAAATTGTATTATTATAAGTTAATTCTTCCTTATAAATACATTAATATTTATTATAAAAAGCATAAAAATTGCTAACTATTGAAAGTGCAAGAAACTAGATGTCAAGAAGAAAACCTATATTTTAGTCACCTAAGTGATTTATCGATTCGAGAGATTAAAATAGGCAGGAAATCTGCTTTTGAGAGAAATGTAATTATATATCCGCTAAAGGGACTGTCAGTGCTCCTGTAAGTCTAATAGATCTCCTTACTATTTTTGAAAGAAAATTATTTTGAGAGCGTCAATAAAAGCAAATTTTTTTTTTCAGCGATTAAATAAAAATAATAAATTAATAACGAAATAAATCAAAGGAAATTGGGTGGGAGGAGAGATCAAATTATTGGGTGAGCTCGCGCCCCATCGGCCCATATAAGTTGGCGCCATTATCTACGACCCAACGAAATCGAAACATGTAAGTCGTCGAATTTTTTTCTTTGATTTGCCTGCTTTGTATGACGTTTTCGTGGCGCGTGTCCAGGCTTTCTCAAATATCTAGGGGGCGCTGGTCGGGCACAATGGCCGGGATCCAGATAGATTTTTCGCTGTTAACGAAATGAGATTAACCAATCAGAAGCCTGCAAAGCCTGCATTTTTGCAGGCTTTTCGATGTTTACTTCAAACAATGAAAAGAAAAGTTCGTAAAAATGCAGGCTTCTGATTGATCAATTTGGTTTCGCTGTCAGCGAAAAATTTTTTATGGATATCGGCCTATAACAGAGTATTGCTACAACGTCAAACCCGCTATCCCAGTAACAGAACTGTGCCGAGGCTTACGAGAAAGGCAGGCTACCGCGGTAGGTAATATTCTTCTTTTTTTACAGACCGCTGGAGTCACGTGATGCTCTTTTCGCACACCTTCATTGGTGCATTCGAGCATCACGTGACTCCAGCGGTCTGTAAAAAAAGAAGAATCGGACCCACCGCGGTAGCCTGTCTTTTTCGTTAGCCTCGGAACTGTGCAAGGTGACGTCACGAACAGGTTTTTGCTGCAGCTGTACGTCAGCTATCGCCACTACAACGTCTAGAATATATTGTGTGGAAGTCTGCTATACAAACAGCGCTAAAAAGTTGTATCCCTTAAATATGCAATGATGCTGAAATCCAGGGAGCCGATCACAGTGACATCTGCGATATATTTTCAAGTTTCAATGTAAACATCGTGTTATTACAGCATCTAGACCAAACCCTATTGGAGTTTTAGAAAATATCCTTTAGATGTCGCTGCGATCGACTCATTGGATTTCAGCATCTTTTGACATTTAAGGGATCCAATATTTTAGCACTTTTTTGTGTATTACTGAGATAGCCGATTTCTACACTATATATTCTAGACGCTGTAATCGCCATTTTTATCAATGCATTTTCTGTTTGTGTGTCCAACAGCTTTTTTCATTGTTCTCCGGTAAAAGTCACGTGATGTGAATTGCTCTATACTTAAGTGCTAAAATATTGATACCTTAAATGTCCAACGTTGCTGAAATCCAAATAGTCGATCGCAGCGACATCTGCAGGATATTTTCTAAAATTGCAAGGTGATTGCTAGTCTAGATCACTGACCTATAGCGCCTGGATTATATAGTGTCAGTGAGGAAATCAGCTATCCCAGTAATACTTAAAAAAGTGCTAAAACATTGTATCACTTGAATGTCAAACGATGCTGAAATCCAAAGAGTCGATCGCAGCAACATCTGCAGGATATTTTCTAAAGCGCCAAGACGATTTAGTCTAGACGTTGTACTAATACAATGTTTAAATTTAAATTCGAAAATTATAGCGCCTAGAATATATAGTGTGGAAATCGGCTATCCCTGTAATACTTAAAAAAGCGCTAAAATATTGTATCCCTTAAATGTGCAATGATACTGCTGCAATATGCAGATCGCAGCGACATCTGCAGGATATTTTCTACAACTGCAAAAAATTGCTAGTCTATACAATGTAATACTAGTAATGCGAAAATCCCGCAGATGTCGCTGCGATCGACACTTGAAATTTTAGCAGTATCGTCGCACATTTAAGGAATACAAATTTTTAGCACTGTTTGGATAGCATATTTCCACACTAGGTATTCTAGGCACTGTATTGAAAATATACCACAGATGCCGCTGCGATTGGCTCTTTGAATTTCAGGACCATTGTACATTTAAGGGATACAAATTTTTAGTTCTATTTCGATAGCATATTTCCATACTATTTATTCTAGGCGCTGTAACCTCAGAGTAAAGATAAGAAGTAGAGGCCGAATCCCATTGTTATTTCGGTCAGAACTTGAGGCACACATGTTTCCGCTTTCATCGCCAAAAGGTTGTCTTTTTTGGCGGTGATCACCTTATTGGCAACTGTCGGATTTGATTTATGCGAGAGAAACGCTCGACGAAAGAAAGTTTCAGCGGGAACCAGAGGAGAAAAACCGGTTTGGCGCGTTTTCTCTGCCCACCATCACGTGACGGTGGGTAGTGATCCCGGCGTCAAGAAAGGGTTGCTATTTCTGAGTCCAGTTATATGAGAAGTCTATGGCTGTAACTGAGTTCCATAATAGTGCGGAAAGTTAACTAACCTATCCACTTTCTGCCGCGACTACATCATGCTTTCAATGCACGCAAGTAATGAGTGCGGCACTTTTCCTAATATAAGTAGCATTTTTTCAAACTTATCCGCGTACCTTTTATCAATTTTGGTTATTTCTACACAATTTTGATATTTTTATGAGTAATACTTAACAAAGTTTTCATTTTTTTTTTGCTGAGCTTACCTAAAATTTCATTTGTTAATTAATTTAAAATTAAAAATTTGCTATGAATTTATATAAATAGTATACTTTTTCCGATAAAAAATATGCATCAGTGAAAATTGTAGCAATTTCGTCATGTTTTTAAAAGAAAATCAAATTTGAAAATATCTACCCCATACTACTCTATGGGAGGAAATCTGTGTTTTACCGAAAATTTTCCTCGGAAAATCTTTGGCATTGTATTCATGGGCGGACCGCTTTGGTGCAGCGTCAAGAATGCATAGTGTAGAAATCGGCTATCCCAGTAATAGTTAAAAAAGTGCTAAAATATTGAATCCCTTAAATGTCAAACGAAGCTGAAATCCAATGAGTCGATGACAGCGGCATTTGCTGAATATTTTCTAAAACTCCAATACGATTTGGTCTAGACGCTGTAATAATATGATGTTTACTTTGAAATTTGAAAATATATAGCAGATGTCGCTGCGATCGGCTCCCTGGATTTCAACATCATTGCACATTTAAGGGATACTACTTTTTCGCGCTGCTTGGATAGCAGATTTCTACACTATATATTCTAGACGCGCTGTACTTTCGTTAACAGCGTCTAGAATACGTAGTGTGGAAATATGCTATTTAAACAACGCTAAAAATTTGTACCCTTAAATGTGCGACGATACTGCTAAAATCCCAAGTATCGATCGCAGCGACATCTGCGGGATTTTCGTATTACATTGTATAGACTAGCAATATCTTGCAGTTGTAGAAAATATCCTGCAGATGTCGCTGTGATCTGTATATTTCATCAGCATCGTTGCACATTTAAGGGATATAATATTTTAGCACTTTTTTAAGTATTACAGGGATAGCCAATTTCCACACTATATATTCTAGGCACTATACTTTCGTTACAGCGCCTAGAAGATACAGTGCGGTAAATGGCTACAAAATAGTGCTAAAAAATTGAATCCCATAAATGTACAACGATGCTGAATAACAAGATGTCGATTGTAGCGCCATCGTAGTGATTTAAAAACGATAGTCATTCTAAAAGAGACTCTTTAACCTATTTCACGTCATTCCTTAACTAAATTAGCTTATAACAGGCCAAAATATCTTACATTTATAGTTTCCGATATTTAACATGCTATAATTTTGAAAACACAGTGTTTATATTGAAAAGAGTTACGAGATGGCGCTCGTATCAGCATATTGCCGCTGAGCATTGTTGGAGATTTATGGGATACAAGTTTTTAGCACTTCTTAAAGCATTATAGGAATAGACGTTTTTCACACTGTATCTTCTAGGCGCTGTACTTTCGTTACAGCGTCTAGAATATATAGTGTAGAAATCGGCTACCCCAGTAATACTTAAAGAAGTGCTAAAATATTGAATACCTTAAATGTCAAACGATGCTGAAATCCAATGAGTCGATCACAGTGACATTGCTGGATATTTTCTAAAACTCCAACACGATTTGGTCTAGACGCTGTAATAATATGATGTTTACTTTGAAATTTCAAAATATATCGCAGATGTCGCTGCGATCGGCTCCCTGGATTTCAGCATCATTGCACCTTTAAGGGATACAACTTTTTAGCGCTGTTTGGATAGCAGATTTCTACAGTATATATTCTAGACGCTGTAGCTTTGGCATATTGCATTCATGGACGGACCACTGGATTCATTGTATCAGAATATGGAGTTAATCCTCTGTACTGTTGTGGAGCTCAGTGGTCTAGACGGTAATAATACGATATCTACATTGAAATTTGAAATATCCCGGAGATGTTGCTTCGATCGACTCTTTGGATTTCAGCATCGTTGCACATTTAAGGGATACAAATTTTTAACACTGTTTGGGTAGCCGATTTCTACACTATTCTAGACGCTGTAGTATGGAGGATATTCCAAATATGGGTTCGAGGCTGAAAAAAGTCACGTGATACTGGTAATTTACCCAAGATACTTCTAACTGATAAGGAGGGAAGAATCTACTGCTTTGCCTCATGAACTGTTTCATTGGCTAGCGGGGATTTACATTACACGTCTACGGAGCCTTCCCTTCTTTACGCTAGAAGTTTTTACCTTGATCACGTGATCAAAACGGCGATGGAATATCCTCCATTGTTACTAGTTACTACTGAATGGACTATATTCCAAATCTGGGTTCGAGGCTCAAAAAAGTCACGTGATACTGGTAATTTATTCAAAGAATTTAGAAAAATAAGAAGGGAGACTACTACTGCTTTCCGCATGAACTGTTTCAATGGCTAACTAGCTATTTAATTTACATTACGTCTACGGAGCCTTCCATTCTTTACGCTGGAAGTTTTTACCTTGACCATGTGATCATAACGTAGATGGAATATCCTCCATTCCACAGTAGTACCAACACCTACTTGAACTCTTACAAAGCCATTTGGCGCTCCTCCGGGATTCCACTAACGTCATTAACAGTGGACCGGTGGACCGTCCGATTGTCCAACTAAACTGGTTTTCAACCTCACCCCCCTTCTCCCTTCTTTTTTATAGCAATAGCATAGTAGCGTTGCTTGCTTGAACGTGTATTTCATCGATGTTGAAATTGAATGTTTTCTTCCAAAGCGTTGTTGGATAATAGGAAAACCACAAGATTTTTTATCTTGATTAATCTTAAATATTGCATAAATTTATTTATTTATATGTGAACCCTCTAGTAATTTTTACCTGCTTTTGATATGTCGAATATAAGATATACAAGTCACCACGTGTTCTGTAACTTAATGTGAGTGTTTTTTTGTTTTTTTGTTGTTTTGTTTTTTTGTTTGTTTTTTTTTTGGGGGGGGGGGGGGGTAGGCGTTTAATATGTAATATTTCATTATTTCGGAATGCAATTATGCTATGTTGTTTTTTACCCGCTCATTTTTTTTTCAAATATTCTTATATTTGTATACGTAAACATGACTGAAGCATAAGTGTATTTTCATTTAGTGGTAGTAATTATAACAATTGTTAATATAAAATAGCAGCCTTATACATTTTATTTTAAGAAATCAGATTGGTTGAATTCATTTATTAATTAATCATTCATTTATTGGACTACCTTAAGTGCGGAATTCTTGAAATCTTATCGTTTAGGTCATGATACTGATTTTTAAAACGAAAGTAAAGAAAAGCAACTTCACTACTTTGTTATTATGTTAAAGTAATTGTATATATTAACTATAAGCATTTATGTGTATATGATATCATTGCTCTTTCACTTTAAACTACGTTAAATAACGCATATATTTATTGGTGTCATTTATTTATTCTATTCTATTATTATTATTATTATTATTATTAAATTTTTAATGATTTAGCTTTTGTCTTTATGTTAATAATTTATGTACCCCGACATATTTTAACTTAATGAAATTAAAATATTTAATATCCATTATGTATAAAACATGTCTTATTCGGTTGAAATATATAGTCATAGTTACCAAGAAAGCATTGCTTTGCTTACATTATTATTATTATTATTATTATTTTAATGGTTTAAAGATTAATCGAATGGTATTTACTTTGACATATTATTTTCGAAATTTTAATTAAATCTTAGCAAAATACAGAAAATAATATTGTAGTCATAGATGTAAATATAATGATATAGTAAAAAATTATACAGTAAAAAGTATATAAAAAATAAGGATAATTAATAATAATAATAACAATACATTCGTCAAAATAATAATAATAATGTCCAACAAATTACAGATTACTATTATAAATATTAATTATGTATTTAATTAGGTATTTTTAAATAATACTTTGAAGATTAGGAATATTTCATTTAATGAGATATTTAATGAATTTCTTATATCATATTGTTTTTGTTGTTTTAATATAATTTTATAATAAATATGATAGTCAGATTTAAAAATATATAATAACATTATTTTTTTAATCAAATGAAACTATATAAAATAACGAATAATTCCATTATTACAATTTATTTTTTCCCTTAGTTTTTAATTTTTCTAAACGCTCATTTTTAAAATTATTGTTATTTTAATTCCCGAATTTTATTATTGCATGCATTTTAAAACTTATGAAATATTAATAAAATTTATTATTTTAGACCATGTATAAAACTATGATAACTTTATTGCCAATTTATATACATTTTAACTTTATATATTTCAGTTGTTTAAATTATAGAATAAATACTAATACTTGTTTTTCAGTCAGATAGGTAAAATTGATGTTCATTTTTTTAAAGTCAGATGTATCAATCTAATGTTAATTTTATTATTATTATTATTTCAATAATTAAAGAGAGTTTTAAACAATTTAGAATAATGCATAATATTAAATTTTTTTATATTTAATTTTTGTCTTTTAACCCTCCGTCTACCAGACGGGTCCATTGGACCCGACAGGTACATACAAAATATTCATTCAAACCAGAAATTTCTTTAAAATAAACTAAGTATATAAACCAGACAAAAATAAGGTAAATAAATAAGTTAAATAGTTTTAAATAAAAATTCTGGTGTAGAACGTTTTATTAAAACTTGAATAAAATTCCCGGTAGATCTAGGGTTAATTTAACATTTTTTGGCACCATACATATTTCAAAATTTATCAAATCTAAAAATTTAATATCATAGCTTATGTAAAATGCATATTGTTTTCAGATAATGAAATATTAACTTTTATTAGTTGCCTTATACTGACAAAATTATCTTGAATTTCCCTAGAAATCTCCATCTATAATATTGACTTTATTGCTAATTTGTATATGGAACATGTTTATGAATCTTTATAGATTTCACGTATGTGTTTTATCAGATGTATTTAATAATGGTTTGAAAATTAAGGGAATATTTCATCTGGCATACTATTTTTGTTTTTGTTTTTTTTAAGTTTTAGGATAAATAATAACGATATAAGTAATTAAAACATGATATTTTTTCAATTAAATTAAACTACATTAAATAATGAATAATTTTAGCATTGCTGTTTACTTTATTACTTTTTAATTTCACTAAACGCTTAATTCTTAAATTGTTGGTATTTTAATTCTTATGTTTCAGTTCTGGACATATTTTAACATTTATCGAATATGAATGATAAATAATAATCATAATTTTTTACGATATTTAATGTATTTTGAAGCTTGATTTGATTGCTAAAAGAAAAATATAATGCCCAACAAATTACATATTATTAAACGTTATTCTTATCTATAGAATTAAGAGTAATAAACATAGCAATATTACTTTATGCTTTTTTATATTTAAAGCTACCTTATATTCAACATTATCAAAATAACTTATAAACTTTGTAAACAATACATCAAAAGCAGATAAAACAAATAAATAAGTAAATGCATAAAAGATTTATCAAGCTAAAAAGTACTTACCTCATTATAAATTGATTTTAACATTATCTATAAAAAATGTTAAACAGCACTTGAGAATTAAAAAAAAAAAAAAAAAAAAAATTTGGAAATACAAAGTAGTTTCACTAAAAGATGATTTTTGAAAGTGATTTTTTATGAGATACATCTGAGTTATATTTTTTATTAATAATTAATTGACAAATTGGCACGATAATTACTTTTTTAATATAAAATTAATGCATTAATGTTTTATTAATTTTTTTTTTTAATTAATCTGATTTACCTAGTGTAAATAAAAATCTCTAGCCAAATATTTAATTTTTTATTTACTAATGTGTATTTCGTAAAATTGGAATATAACTGATTAGGAAAATCTTTAAATAAATTGTTATATATGTATTTAAAAATTAACCTTTGTTTACAAAGTAGGAAGGACATGAAAAAATAAGTGTTTAATTTAATTCTATTTTAAAAGACTATGCAGTGGAAAAATTTACAAGTTAAATAACAGTTAACGATTTGTCAACGCTCAAAGAAAAGGGCAGAGTTCCACCGGGGGAAAAGAACGTAGGTCGTCTAAGAGTGACGTCACAAAATCGCCCAAAGGCTTTATGTCAAGTGGGTGTTGGTAGTACGGAGGGCTGACTCCCTATTCTGTTACATGGAATCCAACAGTACAATGCCATAGAATTTCGGAGGAAAATGTATGGCAAAACACAGATTTCCTCCCATAGAGTAAACAGTATATGGGGTAGATATTTTCAAATTGGATTTTATTTTAAAAATATGACAAAATTGCTACAATTTTCATTGATATATATCTTTGATTGAAAAAACTACATATTTTATTTAATTTCATTACAAATATTAAGTTTGATATTATTTAAAAATAAAATTTTATGTAAGCTCAAGTATAAAAGAAAAGTGGAGGATTCATTACTTACGCGGATGGACTTTATTCCAAATCTGGCTTCGAGGCTGAAAAAGATCACGTGGTACCGGTAATTTACCCCAGGAAGTTCAAACTGATAAGAAGGGAAGCTACTACTGCTTTACACCATGAGCTGTTTCATTACCCGACGGAGATTTACATTACACTGTTAAAAATATCGTGAAAAATTACCTCTGTTTTTAAAGGCTATCTATTTTCTGACCAATGAAAACGCCTATGGAGCGTTCTCATTGGTCAGAAAATAGATAGTCTTTAAAAACAGAGGTAATTTTTCACGATATTTTTAACAGTGTACGTCTATGGAGTCTTTCCTTCATGATGCTAGAAGATCTTTACCTTGACCACGTGATCGTGACGTCGATGGAATATCCTCCATTGGAAGAGTGATACTGTCGCGACAGAAAGAAGACCGGTGAGTTAGCTCTCAGTCATGGAGGAAAAAGATAGATATAGTGTAGTGACTGGGCGTGATGCCGAAAATGCAACCCTGAAACCGGTTAAAACCGGTCAAAATTAAGTTCAAATACTTGAGGTTCCACAGAATCTGTTTGCAGTTGGGCCGAATGAGGACATGTAAATTTGAGTAATAACTGTCTTCATATTGAAAACCGTTTTTACGCCATACTGCATCTCCATCTATCTCCTTCCTCCGTGGCTCTCAGTACTATTATTACAGAGTCTAGAATAAATAGTGTGGAAATTAGCTATGCAAAGAGTGCTAAATATTTGTATCCCTTAAATGTGCACCGATGCAGAAATCCAAAGAGTCGATTGCAGCGACATCTTCGGGATATTTTCAAATTTCAATGTAGATATCGTATTATTACAGCATCTAGACGGTCTAGACTATAGCGCCTAGAATATACAGTGTGGGAATCGTCTATCCCTGTAATACTTAAAAAAGAGCTAAAATAAGGTGTGTCCCAACGAAATAAAGCCACCGTAATTTTGTGCTGTAACTGGACACGAAACGAACAAATAAGAACGAAACAAATATATTAAGAAAGTCCATATACAAATACATATTTACAAGTAGTAACTCACTCCCTGCCCCACTGGGCAGGAGAAAAAGATGAATACGTAAAAAAAGAGGGGAAACAGTGTCCCGCCGAAATAAAGCCACTGCCAATATTAGTATTTATTGGCAACTGTCGACATTCCAGCTGCTGCAGTTCAACATGTTTATGACATCAGGATGTTGTCAAATACTTGCTCTGTGCCTCTGGAACTTTGTGTAGACTTTTGAAGGTTGTATTTTCTATTTCTCCTTCAGCATTGAATCGGTAAAGAAAACCCAGCTATCAAAGTTCGAGAAAGTTCAGAAAACAGCTTTTAAGGAACGAGGTCTTTCACAAGACTAATATGTAAGCAAATCAAAAGATCTAACACCGTAATAGATAATTTTTTTAATCAGGGCAATGCGTAAGGGTATAAAAAAATGAGGTGCACATGCAGAAAAATGACTTCCAGGCAGGAAAGAGATGTTTTGCGTCGTCTTTCACGAAGTGATATTTCCCTAAAATTGTTGGCCAATGAGGATAACATCCCAGTGAGAAGATCAACCCTGCCACGAATTGAAAAACGTAAAAGCAATTTACGATATAAGAAAAGGAAACAGCAGCCCATGTTGAAAACTATCCATACGTTAAGGAGAATCGATTGAGCCCAATATAATCAAACCTGGAAGGACCAGAGGCATGGTGTTATTGTCTCAGATGATAAAAAAAATAATTTGGATGGCTTAGACGGCCTTGCTTTATATTGGCATAACATGAGGAAAGAAAAGGAAATTTTCTCCGAAAGACAGCAAGATGGACGCTCATTAATGGTGAGGGGAGGATGTGGCTATGGCGGTAAACTTAACCTGGCTCTTCCTTCAGACCGCATGAAGGCTACCAAATACCAGGAAATGCTAGAAACTCATTTACTGCCATTTGCCTAGAATTGGTGCCCTAAGTTGGGTTTCCAGCAGGACAATGTCGCCATTCACGTCGCAAAATCTGCTTGGACATTGTTTTTGAATAATGGGGTGCATGTCATAGAACGGCTTGCGCTTTCCCCTTTATCTCAATCCTCAAGACAATGTGTGGGATATCCTCAGTAGGGCGGTATATGCCAATGGCAGACAGTTTCAGTCTGTGGCAGAATTAAAGGCCGCCATCATTGAAGCCTGGGATAATATTGATACTACTGTGCTCCAGGAATTGGTAAATGGTATGCCACATCGTATATACCAAGTCATATATGAACATCGCGGATATATTGGCTATTAACTGTAGTGGCTTTATTTCGGCGGGACACTTCCTCCCCCCCCCCCCTCTTTTTTCTACATATTCTTTTATTTCCCTGCCCAAGTGAGGCAGGGAGTGAGCTACTCCTTGTAAATATGTATTTGGAAATAGACTTGCTTAAAATATTTGTTTTAATTTTTATTGGTTTGTTTCGTGCCCAGTTACAGCACATAATCATGGTGGCTTTATTTCGGTGGGACACACCTTATTGTATCCCTTAAATGTGCAATGATACAGCTGCAATATGCAGATCGCAGCGACATCTGCAGGATCTAGACACACGGCAGTATGTCAGCCAAGTTCGCCTGACATAGCCGTGTGTTATTTACACGAACCATTTCGAACTGTTTTCGTCAAATTTCGATGCTCTACAACTGAAAATCTATGAGATCTACGTACTTGTTATACGAAATGTGTAGTAAGGCCACCCTAATTACCTAAAATCCAAAATTTTATAAATAACGCATAATTAGTTTCCGAGATAATGACATTTGAAAATGTCTGATAATCGATAATTTTACCATTGACTGACTCACTCACTCATCAAAAAGTTCTCGTATATCTACTGCAGCTACAGACTTCAAATTTCGTGCGAAGTTCGTTTACACTATAAAACTAAAGAAAAAATTGAGAAAATCGATGAATTACCCACCTGGGGGTGCCCATTTTTACTTTAACATTGCTTCTATTAGGCGAAATTTTAATTTGCCTTAGGAGGGGACGCTGTTCTGTCGCCAAATACCGCCAAGTTTCTCGCCAACGAATGGCGATATCTCGCCAAATTTGGCGACCAAAATTAGTCGCCAAAAGTTATGCCACCTTGGCGATATCTCTAAAAGTTATGCCACCTTGGCGATATCTCTAATATTTCGCCAAATTCCCATAGATTTCTATTGTAAACCTATCTACTTAGTGGGGGTTTATCTGAATTTACTTGCTTACAGAAAATCAACAAATTGATATATTTTAAAAATTGAGATATTTTAAACAATTCTTTCTAAGTGAGCCCCTAATTAGGTAGGAGGCGTGAAATTTTGCATACTTATAGCTGAACACCTCACATCAAACGACAAATCCGAAAATTTTGAAAAAGTCTTACATTTAACCCTTTGCCCTCTCACATGTGCATTTTAAACAATTCTTTCTAAGTGAGCCCTAATTATGCTGGAGACTTGAAATTTTGCATACTTATAGATGAACACCACACATCATACGACAAATAATAAAATTTTGAAAAAGTCGTACATTTAACCCTTTGCGCTCCGCTATGTGTATTTTAAACAATTTTTTCAAAGTGAGGCTCTAATTAGGTTGGAGGCGTGAAATTTTGCATATTTATAGCTGAACACCTCACACCAAACGACAAATCATAAAATTTTCAAAAAGTCGTACATTTAACCCTTTGGCCTCCCACATGTGTATTTAAAAAAATTCTTTCTAAGTGAGCCCCTATTTAGGTTGGAGGTGGGAAATTTTGCATACTTATAGCTGAACACCTCACATCAAATGACAAATCATAAAATTTTGAAAAAGTCGTATATTTAACCCTTTGGGCTTCCACATGTGTATTTTAAGCAATTCTTTCTAAGTGAGATCCTATTTAGGTTGGAGGCGAGAAATTTTGCATACTTATAGCTGAACACCATCATGCGACAAATCATAAAATTTTGAAAAAGTCGTACATTTAACCCTTTGGGCTTCCGCATGCGTATTTTAAGCAATTTTTTCTAACTGAGCCCCTTATTAAAAGGCAGATTTGAAATTTTGCATACTTATAGCAGAACACCTGTGGCCAGGTGACAAATCATCAAATCTTGAAAAAGTCTTACGCTTAACCCTTTGAGGTACCACATATGTACTTTAAGCAATTCTTTCTAAGGGAGCCCCTAATTAAGTTGGAGACATGACTTTTTGCATACGTATAGCTGAATACCTCAGACCACACGACAAATCATAAAATTTTCAAAAAGTCTTATTTTACTCTCCCGGCGTCTAACTTGTGTATTTTAAGCAATTTTTCTAGCCTCCGCTCTTTTCACCCGGGGAGCACTTTTCCAACTCTTGCCGACACCCCTTTGACCATTCTTCATATTATGCACCATAGCCTTACATATTTTAGTTCCTCTTTTTACCGCCAGGGGCGCCTACTTATCTCGGGTGCTATGGGCTCAATCCCCTCAACTAATATATCTACGGATAGTGTGTAAAGCAGAGTTTCGTTCGGATAGAGGTTTGTTTAGAATAGAGTGCGCCCCTGGTTGCGAAATGTGGAACTAACAGATTTTTCAAAAGGATAAAGTGTTTTTAAAGGAATATTAAACGAAACCATCGGTGCAATATGTGATCACACTTACCCACTTGTTATTTTCAAAATCATCAGAGGAAAGGATATTTAGTTAATTAAATTTGAAAATCCAGGGAGGGACAATGTCCTTCCTCTGCACTGCCTCTTTGCCGGCAACCATGGATGAATGATACATAGTGTGTGGCATAAGCACATAACCTTATTTTTCACTTTCAGTACAAAAAAGCAGGCCCAGCTATAGGATACTACACTTTCTTTAATTGGAAAATTTAATAGGAAAATTTAATTTAGAAATTTAATAGGAATTGTTGTTTCAGAAACAATAAAAATTTCGAATCAATACATTTCGTTTCGAAACATGCATTCAATGTAGCAGTATTAAAATATAGATTTCTGCCGCAAATTAACAGCCAAATAGTTTGTTGTAGGAAATTAAAATTAAAATTGAATGTTGCTTGGTGAATAAAATAGTCACATGTAAACACATTAAAAAGCATTAAGTAAAGTGTCTAAATATATTGTAACTTTACAAAAAGTAATGATATCTAACAAAAACATAGCTGTGAAAAAAGGGAGCCAAGTTCTGTAAAGACAATGGCAAGAAAAGAAGTGATATCTAAGTGGGTGCCAAGTTCAAATAAAATTCACTTAAACTTACCTACTGAAGTATTATAGCATTTTTTAAATTGTTTAGAAATAAAAATTATTGATAGCATATTAATAATAAATCTAGAACTTGGCAAGTTTTTGATAAATGTTATGCCTATCAATTTCATGTCTTAATAAAATGGTGATGTTAATATTAATTTGAATGACATTACAAAAAAAAATTAATGTAGTTTTATAAACAAATGACTCATGTTAAAGATTTGATAAACCATACACAGATACACTCCCGCTCGTCTTTGGTTATCACTCTAGCACCCACCCTCCAGAAACCTCAGTGCAAACAGACTAAGATACCCGATAAAGAGACAGATATACTTACGCTTGTTCTTGGTCATCACTCTAGAGACTGCACCCCTTTAACCCTTTCAGGGGCAAATATCTTTTATTCGTGAAATGCTGAAATGATTGAATCACACCAGAATTTAAAAACAAATTTATTTCAAAATGGGTAAAAGCTACTTTTCACGTATTTAATAAAATTAAACTTTTTAGTCCTGAATTCTGGTGTCAATGTGGCATTTTGCAGTTAAATTAGGTGGGCTATATTTTATCCCACCGCCTTTCAAGGGGAAGGAGCTCACTCAAATTAAGGCTTCCAATCATGAAATAACAAGATTTGATATAATAATGTCATTATTAGAAATAAATGACTCGTAGGTAAAAACTTGCCAAGTTCTAGATTTATTATTAATATGCTATAAATAATTTTTATTTCTAAACAATTTTAAAAATGCTATAATACTTCAATAGGTAAGTTTGAGTGAATTTTATTTGAACTTGGCACCCACTTAGATATCACTTCTTTTCTTGCCATTGTCTTTACAGAACTTGGCTCCCTTTTTTCACAGCTATGTTTTTGTTAGATATTTTCACCAACTGCAAGAAATTGCTAGTCTATACAATGTAATACTAGTAATACGAAAATTCCGCAGATGTCGCTGCGATCGACACTTGGAATTTTAGCAGTATCGTCGCACATTTAAGGGATACAAATATTTAGCGTTGTTTGGATAGCATATTTCCACACTAGGTATTTTAGACGCTGTAGTCTAGACTAGCAATCGCCTTTCAGTTTTAGAAAATATCCTGCAGATGTGGTTCCGATCAACTCTCTGGATTTCAGCATCGTTGGACATTTAAGTGATTCAATATTTTGGCACTTTTTTAAGTACTACTGGCATAGCCAATTTCCACACTATTTATTCTAGACGCTGTAATATTATGGAGCTCAGTGATTGCTACCATAGAAACAATAACTTCTTCGATATCAAAATGTATAGCCGCAACGTTCAGAATCGGGCTTATTATCAAAATGGCTTTTAAAAACCAAGCTACAGCGTCTAGAATAGCTAGTGTGGAAATATGCTATCCAAACATTGCTAAAGAAATTTATCCCTTAATACCCTACGATACTGCTAAAATGCCAAGTGGCGATCGCAGCGACATCTGCGGGATTTTCGTATTACATTGTATAGACTAGCAATATTACAGCGCCTAGAAGATACAGTGTGGAAAACGTCTATTCCTATAATGCTTTAAAAAGTGCTAAAAACTTGTATCCCATAAATCTCCAACAATGCTCAGCGGCAATATGCTGATACGAGCGCCATCTCGTAACTCTTTTCAATATAAACACCGTGTTTTCAAAAATTATAGAATGTTAAATATCGGAAACTATAAATGTAAGATATTTTGGTCTGTTATTGCTAATTTAGTTAAGGAATGACGTGAAATAGATTAAAGAGTCTCTTTTAGAATGACTATCGTTTTTAAATCACTACGATGGCGCTACAATCGACATCTTGTTATTCAGCATCGTTGTACATTTATGGGATTCAATTTTTTAGCACTATTTTGTAGCCATTTTCTACACTGTATCTTCTACGCGCTGTAGCAATAGCTTGCAGGTGTAGAAAATACCCTTCAGATGTCGCTGCGATCTGCATATTGCAGCAGCATCGTTGCATATTTAAGGGATACAATATTTTAGCACTTTTTTAAGTATTACAGAGATAGCCGATTTCCACACTATGTATTCTAGTCGCTATAACCAAGCTATTATTTCCATCGATGCCAACATCCGTTTCTCGAGATGAAAGCTATGTCGACAGTGTTTAGAATCACGTCCTAAGTTCTTGAAAGTATTTCATCAATACTAATTCTTAAATTATTTATTTTTCAATGGGCAGCAGTTTTTAGATTTTTACTGTGGATTTCTTTTTAAAATAAGTGAAAGATGTGGATTCCCGACAAAACAAGTAATTTATGTGCGTTATCTTAGTTTTTTTTTTTTTTTTTTTTTTGCATACAAATGCAATTAGCTTCTAATAAACTTTTTATTAAGTTGAAATTCTAGTTCGGATGATTTCAAGTAAATCCCCGAGTACATAACATTTAGAACTTTAAGCAATTAACAATGATTGTAAAAATAACGTATAATTTCCAAATATGATTTTTAACTTAAGAACATCTCATAAGTCAAAATTTACAGTGACTTGTTAATTAAGACAACTGTAATGGGTCAAAGCATCTCTGGATTTTGATAATTTACGTAAATTTCCTTTTGTGATTTTTTATCTTAAAGTAAAAACTAAACATTAAGACATTAAGAGTAAAAAAAAAAAATGGTTAAGGCTTATGAAAAGGCATCAACCTTGTTGCAATACTCCTCCACTTTAGTTTTATCTGCACCGATAGCCCTCACCACTAAGGTATCTGTATTCCATCGGAACAATTTTTTGAATATTTGTAAATTTTATAAGTTTAAATTACCAATTATTATTTAAAACTAGCAGGCTATGCCTGCTGCGCTGGTCCATTTTTCCAAGCGAACCTTGAATCAAACGAAATGATGTGTTTATCTTGTGATTTAAAGAAATAAGACCTTTAACTGAATGTCCTTCCGCAGTGCTGAATCGATATGAACGCCATTGTTCTATTGTATTTTCTAATGTGCAGACAAAATTTCAGCTATCACGGTTTAACTCTTTTAGATTATCCCTCACAGTAGGATTTGGTAAAGAATGATAGTACAATATACAATATTTCATTTTGTATCAGAGCATTCTCGTTAAAAAGAGCCAATATGGTGAGAGTTCCGATCACAGAATTTTCCTCATCTATATTTTTATATTATTTAAAGAAAATGTATTTTAACGTCTCAGTGCCAACCTGAAGCTATAAACCAGTTTTTTTTTTAATTGTATATTGTCCCATGTTATATATTATAGCATCCATGCTGCAATGTGTAATCTAAATGCTTAGTACTTTACTGGTATTTCAACAACATTGTCGCCAAGCGCAATTGTTGGCAACGAAGCATTTGAAAAAAAATAACATTGTTGGCGCGAAAGTTATCATTTAAAAAATATATCATTTCAAAATTAGAGTTTCGACAACTATTTATTAAATGAATACAAATATATACTGAAAATAAAAATACAAATAAATATTATACAATAAAATATTTTATTTTAAATAGCAATTTAAACTACACAATGAAATTGCGTCTCTTAGCAATGCTGTAAACATTTCCATTTTTGAATCAGCGAAAAATGAAATTATAACTTAATTTTACTTAATAACAAAAAATATTTTCGACTGGAAAAAGAGTAAATGAAAAAATGCATGGTTACGACTAAATAATAATTGAACCCAAAAGTGATTCATGTTCAATAAATAGCAAGTTACAATGTTTGGCGCAATTAGGGCATCAGAAAGTGAGATTTGTTGCCAAATGGTATAATCAGTTATGAAAACAAACTTGGTGAACTATTTTGCTTTAATATATTTATTTTAAATATATGTATATTGTTTTTTCATACATATTAAATGGGTTTCGATATAAAATTAGATAATTAGCGTTATTACGTTAAATAAAATGTAAAAAAAAATAAAATAAAATTCTTGTGTATATGAAATGAAACAGTGAATAGGTTGTCAGAAAATATATTGCCAAATTTCCTTTTCCGCCAAGGCTATTTTTCCTATTTCGCCAAGGTACCGATATTGAAAAAGTACCAAAAAATCTTTGCATGTTCAGGTTTGAAATAAGACACAATAGCAAACATTTTGGTATAGTGTTGGTGTAATGTAAATGTTGCAAAATGTCTCCAAAAAATTGTCCCAAATTACTCCAATTCTCTTTAAAACTCGATTATGGAATAGGTCCGCTTTAAAAACAAAGAATCAATTTAACTTATTTTATTAAGTTAATTATCATCAAACCACGACCGATAACATATGTCATTTGTTTGTAGACTGGATTATGTAATTTATTTGTACCAAATATTTCAATTGTCTGTAGACTCGATTATGTAATTTATTTCCTTAATTAATGCATACTTTACAAACTAAACCTCTTTCCAATTTTCCTGATTTTTTTTTTTTTTTATCAATGGTTACAGTTAGATGTATATATGTTTGTCACTGTCACCGTATTTTAGTTTGATCTGCGAAATATTATTGCAATATTCCAGGGGCGGATCCAGAGAATTGTTTTGGGGGGGTGCGATCCCGAGTGACATATAATCAATGTAGTCCTAATTTCTGTTGCTCAAATCATTCCTTGCAGTTAATTTTTAAATGAATGTGAAATAATAAATGCGATTTGAAAATGTTAGACTTTCGATTATCCGACGTCCGATTAACCGAAACACTCGGTTATCCGAAACACTCGGTTATCCAACACTCTTATTATATAATCCTGCCCTCTCAAAATATGGTTTATTGTTACTTATTAGGTCGTAAAATTAAAAAAAGTTATAACAGAATTTATTTATTAAATGTCTTATTTTTTTTCTTTTTCTTTTTACTCTTGTACTATGGTAATTATTTCTTATTTTTTGTTCTTTTAGTTATAGTGAACAACATTAATAACACAAGCCTGCGATGATTGTGTTTTTTAACTTTTGGTAATTGATTTTGGTGTATTTTTTAGCACTGGATACGAAAATGACCTTCATTTTTAACCATCACGTCACGATTTTCGCAAATCGTAAATTTCAAAGTTAAAAAGTAAAACTAGAAAACAGGAATTCTGCTTTTCAGAATTTAGGGTCGCCCCCGATGACAAAAAAATATATGTATATAAATATAGATACAGTAGAGTCCCGATTATCCGAGTTAATCGAACTTACACCTTTGAAATGGATCATTTTCTTCTGATGGACTGATGGCTTCCATTATGAAACAGTCGTTATAAATGAAGTGTTAGGTGAAGATGAAAGAGCAGTCGTAAAAAGTTAGAACTCTGATTTTCTGGTCAGAATTGGGGAGGGGGGGGGAATGGCTATAATTTTTTTTGGAAAAAAAATGGAAGCCATCAGTCCATCAGAAGAAAATAACTCGGTGAAAGCGGAAACTCCGATAATCGGGGCTCTACTGTAGTTCAGTTTTAAGACTTATAACATGCGATTTTATTTTACATAAAGTGACGCCATCCACATCCGGTGAAGAATTCATCATTTGCGATCCAGTGTTAAACAACATCTACAGTAAAGTACGCTTAAGACGTCACTATCGCTGAATAATACACACACACACACACACAAAAAAAAAAAAAAAGATTTCGTCATTCAAAAAACTCGACAAAAAATCTGCCATCTAAAGATTCACAAGCCTTCATTTGTTTGTATTATCATTATAGATATTTAAAACGAAATTTAGTTTCTAAAAGCTCCCTGTTTTATCAGAAATCTTTCATTTATATTTTTTGAAAATAGCACGTATTTTAACTTTTTTTTTCAGTTTTTATGGGAAAATGGCAACAAAAAGATATAATTGCAATTTTTCTTTCACTTTCTACAAAAATGGAGTTCTTCCGTTGCCAATATTAAGCAAATGGCTCTAAAAACTACAAAAAAAAAAAAAAATTAATATTTCAAAAATAAATGGAGATGCAGTTTTCAAACAAATTGCATTATAAAGTACTTTTTTTTCGAATATGACGGTATAAACATTGAAAATGTGAGATGCTTAGAAGTTTAGAAAATTGCTATAGAGTATTTAATCGTACTGCTTTGTTTCACGGCTGGCTTCTGTAAGGTAACGTTATTTTTTGGAGATGTCACAAAATAAGCTGGGAGAAAGAAATAGCATACCGTACCGGGGGCTAAAAATAGCGAAAATCTCTCAAAGCAATTTGTAAGTACAGCAACAAAAGAAGGTAAATGTTTTAAATACATCTGCCACAAATTTCCCAGCTTTATCAACCGCCAAAATAAAAGAGGATACCGAGATGAACCCCATAGAGAAGATTAAAAGAAAAGCGCGAAGCAGAGCATGAGCGCGGTTCAAAGAAACTTCCACTCATGGAATAAAATTATAAGGATTTTAAATACACAATATTTTACATGTTTAACTGTAAAAATCCATAGTATAAGCAAAAAAATGAATAAGTTACAATGAAAAAAAGTTACGTCTATTTTACAGCAGCAGATTTTCGCAATATTTCGACTATTTAAAAATTTGCGATTTGTGAAAAATCCTGATGTGATGGTATGGTAAAAAATGAAGGTCATTTTTGGATTCGGCACTAAAAAATACATAAGAACCAATTACCGTAGCTGAAAAACATAACAATCACATCTATTTTTTAATATCAGATTTCTGAAAGAGAGTAAACTCTGAAAAAGGATCCCCTTCAGAAATTTGAAGGGCCTTAACATCCTTGAAAGTCAAAATGTGTCATCTAAGTGGTGTTTATACCTCTTCATAGGCGCGAATCGCCCCCCCCCCCTCCTTGGATAAAAAAATATAAATCCATCGATTATCGCGAATTGCGGCAAATGGTTGCCGAAAAAAATCGGTTTCATCAATCGTTCGCAGGTCAAAGGATCTCGCAAAAAACGCGAATTTCGTCAAAGGATCGCGCAAAAACGCGAATTTCGTCAAAGGATCGCGCAAAAACGCGAATTTCGTCAAAGGATCGCGCAAAAACGCGAATTTCGTCAAAGTGTCGCAGAAAAAAAACGCGAATATCGTTAAAGGATCGCAGAAAAAACGCGGATTTCGTCAAAGGATCGCTAAAAAACGTGAATTTGTCAAAAAATCGCAGAAAAAAACGCTAATTTCCCTAAAGGATTGCAGAAAAAACGCGAATTTCGCCAAACAATTGCGGAAAAAACACTTTTCGCGAAAGAATCGTGCAAAAAACGCTAATTTCACGAATTTCGTCAACAGATCTCAGAAAAATGCGAATTTTGTCAAAGAATCGCGAAAAAAATACGCGAATTTCGTCAAAGGGACGCGGAAAAGACGCACAAATAACACCAGGAGGAGCGCATCCACGGGGGGGGGGTCGATCGGGGAGGTCGCCCCCCCCCCCCATGATATAAGTCCAACGCTTTTAATGGCAGTTTTCACGGAACACACAGACAAGCAAACGAAAACCAAACACTTTTCGGGTATCAATGGTAAACCTCTCTGACGAAGCAATTAGTGAACAAAATAGGATTACGTCCAGTCTAAAGGCATATAGCGACATAATTTTTGACACTATGGGTTGAGGTGGTGGACGATGCCACTTCGTGTACCTTTTGTTGAATCTCTACAACATAAATTGACAACGTTATGCGGATCCCTTTAAAGTGTTGAAACTTTTTCGTTCATTCAAAGAAGCTACAATTCTAATTTCTGTATAACAATATTTTTGAGGAGTGCTTTATTGTTTGAGAAAAGAATGGGATTCATATAATTTCCAAAGAAAGAAAGAAACAAGAAAAAGAAAGGTCCTTTGAAAAATTCAAGTATCTTAATGTTGTCTGAAGACAGCCACTAAAGTGTAAAAAATGTATTGTTATTGCTACCCATATTGGTAAATTTTAAGGGTATTTGATGAATGAACAAAAGATTATATCCTAATCCCAGTCAGTTAAAATGCGTATGGTGTGTTGATTTCTTATAAACCAACTTGGTAAATTTGTTCTTCTCTTCTTTGCCCCGATCGAACCCCCGCCCCTTCGTGGATGCGCACCTAGGGGAATCTCTTCTCTGTGCGGTTTTTTCCGCGACCCTTTGACGAAATTCGCGTTTTTTCAGCGAATCTTTGGCGAAATTTGCGTATTTTTTCGCGATTCTTTCGCGAAATTAGCGTTTTTCTGCGATCCTTTGTCGAAATTGGCGTTTTTTTCTGCGATCCTTTGACGAAATTCGCGTTTTTTTCTGCGATCTTTTGATGAAATTTGCGTTTTTTTCGTAGTCCTTTGATAAAATGCGCGATTTTTTGACGAAAATCGCATTTTTCCGCGCTTCTTTGACAAAATTCGCGTTTTTTCGCGATCCTTTGACGAAATTTGCGTTTTTTCTCGATCATTTGAAGAAATTCGCGTTTTTTTGCGACCCTTTCACCTGCGAATAATTCACGAAATTGTTTTTTTTTTCGGAGACCATTTGTCGAAATTCGCGATAATCGTTGGATTTTTTTTGGGGGGGGGGGCGATCGCCCCGATCGCCCCCCACGTGGATCCGCGCCTGCAATATTCAATATTAGCACTATTTCTGATAGTATTAACAGTCATAGAAGCGGTCTTTTTTTGGTCACCAATCATTTTTTAAAATTATTTCTGTGATAGGTTGCCTCAAAAATCTCAAGGAAAAACGGTACTTTTATGTTAGCCGGCCACATTTGATAAACAACAAAGTATTGTTCCCATTGTCATTCATTTAAAATATAAAGCTTTCACTCTTTTAATTTAAAATACACACATGTTAAATATACATATTACATACATTTAAAATAGTTGCTTTTCACCCATTTCATAAAAAGTTCAAAAGGATAAAAATAACAAATAATGCTATAAACAAAACTATTCTACTTCATCATCAATGTATTGTTTCTAATTTACACCTGTGAAAAATAAAATATGCTACTGCCTTGAAAAAAATATTATATTGGCGAGATTTGTGCCCGGCTAACTTAAAAGACCGTAAAAAACATTCTCGCATAGCTGGTTTCTACGAAATTTGTAAGTGAAATCTAAAACGAAAAATTTTGTTAGGAAATTGTGTTAGTCAAAACAGAGACTACTCTGACGCCTATATTAGTGAACAATCAAGTTTGATGTCAAATATCAGTCAGGAATCATTTAATTAAACACATTTAACGAATATTTCTCCCCAAATCGACGATGGTTAGCCAAATAGCAATGCTGTCATTTGAGATCTGTCATAAACGGGTTCATCTGATTACATAATTTTCTATACTTTTCCAGTATAGGGGCCTTGTCGGTTTTTTAAAGCATGGCGCAATTCGGACTTCAAAAAGTGAGATTTGTGGACAAATGATATGAACAGCTATAAAAATAAATATGATGAACTTTTATGCTTTTTTACCAATGTATTCATATAATAAACTTTTAAATGAAATATATTATTACTATTGTTATTAATATTCAATTTAATTCTGTTTTTAAATAAAAAGAGATAAATGGCTTCTTTATAGTAAATAAATTCTATAATTATTGAACAAAAAATACTCATTGAAACTTTACTTCTTCCGTCAAGCCCATTTTCTGCATCTCGCTAAGGGATTGCCAAGGATCGCCAAGGATATTGGAAAATTACCAAAATTTTCCACATTGATATATAACTAAGCAATGTAGAACAATATGTTACTAGTATTAAAAAATGCTCTGACGAGCACCAAAAAAGGCTAATATGTTTAAGTATGAAAAAGGGTTTGACAAGTGCTTCTAATAGAGCATGAAAAAAGGACAAGTGGTCCCTTCTTGGCTGCAGCTCACTGTCAATGCCAACTTTGAAAAAATCATATTTGCGCTTTTTCCATATAAAATAAATTCGCCGTACTTTAGTAAAACTTTCCGTCGCGCTTTACATGTTAACTGCACTGTTGTACTGCGCATGCGTCTGCAATGCAACTTTGTACAGTGCACTGTGTACCATTATTTCTCTATAAATTGTACTACACTGTACATTCCTATTATGCTTTTGATTTTTGAACCTCAGCGCACATTCACACTGTGCTTTTGTACTTCCGTATTAAAGGTGTATGCGTCTAATGTTCGTTTATAATTTACATGCATTGCTGTACTGTATAGTACATTGTACAGCCACAGCCACTTGCTTTTAATTTCAACAATCAATGAATTAATAAATATAATGTTATGCGTGCACATGTGGAATTGTTCCTGTGCAGAGTGCTGCAACAGTCAGCACTGCACTACAAATCAGTTTTCTGTACAGTTCTACATTGCGGGCGTGCTTGGTGGCCCTACATGAGTGTGATACACTGTAGGAACTAAGGTTTTTGGTACTATGTCGCCTTACATTCATGTTTAATCAGGCTGCGTCTTTACTGGTTGTGTCTTTACACTACACATTTTTATCGTAACTGTGGCTGATTTTTTTTTATATGAAAAAAGCGCAAATATGATTTTTTCAAAGTTGGCATTGACAGTGAGCTGCAGCCAAGAAGGGACCCCTTGTCCTTTTTTCATGCTCTATTAGCACTTGTCAAACCCTTTTTCATACTTAAACATATTAGCCTTTTTTGGTGCTCGTCAGAGCATTTTTTAATACTAGTCATTTAAATTTTTTGATAATTATATATTGAATATAAATAAACTTGAGTTGCTTTAAATATTCCCAATACTTTTTTTCTTATTTCGCACAATAATGCACTATTTAACCAAGTTATGCACATTGTTTTAAGAGGTTCCAGGTTTTTTAATCAAATTCACGTTATTTTTATTCATAATTTAACTAGTATTAAAAAATGCTCTGACGAGCAGCAAAAAAGGCTAATATGTTTTTAAGTATGAAAAAGGGTTTGACAAGTGCTTCTAATTGAGCATGAAAAAGGACAAGGGGTCCCTTCTTGGCTGCAGCTCACTGTCAATGCCAACTTTGAAAAAATAATATTTGCGCTTTTTCCATATAAAATAAATTCGCGGTACTTTAGTAAAACTTTCCGTCGTGCTTTACATGTTAACTGCACTGTTGCAGTGTTGTACTGCGCATGAGTCTGCAATGCAACTTTGTACAGTGCACTGTGTACCATTATTTCTCTATAAATTATACTACAGTGTACATTCCTATTATGCTTTTGATTTTTGAACCTCAGCGCACACTCGCACTGTGCTTTTGTACTTCCGTATTAAAGGTGTATGCGTCTAATGTTCCTTTATAATTTACATGCATTGCTGTACTGCATAGTACATTGTACAGCCACAGCCACTTGCATATAATTTCAACAATCAATGAATGCATTATACTGTTATGCGTGCACATGTGGAATTGTTCCGGTGCAGAGTGCTGTAACAGTCTGCACTGCATTACAAATCAGTTTTCTGTACAGTTCTAAACTGCGGGCGTGCTTGGTGGTCCTGCATGAGTGTGATACGCTGCAGGAACTAAGGTTTTTGGTACTATGTCGCCTTACATTCATGTTTAATCAGGCTGCGTCTTTACTGGCTGTGTCTTTATACTACACATTTTTATCGTAACTGTGGCTGATTTTTTTTATATGAAAAAAGCGCAAATATGATTTTTTCAAAGTTGGCATTGACAGTGAGCTGCAGCCAAGAAGGGACCCCTTGTCCTTTTTCATGCTCAATTAGAAGCACTTGTCAAACCCTTTTTCATACTTAAAAACATATTAGCCTTTTTTGCTGCTCGTCAGAGCATTTTTTAATACTAGTCATTTAAATTTTTTGATAATTATATATTAAATATAAACCTGATTTGCTTTTAAATATTCCCAATACTTTTTCTTATTTCGCACAACTTGGGCTCCCTTAAATATAATTAATATAATTCCTTAAACTGGTATTAGTTTTTGTTGCATTAAAATATCTCAATTTGTTAATTCTCTCTAAACAAGTAAACCCTATTGGTTTACAATGGAAGTCTATAGGAATTTGGCGATATATTGCCAAGTTGGTGACACACTTGGCGGTATTTGGCGGCAGAACACAGTCCCGCCTATGGTTTACACCCCCCCCCCCTTATAGGTATGGAGATGCATTAAATGCTGTTCTATAACCAATGAGATGCGTTTCGTTCGAGCGTTGCCATTAAACAATTCACAAATAATCGCGATTTCTGTGACACATACGATAGCGTAACATATACATATATAGATTATCGTGGAAATCGAAGGTTTAGGCCACATCGTATTGTTTAGTTAGACCGGTTATACTAACATTGTTCTCATGTTTTGTTACAATTTCTTTTATTGAACAGTAATTCGCTTAAGCTTCTTACTACTGCTATCACTAAGCACTTTGCCATTCTTAGAAGCCATAATGAGAGCTAAAATTAGCGCAAACCTGAGTAAAAGTAAAACAAAAAGTTAATTTTTTTATAGTAATAAAGGTACACAAAGCACTCTGATATGCACACCTTCCTCCAAACTTGACTAATAACAAGAGTTATGTGAGGGTTGCCAACTGAACTATTCGGATGCTTTGGTCGTGAACCGAGATATTGCACGCCAACCGAGTCAAATTTTGATCACCGAAGTTGGACATAAACCGAACTGGCCGTGGTCATAAACAGAAGCGGTCGTGAACCGAGGTTCCACTTATATTTTGACCTATAAGTTTGCAAATATGGCATTATTTATGTATTCAATGGCGATAATCATTAAGGATCTTGGCGATTTTGGCGGTGAAACTCACCTATTTCAAAGTAACGTTCCGAAGTGTACTTGAACCGCCACAGATGTCATATACGTATCACGTTGACACGATTTTTTTCTGACACCAATGTCATATACGCACCGGGGTACTCAACTGGCGCCAAAGTTTTGTTATTTTGCTTGATATGGTAACCCGGATATTGTTGTTTATTTATTAATAAATTATTTATTTACTTTTATTTTCTTTTTTAAAATTATATAAATTGTTTTGTTCTATTGTTATTAATTAATTTTTTTTTAAATTTATTGTTAATCCCTTTTTAAAAATATGTATGTAACTGGTATTCAAAAACGAGGTTTTCGCCAAATTGGCGTCAGAAAAAATATCGTGCCAACGTGGTGCGTATATGACATCTGTACCATACTTGGTGCAACTTGATTATCCTGTCGACCAAAAAATTATCGCCAAACTATAAGATTAAATGACAATAATAGATGATAGTAAATGTTACATTCATTTGACATTAAACACAATACACGTGTTTGTTACGTCATCAAGTGATTTTTAATTCAAGTTTTGGCACAGGTGTCATATACGCCCCATATTGGCGCGATTTTTTTGACGCCAATGTAATATACGCAACAGGTACTTAACTGACGCCAAAGTGTCGTTATTTTGCTTGATATGGTAACCCGGATATTGTTGTTTATGCTGTTGATGTTTTCGCAAATTGGCGTCAGAAAAAAATCGCGCCAATATATATATATTGGGGCGTATATGACATCTGTGCCCCGAGGTTTTCGCCAAATTGGCGTCTGAAAAAATCGCGCCAATATGGAGCGTATATGACATTTGTGCCCAAGTTTTTATTACTATTTTTATTAATGTTTTACTAATTTATTTATTCAGTCAGTTTGTATCATTTGGCGAATAGTTTGGCGAAATTGGTCGACGGGATAATCAGGTAGTACCGTATATTTTTGCTGTACATTTTCGACAATATCTCAAGCAAAAGCACCTAAAGTTAAACGAAACCCTAATTATTTAAGGCACAGATGACAGATACACAACGGGTTTACCGCGGGTTTTTTTCTGACGCAAATTTGACGAAAACCTCGTTTTCGAATAGCAGTTACATATATATTTTTAAATTACTTCTTATTATTTTAAAAAGGAAATAACAATAAATAATGAAAAGTTTAATTAATAACTATAGAACCAAACAATTTATATAATTTTAAAAAATAAAATAAAAGTAAATAAAAAAAATAATTAATAAATAAACAACAATAGCTCAGTTACCGTATCAGGCAAAATAACGCCATTATCGCCCAGTTATGTACTCTGGTGGGTATATGACATCTCTTCCTTATTTAAAATAGATGGAATGCTATTTTTTAAGGTATGCTTAGTATGTGAAGTATTTATATTACTGCATACCTATCGCTTGCGTAAGTCAGGATGTTATGATGATAATTAAAACTTACGGCACAGATGTCATATACGCCCTATATTGGTGCGGTTTTTTTTTCTGAAGCCAATGTCATATACGCAACGGGTACTTAACTGGCGCCAAAGTGTCGTTATTTTGCTTGATATGGTAACCCGGATGTTGTTTATGCTGTTGATGTTTTCGCCAAATTGGCGTTGGAAAAAAAATCGCGCCAATATGACATCTGTGCCAAACTTACATTTAACTCCTAAGAAGAAGCTTGGGATTTACCCTGTTTTTTTTTTCCTATCAACTCGGGCAGAGATGCCATATTCGCCCCATACTGGCGCGATTTTTTTCGGTTGCCAATTTGGCGAAAACATCAACAGAATAAACAACATAATCCGGGTTACCACATCAAGCAAAATAACGACACTTTGGCGCCAGTTAAGTACCTGTTGCGTATATGTCATTGGCGTCAGAAAAAAATCGCGCCAATATGGGGCGAATATGGCATCTGTGTCTCAACTCGTTTGTGCTCCATTGTGTCTATTACTCCAGTTCAAAGTATTAATCAAGAAAGTTTATATATATATTTATGAAAATTATGCATTATCTGCTTTGGTTGACGTCGGTTTCAAAAATACAAAAATCTATCAGTTGAATTTCAATTTTTATTGACTTATAAAAACAAAAGTACACGTGTTATCCCTTTTTTTAATCGAATTTTTTAATTGAATCCATTTTTTTAATTGAAATTATTGTACTGCTGTTTAGGGAATGACAACACGAAAGAAATTATTGAATTAGAAAATGAAAAGGAGAGATTGCTATAATTTTATGGAGACAATATAAAAGACAAATTCGATTTTCTCAGCGACCGTCAAACATACAAAGATGAAAAAAAAAAATCTATTTTAAGTTTGAACCGGAGGATCAAAATAAAACAAAAACGAAGTTAATCCACCCACTGGAACATTAGCTACACTTTGTTGAATTTTGTGTCTTCATTTTTTCGTTTAAGGTTAAATAAAAAACTACTGAAAGCTACAGTAATTTTTTTAATGCTATCAGTTTATTCGTCTCGTCGAGTTCTATCTTTCAAAAGAAAAATCATTGTCGTATGTCAACTAGTTCGCCAGAAATTTAAGAAAGTCGTTTGCATTTTCTATTTCTTAATCATATTATAGCTTAACGCTGCCGCGTTTGCTATGATTTACTTGGGCTCCCTTAAATATAACTAATATAATTCCACTGATGTTAGTTTTTGTTGCATTAAAATATCTTAGTTTGTTGATTCTCCCTAAACAAGTAAACCCTATTAGTTTACAATGGAAGTCTATAGGAATTTGGCGATATATCACGAAGTTGGTGACAAACTTAGCGGTATTTTGCGACAGAACAGGGTCCCGTATATGGTAACCCTTCTTATAGGTATGGTGATGCATTAAATGCTGTTCTATAACCAATGAGATGCGTTTCATTCGAGCGTTGCCATTAAACAATTAACAAATAATCGCGATTTCTGTGACACATACGATAGCGTAACATATATTGTAGATTATCGTGGAAATCGAAGGTTTAGGCCACATCGTATTGTTTAGTTAGACCGGTTATACTAACATCGTTCTCATGCTTTGCTACAATTTCTTTTATTGAACAGTAATTCGCTTAAGCTTCTTACTACTGCTATCACTAAGCACTTTTTCATTCTTAGAAGCCATAATGAGAGCTAAAATTAGCGCAAACCTGAGTAAAAGTAAAACAAAGTTAATTTTTTTACAGTAATAAAGGTACACAAAGCACTCTGATATGCACACCTTACTCAAAACTGGACTAATAACAAGAGTTATGTGAGGGTTGCGAACTGAACTATTCGGCAGCCTTGGTCGGGAACTGAGATATTGCACGCCAAACGAGTCAAATTTTGATCACCGAAGTTGGACATAAACCGAACTGGTTATAAACAGAAGCGGTCGTGAACCGAGGTTCCTCTTATATTTTGACCTATAAGTTTGCAAATATGGCATTATTTATATATTCAATGGCGATGATCATTAGGCATCTTGGCGATTTTGGCGATGAAACTCATCGATTTCAAAGTAACGTTCCGAAGTGTACTTGAACCGCCACAGATGTCATATACGCTTCACGTTGACGCGATTTTTTTCTGACGCCAATGTCATATACGCACCGGGGTACTTAACTGGCGCCAAAGTTTTCTTATTTTGCTTGATATGGTAACCCGAATGTTGTTGTTTATTTATTAATAAATTGTTTATTTACTTTTATTTTCTTTTTTAAAATTATATAAATTGTTTTGTTCTATTGTTATTAATTAAACTTTTTAAATTTTATTGTTAATCTCTTTTTAAAAATATATATGAAACTGGTATTCGAAAACGAGGTTTTCGCCAAATTAGCGTCAGAAAAAATATCGCGCCAACGCGGTGCGTATATGACATCTGTACCATACTTGGTACAACTTGATTATCCTGTCGACAAAAAAATTATCGCCAAACTATAAGATTAAATGACAATAATGGATGGTAGTAAATGTTACATTCATTTGACATTTAACACGATACACATGTTTGTTACGTCATCAAGTGATTTTTAATTCAAGTTTTGGCAAAAGTGTCATATACGCCGCATATTGGCGCGATTTTTTTGACGCCAATGTCATATACGCAACAGGTACTTAACTGACGCCAAAGTATCGTTATTTTGCTTGATATGGTAACCCGGATATTGTTGTTTATGCTGCTGATGTTTTCGAAAATTGGCGTCAGAAAAAAATCGCGCCATTATTGAGCGTATATGACATCTGTGCCACGAGGTTTTCGCCAAATTGGCGTCGGAAAAAATCACGCCAATATTGAGCGTATATGACATCTGTGCCCAAGTTTTTATTAGTATTTTTGGTACTTTTCGGTTAGCCGGGCGCCAGTGTTATATATACATATATATGTATATATACATGTATGTATACAGACATATATACTTACATATATATGTGTGTGTATATATACAATATGTGTATATGTATATATATGTATATTTACATATATGTATGTAAATAAATATACATATATAACACTGGCGCCCGGCTAACCGAAAAGTACCGTATTTTTATTAATGTTTTGGCACAGATGTCATATTCGCCCCATATTGGCGCGATTTTTTTCGGTTGCCAATTTGGCGAAAACATCAACAGCATAAACAACATAATCCGGGTTACCACATCAAGCAAAATAACGACACTTTGGCGCCAGTTAAGTACCCGTTGCGTATATAACATTGGCGTCAGAAAAAAATCGCGCCAATATGGGGCGAATATGACATCTGTGCCAATGTTTTACTAATTTATTTATTCTTCCGTTACTTAAAATAAAAATTATGCCAGTTTGTATCATTTGGCGAATAGTTTGGCGAAATTGGTCGACGGGATAATCAAGTAGTACCATATATTTTTGCTGTACATTTTCGACAATATCTCAAGCAAAATACCTAAAGTTAAACGAAACCCTAATTATTTAAGGCACAGATGTCATATAAAACAACGGGTTTGGTGCGTTTTGTTTTTTTTTTTTTTTTTTTCTGACGCAAATTTGACGAAAACTTCGTTTTCGAATAGCAGTTACATATCTATTTTTAAATTACTTTCTATTATTTTAAAAAGGAAATAACAATAAATAATGAAAAGTTTAATTATTAATAACTATAGAACAAAACAATTTATATAATTTTAAAAAATAAAGTAAAAGTAAATAAAAAAAATAATTGATAAATAAACAACAATAGCTCAGTTAGCGTATCAGGCAAAATAACGCCATTATCGCGCCAGTTATGTACCCGGTGCGTATATGACATCTCTTCCTTATTAAAAATAGATGGAATGGTATTTTTTAAGGTATGCTTAGTATGTGAAGTATTTATATTACTGCATAACTATCGCTTGTGTAAGTCAGGATGTTATGATGATAATTAAAATAAACCTTACATTTAGCTCCTGAACAGAAGCTTGGGATTTACCCTGTTTTTCTTTTTCCTATCAACTCGTTTGTGCTCCATTGTGTCTATTACTCCAGTTCAAAATATTAATCAAGAAAGTTTATATATATATTTATGACAATTATGCATTATCTGCTTAGGTTGACGTCGATTTCACAAATACAAAAATCTGTCAGTTGAATTTCAATTTTTATTGACTTATAAAAACAAAAGTACACGTGTTATCCTTTTTTTTTTAAATTACTAGGGTGCTCTGCCCCCTACGAGCTACGCTCGTCAACCCCCGTTCAGACACCGCAGACTCTAACAGCACGATAATTTGATCGGCTTTTGAAAGATTTCGGAAGACTGAATTATAATTTGAATCTGAGAATTATAATCTGACGTAATTTTTACCAAACTTTTCTTTTCCTTTTTAATATTCACGTAAAAATACTTTGTTAGAAATTAAATATTATGATCATCTTACAGTATCAAATAAATGTCTCGAGCAATTTTTAAATTTAAACTGTTTTGCAATATTATTTTGTGTTCATTTTATATAATAAGTGTAATGTGACGTAAATTCTCCTATTTAAGACTTCTAACGCATGATGAATTTATTATCTTACAATATTCTGTCTCTTTTAAAATTCACGTGTAATTATAGTTTTTATGACGTAATTTTCAATGAGTTCCTGCTTTTTATATTTTCTGTTTATAATAGTCACGTGTAAAATAAATTTTTAATTTGAAGTAAACATTATTGTTTGCGCTGTTTATACAACTTGGCAACAGTTTAAATTAATAACATTTTCTAAAATTTGTAAAAAATATCTCTCGAAATGCTGAAAATTTTAAATTAAAATTGAAATAAACCTCAAAAAATGAGTCAAATAAGAAAAGTAAATGCAATATGCACATCGGGAACTTATAACGTATAAAATGATCTAAAAACGACTAAATTCTCATGTATAGTTTTTGCTCCAATAAAACTTTTTTAATGGAACGATTTTGTCCAACTTTAGCATTAAATATCTCTTAAAATATTTCTTCGACTTGAAAACTGTCTGCATCAGCGTGTTTATCAAACATCTCTATAATACCACCGATTTTCATATTTTTGTATGCAACAGTTTTTTTAATATTAACGATGGAAGGCCATGCTTAAACATTCAAATATGATGTGTATCTACCCGGAATATCTACGCAGATGTTCATTGGTCCATTTCCAAATCAAAACTTTTTTTTATATATAGAAGGATTGTACTGCTTTTTAGGGAGTGGCAACACAAAATAAATTATTGAATTAGAAAATTAGAAAATGAAAAGGAGAGATTTCTATAATTTTATGGGGACATTATAAAAGACAATTTCGATTTTCTCATCGACCGTCAAACATACAAAGATGAAAAAAAAACCTATTCTAAGTTTTAACAAGAGGATCAAAATAAAACAAAAACGAAGTTAATCCACCCACTGGAACGTTAGCTACGCTTTGTTGAATTTTTTGTCTTCATTTTTTCGTTTAAGATTAAATAAAAAACTACTGAAAGCTACAGTAATTTTTTTTAATGCTATCAGTTTATTCGTCTCGTCGAGTTCTATCTTTCAAAAGAAAAATCATTGTCGTATGTCAACTGGTTCGCCAGAAATTTAAGAAAGTCATTTGCATTTTCTATTTCTTAATCATATTATAGCTTAACGCTGCCGCGTTTGCTATGATTATAGCTTAACGCTGCCGCGTTTGCTATGATATGCTAAAATTGTCTTTGAAAAATTACCAAACTAACAATGCAAACCTAGAAAAAACAGTATATTAGAACTTTTTAAAAAGGTAAATTTTTGATAATTGGGGTCACCAGATTACACAATTCTCCCCATAGCTGTATAGCTGAGCAAGGTAGAAGGATATGTTAAATACTTAAACCCTCCCTGTAAAATTATCTGATTAAAAGTGCAAGTTCTATCGAAAAACATTCGGCAGAATCTTTTCAAAAGATTATTTTTTCATAATCTGGTTCATCTCAGGACTTTAAACCAGAATTCAATACCTAAACAACGTAGACAACGTAATGATTTGTTATATACTAAAACCTTCCAAAAAAAAAAAAGATACCTATTTAACAGTGCAAGTTCAGCAGAACTCGAGTTATAAGTAACCGTAACGAAATTTCCATTTGTATTATATGTATATATATATATATAATTCCATTTGTATTATATATATACATATATATATGTGTGTGTGTGTAGTAGTAGAATTAGATTACTCCAAAAAGGATACCGTCCGCTTGAAAAATCACCAATATTGTAAACGTCGCTCAAACCAATGCTACGCTTATGCCTTTTTGGCTTAAAATCATATTTGGCGATAAAATCAATATCGTAAATAAACCATACAACATCTAACTCACAAGTACCATTATTTTAAGTCTAATGATGGATGCGTTTGATAAAAATAAAAAGTAAATAAAAAAAGAATCAAAAATAAAATTGTCAGTCTAATATTGTCTTATCAAATTTTCTGGCGCATTTTTCTTAACCTGACGCAATAGATAAATCGCCAAATGTTATTTAAAACTGCAATCTTTTTTTTTTTTTTTAATAATTTTTTACGCATTACGAATATTCTCTTTCTTGTTTAAATTATTTTCTTTTTATAATATTACCACTCGTCAAAACTGTTTTTCATTTTCTCATTTTCTTCTTTTTTTTTCTTTTAATTAAAATTAGTAACAGTTTTTTCTTTTATTTTTCAAGGTGTAATAGCCGTTTCAATTTTTTTTATCAACGATAAATTTCGCCAAGAAATAAAATGGTAAACCTTATAGTCCAAAATAACAGAACTTTCCGTCATAATTCTATGACTAATCTAGGTAGAATGGTGTGTTATAGCTTAAAACCTTTCCTGTAACGATACCTATCTAACGGTATAAGTTCCGTAAAAATCCATGCGGTAGAACTCGAAATCTAGGCGTTCGGAACGAAATTTCCATGTGGATTTTATATATATAATAGAATAGATGTCATAAAAATGTAACAAACATAAATACAAATAAGTAAAAAAAATATTTTAAAAATTTATTTAAAACAAGAAAGTCATGCGTCATGCAAAGATTATGAAACGCTTTCCAACACATTCAAAATGGTGATACAAAACTGCACCGTTTAATAAGTTAAAATATTATGTCTAATTTAACCCTATTGAAACGCATGACACATTTGAAAACCCAAATTTCAGCTGTTCCCATCTACAATCGGAAAATTATCCGAATTCTTTGATCAGCTCTGTATATATCGTACTGCCCTCAAGGGCGGATCTGGAGAGTCCTCAAGGGGGGGGGGGGCGATTTTAGAAATTTGGAAACTCCAATGTGATGCGTGGGTCGGGGCTAATTTTATCACTGCGGTCGTGTTACTTCTACTTTTTGCTGCGGGTCGGGTTTGGGTCGTGTTACTTCTACTTTTTGCTGCGGGTCGGATTTGGGTCCGGTTGACTTCTATTTTTTGCTGCTGGTCGGGTTAACTTATACCTTTATGTTGCGGGTCGGGTTTGGGTCCGGTTGACTTCTATTTTTTGCTGGTCGGGTTAACTTATACTTTTATGCTGTGGGTCGCGTTTGGGTCCGGTTGAATTCTACTTTTTGCTGCGGGTCGGGTTAATATCTATTTTTTTGCTGCGATTCGGGTTTGAGTCCGGTTGACTTCTACTTTTCAGCTGCGGGTCGGGTTGACTTCTACTTTTCAGCTGCGCTCTAGCACGTTGGGTGTAGGGCAGATTGGCATACATTATTTCGGGTTTGGGTCAGTTTCGGATTGAGTTTACACTCTTGCGTGCGAGAAAGGTTCGGGCCGACCCGAATTTTGAAAAGAAAGTCTAAATATTTTTGAAGATAAAAACTATATACAGTAAAACTCCATAACGGGCACGCCCAAACAATTATTTAATAATACTTTTTAATCTTCAGGATCATGCAAAAAATACTAATTTGGTATAAGACTGCTTGTTTCTTTATATCTAAGATGAGTTGTAATTCAGTAAAGAATGCCATGAAACTTATTAAAAAACATACCGGGTGCCCTGAAATGGACTGACTGATTTTAAAATTCAGTAACTTGCAAATGGTGACAGCAATAAAAAAAACTTGCAGGGGGGTTGTGTAATATGTCAGGAGATTTTTTACTGCGATTCTTGATTTTACTTTACAATAGCAGTGATAGATGGTGCTGCAAACAATAGTCGTTAAATCGGGCACCTATTGCTTGCAACGCCATCTGTTGTTGCAATTTTAAACTAAAATTTAAAAACGCAGTAAGAAATAAAAACTCCTGATCAGAAGTGATTCTTAGTAAAAAAAGAAATTCTGAAATTCAAAGCAAATTTTCTGAAATGTTACAGCAGAGGGGGAAGCAGGGATTCCCTCCAGGCAATAACTATTTTTGTTGCAGGTCGGGTTAGCTGTTTTCGATTCGGGTCGATTTCAGGCTGAGTGTAGATTCCTGCAAGCTGAGTTTGGGTTAACCAGTTTTCTTCAAAAGTTAGTTCGGTATATTATTTTAGATTAAAAACTATACCTATAATAATAAATATAGGTGTATGTATGTGTGCTGTTTTCTAAAGTTTCTTTCTTTTTTATCTGTTTCTTTCTTTTTTCCACGACTCTTTGATAAAATTCGCATTTCTTTCACGACTCTTTGACGAAATTCGCGTTTTTTCCACGACTCTTTGACGAAATTCGCGTTTTTTCCACAACTCTAACGAAATTCGCATGTTTTCGCAGCCCTTTGATAAAATTCGCGTTTTCCGTAGCCGTTGGATGAAATTCGCATTTCTTCCATTACCCTTTGACGAAATTTGTTTCTTTCGCAACCCTTTGACGAAATTAGTATAATTTTGCAGCCCTTTGATGAAATTCGCTTTTTTTCGGCGACCCTTTGACAAACGAAATTCGCTTTTTTTCCGCGATCCTTTAACGAAATTTGAATTTCTTTCGCGACCCTTTGATGTAATTCGCGGTTCTCTCGCGATTCTTTGATAAAATTTGCATTTATTCGCGATCCTTTGACGAAATTCGCGTTTTTTGCGGTTATTTGACAAAATTCGCGTTTTCTCTGCGATCCTTTGACGAAATGTACATTTGCCGTGATCATTTGAAGAATTTCACGTTTTTTCCCTGACCCTTTAACGAAAGTTGAGTTTTTTTCGTGACTCTTTGACGAAATTTGCGTTTCTTTCGCGACCCTTTAATGTAATTCGCGGTTCTTTCGCGATTCTTTGACAAAATTTGCATTTATTCGCGATCCTTCGATGAAATTCGCATTTTTTTGCAGTTATTTGGCCAAATTCGAGTTTTTTATGCGGCCCTTTCACTAAATTTGCGTTTTTTCCGCGATTCTTTGGCGAAATTAAAGTTCTTTTCTGCGAACGATTGGCGAAATAGGTTTTTTATGGGACCATTTGTCAAAATTTGCGATTATTTTTATGATCGAATTTTCGGATTGATGTACTTTTTAAATTTTTGGAACTAAATCCCTTAACCCCTTCGCTGCGTATGTATATACATTTTTTTTTTCTTTATGAAACTAGATTAAAAATTGCGCCTTTATTTTATTATATATTTCAAATCTGCATATATTTTAGAGTTCAAATATGTCCAAAATCTTTGTGAAAGAATTTCTTTTTAAATAAAATTAGATCATAAAAAAAGATATGCTGGGAAACTGCGGGTTGCGCAAATTTTGCCACTTTTACGTTGGCCGTGGAAATCGCGGGATGCGCAGCATGAGGGTTAAATTTTCGGAAAATTCGGAACAGAATCACTCCTGCTCCTGAGATCTTACATAACCCTACTTCAAGTATTTTTTTTAATAGCTGTCGCCACTTTCAAGTTATTAGATTGCATTTAAAATCAGTCAGTCCATTTTTGGACACCTGGTATATTCAGTAGTTATGGGATGATGGCTGAAAGAAGCATTAAAAAAAAAAAAAAAAAAATTAAAGCTGGTTTCGATATGTCAGTTACAGGTTTACACGGTCTGAAATTTCCAGGTCTAACCCACAAATAGAAAATTTTTGGCCCAGCCCGATATAAAAGCTAAAAAATCGACTCCAGCCCAGTCTGCATTTTGCAATTAAAATTATTCATAAAGCACACTTATTTATGATCATATTTTATTTTTCATTATGTTCGAAATTCGTGAATATTCATGATTTACAGAAAAACATTAATATTAATGACTATTTAGGCAATTGTACAATAATAACAATACGTACATAAACTCTACGTAAAAATCATTACTTCGACAAATACATTCAAATGAAAATCCAATAAGAAAATCAGTTTATAATGAAAGAAATGGATGATAAATGAAAATAACAATTTTAAAGCTCTACAAAGAAAAAAAAGGAGATTTTTAAAAATGCATCTATGTAACTTATCAAATCAAATTAAATTTTTAAAGATTTCGCTAAACAAATGTACATCCTAAATATGTATAATTTTTACGAATAACAAATAAGTAAGATACCAGAGCAATTTGGGCTTGGGGAAAAGAATTTAGAGAAGTGCACGGGTCGTGGTCGGGCCGGTACTACTTATCATACGGCTGACACGGACCGAACGTTTAGCTTTTATTCCGGGACGAGCCCCAACCTGGAAATTTTGGCCAGTGCAGACCTCTAGGAAGAATGAAGCCCAGGCCAGTCTCGACCTGGAAGAAAAAAAAGTCTGGCCCGACCCGGTATTGCAGAAAAATTTAAGATCAGGGCACGGCCCGGCTCTAATTGAGAGACGACCTTACCTAGGCCGAGTCTCATGGATTTAAACTGGCGCGACCCGGGCCGGGTCGCGCCAGGCTTGAGCTTCGCCCCAATTTATTTCCCGTGAGGATGCATAATGCCGTTTTGCAAACCTTTATTTGCCCAAGGGAGGGGGGCGATCGCCCCCTCGCACCCCCCTTAGATCCGCCATTGACTGCCCTATTGTACAGTAATAATCTTGTAGTGAAATTCAGTGATTTATATCAATTTCAATACATTTGAAATAGCATAATGTCATTAAAATACTCCGCAAACGATTTTTCCCTCCTGACTATAATGTAACGGAATTCGTTTGAGTGCCCCTGTAAATGGACTGTTACTCCCACCTACTTCATATACAATACCAAACATGCCTTGGTGGTCCTCAATAACGAATATCAATTGCATGAAAATCCGAGTATATTTATGGGGGTTAGAGCGCGGACAGACAAATCGAATGTATAAACACTTTTGAAATTTGTTGGAAAGTGTTAAAAAAGTATAAAGTTAACCGAAAAAATTACTGTTTTCTTAAAAGTACTTAAATTTAAAATTATCGAATATAAATCCATTTTATGAATTTCATAATAAATATAATAATATTATACTGGAACTATACTACCCTACTATTTTTATGACAATAACATGAGTATTTTAAAAGTTATAGGTATAAAAAGACAAGCAATGCTGAAAATCCCTGAAAACAAATTTATATATTAAAACTCTAACTCTTAACCCGGGAGAACTCGCTGCATGGGATTTTCTCTCACCGCCGTACTTTTTTTAAGACTCTTATTTAAACTATTTTTCATTTTAATTAAAATGGAAAATGTTATTCCAGTTATTTTACCTCTTTCGTGAATAAAAGTACTAAGCCAAGCAAAAAAAAAGTTGATATTAAGTGAATGTAAAGTAAAAGAAAAGCAATTGGGGCACCGTGAGAGAAATTCTCACTAGCGAGTTCTCCCGGGTTAAAAATTTCAATAAATGGGAGCATAAGGATAGTCTACTCTTCCTTTTGAATATATATTTAAAGCGTAAATTAAAAATTTTGTGGTACTTGAACTATTATTTATTGAATTATGACAATTTTTCCAACACAATTTTGTAAAAAAAATCACAAAACAACATTCAACTTAGTTTTTTAAAGAAATATAACTGTTTTAAAAGCTCGAAAATAGACAGAAAAGTTTTAATTTTATATTAATTTAAAAAAACAGAAAATGGAAATTGACGCCTTAACCCTTTATGTCCCAAATTATGAATTCATGAAAATTTCATCTTCAGCATTTTTCGAGAATTTTTGCAACTACATTAGAAGATTTACACAATCATTTAATAAATTTTAGAAGGACTTTGCCAATTAAAACTAACAAATTAAATTTGAATTTATAGGGATTTCGTGCAATATTTATAACTCTATTCAAATCTTTCATTTTTTTTTTTAGTATTTTCTGGAATTAGGGAATTTATAAATATGTTCTTACAATAAAAATATACAAATATTTCCGAACTGACCTCCCCCCCCCCCCCCTGCCCAATCTTTCAAAGTCAAGAAAACTGAAAAGATGCAAAGGCAAGAGAAATCATTCTTTTAAAATAGGGGTGCACAACCTGTGGCCCGCGGGCCACCATCTGTACCAGTATTTTTATCCAGAAAAATTTTTCTAATTAATTGACAGAAACTTTGCTATTAAATAATTCAAATGTTACTTTTAATTTTTTTGTGGTGGCAAACAATTTTCTGGCAAAAAGGTTGTGCAGCACTATTTTAAAAATATTTCTGTTTTGCTTTAGATAATGCTTTTAGAACAAAATAAAGTATCTATAACTCATTCTAAAATACTAATCGGTAATCGATGTATTAAATGAATTTTATAACAAGTTATTTTAATGGTACTTTAAAGTACCCTCGGAGCATAACGGGTTAAAGGTACCTTACATATACCCTAAATGCATATTTTTTTCAGTGCTCCAGATTGGAAAAATTCCTTCTTATCTATAGTGGCTCCCAAAAGTGTTCGTACAATATAGAAATTTATAGTAAAAAGGCATTCCCTTAGAATTGAATTCTAATATGAAGTTCAATATTTTTCCACATCAACTTTGTTATTCTAAATAATGCTCAACATTTCTTTTTATTATTGACTGATTTTATTTTTATATAAAATTGAAAACGGAAGGAGGCAGAGAAAGTATACGCCACAAAAGTCTTCGTACACTGAAATATTTTCGGATAAATTAATAGTTAAAATTATCGTCTGTCGTATTATTATTATTTCTTTTTTTGCCTTGTGGGGAATTTAAGAAATCGTTTGGCTTTAATTTTTGCTTGCTTTTTCTTCGTAATATTCTATTTATTATTTAAATATGGCTCGCAGTCGTAAGAAACAACTAACAGCATTCAAAAATTTATTATCTGTCATCATAGTAGTGGTAAATCAATTCGGAATATTGCTAAATTAGTTAATTTAACCCATTCTATGGTGCAGTATGTGATAAAATGCTTTAAAGAAGAAAATCGGATTGAAAACAAGGCAAGTAAAAGTCGTCAGTCAAAGTTAACACAACGTGATCAGAGACTTATCTCTCTATTCTAAAAAAAAGTAACTTACGCTGTCACCGCCGCCGGTTTTGAATTTTTTGTGACCGGAGGTCTTTCTTCGTTAATATTAAGAAAAATATTGCATACAAAAATATGAAAATTGGTGGTATTATAGAGAAATGTTTGATAAACACGCTGATGCAGACAGTTTTCAAATGGAAGGATTATTTTAAGAGATATTTAATGCTAATGTTGGACAAAATCGTTCCATTAAAAAAGTTTTATAGGAGCAAAAACTATACGTGGGAATTTAATCGTTTTTAGATCATTTTATGCGTTAGTATTTCCCAGTGTGCAGACTGTATTTATTTTTTTTAATTTGACTCATTTTTTGAGGGGTTTTTCTATTTTAAATCCCTGACCGCTGAGTAAAAGGGCAAAATTGTAATGTTTTTTTCTCTAATATTTTTATATGCTAAAAAAAGATGTTTTTTCTAACATGATATAAAAATGTGTATTACGTATAGACATATAAGCCTTGAGAATATTAATCATAACTTAATTTATTAAAACTGGATAATATATGTACTATTATATTAATTTAAATAATGCTGCTATTGCAGTGAAACCTACAGCTTAGTGAACGGATATATCAGTTCGCGGCGGTGAGAAGGGTAAATTCAAATTTTCAGCATTTCGAGAGATACTTTTTACATATTTTAGAAAATGGTATTAATTTAAACTGTTGCCTATTGTATAAACAGCGCAAACAATAACGTTTGCTTCAAATTAAAAATTTATTTACACGTGACTATTATAAACAGAAAATATAAAAAGCACGTCATAAAAACTATATTTACACGTGAATTTTAAAAGAGAAAGAATACTGTAAAATAATAAATTAACATGCGTTAGAATTCCTAAATAGGAGAAATTACGTCACATTACACTTATTACGTAAAAGGAACAAAAAATAATATTGCAAAACAGTTTAAATTTAAAAATTTCCGCGAGACATTTATTTGATATTTTAAGAGGATCTTTTCAACTATTTTTATTAGGACAGCACAAATAATATTTCATTTCTAATAAAAGTATTTTCACGTGAATATTAAAAAGAGAAAGAAAAGTTTGGCAAAAATTATGTCAGATTAAAAACGATACATTTAAAAGAACTTTCTTTTCGCTTTGTTAAAAAATACCGGGAGACAAAGACTCTGTTTACTTAATTTATTTTATAGTAGCTTATTTTGAAATGTTTAACTGATTTTATTTAATCAAAGACTAAAACAGCCATTGTATCTTTTAACAGCAGCTGATTTTCCCTTAAAATTCCCCAATCAAAGAGAAATGAATAGAAATCCGTTTATAGGGAGATCGCCACTGTTTTTTAAATTATAATTCAATCTTCTAAAATCTTTTTAAAGCCCATCCAATTAGCGTGCTTTTAGAAACTGCGGTGTCTGAACGGGGGTTGGCGAGCGTAGCTCGTAGGGGGCCGAGCCCCCTAGTAATTAGAAAAAATGTAAAAAATCCACATTTAAGTGCTGTAAAAGTTGCTACAGAATTTAATGAAAAATGTTCTACTTCAATTTCCCCTGAAACTATTCGACGATTGCTGATATCAGCTGGATTAAATGGGCGTTCTGCTCGTAGAAATTCTTTTTTTTAATGAGAAAAACAGAAAGCTTAGGCTTTCCTTCGCAAAATCAATGATAAATAAACCTGAATCTTATTGAAATGTCTTATTTGCAGATGAAAGTAAATTTAACATTTTTGGATCCGATGGGCGTATAATTGTATGAAGAAAAAAATATAGAACTTAATCCGAAGAACTTAGTTGGAACAATTAAGCATGGCGGTGGATGTGTCCCTATGTGTGGGGTGCATAGCAGCATCAGGACTATGTGATTTGGTATTTATTGATGGAATAATGAATCATGAACTTTATTTAAATGTTTTAAAATACAATTTAAATTTATCAGCCCAAAATTTGGGTATTGGAAACAACTTCGTTTTTTTTTTTTTTTTTTTTTTTTTTTTTTCCCCAAGATAACGATTCTAAGCACACGGCTCTCAACGTTCGCCTCTAGAGTCTCTATAATTTTCCATAAATTCTGAAAAGACCACCTCAATCCTCGGACTTTAACCGAATAGAGCGGAAAGAAATGGGGGGTTAGAGTACGAAGACACAACATTAAAACGAAAAGCGTACTAATAACAGTAATGATCGATGAATGGATGAACATTGATGCAGAAATTGAAAAAAAAAAAAAAAAAAAAAAAAACTAGTGAAATCTATTCCTAGATGTTTAAAAACTTTGTTTATACTAAAGCATGTCATACTAGTACTAATTTAACGAAATATTACAGTATTTACTAATATGTAAAGATTTTTTTTAAAGTGTACGAAGACTTTTGTGAGGTAACTTTTTTGTTACTTTTTGATTATTGATTTTGTAAAAATAACGTTTTACTATGTTTTTAAAATATTTCACGTAGTTTTGTTAAGAATAAGTTGTAGTTCTTATTATTAAATACTCTTTCTGAAATATTAATTTTAATTAATGGATAGAACCATAGAACACAATATCATTGAAATTTGTTAGTGTACGAACACTTATGGGAGCCACTGTATCTAACTTAAAAGTCGTACTTGGAATTGGCTCTTTCAATTATTAAATGTAAAGTTCTTGCCGCTGCCCAATACTTAATTTTATATTTCCTCACCATCAAGTGTTATGGTCAACATCCATAGATTTTGTGGTTTTTTCAATACATTTGGTTTAACTCTGCGCCTTCGGTTATAAAAATTTGTCATTTTCTGAAAATAAATGACTCTCGTTTGAGAAGCTTTTGTCTTTGCTTTAGCAAATTTATATATCGATAAATAAAAAAATGACAAAGTTCTAAACCCAAGTTTGAAACTTCGACAGAAGTCCATGATGTTTAGGGGACTGGGACAATTAAGAAGTTGGAAATTCAGGCTATCATTTTAAATACCATATTTCGTACAAATATGCATGCATCTTTTTTTTTTTTTTTTTTTTTTGTAAGAACTTTGTAAATATTTTAAGATTAAAAAAATTACTATTTGGGTTTAATGATAAATTTAAAATAACAATGTTAACATATTTTTCCCTCGTGAAAGTTTTGAGGTACATTTTTTGGTACTCTTTGGTACACTTTTTTTTTTCAAAGACTGAGTCTTACCTTGAAATATTGTGTGATGAGCAAAAAATACTTTATTTTTCATACTAAACCTATTTTAATCTTTATTACATATTCTCAAACATTTTTAAAGTGATAAATTTCACTTATCAGAAATCTGCCTATTTTTGTCATACGTGTACACCGCGTCCCAAAAGTCTTGACAATCAATGAAATTTGCATTAACATAAAAAGTAATAAGGTGCAATTAAAATTCGTGAGATAGGTAATAAGTAAAAGCAGTTTTTCTGATATACACATATAAATTATGATCATAGGTTTGAAATTACAAAATTTACATTAAATTATATAAAAATGTGCTGTCCCAAAAGTATAGACACCTGTATTTTTTTTTTTTTTTTGGTTTTACATTTATAAAAGTAACTAAAAACTTACTTTTAATATTTAATTGTATTGTCACGACACTTTATAACATCAAATACACGTTGTTCCATAGAATTAACTAAGTATTGCATTACAGAAGGGGGTATTTCATACCACACTTTGTCAATTGCAATTTTTAAGTCATTTACAGATGTATATTGCTTCTCATTTTCATATATTTTACGAAATAAGATCCCCCATATGTTCTCCATGGGATTCAAATCTGGGCTAAGTGCTGGCCAGTCTAATAGTGTGATATTGTTTTGCCTAAACCATGTTTTCGATGATGTGGAGGTATGGATGGATGCGCCATCTTGTTGGAAAATACAGTCCGGTCCTGCTGGAAAATCCATAATTGGCAGTAAATTGGTACGTAAAATATCCTGATAATCCTCTGATTTATCTGTCCATAAATCCTAGAAATGTTTGGCCGTTGAAAGAAAACCCTCCCCAGGTCATTACGGATTCTCCGCTTTGTTGCTCGCTGAAACAGTTCTTGGGTTCTTTTCTTAGGTCATGCCAGTAAAATTTATGACCATCCGGACTCTATAAATTCCATTTCTTTTCATCACTGAAGATGACAGAAATCCATTTTTCACCGTATGACATATGCTTTCTAGCCCACTTTAGACGTGCATCTTTGTCTCTACTTTAAGCAAGGTTTTCTTTTCATTCTCCTTTAAACAATATTTGTCGAAGCTTTAATTCTTCTGTGTACTGTACTTTTTGAAATTCTGGAAATTGATGCAATTTCATACACAGATAAATTATCAACTGAAGCCATTTTTAATAACTCTCTATCATCACGTAATTTGGATTTGCTTGCAGGACCGGATGCATTTTTGCCGATCCCACCGAAGCTAGCATAAGGAAGAAAATATGGGCTTCCGATTCGTTGAATAATTTAAAGAGCATTTTGTTTTGGTTCATTTTTTTTTTTTTTTTTTGAGTTTACGTTTACTTAATCATCAGTTTCTGTTTGAAAACCTTTCGGAAGATGGATTTTGATAAATTTCCTTCAGATTTTACGTGTTTATCAATAGATTTTTCTAGGGGGAGAATTGTCATATAATTAATTATTGTAATAATTCAAATGAATTCAACATTTTCCGTAATCCCCCCCCCCCCCTCCTCTCAATCCCATAAAAAAAATTAAGTATGAAATAATTATAGAAATAAAGATATTGTTGAAAAAAATACATCAAAAGATGATACTCAAGGGGGAAAAATGGAATTAAAATACGAGAGAATTCTTTCATTATATCAGGACATATATTTATTATACCGATGTTTATAGCTAGTAATATTTAAAATTTCAGCTCGATTTGTAAACTCATATAAGCACAATAATCACATTTCCTTTTTATGGCGTCAATTACGCGATATTTATAAACTCAGTTGTTCTGTATTACTTTTAAAAAATAAAAATAATTAAATTGCCACTTCTTATTATATTAATATGATATGCACATATATGCCCCTAATTAGGAAAGGGCAGCTGACGTCACTGTTGGTCGAATTAGGGGAGGCCGGGGAAATGGCGCCTCTCGGGGTTATGCCGCCACCGCGCCTAGTTTAAAAACTAACGGCAGTTTGAGAAAGTAAACGCGCCTGCACTATAGCGGCCAACATGGGCGTACCCAAGGGGGGGGGCTGATGGGGCTACAGCCCCCCCGAAATTTTCGAAAGTGATATGAAAAAGTGCTGATTTTTCGTCTTTCTTTTTTGGAAATTTTTTTTTATTTTTTTCAATCATACAGTGACTAGCCATTTTCATTAATCCCATATTAGTCCACATTGACAACAAAGAAGAGAAAGGGGGCAGACGGGGTGACAGCCCCCCCCCTCCTCCCAAAATAGTCGAAAAATGAAATGAAAAAGTAATTTTTTTCTTACTTTTTTAAGGTAAACCTGTAATTTTTTCTTCTGTCATATAGCAAAATAGACATTCTCGTTAACACCATATCAGTCCACATTGACATCACAGCATACCCAAAGATGGTGAGGGGGCTGATGGAATTCCAGCCCCCTCCTCTCGAAATGGTCGAAAATGAAATGATAAAATAGTGCTGAATTTTTTCTACCTGTTTAAGATAAAATTGCATTTTTTCCACTATCGTTCAACAGACTGTACGCTTCCTTCGCGTAGTTCCATAGTAGTCCATATTGACACCAAAGAAGAGAAAGGGGGCTGACGGGGTTACAGACCTTCCCCCCTCCCAAACCAGAAATAGTCGAAAGATTAAATGAAAAAAAGTGTTTTTTCCTTACTTTTTAAAGATAAATCTGTAATTTTTCTTCTGTCATACAGCAAAATAGCCACTCTCGTTAACTCCATATTAGTCCACATTAGCATCACAGCACACCCAAAGATGGGGAGGGTGCTGTTGGAATTACTGCCCTCCTCCTCTTGAAATAGTAGAAAATGAAATGAAAAAATAGTGCTGAATTTTTTTTTCTGTCTGTTTGAGATAAATTTGCATTTTCTCCCCTATCATTCAACAGACTAGCCTCTCCCTTCGCTGTAGTTCCATATTAGTGTACAGTAGGGTGGAGCGAAAAAAGTTATTTTTTAAAAATCAAAAACGGGTAGGTGCCAAAAGTTGCCTTTATACTAGTACATCAACTGCGTGAAATTTTACCGCTGAAAAAAAATGGCTTGAGTCTGCGCTTTTGGTCCAAAAGTCGAAATTTTGGGTAAAATTTCACATTTTTTCAAAAAAATAAAAAAATTCCTATAGAAAAGGTTATTATTTAAATGTGTTATTTAAACCTTTATTATTAATGACTTAACATATTTAAACGATAAAACGGTATGTTTATTCTGTATAACTGGAGCAAAACTGACAACTTTTGGTAAAAAAAGGCATTGCCACTCTGTTATGTCATACAACTAATTGTTCTTTAGAATACAGCTATTACCTAATTTCTTTCAAAATTACCCAGGAGCTATCACGTGGAAGTGGCTGCATTTCATGTCACAGCAATGCATAACTCGATCACCCTACCATCTGAGCACAATGTTTTATTTATACATTGAATTGTGATTTTTTTTTATCAAAGATTGGTGTAAGTTTTCTAATTATCAACCTAGTCCATCTGTCTTTGTATCCACAGACGTTGGATGCTGCTGCTGTAACACTCCCTCACGTATATTTATACTGCTTATATATGATAAGGCAAGCAGAGTAATGCAGTGGAATTAATGAAATCTATTCAGCCCTCTATTATCTTCACCAAAATTGCATCCAGTTAATGTATGGTGATTGGGAGTTCTGTTACTACAATATTCTACCATATTTAGATATTTCATCTTTGGGTATGCCATCATTTTACTCTACCTCTTGCATTTTTTATATGCTGAGAAGCTTGCTGTTTAATGTGATGGCGATCGTCAGAGAGCATTGCAATAAGAATTTGCTCTCGGTGGGCAAAGCAAACATTGTCCTAAATAATTATTTTTTAGCATTTGTTTTATGCCGTTTTCTGTGATGTTTAGTAGCCGAGTAATTTTCCCATAAGTTTTTAGATCCATTTTTTAGATGTGGATTACATTTGGTGTAAACCATCCTGCGGCATAAACTTGGATTACATACTTTGTGAATGAACCTACAGACTCTGATGGTCAAACAGTGCTTATATAAAGGCGAAAACTTTTATTCGCCTATGTGAGCCATCTTGCGTAGGACATGTCTCTTGGGTTCCCATTCGCTAGTTCTGAGCAATATATTGATAAAATAACTTTGCAAATGTCTAGCAGGTATTTCTGGTCTGTGCTGAGTACCCTTTTCTCGGTTTTAGGAAATAATGTTTCAAAATTTCTCTCTATGGCTTCAAAAATTGAAATAAGAAGGGAATGGCAGGTGAACAAAGATTTTCCTATTGGTCCGGCGAATCCCTGTGGGTTAGAATCTAATTTTAGCCAATGGTCTTGTCTAATAAATGATGCAGAGGAAATTCACTGGACTCTGAGGTGACATGTGATCCATTGTAATGGTTCATTCTAAACATATCCCACGCAGAATGGATGGCAACAATGAACAGAATTCTCCGCCTTTAAATGAGCACCTACTTCCCATCAGAGTCTCTATGTTCACTCAAAAAGTACTATGCAATACACGCTTGGCCCCAGGATGGTTTACCACCAAATGTAATCCACATCAAAAGAAGGAATCTAAAACCTCATGGTAAAATATTCGGCTACTAAACAACACAGAAAATGGAATAAAACAAATACAAAAAAAAGTTATTTAGAACAATGGTTGCTTTGCATACGCAGAGGAAATTCTAATTTCAATGCTTTCTGACGATCGCCATCACATTAAACAGCTAGCTGCTCAGCACATAATAGTTCAAATATGAGAGTAAAATGATGGCGTACGCAAATCTGAAATATCCACAATCAATTTTGAAGCGAATAATTATATAAATCAAATTGATTGGAAAATTGTTGCGGTAACAGAACCCCTAATCAATATGCATTTATTGGGTGAAATTTTGGTAAAGATAATAGACGGCAGAATAGACTACATAGATATCATCCCCACTGCATTACATTTTTTGCCTTCTCTTACACAAGCAGAAGAAAAATACGTGAAGTAGATCACAGCAGCAGCATCCAAAGCCTGTGGATACAAAAAAGAGATGGACTAGGTTGATACATTTAAAACTTATGCCATTATTTGATAAAAACTTACAATTCAAAGTATAAATAAATCATTGTGTTCTGATGGTAGCGTGGTCGAGATAGATGTCCTGGGAAGTTTTGAAAGCAAATAGGTAAGAGCTGTATTTTAAACAACAATTCGTTGAATGACACAACAAAGTTTCAACGTCCATTTTTACCGAAAGTTGTCAATTTTGCTCCAGTTATACAGAATAAGTATATCGTTTTATCGTTTAAATATGTTAAGTCGTTCATAACAAAGGTTTAAATAACACTTTTAAATAATAACCATCTCTATAGGAATTTTTTAATTTTTTTTGAAAAATTGTCAAATTTTACACAAAATTTCGACTTTTGGACCAAAAGCGCAGACTCAAGCCATTTTTTTTCCGCGGTAAAATTTCACGTACTTGATGTACTAGTATAAAGGCAACTTTTGGCACCTACCCGTTTTTGATTTTTAAAAAATAATTTTTTTCGCTCCACCCTAGTGTACAGTGACACCACGTTATACCCAAAAAGGTACAAGGGGGCTAATGGGGTTACAGCCCTCTCCCCAAAAAGTCTAACATGAAATGAAAAAGTGCTAATATTTTTCTTTTTGTTTGAGATAAATTTGCATTTCCCCCCTATCATTCAACAGACTGGCCGCTCTCTTCTCTTTAGTTCCATACTTGCGCACAGTGGGCCCACTTTATTACCGAAAGAGGTGAAAGGGGCTAATGGGGTGCCCCCTTCCTTAATAGTCGAAAATGAAATTAAAAAAAGGCTGATTTTTTTCTTCTTGTTTCAGATAAATTTGTAATTTTTCTTCTGCCATACAGCGAAATAGCCATTCTCGTTAAATCCATATTAGTCCACATTGACATCACAGCATACTGAAAGAAGGGGAGGCGGCTGATGAGCTTACAGCCCCTCCTCCCGAAATAGTCGAGAAAAATATTGCTTTTTTTCTTTCGGTTTGAGATAAATTTACATTTTTTTCTCGTATTATTCAACAGAATAGCCACACTCTTCTGTTTAGGTCCATATTAGTGCACAGTGACACCACATTATACCCAAAGAAGTAGAAAGGGGGTGATGGGCTTACAGACCTCTCCCAAAATAGTTGAAAATGAAATGAAAAAAGTGGTGATTTTTTTTTCTTTGCGATAAATTTGTAATGCAATTGTTTTCTGCAATACAGCGAACTAGACTTTCTGGCTAGTTTCATATCAGCGCACAGTTACACCATTGTATACCTAATGAGGGGAAGGGGGCCGATGGGTTTATAGAGCCCCCTTTCGAAGTAATCAAAAATGGAAAAAAACCTCTTTTTTTCTTTCTTTTGAGATAAATTTAAATATTTTTTGTGCGACGCAGCTATTCTGGTTAGTCCCATCTACTAGTGCACAGTGATGCCCCAGCATACACCCAAAGAAGTCGATGACGACGGGGGTTATGAGGTTACAGCTCCATTCCACCTCCGAAGAGATCGCAGTGAAATGAAAAAAGGGCTGATATTCCTTCTTTTTCAGATAAATTTGTTTTATTTTCTGGCCTGCCACGGAATTGTTTTTCGTGTTAATCCAAAATCCTCCTCAGTCCTGCGACCAAATTTACTTGAAACCACAAAATAAATTTTCAAATGACTGAAAAATAGCTCCAAACCTGTTTTACGGGATAAATGAAAACGTATATGGTCAGTTCAAGAGACCTACAAGTAAATTCGACAAATCTAAAAGTAGTTTAATTTAAGGACATTTTTAATTTCTCTCATAGTCGGCGGGCACCAAGATTGTCAATGCGGAAGTATGTTAATGCACAGTAACACTACAGCTAATCACAAGTCGATTTCGGGTAAATCGGAAAACCGGAGGTGCGGAAGAGTGACTGTAAAAGTAGCTTATTAACTTTCATTTTTCTGTCGCATCTCCATGCCAAAAATGTGTGTTTTTTCTACGGATTTATGACAAAATTTGCGTTTCCTCAGAAGTCCTTTGAAAAAATTCGCTTTTTCTGCGGCTTTTGCCGAAATTCGCGGTTTTCTTTGCACACTCCTTCGTCGAAATTTTCGTTTTTTCCACGGATTTGTGACGAAATTTGCGTTTTTTTTTCGTGATCATGTCGAAATATGTGTTGTTTTCCGTCGGGTTTTTGATGAAATTAAAGTTTTTTTCACGGATTTTTGCCGAAATTCGCGTTTTTTTTTTTACGGAATCCTTCGTCGAAATTTGCTTTTTTGACGAAATTCCCGTTTTCATCTCGTCATTTTGATGAAATTCGCTTTTTTCTGCGGTTCTTTGACAAAATTCGCGTTTTCTTTGACGGAAGTAGCGTTTTTTTGCGGCTGTTTGAAGAAATTCACTTTTTTTCCGCCGTCTTTTAACGAAATTCACGTTTTTCTGTGGCCCTGCTTTTTCTTTTTTGCGATCCTTTGACGAAATTTGCATTTTTCCGTTTCCCTTTGACGGAATGAGTGTTTTTTTAGCGATGCTTTGTCGAAATTTGCGCCTTTTCTGCGGCCATTTGACGAAATTCGCGTTTTTTCCGAGGTCATTTGCCGAAATAAGAGTTTTTTTTTACGCAATCCTTCATCGAAATTTGCGATTTTTTCTCGTCTTTTTGATGAAATTCACGTTTTTTTTTCGATCCTTTACTAAATCAGCATTTTTTTTCACAGCCCTTTCATGGAAAGCGTGTTTTAAGCGATCTTTTTTTTTCGAAATTCTCGTTTTTCCGCGACCTTTTGATGAAATTCCTGTTTTTTCGGCGGCCCTTTGAAACATTTGCATTTTTTTCGAGATCCTTTGTCGAAATTGTCTTTTTTCCGCGGCTTTTTGACGAACACGTTTTTCTGTGGCTCTTCTTTGTTACCCTGCTTTTTCTTCTTTTTGCGATCCTTTAACGAAATTCGCGTTTTTCCTGCTTCCCTTTGACGGAATGCGTGTTTTTTTTAGCGATCATTTGTCGAAATTTACGTTTTTTGTGGGGCCCTTTGACGAAATTCTCGTTTTTTTTTGTGGTCATTTGCTGAAATTAGCGTTTTTTAATGCAATCCTTCGTCGAAATTTGCGTTTTGTCTGCGGCTTTTTGACGAAATTTGCACTTTTTTCTCGTCTTTTTGATGAAATTTGCGTTTTCTCTGTCTCTTTGACGAAATTCGCGCTTTTTCAGCTTTCTTTTCAAGGAATGTGTGTTGTTTTAGCTATTCTTTGTCTAAATTTGCATTTTTTCTGCGGCCCTCTGACGAAATTCGCGTTTTTTCGGAGGTCATTTGCCAAAATTCGCACTTTTTCGGTGGCCATTTGACGAAATTCACGTTTTTTCCCGCGGCTTTTTGACAAAATTAGCGTTTTTTTCTCGTCTTTTTGATGAAATTTGCCCTTTTCTGCGCCCTTTTGACGAAATTTACGTTTTTCCTTGTCCCTTTGACGAAATAAGCTTTTTTGCGATCCTTTACGAAATTAGCTTTCTTTTTCGCAGCCCTTTGACGGAATGCGTGTTTTTAGCGATATTTTTCCGAAATTCGCATTTTCCCGGAAACTTTTGATGAAATTCGTATTTTTTTACGCAATTCTTCGAAATTTGCGGATTTATGACGAACTTTGCGTTTTTCCCCGTCTTTTTCATGAAATTCGCGTTTTTTTTTAATCCTTTACGAAATTAGCTTTTTTTTCGCAGCCCTTTAACGGAATGCGTGTTTTAAGAGATCTTTTTTCGGAATTCGCGTTTTTTCCACGATTTTTTGATGAAATTCCCGTTTTTTCTGCGGCCCTTTGACGAAATTCGCGTTTTTTCTGTGGTCATTTGCCGAAATTCGCGTTTTTTCTGTGGTCATTTGCCGAAATTCGCGTTTTTTTAGGCAATCCTTCGTCGAAATTTACGTTTTTTTAGGCAATCCTTCGTCGAAATTTACGTTTTTTCCGAGGCTTTTTGACGAAATTTGCTTTTTTTCTCGTCATTTTGATGAAATTTGCATTTTTCTGCGGCCTTTTGACGAAATTCACATTTTTTCTGTGTCCCTTTGACGAAATTTGCGTTTTTCCGCTTCCCTTTGACGGAAAGCGAATTTTTAGCGATCCTTTGTCGAAATTTGCGTTTTTTCTGCGGCCCTTTGATAAAATTCGCGTTTTTTTCTGTGGTCATTTGAGGAAATTCGCGTTTTTTCCCTCGACTTTTTGACAAAATTAGCGTTTTTTCTAGTCTTTTTGATGAAATTTGCCCTTTTTTGCGCCCTTTTGACGAAATTTACGTTTTTCCTTGTCCCTTTGGCGAAATAAGCTTTTTTGCGATCCTTTACGAAATTAGCTTTTTTTTTCGCAGCCCTTTGATGGAATCCGTGTTTTTAGCGATCTTTTTTCGAAATTCGCATTTTTCCCGGAAACTTTTGATGACATTAGCGTTTTTTCTGCGGCCTTATGACGAAATTCGTTTTTTTTTTTTTTTCTGTGCTCATTTGACGAAATTAGCGTTTCCTCCGCGAGCATTTGACGTAATTCGCCTTTACTCCCTTATCATTTGACAAAATTTGATTTTTTTTTCGCAATCCTTTGACAAACTTCGCCTTTTATCCGTGGCCCTATAACAAAATTTCGGTTTTTTTTCGGATCCTTTAAAAAAATTGGAGATTTTTTTTCTGCGAACGATTGATGAAATCGTTTTTTTTCGGCGACCATGTCAAAAATCGCGATATTTTTTAAGTCCGAATTTTCGGAAAATTGGGAATAAAGTTACCCCCCCCCCCCCGCCCCCTGGCTACGGCCTTTTTGGCAAAAGGATTTCTGTTTATAACACAATTCAACGTGTTTCGTAAGATTTAGAACATTATGGAAATTTAAGTCAGCCCCCCCCCCCCGAAATAAAATCCTGGGTACGCCACTGGCGGCCAACAATAGAAACAGTGCGTAGAGTGATTTTGTTGTACGTCGTTCGTTTGTTCTAGTGAAAAATATAGTTTTCATCTGGTTGCTTCTTATTTTGGAACTTCAAATGAGTAGAGTTAAACACCTTTTATTGTAACATTAGGTACTTAAGACAATATTACCCGTAATCTACATGCATTCGCCGACATTTTGATGCAGTTTGTTGAACAAGTTTGGTTCTTTCTGCTTTGCTGGGGGATTTTCGCTCTATTATCTTCTCGGGGTAATGCCGCCACCATGGCAAAGGCTGACTTTTGCCATTTGAGTTAAATTGTAAGCTTAGCACATTAATAAATCTAGCTTAAGGAACATTGTAATTAATTATTATTTTGCTGAATTTCATTGCTTTCTAGATATTTTCCGTGGGTTATGTGTTTCCTACCGACACCCACTCTGAAGCATCCACTCACGCAACTCGGCCCACGTAATCAATTTTTTATTTAAAAAATTTTGAAATATTCGTCAAATGATAAGAAAAAACATGAAAAAAAGCGGAGCTAAAATCTTCATTCCTATTCAGAAAAAAATTGCTAAAAAACACCTTTTTCGGCCTTCTACCCCCCCCCCCCCCTCCCATCCCCTATGGGATTTAAATGTTAGTCAGTGTTAGAAAGCTAAAAAGTACATAAATATATTTGTAATCTGCGTATCTCCCCTATTTTTTAAACCTTAATTTGAAAAATCGATTTTTTGAAGATATTTGACGTCGCAGTCCCCTTAGGTGTACAGTGGACCATCAAAATAAACTTTATTTATCAATGATTTTTTTTTAATTGCAGAAAATATTTATAGTGTTATTAGATATCAGTATGTAAATTTTGATTAAAACATCTTAAATGGTTCTTAAGAAAATCAAAATTTTAAATCTCATTAATTAGCATTCAAAATGCTTCATGCACTTTGCATTTTTACTCACTTTTCTACATTCTTCGACAACTAGTAAATCTGCAGACCATGAGCCTCAACGTCAGCTTTGCAAAACATTGTTTTATAACACATTTTGCATAATATTCAACTTCCTACAAATCGCAATTTAAAGCTTTCATATTACACAAATATTTATAAGAATAAAAAATACTTCGAAAAGTTTCAGAAATTAAACGTGTTAAACACCTTGTTATGCAATGATATTCCGAAATTCTGATGAGCTGCTCATTCTGGTAAATTTTTAGATTAAACAGTGCATTTCTTCAGGGGGGCTCTGATCCCCTGGAACCCCCATAGTCTATTTAAATTTACATTCGTAATTTTCTATTGATTACGCGAATGGTTATAGTATATTTTAGATTTCTTTTTACGCTGTGTTTTATAAGGATAGCAACAGTTTGGACAAGCATCTTATGTTATCCTAATAGTATCCTAAAATAGTATCCTAATTGCAGTATTTACTTACCTGCCAACCACAAACACCTGCATCTGATGGATAAGTAGCTTATGGAAATGTAAACTGAATCATCTAATTTAGAACTGTAATATTTTTACAATTTTTGTTTCCGAAAAATAGATTCCATTGCTGTTCTCTAATATATAGATCTAAGTTCTTATCTAAATACATCCTAATCTACTCGACAGTATTAGATTACTAAAATCACGGAAAAATAGACATGTTTGGAGACTTTTAAACCTAATGGGTAATAATTCATCGTGTCCAGTCTCATTTGACTAAATAGCAAACGTGATTAGGCGCTATAAAGTATTTTTTCTGGTAGCCTTTTAATAGTATCCAAAAATTCTTTTATTTCTCTAAGCCATACTTTCTGCTTAATCTTTCGTAATCGGGATTATTTGAATGATCTTTTTATAGACCACTGACTGCTACAGTTGACTTCGTTCACGTAGCTTTAAAAGAAAGATAAATGTATTAAGCAAAACATTTCACTCCCGATAATCAAAAACATGTTTAATTAAATAACTCTGTCACATTTCATAGGAGACAATAACGAATTTCTTTATTGTAGGGGTCTTGACATAACTCAGTCAAAAAAAAGTAAAAAAAATTTTGTGCCAAATAATATAAACATTTGCGAAAATGAAACTGCAACCAATGAAAAAAGGAAGGGCAAGAAAAGTCGTGGAAATCGACGAATCTTTCTTCGTAAAATGAAACAAGTTGGAAATTGCTCGTCAAACGTGGCAAATGAGGTGCGTTCGTACTATAACTATAACTAGTTTTATAAATATTTTTTTCGCCGCATATTGTACAGAATGTATATTTTAGTGTACTTCGAAAGGCTATAACATCATTAATTTGCACTTGAAATAATTTTTTCCCATTGGCCGTAATGTAACGGAAAACTTATGACTGTCCCTGTAGTTAAACTATACATCCGATTTTCATAAAATATGAAATGACTCGACAAAATCTTGCAACAATTATATATTTATAATTTCAGACCATTCGGAAGGCTGTAACATCATTAAAATGCACTTGCAAAATTTCTTCCCATTGGCCGTAATGTAACGGAAAACTTTTGATTGTCCCTGTAATTAAACTATACATCCGATTTTCATAAAAATTGAAATGACTCGACAAAATTATGCAACAATTATATAGTTTAAATTTAAAACGATTCGGTTGGGTAGTTTTTGCTCTGTTATATGCGGACGGACGGACAGACAGACGGACTGAACGACAACTATAGGTGCTACGTATTTATATAATTACGAACGCACCTAAAAACGACCCTGTGAGAATTCTAGAGAAGAATTCGTATCTGTTTCTGGTTTGGCGCGATTGGCGAAGGAATCCAAAATGGCGCCAAAAGACCGTTTTAGCATCTTGACAAATTTTTCAATATTGCAGAAAAATACGGTTTTTAAATTTTTATGAACCATATATTTTTGTATTGTAAACGTTATAAATGTATTGTTTTTATATATATTATGTATGTAATTATATATATAGATGAACATATATAAATACATATTATAAACACAAATAATATATCCTTCCATATATAAAAGAAAGTAACGCTTTGGAAATAGATCAATGAAAATCTGCGTAGATACCGTGAAACGCAACTGATTGGTCTCAGCTTTCTGACGCTATAAGGGGGTTTATCAAAGGAAGTGTCCCGGCTCCATCGCCAAGTTTGCCTCCAACTTGGCAATATGTCGCCAAATTTGGCGACCAAGATTTGTCGCCAAAAGTGACGCTATCTTGGCGCTATTTCCAGTATTTCGCCAAATTTCCATAGACTCTCATTAAAATCCAATAGGGTTTACTTGCTTGAAGGAAATCAACAAATTGAGATACTTCAATGCAACAAAAACTTATACTTGATTCCACCTCAAGTTGGCAGCATTGGTTATGCTACGGATGCCGAATCGCAGCCGTTACCATAGCAACCAGGGTTTGCTTGAAGAGCAAAGGATCACTAGTAACCAAGGAAAAGCGCCATTTTGGCGGAAAAGTATAATGCGTGTGCAAAAATCTGTACGTTTTGAAGTTCCAATGAAATTAATTATATAATCTATTAAATTAAAATAACGAATTACATTATTATTCTTTTCTTATTTTTACATTTTTTAGACTGATTTTAGCACTATCTTATATTATATTAGCTGATCCGCCCGACGTTGCCCGGCACGCAAAATGCGAATTTTTTTTTTTTTTTTAAATAGCGAAAACTTTAAAAAAAGGTGCACGAATTGTGGAAAAACGTTATTGAAAAAATGTCAAAATTTACTGTTTTAAGCTAAAAATTTGAAATCGAAATCCATGTGCTAATGTTAAATCACATCGGAAAGAAAAATCGCATTGAAAATTGTCTAAGAAATTTAAAATCGCGAAGGGCAAAATTTTCTATATTTAAGCTCCAAGTTTAAAACAGAATTCCTCTTACAAATGTCAAAAAATTGGCGCAAAAAGCAAAAAAATTTAAAAATCACATTTAAAAAATCGAGAAAATTTTAAAAATCGCTGTACGAATTCCGAATGAAATTTACTGAAAACAAAACAGTATTATCTATATTGGGTTAAAAGATTAAAACCAAATTATCTGGAAATCTATTTAAAACAGAAAATTTGTTATTTATACCAAAACCTCTGGCAGAAATTCAGAAAAAGCTAGATCTCACACCGAGTCCGTTTCATTTTAATGTACACTTTTAATTATAGATATTAGCGTGTAAAAAAGTCATGATTTTTTAAAATCAAAATAAGCTAATTTTTAAATAATTAAAAACTGCATTTAATATTAAATTGTTAACACTGCTGAAAAAATTTCTTTATCATCGTTTACAACTTGTAAAACTTTATCCAAAGTTGGTATGTCATTTCTGCGAAAAAAACTATGGATTTTTCGTCGAATGCAAGATAACGTGAATTCGTCATATTTTCCCAGCCTTCTGCGTTACCCTCTGCACCAGGTCGTTTCTTTCCGGGTGTACTTAAAGGGCTAGATGCCTTTTTCTCTTTTTTCAAACGAAAAATTGTTCTTTTCGAAACACCTGTAAGTTGGGAAACTTCCTCTACGATTTCATTAATTGAATGTTTGGGATTTTCTTGACGAAGTCTGGAATAAACATTTAATATATTTCTGCGAGCTGCACTTTTGATTGACTTTCCTCGCCTTGAAGGTGTGTAAAGCGTGGATGGAGATAATGCTTTATCAGACATGTTATAATTCAAATAAATTTGATACAAATAAATATTTAACTATGTAACAAATTTTAGAAATACTCAGTTAATAAACGAATCAATAATAACAATAATTAACAGTAAAAATAAAAAACTATGAACACGTTAAAAAGAAAAGTAACAGCGAAAGCAAACAGTGGGTATTATTAAAACTATTCATAAGAACAATAAGAATGCGGGGTTGTAGCAGAGAACTAAAGCGCGCCAGATATTTAACCTTGAAGATTTGTGCCTCGCCAAAGGAGAGTTTTTTACGCCAAGATTTAGTCTTTATACGTTCGCTTTAAATACAAAATACTTTTAAATTAAATACTTTTAACAGAGAAATTACATTAAATATATGCTTCAAAATATCGAAATTTGTAATTTATAACCATAATCATATACATTCGTATGCATTTTCACCATTTAAGATTAAAAAATAACGGAGAACTACTTTTCAAGGCGGAATGTTGCTGTTTCTACCTTTCACAATGCTGCCAAGTTGAGTTGGAATAGAGTGTAATGGTGTTATTACACGAGGGGTCAAAGTCGCTTCAGATTCCAGGCATCTCCATGTTATTCCTATGGCTACAGGGGAGTCGCTTGGAGAGCGAGCAACTTTTTTCTGTCGGAGTGTCTTTGACGCCCGAAACGAGGCGAGTCGCCAGTAACAGCCAATCAAATGCTTGGAAATCTGATAATAGAAAAGCCTTTTCCTGAACAGCCAATGAAATGCTTGGAAAAGACGGGCCGTGAGGCGGCTGTTGTCGCTAGACGCCTGGAATTTCAAGCGTCTTTGACTCCTCGTGTAATAACACCATAATATTAGCTTATGAATAGAGCTTAATTGAACTATTCGCATTATTTTTAAGCACAAACACTAACTATGTACAATATCCGTAACACTAAATTTTTTATTAATCATTTGGAAAAATGGTTATTCTCGTCAGGATGGGAAATCAAAAGCTTATCTGAAGGTTTTTATTGGTTTAATCCGCATTTTATTCGTTTTCTGATTTGTCTATACAGTACTCTGTCTTTCCCTTTACTTTCAACAAAGATGGATACCTTCTGTTGCCACTATGACAAAAAAGTAATAAAAACTACAAAAAAAAAAAATTAACTCAGAAACAAATCGAAATACAGCTTTCAAACAAATTGCATTTAAAAGTACATTTTTTTCTATATACGACGGTGTAAAAAGTAATATTGTGGGATGTTTAGAAGTTTAAGAATGAAATTTCATTTAAAATGTGTTGTCAGATTTCTTGGAAATCTGACGATGGAAAAGCCTTTTCGCGAACAGCCAATGAAATGCTTGGATAATACATAAGTTTCAGGTGGATAATACGTACGAGTCGCAGGTGATTTTTGTCGCTTGGAATTTTTAAGGTGTTATATGGTGTAGTGGGTATGTGTGGTATTACACGAGGGGTCAAAGTCGCTTGAAATTCCAGGCGTCTCCATGTTATTCCTATGGCTCCAGGGGAGTCGCTCCGAAAGCAAGCAACTTTTTTTCTGTCGGAGCATCTTTGACGCCTGAAACGAGGCGAGTCGCCAGTAACAGCCAATCAAATGCTTGGAAATCTGATAATAGAAAAGCCTTTTCCGGTATAGCCAGTGAAATGCTTGGAAAATACGTATGTTTCAGGAAATCTAGCGAGCCGTGAGGCGGTTTTTGTCGCTAGACGCCTGGATTTTCAAGCGACTTCGCCTAGAATCTGAAGCGTCTTTGACCCCTCGTGTAATAACACCATTTTTGACTCCTCGTGTAATAACACCTTAAGCATTTCTTTGGCTGTTCCGGAAAAGGCTTTTCTATTATCAGATTTCCAAGCATTTGATTGGCTGTTACTGGCGACTCGCTTCGTTTCAGGCGTCAAAGAGTGTGTTCAAGAAGCACGCGCGTTACGCGCGCGAGCTCAGGAGACAGGAACATGGAGTGGGTCTATATCATGTATGGAATAACACGTAGTATGTTCAGGAACAGATCATGGATTTGAGGAATGGTGCTAATTATAAAGATATTTTGTTGCAAAAGGAACGTGTGCTGGATGGCCGAATGGATAAGGCAGTGAACTCGAGACTAGGGATTGTGGGTTCGAATCCCTCCAGTCCCACATTGTGTCACAATTTTTTTTGTTTTGTTTATTGGTTGTTTTATATTTTTCATAATGAATAAGATATTTTTGATGAAGATATATTTTTTATTTTTGTTATACAGAGGCACGTGTATTTTTATTATAATAATAAAATACTCATTTAAATGTGAGAAAATGAGGTATTTCGAGATGAAAGTTTTAGATCTGAACGCCTTTTAAATATTCAAAGTTTTGTTTCTAAGTGATTATATATGTAGTATGTACCGGGTGTCCCAAAAAGGACTGACTGATTTTAAAATTCAATAACTTGTAAACAGTGACAGATATTTAAAAGATTCTTGCAGGAGGGTTATGCATAAGGTCAAAAGTTTTTTTACAGTGATTTTCAATTTTAGTTCGAATTACAAACAATAGATGGCGCTGTAAGCAATAGTCGCTAAATACAGGCTCGATTTTTGGTCCTTTATCTTGTTCTATGCGGAAAAAGGAGATGGAAATGTATTATCCGGGCCACGAAGTACCAAAAATCGAGCCTGAATTTAGCGTCTATCGATCGCAGCGCCATCTATTGTTTGTAATTCGAACTAAAATTGAAAATCACTGTAAAAAAACTTTTGACCTTATGCATAACCCTCCTGCAAGAATTTTTTAAATATCTGTCACCGTTTACAAGTTATTGAATTTTAAAATCAGTCAGTCCTTTTTGGGACACCCGGTATATGTATAATGATATAAACATTAAGCAAATTTTATCCTTTTTAATGATTTTTTATTTAATAATTCTTTTAATTATGAAACTCTGTATGCTCCAATGATTATCTGCTTGGAGATAAGGAAATAAAATCGTCAGGAGTTGGGGGAGGAGCGCGTTTATACCGAGTGGAATCTAAAAACTGAATGCATAGAAAATGAGGAATCGCGAAACAATTTCTTTTGGGTTGGCTAGAAAATAAGGTTTGCTTCGCGATACCAAACTGAATCTCGAAGCGATTACGCGGGGGATTGATGAGCATAGCGAGAAGGGGGGCGGAGCGCTCCTAGTACTAGAAGTATAAATACTTATGCATACTTTTATATATTTCATATTTTATATGTGAAATTAAAACATAAGATTATTTTATAAACGTTAATGTTATATACATCTTAAAACACATAAAAATGCACAAAAATATATTTATTCATACATCTACAGAAAATTATAGTATAAGAAAACCCTAAGAAAATTATAAATTTTAAAGATGAATTATAAAAAAAAAATCCATGTAAAATTGCTTTTCCACCAGTAGCATTCAAGTAATAATAATAATAAAAAAGGCGATTTAACAAATTACAACGACCATTTAGAAAATGATTTTTTCAAAGATTAAAATTTAAGACATAAAAAATCGCATGGAGTTGATCATACATTACGTACGCCATGGTTTAAACATTAACATTCCTGGACCGAAAATGAACAAATTTTAAAAGAAATTTCGGTTTTACAATTTTCGGTATTGTAAATTTTTAAACTTCTACGTAGCTGGCCATACATTACGTACGCCATGGATTAAACATTAATATTCCTGGACCAATTTTAAATGAAATTTCATTTTTAAACTTCTAAACATCCCACAATATTACTTTTTACACCGTCGTATAGAGAAAAAAATGTACTTTTAAATGCAATTTGTTTGGAAGCTGTATCTCAATTTGTTTCTGAGTTATTAATTTTTTTTTTTTTTGTAGTTTTTATTACTTTTTTGTCATAGTGGCAACAGAAGTATCCATCTCTGTTGAAAGTAAAGGGAAAATGCAGATTACTGTATAGACCAACCAGTAAACGAATAAAATGCGGGATTCAACTAATAAAACACTTCAGATATGCTTTTGACATAGATTAACATACAAGATGGGTCATTTCCTTAGAACGTAATGGTAATGCGATTGCGATCTTAACGCCTTTAGTGACAATGGGGAAGAAACTCCCCATCCTTATATTTTTATTATTGAGTATCTACCTTATTCTGATCTTTCATTTTTTAATGTTGCGTGTTTACGTTTTCAATAGAACCTTAAACTGATACATGAACATAGAATAGATATTCTATTTTATATATCTAATATATATTCTATGTTAATGCACGGATATATGCTTTTTTTTCTTCTTTCTTTTTTACATGATGAGTGACCGATTTTAGTGCAACGAAAAGTAAGGTAAAAGTTTTTGTCTTGAATGCTATAATGTATCAAGTAAATATGATATAGCCGGATTTAAAGCTAGCTACATAAAGCAATGGTGTAATATAAAAATATACGAAGTATTGCACTCTACAAGTCCCAGAAAATTTCATAAATATTCCCATTTGGTAGAAAATTTTTCATAACCGATGTTTTATTATTTTACGAAGTTTAACGTATTAAACAATCGTTACAATAATCTTTTAAAACTTACGCATTTTCACTTTCTTACAGATAAAATAAAAATATTGTTTTTAATGTAAATAACGTACAATCAATCGATAATATTTATAATATTAACATATAAGAAATAATAATAAAATTACAGATGTGGAAAAAATTGCTTTCGACAAATTTTTAGAATTATATAAATCTAAAAGTAAAAAATAAATAGAGGTACTGACATGACACTCAATAAAATTTTATTCGATATGAATAAATTAACACAATACCTGAAATTGATTTTTTACAATTTAATTTCATAAACTTACATATTTACGTTCTTAACAGAATTTTCTAGGGTTTTTCTTTTATATTATTGCTCTAATTATTATTTTGTAAGTTAAAGGTGAACGAACAAGTACGATAAAAAGAAACAGCTACGTTTAGGAAAGGATAGACATTCAAAATATAGAGCGTAAACATATTTCATCAACATAGGTAAATTTCGGAGTCTTGTTAATTCTTCCCCCTTGTCGGTAGTGACGCTAGTATTGTTGCCATTACAGATTTTGCCGTAAATGTCCCATCTTGTATGTTAATCTATGTGTTTTTGATTTCCTACCCTGACCGAGGACAATAACCATTTTTCCAAATGGTTAAAAAAGCAAACACAAATGCTGAAGATAGCAACAACCAGATTGAAACATTTATCGCAAAAAAAACCGGAACAGGATATGTAATACACTTCCCCAACAAAAATCCATTGTAAAAAACAATTTCCGTTAATCATAACGTCAATTTCGACATTGGCAAAATTGCAATATTAGTGATATTTGCTTTTCAAAAAGTTTTAAAAAATGAATACGTTTTAAATTAAAAATCAAATCTTTGTTAACCGTGCGCAGACAATAAATCTTGAATAATTGATAGCAATTTTCTTTAAATAATAAGAATTAATTTCATAACCCAAGACCATATTACTTCAAAGTCTTTATTTTCGATAAATGACGTCATATATTCGCCTGCTTTCCTTACTTACTCAAATCCATCCACCTTGTAATATTAAGAGTTTCCTTAAATCCCAGCGACAGCAGCTAACAGTTATATATAAGTAATGTAGAAGCGCAGATTGGAAAGGAATTCTTTTTTTAGCCCCCGGTATGCTATTTCTTTCTCCCAGCTTATTTTGTGTCATCTCCAAAAAAAATAACGTTGCGTTGTATAAGTCAGCCGTGAAACAAAGTAGATGTATCATTGTACGATTAAATACTCTACAGTATTTTTTTTTAACTTCTAAGCATCGCACATTTTTGATTTTTACACGGTCGTATTGGGGAAAAAGTACTTTTTAATGCAATTTGTTTGAAAACTGCATCTCCATTTATTTATTTATTTTTATTTTTATTTTTTTTTTTTTTTTTGTAGTTTTTAGAGCCATTTGCTTAATATTGGCAACGGAAGTACTCTATTTCTGTAGAAAGTAAGGAAAAAATAGTTGTAAAATAGTAATTATATATTTTTGTTACCATTTTCTCATAACAACCGAAAAAAAAAATGTAATTAAAATACGTGCTATTTTTGAAAAAATATATAAATGAATAATTTTTGTTAAAACATGGAGCTATTATAAACTATATTTAATTTTAAGTACCTATATTAATGTTACAAACAAATGAAGGCATATGAATCATTAGATAGCCCGTTTTTTTGGTCGAGTTCATTGAATGACGGCATCTTTTTGCTGCATTTGTGCATTTAGTGATAGTGACGCCCTATGCGTTCTTTACTGTACATGTTTAAGAGTGGATCGTAAATGTGTAATTCTTAATCGAATGCGAATGACGTCATTTTACATAAAATAAAAGCATGTGATTTATGTCTTAAAAATGAAATATGTTTTATACTATTTATATATACATATATATTTTTTTTTCCATCGGGGGCGACATTAAATTCAGAAAAAGCAGAATTCCTGTTTTCTAGTTCTTTAATTTATTTGCTTTGAAAGTACATCTGCGGAAAAATCTAGTGTAGAGGAGTAAACATTTAATAAAAGCATTATCATAAATAATAGAAAAGAAAAGCATTGTGTAATTTTGGAAAAGGGGCGAAATGAATTCATAAATAGAATTTTAAAAAGATTAAATTAAATGCAATTTTTATAAAAATGGTAAGCGTTTTGGAAATAAAAACAATCTATATTATAAAGGACAAACATATCTGTGCGTAACGCATACGTCATTTTGCGAATGGCAACACTTTGAAATTTGAAATAAAATTTTGGTTTTGTAATTTTCTCTACTGCAAATTTTTATACTTCTAAACATCGCACACTTTAAATTTTTACACCGCCATATAACGAAAAAAATACTCTTTTAAATGCAATTTGTTTGAAAGCTGCATCTCATTTTAATTTTAAGATATTAATTTTTTCGTAGTTTTTATTACGTTTTTTGTAATCGTGGCAGCTGAAGTACTCCATTTCTGTTGAAACTAAAGGGGAAAAATGAAAATAGTAGATTGTTGTATCTTTTAGTTGCCATTTTCTCATAAAAACCGAAAAAAAAAATTGAAATTAAAATACGTGCTATGTCAATAATATCGTCTGTTATAAAATCCAGTGAGTTTTGGCTTTATTTTGTTGTTATTTATCAATTAAATGATTTTGCCGTGCCGACTCCATTGCGAAATATTAATAAACAATTTGCACATAAAAAAAGTTCAGAATTTCTCTCCCGCTAATTTTCTACAAAGAAATTAAAGCTTCATCAATAAATAAATAAAAGAGTAATATATAAAAAAGCACGTATTTAACATATATGTAGTCGAACAATTTAAATTTTTAGAGCCGAATTGGGAAAAATATGTGCTTTTAAATGTAATTTGTAAGAAATAGTTGCTAGGCAACTGTTAAAGTAAAAGAGAAAAAATAATCTATAGATTGAAAACACAAGATAGCTTTTTTAGACATCTTCCTTGAAATTTCTACTGTACCAATTTTGCTAATAATTCTTTTTTTAAATGAAAGCTGTTCATTTGTAGATGTCCTCGCACTAGCTATTTTTCTAAATATTTTCACTTTTATATTTTTAATTTAATTTGAAAAGATTTTTTGAAATTTCATCAAAATGGTAGCAATCGTATTATTTCCACTGTTGCAGAAAAAAAGAAATATTGGGGTTTATTTATTCTTATTGATATCATTTACTCATTACAATTAAAAGTAACTATTTTAAGTCTGAACAGAAAATGACGTCACTATTTAATAAACATTTTCGCTAATAAAGCTAATGTTACAATATATTTTCATTCGGCTGATACCGAATTTGAGACACTTGGCGTAATGCTTCAGTAAGTGCCATATTTAAAAGAAAACAATCCTTTTCTTTGATAAAACTATATATTTTTACACGAATACATCTAAAAGACATCAGATTCTGGAATTTGTATTTCGCGGTACTGAAATTAGACCCTCAAGCCAAAAGAATACATTTTCACATGCAAAGTTTTAGCTGACAAACGGAACTTCACGTTTGAAAATCTATCTAAAGGGAAAATGTGTCCATGCGTACGGCTGACGTCATTTTAAAAATGGCAACACTTGACGATTAAATGTCGAATTTGCAATGTTTGCTACTGCAATTTTTTGAATTTCTAAACATCGCGCATCTTCAATTTTTACACCCGTTATATAGGGAAAAAAATCTACTTTTAAATGCAATTTTCTTGAAAACTTTATCTTAATTGATTTATTTATTATGTCTTTTTAAATAATTTTCAAGAATAATGTTTTTTAATCTATATCCATTGCGTACAGGCTCATTTAAGGAATAAGCCATTTGCACTTAAAATAATATAAATAATTCAGCATTTGTCCCTGGCTAATTTTTTATAGCGAAATTAAAACTTCATCAATCTATTATATCAAAAAGTGACTGTCCATTTGTATTTCACTGCTGTTCCTCCTAGAATATGGAATGTTGGGCGTTGGGCGATCAAATTAACGCCAGTTATCCGCATGGGTCCGAGGATGTTAAACGTGGTCGTAGAATTTTAAAATTTGTTTAGTTTTCGGGATATAAATTTTTACGTTATTTTTTATGACATTTCTGTAATGATGGAAACTAAAATTGCTCCATTTTTGTGGATAAAAGAGAGAAAAGAGAAAATGACAAGGATTATTAGGTGTCATTGTTTGAAATCATTTTAAAATTGAAATTAACGTATATTTGAATAAATAGTGAAAAAATGATTGTAGTTTTCAAGAAAATTTCACGAAATACGAACTCACACATATTCAAGCTTCCAGAATCCGTTTACTTTAGAAACACAAATTCGACTCTCGACTGGAACATTGAGATAAATTCTGTTGACGTCAAAAGAAAAAAAAACACCGTACGTTATTTTCATTTAATTTAAAGTCGTAAAGTAGATTTTCAACCATTGCCTTAAGATGGCTAATAAAACTTTTCAGAAGCGGACATAAAAAATGCGAAAAAGCGAGAAAAAAAAAGAGAAAAGTTTTAGCGAAAAAAAAAAATAATTCTTTAAATATTTATTTTAATTCATAAATATAAAATGCTTCTGAATAAATTCGTCCAAACAAATTCATTTTTGTATAAGTTGACACAAATGACATCATTTCTACGAACTCCGAAATTCAAAGCAAAATCTTGGAAGAGCAAAAAGCTCTAGGCAAATAAAGTTATAGAATATGTGCATTTTTATTGGGAAAGTTTTGACTTAAATTGTAAATATAACTTATTATTTGAAATATTGTATTTAATAAAATTAATATTGCAATGACTTTCTAAATTTACAATAAAGTTAAGATTTCATTTTTCGCAAAAAGATCGATTGTCTCATGCAATTCAAAAGCAACACAACGGGTTGCTACGCAACTAGTATATATAATGGAAACTCTATTATAGAGTTGTATTCAATCGACAGTGTTGTATTTAAAAATACACTGTAGAAGTTCTATTAAAAGTGAATATTTTTTGTATGGAAACAAATTCAAATATATCGAATTTTAAATTTTAGTATAGACTTAAAATTTTGGGATAAGAATTAGAAATTAGAGAAATAACTTTCAATCTATTCGTTTAGCTCCAATTTTTTGGGAAAATCCTGAACTACAGTCGAGAAATCAAGTCTGATTTAAGATAAATATTTAATGCTTTATAAAAGAGTATATTAATAATTTAAAAAAAAAAAAAAAAAAAAAAACTTTTATACTTATTTAAAACTTAATATAACATGTTGATTAGTGTAAATTGTCACTCTCTATTGTTTATTAATGATTTCCTTTGTATATTAGCGATTGCAAATTTGAGTTCATCAAGGAGTCCGGACGACATCCAGGTAGTACCTCTGAAGATACCTTTAAATTCTGCAGCTCTTCTCACTCTTCTTTTCATCATCATCATCCTGTCTGTAGCAATTATGACCATGTACGCACATAAACGTTGCCGTTGGTCATTTATCTTCAAATTCTCCGTGGCTTTAGTCAGTCTCAGAATTATTGCCTACATATTTTGTCAAAGATCTGGATTGTGTTAAATTCACGTATACGTAATGTGGAAATGTTGTCTGTCCGTACTGAGGTATTGTATTGGTAATAAGCGGCTGCATGACGATGTATAACTTTTGATCTTGTATATTTGACGATTGGTTGGGGAAAATGCTATTAAAGCGTTTTCTTGAGAACTAGTAATATGTTTATTTATATGAAATAAATTTGTTTTTAGCAATGTTGTGGAAATATTGAAAAACTGTTTAAAAATATTTATTAAAAAAAAGGTTCATTTTACTTGCAGAATGTATGCGCAAATCATACAGTATACAAAATTTCTTAAGGGAGGTTCTATTTCTTCGGGTAAAAATTTTCAATTTTTTTTATTTTGCATTTTTTTTTACCGGTCAAGATCGTTGCACTAAAGAGGTTTCGGATATTTCAATACCGTACAATATTTTTTGCTCGTTGAACGTAACGCTGTAGTAAAACTTTAAACTTGTTTAGCTCAAAACCGTGTTTTTCAAACTGGGCAACCCTTTTTCTCGAACTATTCGACTGATTTCCTTATTTTTTTTTTATTTAAAAGAAAGTTAATCGATTTTGCTGGAGCTTATACCAACCAAAAATATAACTGTCACTGATTATTGTTTCGGGTTCGCAAAAGGTAAAAAAAAAAAAAAAAAATCGAGAAAATGACTTTTTTTTGTTCGAATGATCGCCATTTTGTTAAAAATCAACTTTTTAAACTAAATATTGTTATAAGTTCTAGAGAATTTAATGCATTTTTAGGCTAAGAAGTAGAACCTCCCTTTAAACCTAAAAATTTTATAATTGTGATACTAACCCACTGTGCTACACTGGCCAGTTGTACTGGTTACTATGAATCAGCGTTGCATTAACCCCTCGAAGGGTGGTGGTATATAAGGCTATAATTGTATATAAGGTTGTAATATTATTTATACCTTTTTAATAAAAACGGTCACCAAAATTTAAATGAATGCAATTTGGCTTTTAAAACTTACGTGAAAAAAAAAAAAATACATATATTTATTTTAAAATGAAAAATTTTGCTGAGGAGTTTTCAACATTTTAGAAACACCATTACTCAACTCAGAAAGAGTTAAACAACTTTCATTTAAAGTCACCTAGTGGATGTACTGCACTAGTAAAATAAGGAGAAAACTGCAAATGAAGTGATAAAAATATCCAGATAGGTCGTTATCTGTTTTATATTAACCTTTTAATTACGGGCTAGGAATGGCAATACCACTTTACTCATTCGTACCACAATTTGCAGAAAAATTTCTTGGTGGTAGTTTACTGCTGAAAATGCTTTCAGCAGTAAACTACCACCAAGAAATTTTTTTGGTGGTAGACTTTAAATGAAAGTTGTTTAACTCTTTCTGAGTTGAGTAATGGTTTTTCTAAAATGTTGAAAACTCCTCAGCAAAATTTTTCATTTTAAAATAAATATATGTATTTATTTTTTTTAGTATAGGGCAGTTTCGAGGCCAACGAAAAAGATAAGCTGCCGCGGTGTATCCCACGTGTATTTTTTTTACAGAACACTAGAGTGACGTGATGTTACTTTCGCACACCTTCATTGGTGCATTCGACCATCACGTGACTCCAGCGGTCTGTAAAAAAAGGTACGTAGAATGCACCGCGGTAGCCTGTCTTTCTCGTTAGCCTCGGGCAGTTTCATATGACGTTACAAATCGACCATTGGAGGTCAAACAAGCGTTGAACGGCCTTTGTGATTGGCAGCTGAGAGGATTATGGGCGCGGCTGGAGGTCAAACTGGGCGGTTGTGATTGGCGAATGAAAAGGTCATCAGCTGATTGCAACTTCCCTATAAGTGCATGGCAGAAATTTATTTTAAAAAAATTGGTATGGGTAAAGAAATAGACGGTGAGACGACGTATGTCCAAAGTCCGTAATCAAATGGTTAATACAATGCATATAAGAGGTGGAAGCATCGTGCATAGGGATTTTTTTTATGGCAGTTGTAATTAAAAATGACATCATTTTCTGGAATTATTTGTAATTTTCTTACCGCCCATCATATAAAACGGTGTTTTGATGTAAATTTCGAAGTTTTTTGAGTTAAAAACTTAGTTTTCTAACATAGTTGAAAAGTGTTTGTGAATTCGGTTTGTCTGTTTCTTTGTCTGTTCGTGTAACTATACTCTGATTGCTACGTAATTGATATGTTATTGAAGTTTACCATAACATGCTCGGTACTGAAAATGAAGCGTGAATTTTTTATAGTTCATTTACAGGGGCACTCAAAAGAATTCAGTTACATTATGGTCTGTGGGAAAAAAAAACCGTTTGCAGTGCATTTCGGTAATGTTACATTATTTAAAACATATTAAACTTGATATACATCATTGAGCTGTGCTACAAGATGTTTATTATAGATTATGGTATGGGTGTGCATCATTTAGCGTTCCTTTACAGAGGCACATAAAATAATTCATTTATAATACGGCTTATGAGCAGGGTCATCGCGAAGACTTTTCATTGAAGGGGAGAGGACGTTAAATTGCTAAGTCAAATTTCAGTATTTGCCAACTAGTTTTATAATTTTGACATGTTATCACAATTGGAAAATGTAATATAGTTCTTATTTGTATAAAGTTTAATAATATTCCCAATTAGATTCGTAAATTTTGCCAATTCTATCAGAAATAGAAAGTGTATTACAGTTTTTATTAAAGTTTTTAAACAAATTTGCCAACTAAGTTTATAAATTTGCCAAGTGTAACAGCATTCGCAAACGTTTGGGGGGAAGGCTCCCCCTGTCCTCCCCCACCCTTAGCGAGGGCCCTGCTTATAAGCAATAATTGCTGGAAGTGAATTTAAATAAATTGTAAGGTGCGTTTTTAAGTTTAATTTTTTGCATGTTATTTGGAGAGTATAAATTCTATATATCACATACAGAACTGTATAAAAAAATTCGGATATTTTCCCGACTAATGGATGATAATTTCTGAAATTGGGTTTTTAAATGTTTTATCAATTTCCAAGTTGTTTACTTGGACATCATATTTCACCTCATTAAACGCTGAAGTTTTGTTACAACATTCGGAATGTGTTGGAAAGTGCTTCATAAACTATGCTTGATGCATGACTTTTCTTTCTTGATAATATAAATGTGCTTGAAATCATTGTAGGAGAATTATTGCATCTCTTACAGCAAGTAAAATGAAAGAAATGATTTAATAACAAAGTTTATTTATTAATGCCTTTGTTACACAAGTTAAATGTACTATTCGTTTTTTTTTATTATATAAAGTGATATAATATAAAAACTTCAGATTGTATCAATGTTATTTCTGGCGTTCGTTTTTGCAGTTGCATAATAATGTGCGAGATAGTCCAACCTTTCTACAGCCACTGTTATTTTTACAGATTTTGCATATAAATTTTATCAACCCTTTACAAGAATCTGCAATCTCTGGAAACTACGACCATTTTATTTCTCAAATTATCCAACTACTAATCCCAATCGTTTGGAGAAGGAGAACATACTTCGCGCTCGTTTGCTTGTCCTTAAATGTGTCCAGCTTGAAAAGCAAAGCACTATGTGAAACGTGTTCTTGTAGTGCAACCTTGGTTGGTGGAGGATATTTAAGAGGACGATCTTTGTCATAAACAATGGAGGATATTCCAAATATGGGTTCGAGGCTGAAAAAAGTCACGTGATACCGGTAATTTACCCAAGGAACTTCTAACTGATAAGAAGGGAAGATACTACTGCTTTGCCTCATGAACTGTTTCATGGCGGATATTCCATCTCCGTTTTGATCACGTGGTCAAGGTAAAAACTTCTAGCGTAAAGAAGGGAAGGCCCCGTAGACGTGTAATGTAAATCCCCGCTAGCCAATGAAACTACAGCGCCTAGAAGATACAGTGTGCAAAACGGCTACAAAATAATGCTAAAAAATTGAATCCCATAAATGCACAACGATGCTGAATAACAAGATGTCGATCGTAGCGCCATCGTAGTGATTTAAAAACGATAGTCATTCTAAAAGAGACTCTTTAACTTATTTCACGTCATTCCTTAACTAAATTAGCTTATAACAGACCAAAATATCTTATATTTATAGTGTCCGATATTTAACATTCTATAATTTTTGAAAACACAGTGTTTATATTGAAAAGAGTTACGAGATGGCGCTCGTATCAGCATATTGCCACTGAGCATTGTTGGAGATTTATGGGATACAAGTTTTTAGCACTTTTTAAAGCATTATAGGAATAGCTGTTTTCCACACTGTATCTTCTAGGCGCTGTAAATGAAATAGTCCAAGAGTTGTTAAACATTTTAGGGAAGGTATTTGAGGCATCCTGAAAATTTGTGCAACACTTCTTCTGTAATGCCTGAATACAAAATCGAATGTCTGGCTGAAGGATCGTGGCCCAAAAACTGTGCCAGACACGCGTCAAGTGCCATTTTTTGACTACCCAAAAAAGGTATTTGAGGCACGCTGAGATTCAGACAGAATAATATTTATGCTTAGAAAAAAATATTTTGAAAATGAGACACTTTTGTTGGCACTTTCTACTTGCCAGACAACATAGAATGTTAAACGCGAGTGCCAGTAAAGCTGGACTTGCGGTGCCCCGCTGAAGATCAATTTACTGACTTACGATACAAACAAAGTGTAAATCGCGTTGCACTCCTTTTCCCCCTTTATCCTTAACCAATGAACCCTCAAAACTAATCAGGGAAGTTCCTTACCATAATAAACCGGCATACCAAATTCGGAGCACATCGAATAATTCTGCATGAAAAACCAATTTATCTGAAATAAGGGGAGGGTGGACTAACGCCACTTTTCCCCCTTTATCTTTAACCAATGAACCCCCAAACTAATCAAGGAAGTTCCTTAACATAATAAACCGGTATACCAAATTCGAAGCAAATCGAATAATTCTTCATGAAAAACCCATTTATCTGAATTAAGGGGGGGGAGGGATGGACTAACTCCCCTTTTTCCCCTTTATCCTTAACTAATGTGTCCTTAAAACTAATCACAGGGAAGCGGCATATCAGAATGAAACAAGAAAAAAAATTGAAGCAAATGGGATGTTTCTATCAAGAGTTATCGCGTTACGTACATACAGAACCGGCGGGCACATACGGTCTCAGGCTTTGATAGCCTGTGAGCTAAAAATAAAATATTTTCAATTATTTGGCGCTAAAAGACGAATGTGCACGTGATTTGGCGGGTAAAACTTTTCCTCACCAAACGCGAATATTTTAATGCATCTGAAAATTGCTTGTTAAATGATTATTCGAATGCGCGGTACTTAAAGAATTTAAACTTAAACAATGAAATATTTTGTTATTTTTTCTATAAGCTTATGTAATATATAAAAGTTGCGCGTTACTGAAGTTATTTAATTTTCGGACGGTTTCACCGGCTGGATAAATTTAAGTGCACTTTAAATGTAACTGTCCGGTTAAGAACTATTTCATTATATATTTCGAAATTAAATAAGTCGTTGTTTCTATGGCAACAATGCTTTTCTCATGTTGTCTCCGACACTAACACTATCGAACACAAATCGACAGGCTCAGAATCGGGACCTTAACTTTGAGTTTAAAGCAATTTTAATCAGTTTAAATTTTGTACTAACCGTCATTAAACGATCGTTAAATTTCATTACATATAAATGTATATGACAAAATCATAGTTATAAAAGTATATTTATATACTTTTATATAAATATACTTTTAAAATATAATTTTAAATATGTTTTTAAATATACTTTTAAAAAGACACCGGAAGTCCAGCTTTACTGGCACTCGCGTTTAACATTCTATGTTGTCTGGCAAGTAAAAAGTGCCAACAAAAGTGTCTGTCATTTTCAAAATATTTTTTTCTAAGCATAAATATTTTTCTGTCTCAATCTCACCGTGCCTCAAATACCTTTTTCGGGTAGTCAAAAAATGGCACTTGATACGTGTCTGGCACAGGTTTTGGGCCGACTAAAGTGTCTGTCATTTTCAAAATATTTTTTTCTAAGCATAAATACTATTCTGTCTCAATCTCAGCGTGCCTCAAATACCTTTTTTGGTAGTCGAAAAATACCACTTGACACGTGTCTGGCACAGTTTTTGAGCCACGATCCTTCAGCCAGACATTCGATTTTGTATTCAGGCATTACAAAAGAAGTGTTGCACAAATTTTTAGGGTGCCTCAAATACCTACTCAAAAATGTTCAACAGCTCTCCTACTAAAACAGTTCATGAGGCAAAGCAGTAGCATCTTCACTTCTTATCAGTTAGAAGTTTCTTGGGTAAATTACCGGTATCACGTGACTTTTTTCAGCCTCGAACCCATATTTGGAATATCCTCCATTGGCTAGCGAGGATTTACATTACACGTCTACGGAGCCTTCCCTTCTTCACGCTAGACGTTTTTACCTTGACCACGTGATCAAAACGGAGATGGAATATCCTCCATTCTTGTCATGCATAATTGCCACTTATATCCTACTCGAACCGGATGCTTAAGATATCTCAAATCGTCTTGGAGTTTTAGAAAATATTTTAAAGATGCTTGTCAAACGATGCTGAAATCCAAAGAGTCGATCACAGCGACATCTGCAGGATATTTTCTAAAACTCCAAGACGATAATGGCTGGGATCCAGGTCGATTCTTCGCTGTTAGCAAAACGAGATTGAGAAATCAGAAGCCTGCATTTTTGCAAACAGTGAAAAGTTCGCAAAAATGCAGGCGGATTACACTTTCAATGCGCGCAAGTAATGAGTCCTGCACTTTCTGAAACTCTCTCGGAGAGTTCGGCTACAGCGCCTAGAAGATACAGTGTGGAAAACGGCTATTCCTATAATGCTTTAAAAAGTGCTAAAAACTTGTATCCCATAAATCTCCAACAATGCTCAGCGGCAATATGCTGATACGAGCGCCATCTCGTAACTCTTTTCAATATAAACACCGTGTTTTCAAAAATTATAGAATGTTAAATATCGGAAACTATAAATGTAAGATATTTTGGTCTGTTATAAGCTAATTTAGTTAAGGAATGACGTGAAATAGGTTAAAGAGTCTCTTTTAGAATGACTATCGTTTTAAAATCACTACGCTGGCGCTACGATCGACATCTTGTTATTAACTACAGCGCCTAGAAGATACAGTGTGGAAAAGGGCTACAAAATAGTGCTAAAAAATTGAATCCCATAAATGTACAACGATGCTGAATAACAAGATGTCGATCGTAGCGCCATCGTAGTGATTTAAAAACGATAGTCATTTTAAAAGAGACTCCTTAACTAAATTAGCTTATAACAGACTAAAATATCTTACATTTATAGTTTCGGATATTTAACATTCTAAAATTTTTGAAAACAGAGGGTTTATATTGAAAAAGTTACGAGATGGCGTTCGTATCAGCATATTGCCGCTGAGCATTGTTGGAGATTTATGGGATACAAGTTTTTAGCACTTTTTAAAGCATTAAAGGAATAGCCACTTTCCACACTGTATCTTCTAGGCGCTGTAGCCGAACTCTCCGAGAGAGTTTCAGAAAGTGCAGGACTCATTACTTGCGCGCATTGAAAGTGTAATCCGCCTGCATTTTTGCGAACTTTTCACTGTTTGCAAAAATGCAGGCTTCTGATTTCTCAATCTCGTTTTGCTAACAGCGAAGAATCTACCTGGATCCCAGCCATTATCGTCTTGGAGTTTTAGAAAATATCCTGCAGATGTCGCTGTGATCGACTCTTTGGATTTCAGCATCGTTTGACAAGCATCTTTAAAATATTTTCTAAAACTCCAAGACGATTTGGTCTAGACGATGCTTACTTTGAAATTTAAAAATATATCGCAGATGTCGCTGCGATCGGTTCCCTGGATTTCAGCATCATTGCACATTTAGCAGATTTCCACATTATATATTCTAGACGTTGTACCTACAGCGCCTAGAAGATACAGTGTGGAAAACGGCTACAAGATAATGCTAAAAAATTGAATCCCATAAATGTACAACGATGCTGAATAACAAGATGTCGATCGTAGCGCCATCGTAGTGATTTAAAAACGATAGTCATTCTAAAAGAGACTCTTTAACCTATTTCACGTCATTCCTTAACTAAATTAGCTTATAACAGACCAAAATATCTTATATTTATAGTGTCCGATATTTAACATTCTATAATTTTTGAAAACACAGTGTTTATATTGAAAAGAATTACGAGATGGCGCTCGTATCAGCATATTGCCGCTGAGCATTGTTGGAGATTTATGGGATACAAATTTTTAGTACTTTTTAAATCATTATAGGAACAGCCGTTTTCCACACTGTATCTTCTAGGCGCTGTAGCTGTACCTACACTGTTAAAAATATCGTAAAAAATTACCTCTGTTTATAAAGGCTATCTATTTTCTGACGAATAAGAACGCTTCATAGGTGTTTAAGTAACATTGGCATTGGTCAGAAAATAGATAGCCTTTAAAAACAGAGGTAATTTTTTACGATATTTTTAACAGTGTATAGTCGTTGTTCGGTCAGTCTGTCCGTCCGCATACAACAGAGCAGAAACTACCCAGCCGAATGGTCTGAAATTATAAAAATATAATTGTGGCAAAATTTTATCGAGTCATTTTAAATTTTATGAAAATCGGATGTATAGTTTAAGTACAGGGGCAGTCAAAAGTTTTCCGTTACATTACGGCCAATGGGAAAAAATTATTTCAAGTGCAGTTTAATGATGTTACAGCCTTCCGAACAGAATTAAATTGATAGGCATTTGTGAAGTGCACTAAAATATATATTCAGTACAATATGCGGTGCAAAAAATATTTATAAAAGTAGTTATAGTACGAACGCACCTCATTTGCCACGTTTGACGTGCAATTTCCAACTTGTTTAAGTATTACTGGGATAGCCGATTTCAACACTATGGCCGGGATCCAGATAGATTTTTTGCTGTTAGTGAGACGGCATTGACCAATCAGAAGACTGCATTTTTGCGAACTTTTCGCTGTTCGAAATAAACAGAGAAGATTTGTAAAATGAGATTTGTCAATCTCATTTCCTTTTTTGCGAAAGCACCTGGTTATGTTTGAGCCGAATGTAGCGGATTTTAGGGTTACATTTTTGGCATCACCCCCAGCCACCACACTTCATCTCTATTCTTTCTCATTACACCATGGCGTAATCTAGTGGACTTTACCCATATGAGTATACAGTAGCGCCAACTTTTCAAAAATATTGGGTGGGCTCAAAAAATTTTGAGTAAAATAACAAACATAATTTTTTCCCCTTTAATGTGTGTATGTGTGTGTGGAGAGAGAGGGGGGAGGAGCGAATGACTAGATGATAATTCGAAATTAAATTATGTTTTTTTCTAATTATGTTTTTAATTTTTAAATTATTATACTTTAATTATAATTTTATAACAAATTTTATTAAATTATATTCTTATAAGTTCTTTCTTAAAATAATATATATATTTTAAATAACATTAGAATTGCTAACTGTTGAAAGTGCAAAAAACTAAATGTCAATAAAAGCATACATTGTTAGTCACCTAAGTACTTTATCAACTCAAGACATCAAAGCAGATCGCAAAATATGCAGGAAATTTGTTTTCGAGAGAAATTTAACTATACATCCGCTGAAGAGGTTTTCTGTGCTCCAGCAAGTCCAATGGATGTCTTTACTATTTTTCAAACGAAATTATATTGAGAACGTTAAGAAAACCAAATTTCATTTCAGCGATTAAATACAGTTAAACCTCCCTGTGCGACCACCTCCATTAAGCGACCACTTCCATTAAGCGACTACCAGCATTACGGGACCACCTCCTTGAACGACCATTTTTTCATGGAACGAAATTTATTCCCATAGACTCAATACTCATTTTACCTCCATTCAGAGACCCTCCCAGTTGAATTCCCTCCATGAGCGACCCAGTTCTTTGAAGAAAATGAAACAAATTCCGTTTTTTCCTGCTTGCCTGAAGAAGGTTTTATAAGAAAAATAATTCTGGAGAGCACATTATTCATCAAACTTCTAAAATAAGTTTAGATTTTTTTTATTATTCCTGAACTTTTAAGTGTAAACCCCTTTGAGCCTTTTTAAACAAAGAATTTAACTCTGATGATCAATTAAGAAAGACGGTCCATAAACTCCCCTGTCCTATTCTGTCAGGAAACTCTCAAACAAATAGATAAATTAATGAAATCGTCATTATTTGATCCCGTCCAAGAAAAAAAAGCATTTATTGACTGAATTTCGAAAGGACTTGAAAATAAAAGTTGTGAAAGATAAAACCGTAAAATCAAAGCAAAAGTCAATGTATTCATTTTTTAAAGTCTGCAGTAATTAACGTATGTAATTAACTTTTGTTTTGATACCTAAATTTTTATATTGTTTCCTAATGTGAAAAATAAATTTTAGTAACATTAATGGTTACCTTTTTCCAACAATTAAAATCTAGATTTAAATATGACCTCCATTAAGAGACCACCTCTCGGAGCGACCCATTTTTATTGGAGAGGAACGTAATCGCTTTAGGGAGGTTTTACTGTAATTCAAAAATAAATTATGAATTAATCAATTGAAATTAAGTCGGTGGGGGGATCAAATTATTGGGTGGGCTCGCGCCCCATAGGCCCATATAAGTTGGCGCCACTGTGAGTATACCCATATACAGAAGAAAAACATTAGTAGGCGTGAAGAACATTTTAACACTGTTCCCCCTTCGTCCAATGGACTTTACCCATGTGACGTCAGCCGCGGGTAAACAGAAGAAAAACACCAATAGGCGTGAAGAACATTTTAACACTGCTCCCCCTTCGTCCAATAAACAGTCTTTTTCGGAGGATTTTCCCCCTCAGAGGCGTCGCTGTTGCCATTCGTGGGAAAAGTCCATACGCATGAAGAACATTTTAACACTGCTTCCCCTTCGTCCAATAAACAGTCTTTTCAGGAGGGTATCTCCCCGCAGAGGCGTGGCTATTACCATTCGTGGGTAAAGTCCATAAACAGTCTTTTTCGGAGGGTTTTTCACCGGTTCGGAGGGTTCCCCGTTGCTACAGCACTTAGAATAAATAGTGTGGAAATCTGCTACCCAAACAGTTTTAAAAATTTACATCCCTTAAATGTGCAACGATGCTGAAATCCCAAGTGCCGATCGCTGCGGCATATTTTCAAATTTCCACTTGGAGTTTTTTAGTCCTGTAGATGTTGCTTCGATCGACTCTTTGGATTTCAGCTTCGTTTGACATTTAAAGGATACAATATTTTAGCACTTTTTAAAGTATTACTGGGATAGCTGATTTCCACACTAGATTTCCACACCAGATTTCTAGACGCCGTACCGTTGCCATCCGTGTGTAAAGCCCGTTGTCTATGCCTGAAAACTGTCTAGATGAAACGTAAGTGGATGCGCAGGCAATCACAACAAATCTAACTGCGGTCGCTGATTGGATGAATTACAGCGCCTAGAAGATACAGTGTGGAAAACGGTTATTCCTATAATGCTTTAAAAAGTGCTAAAAATTTGTATCCCATAAATCTCCAACAATGCTCAGCGGCAATATGCTGATACGAGCGCCATCTCGTAACTCTTTTCGATATAAACACTGTGTTTTCAAAAATTATAGAATGTTAAATATCGGACACTATAAATATAAGATATTTTGATCTGTTATAAGCTAATTTAGTTAAGGAATGACGTGAAATAGGTTAAAGAGTCTCTTTTAGAATGACTATCGTTTTTAAATCACTACGATGGCGCTACGATCGACATCTTGTTATTCAGCATCGTTGTACATTTATGGGATTCAATTTTTTAGCATCATCTTGTAGCCGTTTTCCACACTGTATCTTCTAGGCGCTGTAGCTGAATGTAGGAGGACTTATGAGGCATCGATCGCAGGAACAAGGAACACCCATTCTCTAGGATCGAAATTTAAGATAGCGAGGCACTGCAAGCTCACTTTCAAGTTGCATATTTAGCTCCCCGAAAAATACTCTATGTCAACCATAGAGAAGAAATAGGAGTGGAATGTGCTTTCCGTAGAGAATTCCCTTGAAAAGCGGCATCAACATGACCGGCCCTACTCATGTAAATATTTCCAGATTTCGCTCGTTATCGCTTGCTTGGCAATTCGAAAATGGAGGATATTCCATTTTCGTTTTGATCACGTGATCAAGGTAAAAACTTCTAGCGTAAAGAATGGATGTCTCCGTAGACATGTAATGTAAATCCCCGCTAGCCAATGAAACAGTTCATGAGGCAAAGCAGTAGTATCTTCCCTTCTTATCAGTTAGAAGTTCCTTGGGTAAATTACCGGTATCACGTGACTTTTTCAGCCTCGAACCCATATTTGGAATATCCTCCATTATTGCCGGTCGTAAAAAAAAAAAAATAAATAAAAATACTCAGCATCCACATTATGTATGTGAAGTAGTGTAAAAATATAAACGAAGTAAAACAAAGCAACTTAAAATCTGTTTTAAATTAGTAAAAGAAGATTCTCACTTTAATACGATACGGTAATTTGTTTATTTTCCTTTCGCAAACATATGCTAGCCATTGGCGGTAAAAGTCATGTGACTATTATGTTGGTTCCACTTTAGAATTACCAAAGCACTCTCCACCCCTATCTCTTTTCTATGGAGTCAACACACTGGATACAGATTTTGAAAAATATGAGAAAATATGAATTTTGTAAAATTTCACGTTCTGCGAAATCTTTCGCAGAGATAGGGCGCGTTCAGCACAGCCACCCCGAGTGGCACTTTCCACCCTGTTTACAGGGTGGTCGTTCAGAGACGAAATCACGTGATAAGGGCTACACCGGGTTAGCGTTCAGGAAGGAAGAAAGTGTCACACCGAGTGGCTTTTTTCCACCCTCAAAGTTTTCTGGGGTAATTTGATCACGTGAGGGGTTTTTTGGGTTTGTTTATATTAGACTTGAATACATCTTGTATACAACTGATGTTGTTTAATCTTTATTTCCGTTTACCTGGTAGGTAAACGACAGAAAGGTCATGTAAGTTTTAATTCATCATTCACTAGTTTTAATTAACATGGGGAAATAAAAATTACGAAGTGTGCTGAGTAGAGCATTGTGAAAATGCATTTTTTTTTTTTTTGTGTGTGTGTGTGTGTGTAATGTAATAACATTTTTATATATATTTCCATCATTTGCATTACAAGATTTCATGATTAATTTTTCTTAACTTTAATTTTAATTAGTGAGAAACATAAAATCTCAAAAATATCCGAAATAATTTGAGAGATTATTTAATAGTCCACAGAATGAAAATTCACACCTGTTTTGAAAATTCACCTGACATGAAAATTCCAATTAAGCGATCATCATTATTGTTATTATTAACAAAAATTTTACTTTTTGAAATAGATATTTATGTAATATATATTATTGTTTCAGCAATATTATATTCTAGTACAAGTATTTTATTTATATTATTTTGAAATTATTATGCTAGTTTATTTTTTAATATATAAATGAAGTAATTTTATGTGTGCATTCTGAATAATCCTATTAAATATATCTTTGTTTATATTAGTAGAAAAAATTTGCTTCCTATTATTTTTGCTTTTCCATATTTACAAACGAAGTTTTTATCTTATGTAAATCTATCTTCTCTTGTAATAAATTTATCACTTCTGAAATATCATAAATTGGGTTGAATAAACAGTTTACTCAGATTGAATTAAAGCTATTTCAATATGTAGCTCAGATTTAAATCAGTAGCACTGATATAATGTTCAAAATGTATTTCTAGGCAAGTAGCTCTCAATGTAATGAAACTAAAAGAGTAGGTATTTATTTATATTTTTACAGCAAAATTAAATATATTCATAATGTTATTCATAACTTTTTTTAATAAATGAAATATTATACTACTCATTACAATTACTACTTCATTTTAAATTAGTAGTTATCGATGACTCTCTTTTATTTTGGAATACTTAATGAGTTTATAATAGATGAAACTTTTCAGACACTGGCGTAAAATGAAATTATTTACTGAAAAATAAAGGACGCTTTAATATGGTTGTTATCTAAAAAATGTACAGTTAATATAACTTTCCTAATCTCAAATGACCTTAATATCAAAATATTAATTTAAAATGTATAACGTACTACAGTTACCACTGAAGATAGAAGTTGACTGTTGGAAGAAAATGGACTGAATAATGAAGAATGGAGGAAAGATATAGTGTGGAACTTTTATGACAGCTGGCTACACTTGGAGGCAGGAGTTTATTTCGATATTCTGTCTTCGAGTGTAACTTGCTAGTTCTTTAGATAATATGATCTTCCCAACCAACACTATAGTATTTTGAGCTTGCTGTTGGCCTAGATGTCATCTACACCACTGTTGCTGTTTCCCTGGTTTCATTTATCCTACAGTTTATTATGTCACCAATGGATCTACATTTACAATAAATTAATATTATTAAGTTCATTTGGGATTTGCAAAATTATTTTACTTGTACATTTTTTGAATAATAACTCTATTAAAAAGTTAAAAATTTTCATCAAGTGTATTTTTTGTTTAATACCTATATCCGAAAAGTGTTGTTCATTAGGAATTCTAAAATTAGTAAGAGTTATTTGTAGCAACTGAATTTAAATAAAGTTATTCATAGGAGTTTAATATTTTCATTGTTTAATAAAGAAAGTACAATGTGTGCATATTACAAGAAAGTATTTTTGTAGTTTTATCTTTTCTAACTCGTTGTATCACTAAATAGCAAATTTTATGCATAAAACTAGTCTTCCTATACTAAAATCTTTAAGATTTTTTCCACTTTTAAATCTTCAGAGACTGATTTTATATTAAAGAAGTAAATACTTCAATTTTTACTATTCATGTACTTTTTAAAAGTAAAGTTTATTATTTTAAGTAAGTAATCTTTGCTCTAATTTTATGCTGTCTACATAAGTACTTATTGATTAGGGTACAAATGTCATATTCGCCCCATATTGGCGCGATTTTTTTCTGTCGCCAATATCATATAGGCAACGGGTACTTAACTTGCGCCAAAGTGATTGATGTGGTAACCCGGATTATGTTGTTTATGCTGTTGATGTTTTCGCCAAATTGGCAACCGAAAAAAATCGCGCCAATATGGGGCGAATATGACATCTGTACCTTGATTAGTTATGTTTACATATATATTCAAAGTATAGTTGTATTTATTCAATCTTTCATTACTTTAAGATAAATTCAATGCATTTAAAATACATACTTAAAAAAAAAAAAAGAAGAAAGTTGTTTGACATGTGATGGTGTTCTCATAAGTTATAGAATTTCTAATAAAGAAATCACCTTTTGTTAATGTTTATTATTTTTGTTAATCCCATAATTAAAAGAATTTTTGGTACTTTTCGGTTAGCCAGATGCCAATACATGTATGTGTTGTGAAGGTAATCCGTTCAAACTTATTGAATCGATTATCTTCACAACAGTAGGTATGTATATATACAATATACACTATATGGCCAAAGGTGACCGATCACTTGCGATTTTTGACGCTTTATTAAATATCTAGAAAAATACTTGAGGAATCAACCTGAAACTGCAGGTGTGTAAACAGTATAGTACAGGTCATATATTTCCGTGAAGATTTTTTCCCCAAAACCCCATTGGGGGGGGGGGGGGGGGGACCGTCAACAAATTGAAAAAGAATGAATATCTTTTGGATAACCCTGTAAAAACTAATGTAACAAAAGTGTTCAAACTCGAGATTATTAATAAGTGTCTTATTGTAATAAACTGTGTTCATTTTTATGAGGATATCATTTATACTCGTCGAGAAATTAAGGTTTTTATAAAAACAGTCCCAAATTTCACCAAGTTTTTTGCTTATAATTTGCAGAGTTCTTAATATAAAAAAAAAAGAGTTCTTTTCAGAAAATATGACAAACAGCATTGTACACAATACTCTGCAATCAGAATTATAAAATAATAAAAATTGGATGAAAAATGAGCATGTTTACTAAAAATTGTTTAACAGATAAGGGGTTGTATCAAATATCTGTTGATTAGTGCCAAGATAGCGTACACAATATTGCATGTACTACTATATTTGGATACAACCCCTCATCTTTTTGGAAACAATGGATTTCGAGCTTATTCTATCCACGATAATTTTCAGAATTTTCAAGCTATGATTTTGAGACTTTCACAAAAGTTGCTCGATATACTTAGCTAATACATTATGCATATTACATTTTGATTGCATTTGCGCATGTGCAGTGAAACACTTTTTAGTAAACCTGCTCATTTTTCATCCAATTTTTATTATTTTTTAATTCTCATTATAGAGTATTGTGTACAATGCTGTTTGTCATATTTTCTGAAAATAACTTTTTTTATATTAAGACCTCTGCAAATTATAAGCAAAAAACTTGGCGAAATTTGGGACTGATTTTATAAAAACCTTCATTTCTCTACTACTATACATGCTATCCTCATAAAAATGAACACAGTATATTACAATAAGACACTTATTAATAATCTCGAGTTTGAACGCTTTTGCTACATTAGTTTTTACAGGGTTATCCAAAAGATATTTGTTCTTTTTCAGGATTTCCTTTATCCTGAAGCTCCAGGTGTGTAAACAGAATAGTACAGGTCATAAATTTCAGTGAGGATTTTTTCCTGAACCCCATAGGGGACCATCAACAAATTGAAAAAGAACGAATATCTTTTGGATAACCCTGTAAAAACTATTGTAGCAAAAGCGTTCAAACTGGAGATTATGATTAAGTGGCTTATTGTAATAAACTGTATTCATTTTTAGGAGGATAGCATGTATTCTCATAGAGATATTAATTTTTTATAAAAACAGTCCCGAATTTCGCAAAGTTTTCTGCTTCTAATAAGCTAAGTATTATAGAGCAACTTATGTGAAAGTCTCAAAATCATAGTTTGAAAATTATCGTCGATAGAATAAGCTCGAAATCCGTTGTTCCCAAAAAGATGAGGGGTTGTATCAAATATCTGTTGACTAGTGCCAAGATAGCATACACAATATTGCATGTACTACGTTAACACAAAGAAGCTATTTATCTATTTTTATATACAAACAGAAGTAATTTGTATAAAAAAAAGTTATATATATATATACTATATGATTATATAGATAAATACATATATAAAAAAGAATAAAAGTTCACCAGGTTTGTTTATATAGCTATTTATGACATTTGGTAACAAATCTCATTTTCTGAAGCTTGAAATGCAGCAAGCATTAAAAAAAAAAAGAAAAAAAAAAAAAGAGCAAAAGCCAATATAACAGAAAAGGGTATAATCTTACAGTTTGGCAACAGTTTTTTGGTCAACGGGATAATCAAATAGTGCCCAGAAAAGTACCAATTTGGAAATTTAAATGTCAAACTAGAGTTATTAAGAATAGTGCGTCATTTTTATTTCTAGTATAACAACTGCAGCAACACTATTTATTGCCTTTTGCAATTTTTTTTTTCATTTTTATCGATCTTCAGAGCTTTGGTAATGATATCTGATATCACAGATTCAGGGTGGTGGGTACTACTTACACCTTGCTTTCAGTGGCTCTGTATAAAAGTCTGGTACTTTTATGTTAGCTGGGTACAAATTTTTTTTCTCACATTTTTTTCTCTCACCAATAGTAGTAGCTTTTAGTTTTCGTGTGTGAAGGTGTTATATTCTCGTTTGTGGTGCTATTTCTTTCTTGTATTTTAAATGAAATAAGTGAAAGCATATATTTTAAAGAAAAGTTGTGTGTTTTAAATAAAATGAGAGAAAGGTTTATATTTTAATTAAAATGAATGCAGTACGAATAATGATGGTGGTAATAATATTTGACTATTTAAAATTGCATCAATTCCTTTTTCTCGAAAATAATAAAAGGATAATAATATAGTTTAAATAAGATAGTATTTTTTCCATTGGTTTTTTTTTTTTGTTAAATATAAGAGTGTTCATAGACAATTTGCATGCAAAGTAGGTATCTTATTTAACATACTAGAGATATCCATTATTAATGTTTCTTTAAAATACATTTATTGGATATTTTGGTACTTTCTTGTTAAAGCAGCCCCCACTATTATAATTATGCCAAGGTCACAGTTAAAGTTTCGACAATCTCCTATATATGCCACATCGGTGTTGAATTCAGACACTTTCTCTGGGAGGGATGTCTATGGCTCCGGGTGAGAGGGGGGGCATTATAGAGTTCCAGATGGCAGGGGGCATCTTATTGCTCTTGTGGGAGTGCCTCCCCCAGGCTACCTCCTGAATTCAACAATGTGCCATATATATTTGACGATTCATCCTTAGGAATTGCTATATGAAGGAAGTACCTATATTTTTGTGGTAATAAAAGATGGGTGGAATTATTAATTCTGGGTAACTCTGATAATTAAATAAGTAAGAGAAGTCCTGAAATTTTTAGAAAATATGCCTCAGATCAAATTAACATTGATTGAACCAGAAATTTTACTTAATAAATGAAAGCAAATATATAGGGGAAGACAGTGTACAATGAAACATTACTTGTAAAATCAGTCAAATTTGTCACAGAGAGTTACAGTTTATATACATGGTATACAACTATATGTTCCAGTTACTGATGTGATTTGGATACATTCACACTTCTACAACATTAGCAATAGAAGATTATTGGTTTTACACTACTGAAAGTAAGTTTCTTTACTAAAAGTAATTTTGTCTCTTTGTCGTTGTTGTTATATGTAATAATTATTTTTTCTATACATTGTTATCTTTGGATTGTTGTCTTCATATTTCCAAAACCAAAATAAATAAAAATAAATGTTAGAAGTTTGTAAATAAATTTTTACTTAGTAACCTCAGTGTGGGGGTACACTGAGGTTGAAACACTTGCAGACGGGATACAGTGAAACATGTTTCGTTATAGTAATAATACAGTAGTAAATAGAATATATTAGAAGTAAGAGTAAGATAACAGAAAAAAAGGAGTTTTGTTCTAACCAAGCCAGTAAAAAATGCTTTTATTAAGCAATTAAAAAGTAAAAAGAGGAAAAAAGCTAAGAAGGAATTGTTTTCAAAACAAACTCTGCCTGCTACAGAGTCTGAAGAAGATTGTGATTCTCGTATGTATGTATCAAATATTTGAAAATTCATTTGATACAGTAGACTCCCTCAAATCCGCACAGCTTGGGACCAGAGGTTGTACAGATTTTAGAATTTTGCGGATTTCTGGTCATTGATTTGTTTACATTTTTGAAACATTAATTTGATTGGTAGTTCAGCAAGGGAAATTATAATGAATGCTTACAATAAACTAAAACATTAAAATAATTTATTAGTTTAAACATAAGTAATTATTAAAAGAATTATGCAAAATAAAAATATAGAAAAATATTAAATTATTACCGATGAAATCGATTCAATTCGATTCCAAAAGTCCTGTGCTGCCATCTACTGGTAAAGCGATCGTGAGATCGATACCTTATCATATATTCTAATTTATATCAAAATCAAAAGTAATGTAAATTTATTTAGTAATAAATCGGCTGTAATAACCAAAAGAGAATGATTAACAAAAAATTTAGTAAAAAAAACATTGCGGTAGTCGCTGATTTCGGCGCCATCTTGAATTTTGTTCCGGCAACTTAACTGTAAATTTCATTGTTTACATCTGAAAAAATATGCGGATTTTAGGCGTTCACGGATTTAAGGGAGTCTACTGTATTAAAAAAGTTTTGAAATGGTGACGACGTGCAAACTGGAGGTCTGCATGGGCCCGGCAGAATAAAGGCAAATTTTCAAACAAGCTAGGCCAGCAGAATTAGGACAATTTTTTCAACGGGCCGGGCCGATAAAAAATTTAAATGGGCCTACCAGCTCGATATAAAAATTTAAACAAAGTTAATAAAATATGAGCCATTTTCAATGAATATGACTTTCGCAAGAATAAGTATAAATGTACGTCACAAGCCGATGCTAGTTTGACAACATGAATACAGAAATATAATGTCCAGCGTAGAGATCGGCATCTGACAGTTACTAGGTGTCTGAGGCTGGGCTTAATTTTTTCAGCAGACTCGTGTCGCACAGATATCAGATTTTCATTTTTTTTCTACATAGTAGAGCCGGACCGAAACTGGACTTCATTTTTCTCAGGATGTGTAAGGCGGGCACCATGTATTGTAAAAAAAATTGGTACTTACGTATTAAAGCCACCGCAGCTATAATAAGTATATATATATACATAAATATACACATATATAGGTACTTTTCAGTTAGCCAGGTGCCAGTATTATATATACGCATATATATATATGTATATAAATATATATTTATGTACATATATATGTGTATGAATATATATGTATATATATGTGTATGTATAACACTGGTGCCTGGCTAACCAAAAAGTACCCATATATATATATATATATATATATATATATATATACATAAATATACACATATTTATATATATATACATAAATATACACATATTTATATATATAAGCTGCAGTGGCGTTAATACGTAAATACCAAAAAATTACTTGCGATAATGAGCTTCTCTTAACGGAATCTTTGGAAATACACCTTAAAGTTTCTCCCAAATTCAATGCTCAACAATGCAAGCTTTCTGACACGTTTTTAACTGTAAAGGCATAAAATTGACAGGCCTGATTATTAAAGGGATTTGGAATCTAATAACGTTTTCCATTTTTGATAAATAAAATATGGTACTTCTTAGTCATCCCGTCGACCAAATTACTGTCGCCAAATTGTAAGATTAAATGCCAATAATGGTTGCCCTTAATTAATTAATTGTAAGATTAAATGCCAATAATGGCCAATAAAACCATTAATTCAACGTTTTATTTGCATTTTTTATTAATGTTTTACGAATTTATTTGTTCTTTCGTTATTTAAAATAAAAATTATGTCAATGTGTATAATTTGGCCAGTGGTTTGGTGGTTTATATAATTTGGCAAAATTGGTCGACGAGATAACTAAGAAATACCTAAAATACTTATTGAGATATAAGAGATTCTTGTCACGTGACTGCAGGTTTTTCCCCTTTCCCATGCTATCGCTTCTGGAAAATTTGATTCAAAGCACTTACTTTGCCAGTACTTTCTCAAAGATGTATTGCTTTTATCAAAAAATGGATAATGCCCTTCTATTACATAGTTTCTGAATAAGAATACCTGCCAATCTTATGTGTTTCCGAAAAGAAGTAAATTCAGAAAGTAGCTCTTTTAGATTTGAGGAAAGCCTTAATAAATGACAGAGAAATATTTTCACAACACTAATTTTTATTATACTACAGCTTCAAAAGTTATGATGTTTTTAACCCTCCTTTTCTTCTAAGCCACATTAATTTTTTAATGAATACTTATTTGAATGTTGAAATGTCTAAGAATCGAAGTAATTGTTTATGTTGCTATTGTGCATTTTCTGTCTTGCGAACACATAAGAATTTTAAAATTTACTGTAAAATTATTTCATAAATATGTACAAAAAATAGGAACCAAGATATTATATATATATATTCAAGCTAATTTGCTTCTCAATTAAGATATTTGCTCAGTTAAGATTCCCAATTAAAAACATGATTTACTTTCAATATTTATTATCCTGATATCCTTCAAGGACTGAAACTGAATATGATATTATAGATATAATGACAAATTAAAACTGAAATAAGCAAACATTTTTTCTTTTTTTTTTAATTGAGGTTTCAATATATTTTAAATGTTACAACTAATAGATAAGAATATTTAAATCTTTATTTAAATATATTATTACAGACTTGTCCTTTAATATACACAATGAATAACAGATATAATGAAATGAATTAAAAAAATGCATATAAACAAATATTATTTATTGCAGCAATACATGCATGATGCATTTACTAAAAGTTGTTGAATTCCAGTTGAAAAAAGAAATCCTTATTTCAAGTGTCACGTTATGGCTAAGAAAGCATTCCAGATATAGATTTAGTTTCAAATTAAAAGAAAACATCTATTAAATCATACTGCAGGGGACAAGTTTATCTGCGGTATAACAAAAATCTTGACTGTACTAGATGAAAATCACGAGTGCAAAACCAACAAAATTTTAATTTTTGAAATTCGATAATAACGCCACACTCAAATGTGCAAAATAAAAACAATAAATCACAAAACTCCTGAACGGAACGGCATGGATGATAATTTCATGAAATTTGCAATCATATCTTGATAAATTTGGCAATCCACTTTCCTTTAATTATTTCATTTTAAAAAGCACTATACTAACTAAATCGTGAGAATCTTAATAATAAATTTCGCCACATAACATTAAATCCGATGTGTAAATTGTAAATAAAACGCTATGTTTATTTCAGAAAATCAAGGAACGTCTCAGCCATATATGTTTACTGTTTTGCTGTCTTGTCAAATAACCCTACCCCAAGCCGTTCAGCAACGAACCACCCCGAAGAACCCTGGCTTTCACTCGGGGTAAAAGGGCTGTAGCACCTCACGTGACAGGGTAGCCCTCTAGGGTGAAAGGGTAGCGTCGCTGAACGCAGCCATAGTGTTGAGATCCAGTTAAATTTTTCGCTGTTAGCGAAACAAGATTGACCAATCAGAAACCTGCATTTTTGCGAACTGCAAAAAGTTCGCAAAAATGAAGGCCTCTTGATCAATCTCGTTTAACGGAAATCCACCTGCATTCCGGCCCTGATTGGTCAATCTTGCTCTCGATCTTGCTTTGCAATCTTGCATTTATTGTGAATCCCACACAGTTTTCTAACAAAATTAGTAACGTGACCATGACTGATTGTTTGAAAGATTTCAGCCGGTTGTAAACACATGGCGGTAAACTTTGATGGAAATTGTATATAAATCAGTGACGTAAATAAACAAGCTCATCATGACATCGGAAAACGTTGTATTAAATTTGAGTAAGCAAGAAATAAATATTGTATTTTTGATGTAGATTAAAAGATCTGAAATACAGAATAATTAGACTACAGAGGAAATGTTTGTTTACCTCCTGAGTTCTCTTTTATAAAACTTCTGAAGGCTCTTTAATTTCGTGTTAAACTTTATTTTACAATACTGAATCTTAGTTCAGCATGCATAAATGTAAACATTCTTCTAATTTACACAGCTTTAGTAATGTTTCTTTACTTTATAAGTATAATAAAGACCCTTGCATCAGGATTTTTTATATTTAGCTAGGGAATGACACTGTAAACAAACATTTCCAACTTCATTTTAGGTCAAATTAAAGGTTGTCAAATCGCCTTTATTATCGTTATCGCTTTGAATGTGCAAATTGTCTCTGTTTTGATTTGCAAATAGTTATTTTCTAGGTCAGTGAGCTATCAAAATCCCCGTTACTTTGAGAAATGAATTTTGAAAGATTGACAGTCTACTTCCAAAGGCATCCTGCCAAAATTGTTTCCACTGTCATCTCTTTATTAATATCAGCGATCATTTTTGGAAAAATTTTGGTCCTTTAAAACACCGTTCACATTTTTTTTCTTTTTTTAAATCTTAAGACAGGACCCTTCACAACAAAAGTTTTTATCCCAAAACAGGACCCTTCACAAAACTCTTTATCCTAAAATAGGATCCTTCACAAAATTCTTTCTTATAAATAAACTTTTCTCGGAATTTTTCCACCTTCAAATTGAATTTTTCACGAATTTAATCACTGAAAAATAAAATCTGACCAGTAACAAAACAGCTGAATTGACCAAAGAACATATTACTTAGCTTTTTTATATATAAAGGATAGAGCCTGAATGTAATGATAATTTCAAATTCACAAAACTATGACTAGAATTTTCACGAAATAAGAAAAATTCACAATTGCACAAAAACATGACCCCAAGAGAAAAGTCTGGACAGATCCTGAATATAAACACTTTTGCATTCTAGTTTATAAACTTTTAAAAAAATTGTTATAAAGCCCTCTAATTTCAACCTTATTCATTACAAGCTACCATTGAAAGGAAAATAAAATGAATGGAAATGGCAAGGTTTTTTAAAATAACTTATTTTAAAACTGAAGACTATTTAATGCAAGAAGGAATATATATGAGATCTTATATCCCCCCCTCCCCCCTTCTTTTTATTTATCTGCTATGATAAAAGATGCTTTGTTTATGATGTGCCCTCTTTAGGGATTTTAAGTGAGTTTGGTTTTGTTTTGAGGTGATGACCTTTTTTTTGAGGCAAATGTATTATTTATGTAATTTACAAAGTGACTAAATGATGTTGATAAATGTTCATATGATGAATCTGTGTAACATTTTTTATTTATTAGTTACAAATTAGAGTAAAAGGTGGAAGGATTTGGCAAATGTTTCAATTTTAGAAATTTTCTGATCAGGTGCACCATTTCTTACAAATGCATTGTATTCTTTTATCTGGGGTTATATATATTTTTTGGTATTACTTAGTTATCCTGTCGACCAATTTCGCCAAATTATACAAATTGACATAACTTTTATTTTAAATAACGAAAGAACAAATAAATTAGTATAACATTAATAAAAATACGAATAAAAATCACTTGATGACGTAAACATGTGTAACTTGCTTAAAGTCAAGTGAATGTGACATTTATGATCAACCATTATTGGTATTATTTAATCTTATAGTTTGGCGATAGATTTTTGGTCGACGGGATAACTAAGTAGTACCTATATTTTTAAATAAGAGAGAATTTCCTTCAGGGTTGTAGTGGGTAGCTGCCCGGGTACCCGCCTAGCTGCATGCCCGGGCTGGGTTTTTTATAAAAAACCCAGTTTTACCAGTGTTACCATGTTTTTTAAGAATATTTCTGGAAAGGAACAAATGATGTATTTGTTGTTCATGGTTATTTTGTTTTATTTATTCATTTCTTTGAATCTTAGAAAATATATTTGTACTAATTTATTTGCACTTTTAGATTGGGAACCTTATAATTTTAAAACGTTTTAGCTTTTAATTTAAAACGTAAATTTAAACTTTTCAGTTAGCTTCAAGAGTATTATATTTATTAAATTATTTTATGTACTTTTTACTGCTGAATCCGAAAATGACCTCCAATTTTAACCATCACGTAAGGAAAATTAAATAAATGTTTTACATCTGTTTTATAGTATCAGATTTTTGCTATATTTTAACTTTGACTTTTACAATTTGCAAAAAAATTATAACGTGATGGTTAAAAATGAAGGTCATTTTCAGATTCAGTGCTAAAAAGTACATAAAAATCAATTATCAAAAATTTAAAAACTCAGCCGTCTCCTCTATTTTATAGTATTTGATTTTTGTTATTTTTTAACTTTGACAATTTATGATTTGCAAAACATCCTGAGATGATGGTTAAAAATTAAGGTAATTCTCAGATTCAGTGCTAAAAAATACATAAAAGTTAAAAACACAACCATCGCAATCTTGTGTTATCTAATCTAAAACTTTTTCTTAAACTTCTTGGCAGTAATCTATCCGAAATTTTTTGTGTTATCCAATATCCTGTAAAATAAATATGAATGGTAACCACCGAAAATCATAATAATATTAGATTGTCATCAGATTTACATCAGTATACATGTAAAATTTAAACTCGATTGGATATTTGAAACTTGAAAGTGAGTTAAATTTCGACTACAAATTTTGAACTGGGAAAACATACATACGATCGTTGAAGTTAAATAAAATAACATAATATTTGTTAAGAAATCATGAAAAGAAATAGTCTCAAATCCTTATAAAATAAAACACATGTTAAAATACAATAATTTTAGCCAATCTGAAACTTAATAAAAGTTAACTCAATCATAACACTTTACTATTTTTTTTCAAAGCGCTGATACACATGAAAAGTTCTTTGAATACTTTAGCACTTAGGGTATGACCCCTCAAAGCATGGCCAAACTCATTTGTGTTCAGATGCAGAAAAGTGATATAAGTCATGCATTTTTAAAGTTTCATAACTCAGTCAATTTTAGTGTTATATGAATGGGACTTTTTTTGGTCTGTCTTGTCAGCGTAATAGGAAAATTTTACTAAATATAACTTATAGCACCGGAGGCTGTATAAACACTTAAATTTTGTAATTTTTTAAGAAATGTTTTTATTGACCCAAATCGCTTTTAAAATATTTCTTTGCCTCAAATGAAAACACTTTTGTAATATTTAAACAATATATGTATGACTAACAGTTTAGGAATTAGCCATTGGACACTGTTGAGAGTGGACACCCTGTGGAACAGATGTCATATTCGCCCCATATTGGCGCGATTTTTTTCGGTTGCCAATTTGGTGAAAACATCAACAGCATAAACAACATAATCCAGGTTACCACATCAAGCCCTTTGGCGCAAGTTAAGTACCCGTTGCCTATACGATATTGGCGACAGAAAAAAATCGCGCCAATATGGGGCGAATATGACATCTGTACCCACCCTGTATATACATAAGAAACATTTTTGTTGTAAGATATTTTTTATCAACATTTGCTAATCTTATGATAATTTCAAAGGAGCAAGTTTTTTTTTAAAGTTATATTTATATTTTATTATTAAATAACACACAATTGATAGTTTTGCAATTTAAAATTTGTTTGTTATTTAAATTTAAGAGGTCATAATGTATTTTAAGAACAGAGGAAAATATTGAGATCCTTATTAAGACTATGAAGTCATTCCCATCTATTAAACTATGAAGTGTTTGTTTACAAAGATTGTATTTGAGATCAGGATTGCCTCTTGTTTCGGCAATCAAATTTCTTGCGTTTTCCTAAGCAAAAAATTAAATTTTCCCTGAGTAATTCCTCTGAGAATTTTCAAAATTTTAACGGATAAATTTTGTAAAGTACCAAAATTTAGTAGCCAATTTACCCGGGGAAAATTGCCCATTTAACCCGGGTTTTTTAATAAAACCCGCCCGGGCTGGGTTTTTAACAAACAACCCGGGTTTTTTACAACCCTGATTTCCTTATAGACAGGTTCTGTTTTCACAGGTTTTACTGCATAAGGTTTAGCAGAGGTCTCTCCAGATTCAGACTGTTTTTGGGAAAATTGTAAACTTTTATTTTTATACTTGTGAAAAATCTAATCATAATTGCATGAATTTGAAATTATTGTTATATTCAAGTTTCTGTTTAAATAATTGAATTTTAGCAATGTCCCGTTTTATGAACCTCATATGTCAAATACATTAAATTTAAATAATATAAATTTACATGTAGTATAATATATGTATATAATATATATAAAGTAAATGTGCCAGTAATGGACACCCCTTGATGTTTTTGGTTCATAAAAAAAAAAAATAGTAATAATAATAAATATTTAGAGCTTTAATTATTTTTTTTTATAATCCCCCCTTGCATGTTTTATAAAACTGGGTTATTGTTGACACTTTTAATCAAACCAATCAGGAAGCAGAAAATAATTTTTCAAAGATTTACTGTTTTTCTGGGAAAATCTTAATGAAGAGGCTAAGAGCTGGCTTCGTTTAATTAATTTATACATTACTTATTTTTCTTGCAAAATTTGAATGTTTTTGTTTGAGTAGCAATAGAACTACTATATACTAACTTTATATACTAACGGCCATTTACAAAATTTAATTTATTTTTAAGGTTTTACGAGGGGGTGTCCATTACCGGGATGGTTAATTAGTCATTTTCCAGTAATGGACACCCCATGTAGACATTGCTAAAAATGCAATTTCAGTAATGTTTATAGTGCATAAAATGTTTTGTTTAACTGCAAACCCAAATAATTAAATTTAATTTTTAAATGATACTTACCAAAATGTAATAACACCAAAACTTTTATAAATAGCTGCTTTTAAATTGTTTTATATGATTAATAAAACTTCAATATTTTATTCATTTTTTTTTTTTTTTTTTTTAACGTATATGCACCTTGCATATTTTATAATCTGGCAATCAAACCAGTCAGGAAGCAGAAAATATCGTTTTAAGAGCACAGTCAAAGAGGGGCTCATAGGGCTTTAATCATTCTCCGTTTAAATAAAAACAATTAAGTTACAGAAGCTATTAAAAATCTATTTTCTGTCTTAAATGTTTCCTTATTCACTTCTGACAAAAAAATGTAATATTAATTAGTGATTCACCAAATTTGTGATTTTGGCCGAATACCGAATATTCGGCTTGTCGAATACTTTTATATCTCAAAGTTTAAAGATATTAAAATGTTAAATTTTAAAACAATTTTACATAATATTTAAAACAGAAACTTTTATTCTAATAAACAAGAGATTTTTTTCAAGAAAACTTTATGCTGAAAAAAATCTGCTTTGTGTTATTTAAGAAGATAATTATAAAAAAAAATTTAATTAATAAAATTTTTAATTTCATGGCTTCTGAGAATTAAAACGAATGAATAATATTTTCTTAAATTCTAAAACAAACATTTTAAAATCAAAGAGAGATTGTGAAAAAATTGGAAGAAAAATTGTACAGGATCATATATTTGCTTGTCAGGAAGAGACTAAAGGAAAAGTTAATAAATAATACAATTGATTCAAATTTTATATGGTGACAACTTAGTAAGAATAACTGTTCTATTCCCTTTGATTAAGCAAGGAAGTTTTTAAATGCATCCTAGATCGGTGTCTGGAGTGGGCAATCATTTTCAGAGATTGTAAACGTTGTTCTTAAAATCTTAGCAAGAAACAGATTATTTACTGGAAATGTTGAGGAATTTGCATTTGTACATAATTAATTAATTTCTATGAAAATCTCCATGATTAGCTAATTTTCTTAAATAATACTTAACAAACAGCAAATAAATAATGTAAAAACATTCTCTTTTATTTAAATATGATTGTGTTTCTAATTATTCTGAATATCTTTATAAGTTGACTGTTAAACGTAGAAATTGTATAAGGTTTTAAAAGTTTTTTTAAGTATTCGGTTCTGCCGAATATTTCGATATTCAGCCAAACCGAATATTCGGCATGCCGAATAATTTGCTATTCGGCATACCGAATAGTTTGATATTCGGCCAAACCGAATATTCGGTAACATGGCTGAATAGGCCAAATACCGAATAGATGTCGAATATTCGGTGCATCTCTAATATTAATGAAAGTTACAGGTAATATTCTTGAAACTAGTAAATCTACAGATCAATGGCCTCAAACATCAGTTCTACAGTTTTATTTTGAAATTATTTTATTTATAGTATTTAAAATATTCAACTCACAATATCATTTCTTTCATATTTGTAATATTAATTATTATAAATGATATATCAAGTGGTCTCTGGAAGATTAATCTTTAAAAATAGTGAGACAAAACTAAACACTAATATTCCAAAACTTTTTTTGGTACTTTTCGATTAGCCGGGCGCCAGTGTCATATATACATATATATGTATATATAAATGTATGTATATATAGATATATATTTACATATATCTATATGCGTTTATATACAATATATGTATATGTATATATATGTATAGTTACATATATGTATGTATATAAATATGTATATAAAACACTGGCGCCCGGCTAACCGAAAAGTACCCTTTTTTTAAAATTGCCTTTTAAACCCTCCACTGTTTCAATAATTTGATAGCCGTAATTGCCTGGTATTTAGTATTTTAAACTATCCATCTAAAATAATTAAAACATCGATCTTCTAATATTTACAATAATTGATGTAAACAGAAACAGTAAACGATTATCACAAATATTTTATTAATTACTGGTATCCTAATTGTTAAATTTATTTTAAAATAACTATTTTGTTTCATTAGTATGTATTCATTAAATTCTGCTTCTAAATACAGTCATTAAAACAATTATATTATTACTTTTTATGGGGTGTCCATTACTGGGCTTTTGGGTGTTTTGATATATTTCTGTTATATAAAATTAAATTTCGATTCGTATTGGGAAATGAAACTGAGACAATTAATTCAGAACAACCATTGAAAGATAAACTGTAATTTAGATAATCATTTATAGATCTATATAGGATGATTATTTATATCATTATACAGCATTATTAGAAAAGAATCTTCGGATTTTGGATTGAGTCTAAACTGTACTACAGGTTAGGGAATAAAAAATAAGACAAGCTTACATTTATGTTAAAATTCTTCAATTTAAAAAAAAGCTATTTTGTTTTTAAAATTCACATAAAACTTTCTTGATACTTGATACAAATCGTATAGTTTATATACATATATAGGTGTATAAAGAAAATTGTTTCTGTTTTCAATTAGTATATCTTCAATTTTGTTCTAAGTTAAAAAAAAAAAAAAAAAAAAAAAAAAAAAAAGAGGAGATGCATTTTAGAATACTATTGTTTAATTTTTTATGTTAATGTCAATATGTTTTAGTTTCTAATTTATATTATGCTTGAAAATATTCATTATCAGCAGCAGGGTTGGCAAGTGTCTGCCAGAGTAGTTAAAACCAGTGGTTGTAACCGGTTAAAACCGGCATGGCAGAAACTAGTTTCTGCCAGTAAGTGGCAAAAACTGGCAGAAACTAAGAAATAATATTAATAAGAACTTTAATGTGCAATGATTAATAATTCACACAATCACATATGTATTTGATATGTAAACAATTAAGTTAAAATTTAAAATTAAAGATTATGAATGTTATTCAAAGTTGCAAAAAAATTTCAAAAAAATCATATAAATATACTTTGTTTATATAATACTAATTTTCTTTCACTTGAAAAACAGAAATTTTCATAATGGTAGTCTGATGCTGTACAAGTTTAACTATTAATATTACTAGGGGGTCGAACCCGAGCTCCTCGGGTTACAGAGTATAGGTAAAAACAATTCTTTTTTTTCTTTTTTTTAACTCTAATTATTATTTTTTTACATGTAATATATATTTTAGATTGTCCACTAACATAAAAAAGAATTTTTATATGAAAAATATCAATTATGCAATCAAATAAAGTTTTAAAATTTATTAAAAGCGTTACTTTCACATGCCAGGAGTTCTTAGCCTAAGATTTTGCGACTTAAGGCAGTCTTTCCGAACATTTCAGTGCTTTAAGTGCGTTTTTCAATCCCATGTTTGTTAAATTTGTTTCTTATTTACATTACTTTATTTATTTTTCTATAGAGGAAGTTTTAATTTTGTTATGGGACATCAGACGGAAACAAATGCTGACATTTTTATATTGTTTTAAAGGCAAGTGGATTAATATTTCATAATCGAGCTACACGTGATAGAGATACATTTAAAAATAATTCATGCTTGAAAATCTCCCTCTCTCTCTCTCTCTCTCTATATATATATATATATATATATATTACGCTATCGCACGTGGCACAGAAATCTCAATTATTTGTTAATTGTTTAATGGCAACCCCGAATGAAACTCATCTCATTGGTTATTGTGTAATAGTTTTCAAAAGGGAATAACAATAAATAAAAAAAAGTTCAATTAATAACTATAGAAAAAACAATTTATATAATTAAAAAAAAGTAAATAAACAATTTATTAATAAATAAACAACAACATCCGGGTTACCATATCAAGCAAAATAACGACACTTTGGCGCCAGTTAAGTACCCCGGTGCGTATATGACATTGGCGTCAGAAAAAAATCGCCGCAACGTGGTACGTATATGACATCTGTGCCGTCTTTTACTTATTTATTTATTTATTTATCGAACAACAAACATACGACTTCATCTCATTTAAAATACAATAAATAAATAAATAAATAAAGGTACTTTTCCAGTATAGGTACTTGGCGAAATAGAGAAAAGGTCCATGGCGAGGAAAGAAATTTGGCAACATACTTTCTGGCAACCTGTTTAATCAAAATATTTTTTTCGAATAAAACTACATAAAAGTTGCCATGATCAGAAAGAGTTTGTACTTTAATGTTAGCTGGGTGCAATTCTCGCCAATGGCATTTTTTAACTCGCCAGCACATTTTTTTATTTTTCGAGGGGTAAATTAAAACAATGCTTTGATGTTGAAATTAAATAGTTTATGGTATTATTTATTCTTTTTCTTTTTTAAAGATTTTCTTTTTAAGTGAAAGTCATGAATTTTAGACGTTTCAGTTTTAAATTAAAGGTATCCATTTTAAATAAAATGAGTGAAAGGATTATATTTTAATCATGAAATATGAAAAACGGGTACAATGTTTGGCGATTTATCACCTGTGCCCCACTAACATAAAAATACCGAGTTCTTGATTTCTCTATCAGAATCTTCCTCTTTGGCGAAGATCGAGCAAGTAAATTAAATTATGAATAAAAGTAACATGATACAATGGGATTACATGACATTATACCTAGGATACATTTAAGGGAGACCAAACTGGTCGCCACGGGCGAATAGTTATTTTAAAAACCACAATAACTCAGTCAATTAAGATACAATTTTCAAACAAATTGCATTTGAAAGTAGGTTTTTTTCTCTATTTGACGGCGTAAAAATTGAAAATGCGCGATATTTAGAAATTAAAAAAATCGCTGACATAGCAAGCATTTTAATTTTTTTTTCAGGTTTTATGGGAAAATGACAACAAAATATACAGTATCTCCTATTTTCGACTATTTTCCGTTTACTTTCAATGACTTTCAATAGAAATGGGGTTCTTTTGTTCTTTGTTGCCACAATTAGAAAAATGATATTAAAAACTACAAAAAAATTAATATCTCAAAAATAAATTGAGATACAGCTTTCAAACAAATTGCATTTAAAAGAGCATTTTTTTCCTCATACAACGGTGTAAAAATTTAAAATGTGCGACGTTTAGAAGTTTAAAAATTTGCAGTAAAGAAAATTGCAAAACCAAAATTTTATTTTAAATTTCAAAGTGTTGCCATTCGCAAAATGACGTATGCATTACGCACAGATATGTTTGTCCTTTATAATATAGATTGTTTAGAGTTGAATTTCTATTTAAAAGTAAAAAAAAGGAAATTTACAAAAAATTCTGTTATATTTTAACAAATGTGTTTTTCAGAGTATTTTTAAATAAATAATGCAATGCAATAACTTAAAGATTATGATTCTTGTGAAAACATATAAGTAAATAACTGAAGCACAATAAATAACAGAAAAAAAAAAATTAATGAACTATCTTGTACAATTATTTTATAATATTGAAAGAACAAAATTGCCACTCAAATATACTATTATTATTACTTTTTCCGCAGAACATTCCATAGCACAGGACAAAATTTGGTTGTCTTTCTGAACACAGGCTGTTTTTTAATTTGTTCTGAATAAAATAAAAGCTCAAAAATATTCTTTCAAGACTGTCAATGTACATATGTCAATTTTGATCCCATATACTTAGGATGAAGTAATTAAGCTAGCATATGGTAGTCGGTTATTACTGTATTAAATCTTCTTTGATCCTTTGTATTTGTTTGTGTTGTAAGTGCAAAATGTGGTTGGAATATTTTCAACTAACAGTCTTAAATTGGAAAAAAAAAAAAAAAAAAAGTCAGATTTGTTCCTTTGAATACTGTATTTAAATGAAATGTTTTTTAAATCCATGCACTTACTAGATCCACATATAGCTGCAACATTTCTATGAGAGATATTTTTTTACTGTTATTATTAATTATGTTTAATTACAGAAAGGTATTCTGAGTGAGTATTGATTATTTTTCTTTTCTTTTCATTGTTTAATTTAAAATAAGTATTGGATATAGTTTTCTATTTGATTTTTAAACTGAAATTTTAAAATACTCTAATAATTGTTTACATATAAAAGTATACAATCATATTATAACAAAAATTTTATCTGTTATATAACTCATTTTTTCTAATACAAATCTATTTATTTTTTAATTAAAACTACCCACAATATTTCATTTGTTATTTATACTGAAAAAAAATGTACTTAAGGATTTTAATACTACTAAAAAAATCTCAGATTATGTATGAAATGTGTTTATGCCAGTTGTTGCCAATTTCTGCCGGTTATAACCACTTTCTGCCATTGGCAGGGCAGAAACCAATTTCTGCCGGCAAAAAGCCAGCCCTGATCAGCAGTCAGTTGACTGTTTTGAAAATATCTGATATATCGAAAATATCGGATATATATCAAAATATCAGATATTTTTGATATTGTCGAAAATATCATGATATTTACAAACCGTGTTCAGAAGCAATGTTGCATTATTTCTGTGAACGGAGTAACTGGCATTTTGTGCGAAGAGGTCACAATATTAAGGATTGGGCTGTTTCTAAATTCATTGACAAAATAATTGATAAGATTTCACCCCTTCTTATCATGGATTTTTAGCTTTATTTTTTAACCAAAAGAATTATTCTTTAATATGAATTAATTTTTAATTTAAATGGTAATTATTTTAAAACTACTGTTTTTAATTCATATCATTAAAATAATATAACACGTTATTTTATTAAACATTAAATTTATTTGCAGAAAGTTTTTGACCCAATATTTATGTGCACAGAAAGTTTTTGGTTTTATACAAGTCTGAACATCTCCTTAGTTTACTACACAGGAAGTCATTCGGTCAAATAATTTGGGAAAATGTAAAGGTTTAAATTTTTATCATTCCTAACGTTTGTTCATTTGTAATTGTAGCAAAACAGATTGATATCTATATATAGTAAAAGGCAGTGTAACGCAGGGCGGGATGAATCCATCTATCTTACCAGTCTCCCAGGAAGAAACTCAAGGGTGAAAGGTTCCATTCTCCCATTGGTTGACAAGAAACAAGAATCTCGCGATTACTTCTCAAGGTTACAAATCCTGATAATTGAGCAGTGCCCGGTAGCAGAAAGTTCGAGACACGTGACGTGCGTCACAGATTTATTTTGGACCTTGCAGATAAATTTGCCAACTTGGAAAAAAAAAGTATTTGTTCGCTGTACAAACTTGAATTTTATCCAAAAATCCCGAAAAAGACGTGAATTTCGTTCCAGGGGCGCAAGAAAAACGCAAATTTCTGTCACAAAATCGCGGAAGAAACTTGAATTTCATCAAAGGATCGCGGAAAAAACACGAATTTAGTCAGACAATCACGGAAAAAATGCAAAGATAAACGGCATATTTCGTCAAAAGATCGCGAAAAACCCCAAATTTCATCAAAAGTGAGTAAGAAAAACACATAATTAGTGCCGGTAGGGGATTTTCGCTCCCTGCCCCCTCCCCCCCTCCCCCCCTCTGTTGTAACCTTTCGGAAATTTTGTTGTGAATTTCAGAATTTTTTCTTTTTTTTTTTTACTCAGAATCACCCCTGATATTAATCAGTAAGAACGCTGTTTATTTTAACTCTCATAATGTTTGTACATAAGAAAATGTAACACGCTACTCCCGCAGACAATTTTCATCCCACTAAATTGCTGTCGCAGACACAACCGTAAATTTCTGCTACTGGGGAGCAGTGGTGGACACTTCTTCCTAACTGAGATTATTTCAAGTATTAAGTTGCAATCATATTAAATTTTCTTTGCGACATGTAAGGAATTTTAATCACGGAAAACAATGATATGATATTTTTTAAAATATCCTTCTTTTCCCTGCAAAAAATTGGTAAAACTGACTTTCTTTTAAAAAAGTAATCAATTTAAATATTTTAGACTTATTATTTTATAACTTATTTTTAAATTACACATTACTTATATTTTCCTTTTCTATATACAGGTGTATGTAAATTTAAACTTAAAGAAAAAAAAATCAAACATATTCCATATTTTAAAAGTAAAAAATTAATATTTATACGAAAAGCTTTGCATCAGGTGGACAGAAGCTTAGGGGATTAGTCGCCCCCCCCCCCCTCCCCGAAATAATATCCTGGCATTTTGTAACTTATTTTTAAATTACACATTGCTTATATTTTCCTTTTCTATAATCAGGTTATGTAAATTTAAACTAAAAAACAAAAACAACAACAACAAAAAAAAAAAAACACATCCCATATTTTAAAAGTAAAAAATTAATATTTATCCGAAAAGTAAAATTAATAATTTTTGATTTATAGCTTTGTAGCAGGAGGGCAGAAGCCTAGGGGATTAGACAGATGGGATTCAACCCGCGATACTTATTTATTAATCAATATACATGTAAAAAAAAAAATTGGAGGGGTGGGGTGGGGTGGGGGGGGGGGCAAACGATAAAAATACAATTTCAAAGTGTTATTAGCTTTGCATCAGGAGGACAGAAGCTTAGGGGATTAGTCGCCCCTCCTCTCCCCAAAATAATATCCTGGCATTTTGTAACTTATTTTTAAATTACACATTACTTATATTTTCTGTTTCTATATACAGGTGTATGTAAATTTAAACTTAAAAAAAAAACAAAAAAAACCATATTTTAAAAGTAAAAAATTAATATTTATACGAAAAGTAAAATTAATAATTTTTGATTTATAGCTTTGCATCAGGAGGACAGAAGCTTAGGGGATTAGACGGATGGGATTCAACTCGCGATACTTATTTATTAATCAATATACATATTTTTTTTTTAAAAGGAGGAAGGAAGGGGGGGGGGGGGAGGGGACGATAAAAATACAATTTCAAAGTGTTATAAAAAAAATAGTATTATTTCAATAGTTGAAGCAGACTGTTTTTATTACGCACTTTTATTGCATATTTATTAAATTTTTCTTTTATTAAGAAATCTTAATTTTGTTATAGTATATTAGCCAGAAAACCTGGTTTACCCAGAAATATTGTAAAAGCTAATTGTGTGCTTATTAGAACATAAACTAACCGAACTTTGCTCATCTAAACGCTTCCATATTGTCAATTATTTTTTTATCAGTTTTTCAAATTTTAAGTGAAAAATACAATTTTTACCCACCGTCCTAGGACGGGTATTTACACTAGTGTGGATAGATTTTTAGGCGTAACTCACAAACTATTTAATGGAATGAGCTATTATTTCAGGGCTTGAAATTCAATTTTCCTGAGGAGGGGAATCTCCCTCCCAACATTTATGAATGGAGGGGAGTTGAGCTGTTTGGGAGGGAGAAAAAAATCCTTAAACCCACTGTTATTTTACATGCTACTTAAAGAATTGCATTAATACAGGAATGACAAAATACCATTGAAGCAATTTAAATCAATGGCTCAGAATAATTATGCAAAATGTTTTTTTATTTAAAAAAGTCAATATTTTATACAGTATATTTTTCAACTTTCAGCCAAATGTAATGGGACCTTAACAGTGGGGTTGATAAATGAATTTCTGAATTTAGATTTTATTCGAATTTGGGCCCTGAATCCTCTTTGGCAAGGTAAACTTGTGACAGACGGCACAAGCACAACATTTATAACTTTGTAAATTATCGGAAACGTTTTTTCTGATATCCTTTTGACGAAGTTTGAGTTTTATTCGCAATCCTCTAATGAAATTTTCGTCTTTTCGACGATCCTTTGTGACAAAGTTGGCAATTTTTTCCGCGAACGATTGATGGAAATGATTCTTTCGACGACCATTTGTCAAAATTCGCTATATTTTCCCACTGTACTATATTTTTTATGTCTGAAATTTCCGGAACCGAATGCCTTAAATTTTCGGAACAGAACCAACCTGAAATCGCCAATCGTTCGCGGAAAATAACGCAATGCTTGTCAATCGATCTCGGGGGAAAAACCATGAATTTCAACGATTTTTCTCGGTAAAAAATTCACAAAATGTGTCAATTGGTCGCTCGAAAACATCATGAAATTCACAAAACCTTCACGGAAGTTAATCGTAATTTCAAAATGCAAAATTTTTCGGGAAAGAGTAAAATTTTTTGGATGGGAGCCTCCCGCCCACGATATTCTTTTAGGCGGGATTTCAAAATTTTGGGAAATTCAAGTCCTGTATTTTCAATTCATATATTAGAAGCTTCTAAAAATCGGTATCTTTTAAGAAATTAATAGGTTACAATTATATATTAATATTATATATAGTAATAAATTATATATTAGAAGGTAAGCAATTTTGGATTAAAGAGAAATACTGAAGATTTCTTAAAATATTAAAGTAGAGTCTACGACAACTACAACCACTGTTCAAAGTTAGCAGTCGTTAGTTGTCAAATGCAACTAAGTTATTGTATTTGATGACTACAAAATTATTCTTGGTCGTCAAATTTGCCGCCTATTTTTTTTTTTTAATGGTTAGCGGGGGGAAAAAAAATAGTGCACCTTTTGATTTCATGTTACGAATTTCAGATGTAGATTCATTATGGTGTTTTTTTAACACTAAATTTAATTGTAATTATCAACATTGAATTAAATTTTGTTTTTGATTTGCTATCAAGTTTTAATTTTGTGTTACATGATTAAGTGCATTTTTCTATTTTCTAAATATTCTTTATATCAGTTTTACAGTTTCTTCAATTTTTATAATCTTGGAGATTAAGAACTTCAATAATTTTAAATAAAAACAAGTGTTTGTGTTTCTCTTAAAAGTAGCATACAATATTACAGTAATGTTGAAAATGAATTTTAAAAATTGCAACTAAAAATTTTAATTTGATGTCTAAGATATTTACTGTAGTCGTCATTCGACGCCTACCTTTTATTTCCCAATTTCCATCAATGGCTACAACTTTAGACTGTGTTAAAAACAATACTTGTGCAATTTAGTAAGTGGAGAAAATAAACACAAAGATTAAAGATGCAGGTTAATCCACTTTAAAAGCATTATATGTAATATAAAAAAGCACTGAGAACGTTCTATTTCTGTTTGGAATATTTTTCCTTATTTTTGTAGTAAAAGTCTAATAGATTTTGAGAGAAAAGAATCCCTACTTTTTTTTTAAACAGATAAATATGCTTCAGATTTCATTCTTGTAATAAAAAAATTCCAGAGAAAATCGGATCCTTTATGAATTTCTCCACTGGATTAGTTGTAAAGTTACTTTCTTCAAGTAAAAACAGTAATGTAAATATTCAGCTTCACCCAGAATTTCAATAACTACAAGGGTATAATCTCCTTCTATAGAAATTTTTTATCTCTTTATGTGAATTATATTACATTCTAAACATTGCAATTTACTTAGAAATGGAAAATCAGCTAAACATCTTTATTTATTAATAGGTACCTCTTAATACTATAACTAAATAAAGTTTAAAAAATAAAGTAGACTAAATTTCTTCATTAAAAATACAAATCATTGTGATTACCTAGTACTCTCTTAATTTTTCCGAGTGTACAGTTCTTTATAATAACATGTATGTTATTTGTTATGTGTATCTGTGGTTATATAATAAAACTAAAAGAAGCAGCATTTGTTTTGTAACCAATTAATGAATTAATTAAGGGTGTATTCTAAAAAAAATTTTCCACCCGCAACAGCTCGAAATTTGCTGACTCATTTTTAAAAGTAAAAACATGAAACTTGCTGAGGTGATTTTTGAAGAGATGTATGAGGCCGTGTGATTTCATTTTTCACTCAATTAATTAGAATTTGAGTTTTAAACAATTATTTTCTCAGTATGACCATTTTTTTCATTCCCACATCTCCCGTTTCGGAAAATTCGGTTAAAAAAATCAAGAAGCACGGGCACAGCACATTATGTAGTTTCTGAATAAGAGACTTTCCCAGTTTGATGTGTTTGAGAGCAAAAATGAAACAAAATAAGCAGTTTGGATTGGAATACACCCTTAAATATGAATTATTCTTTTTTATGCACAGTTTTAAATTATGTAAAAATATTTTTTATGTTATGGATATTTTGCCCCTGCGCTAGAATTGCACCGCATCTTATATGCTAAATTTACATATATTTTCTAACTTCATGTAAAATTAAACTTTACAGATAAATTATATTAAAATGAAATCCGATTTAGATTTAAAAAAAAGTAAATTAATCTGATTATTTTTACTAATTGATAGCATTATATACAATAAGTATTATAAATAAAAATTGTTTATCAGTGTGTGCTGGAAAAAAAAAAAAAAAATCATCGGTTAAGATGAATTTTAAAAATCAAAAGATGTATTACAGACTTTAATTTCTTTCTTTCTTTTATTTTTTAAATATTTTAGTTACTAAATGTTACTATTTCATTACTATATTGTATGCTTAATTGTGTAAACATACTTTATAAAAAAATTTGAATCTTAAAGTAAATTTAAATCTGTATATTATCTGTTAAAGAACATTAGAAAATCAATGCAAAATATGTGATTTTTTTTTTTCTGTTTTTTGTAGATACCAGTAGCCTTTGGGTACCTTATAAAGGCCTGTACAGTACAGTATTTAATGCTGTTGTTCGAAAAGATGCAGATGCAGTTCAAGATTTAGAAGTAGCTCTAAAGAAGAATAAACCAGATTTAATAAGTCTTCTGAAAAATCCTGTAAGTACAGCAGACCTGCCAACTGCTACGAAAAAATCGTAGTTACTACGATTTGGACCTATAAACTACTACGCTACGAATATCGGTCTTAAATTACGATTTTTTGCAAAAAACACAAACTCATTTTTTGTTTCTAGTAGCGATTTTTATCCCGCGCAGCATATTTTTCAGAAGTGATTCTGTTACGAAATTTCCAAAATTTCAAAGTTCATTTCCGAAAGTTTAAAAAAAAATGGCCATTAGTATGGAAAAAATCTGGGCTGCAAATCAAACTTCTTAACATAAAACACTCTTTATGTACCCTTATGTACTCTTTATGTACCAGGAGTGTATCGTGTTTCTGTAAATATTTGTACAGGAATTCCCTTCCTTAGAAACAAGGGTGCCATTTTAAGAATTTCTGAAGGGGGGGGGGGTCTTTGAGGGGCAAAGTTTGAAATATTGTGCAAAAATCTCACAATTTGCGAATTTTGTCAAAAGTTTGTGGTAAAAAATGCGAATTTCAACAAAGAATCGTGATAGAAAAATGTGAATTACGATTGTCGGAAAAAAATTGTGAATATTTTGAAATGATCGCGGGGAAAAAACCGCGAATTTCGACAAAATTTACTGCACTGGGCTAAAAAATTGGAACCAGACTCCTTTTACAAATGCAAAAAAAAAAAAAAAAAAAAAAAAAAATCTGCGAAACAAAAAGAAACATTAACCATCGTATAAAAAGTTTCAGAGGAAAAAAATTACTATATTGAGTTGAAAGACTGAAACCTTATTCTTTTTACGAATGTCAAAAGATGGCTGCGTAACACGAAAAACCAACCAACCAACCTCCATATTAATTTAAATTTTGTGTGCTACGATTTCTCATTTTCAAAGGTTGGCAGGTCTGGTACAGTCGAACCTCGTTAACACGAAATTGAAGGGGCTGCAAAATTTTTTCGTGTTAACCGTCAAAATAGTGGTGCCATCTATATTAGATAAAAAAAAAAGACTAAATAAATAAGCTTACAAATATATCCTTGCTAAAATCATAAATTAATAAGAAATAGAAAATAGAAAATTTAATTAAGAAATAAAACAAATTGGTCATCATTTTAGGCAATAATAAGTTTATTTACCTGCTAATCATTTTTTTTTTAAAGTCTGTTATTGACTTTTGTTTTAATTTTTGTAGACTGCTTTGTTCTAGAAACGCGTGGACCTCATCTAATTTGTCCTAAGCTTGGGAAGCATTCTCTTGTTCCATAAGGAAACATACAGTTTTTAATGCTGCACTAGCTTTATTAAATGACACTGAACTTTTCAGTTCTGTGTCGAATTCTTCATCCTCGTCTGAGATGTCGATGTTGTCATCTTTTTTTTTCAGTTAATGAAGCAATTATTTCTTCGTCTGTCGTCACATCCGAAGTCAGCACATCTTCATCTATGCAAATATACTCGACAAACAATGTCTGCGAAATAATTCCCCGTTTTTCGTCGTCTTCTATTAAATCAGTCGTAATTTCAGATTCTGTTTCATTAGTTTCTTCATTTATCTCACATGCGTAAATCCCACATGTTGGAAACAATTTTTCACAGTTCCAGTAGTGATACTGTTCCAGGCACTTCTTAGATAAGTTATAGCTTCTAGTAAATTCACAGAAAATTCCGTTTTATTATCAAAATATTGAATCATTTTATGAACAATACTTTTTCTGTACTGTACTTTTAAGCATTGGATAATTCCTTGGTCACAAGGCTGAAGTTTTGCTGTAATGTTCGGAGGAAGAAAGACACATTCAATTGCTTTTAATACTGGAACATCTTTATGAGCACTGCAATTGTCCAGCAATAAGCAGATTTTTCTCTTTTCTCGGTAGAATTTTAAGTCCAGATCAAGTAACCATTTCGTAAAAATAACGTTGTTTATCCATGCATTTTTGCTGGAAGCGTAGCAAACTGGCAAAGTTTTAATGTTTTTGAAACAACATGGTTTCGCCAACTTACCGATCACGAGCAATGGTAATTTTTCACTTCCGTCCATGTTACAGCCGACCATAATCATAATTCTCTTTTTGCTGAATTTTCTTCCAGTACATTTTTCTCCTTTTAAAGTAAGTGTTCGCGAGGGTTGTGCTTTGAAAAAAAGCCCCGTTTCATCGACGTTAAAAATGTCATAGGTTGCATAATTTTTTTTTTTTTACGTCTAACCACTTTCCTAATAAAAAAGACTATAGAATTCTCATCTACGGCAGATTCTTCTCCACATATCTTTTTGCAGACAATTATATGACTTTCTTTAAATCTTGTCAGCCATCCGTTAGAACATGTGAAATCGTTATAACCGAGAGCATCAGCAAAAGCCTTTGCTTTCTCTTGCAAAACTGCACCAGTTAAAACAAGGTTCTGGCTTCTTGCTTCTTTTATCCACCGTAAGAGAGCAATTTCAATTTCTTCATTTTTTCCTGTGCGCATCCGTTTTCTTGCTGGTTTGAATTGACTGACAGCATAAGCCGCTTCAATCTTTTCACGATTCTTTAAAATTGTAGAGAGTGTGCTATTGGGTATTCCATACTTTGCCGCAATTTCTGATTTTTTTAGCACTTTATCGCTGACTTCATTTAAAATCTTTTGCTTTGTTTCTAAAGATACAGCTTGCTGTTTTCGACTCATCTTTTAAAGAATTTTACAGAGCAACTGCGAACAGAGTTTCAGCAGTCAGGTATAGAAGTAAGGATTGTCACTTCTGTCACTCGAAGATATGGGATTTCGGAAATACTGTTTATGGTTTATGTCACTATCAATAGAATCAAACAATTAATGGAACAATCACATTAAAAAAAGAAACTCCTTCACCCAAACACTCATTGTGGCCAATCTATAGCTCAGAGAGGGAATATGTCTGCATAAAGGACCAAACAGATAGCTAACAAATACAATTTCTAAAGATCAGAGGTCAAGAGCAGGAGCAGGAGCCCCTGACAGTTTGGACACCATCCCTTTCTATTGATCACCTCCCCTTTCTTTTGTTCACCTCTCCTTTTTTCTCTTTTTTTTTTTGTCGATGACCACAAAATGTAATTCGAAAAGAATAGGAAGACATATCATTGATTCCCATCTCAGGCATACTTGCTCAGGATGTGAATAAATGCAACTTAAGCAAAGGGGGGGGGGAGGGGAGGGTGAGTGTGGAATATCAGAGGATAAAGAAAAGCAGAGATTAGCCAAATATTCATCATTTTTTGAAACCCTTTTCCTCTTTGTCATTTTCAAACAGTGAGAAAAATTCCATTTTTAGTAAATAAGATGTAACATGTAAGTTTGAAATATTGAAAGCTTCGCTTAAGAAAGAATGCTTTGGTTCTCGAGCAAAAAAAAAAAAAAAAATTGCCGTAGGCGGGATTTTGCGAAATTCTATTTCGTGTTAAACAAATTAATTTACATTGGTTTTCAGACTTATCTGACGGGACCTCAGTATTATTTCGTGTTAACGAGGTTCAACTGTATTAATGCTCGTAATTTTGAAATATTTTATAGGACTCTGCTACCCAATTGGTGGCCCAATATATATATATATATTATATATATACAATATAATATATACATACAAAATACAATATAATATATATATATATATATTAATTAAAAAATATATACCTGTATTTGTAAAGTCTTCTAAGTATTAAATCATATCTATTAAAATATTTTATTGTCATATATATGTCACTTACTAAATTAATTAAACTTAATAAAAAATATAATTATTCTGAATGCACTGGATATTTTATGAGGGAAAATAGCTTAAATGGTAATTATTATTTTAAGGAATGAACTGCGGTTTGATATACATATATATGTACTGAGTATTATGTAATAAACTGTTGAGGAGACTCTTCACTCACTTGGAAACACCGACTCTGTAATGTTAAAGCTATGGACAGGTTGTTTTTGGATTTTTCGTTTAAATTTGAATATTTTTAAACGATTTTTTTTTTTTTTTTTGCATTGGATAGCTGGGCCTGAATATGGCTGTTTTTTACTTTTTCGATTTTGGTTTGCAGATTTTTTAAATAAAGGTACTTTCACTTTCAGAACCAGTTTCGAAAGTGAATTATTGGTTGAATGATTTTACTTATTCGTCAGAATTCTAATAATAATGTCAATTTAGAAAGTTGGAATGGCATGCATTTTATAACATTACTATACTGACAGACCCGACCAGCCCAGTCTGGAACGGACAGAAAAAAAAAAAAAGCTACATAGTTAACTTTGGCTTCACTCTAGGGTCAATCCATGTGAAATCATCCAGACCATGTTGCTCAATATTTTTGATTATTTTTTTATTCTTTACCACTTAATTTACTGTACTTTTAGCAGTCTAAAACAATGATTAAAAATTTTTTAAACCTTTCAAATTTTTTTTTGCATCCATTTTTTGTCATGTCACAAATGGTTTTTCATGAAAATAGTACTTTACGGAAACCCTTATAACTTTTTTATTTCTAAACATATCAAAATGATTTAAAAACCATTATATTGAGTAAAGAATGAACTAAATTTTGATAATAGGTATTTTTATGATAATGATTAAAAAAATTGCATAAAATAAGATTAAATGTCTCATTTTTACAGCGAAAAATTGAATTTTTGACATAAAAATTTTAATGGAAGAAAGAGCTTTGGCACCTTTATGTATTTTTTTCTGAATATATACCTTATTGAACTATTCTCAGAAGAAATATGAAACAGTTTGAGTTATTCCTTCTTTTACTATGATTAGTCAAACTTGCCATCTCAGCACCAAAATGCTGAGTTTGAAGTTCAATACCTAAAAAAGGACTGGATAAAATTTTATGAAAATTTAGCAGGATAACCTTCTTATAGATGTAAACATGTAGCAAACATATTATGAGTGATATTTATGTGGTTTTAAAAATATGGAGCCTCGAAATTGGCTTGAAAACCCATTTGTTTAGATATATTTTCACACCATGTAGAACTCATAATGCGTACTATATTTTGCTCATTTCTTCAGATGCATCTTTTTAAAGTATAAATAACTTTTTTACATAAAAATGATAATATTACAATTTAATTTATGCTTACAAATTTAATATGTACTTCATTTAATTTTAAGCTAGCATTAATTGAAGGTAAGTATTAATTATGATTAAGAACAAATTTACAAATCATATAATGTCTTAGCTTGTAAACATCTGTTAAATTCTATGACTGAGAACAAGTTTTCATATCCTGTCCTATTTATTTTTAATGTGCCAGTGCATAAATATATTATGGTTTAAACTATAACCCAGATGAAGGCAACTGATTGATTTTTAGTCTTTTGTAGAAAAGTTACTGGCTTTAACCCCTTGGGGACGAGCGACCGGTATTCGTGCTGCATAAGGTGCTCAGAATCGGGGATTATTCTCACCAGTAAATTTTACCTTATTTAATCCAAGCATTTTGCCAATTCAATTAGGCAAAAATTTCTGTTTTAAAAAACCGGTGGTTAAATATTAAAAACTCTGTAAAAGACGCTCGTCCTGAAGGGGTTAAAAACTCACCATTAAAACACAGTCTCAGTACTTCCAGGAGTCAAAAGAGAAATTAACTTCAAAAGAATGTATTGTTCTAGCAGATTTTGCAGAAAATTACACATTTATGATTTTAGATGAAATCCAGAGTTACCACTGGAATAATCAACAGCCTACAATACACCCATTTGTATACTATTACAAAAATGATACAAAAATTTGTTGCAGGAATCTATGCATAATTAGCGATCATTTGGGACATGATACGGTTGCAGCTCACACTTTTCAGAAACACCTTAATTGACGACATCAAAAACATTGCATCTTCTGTCATTGAAAAAGTTATTTATTTCACTGATAGTTTAAGCAGCCAGTATAAAAACAAAAAGAATTTTGTGAATGTATGTCATCATTTCCAGGATTTTGGGATAAAATCGGAATGGAATTTCTTTGACTCTTCCCATGAAAAAAATTCCTGTGATGGGATAGGTGGAATGACAAAGAGAAAGATAACAAGAATTTCCTTACAGCGACCACACACAAATCAAATTTTAACACCAAAAAATTAAGTTTGAGTGCTGCTCTCAAAACATTTCTGGAGTTACTTATCTATAAATTTCAAGAGAAGAAATCGAAGAAAATGAGAAAAAATTATAAATTGATTCCAGTTCTGCCAACGGATTCCAGGAACGTGTGCATATCACTGATTTATTTATACCATTAAGGCTGTTCTGAACTGATCTGCTCAACAAGCGCAAAACGTTTTGACACATTTACAAATTCATTTTTTAACAGAAAGGTATAAAATTGGCAAACCTGGCCATGGAAGCAATTTGGAATTGAACTGTTTTTTCCAATTTTTGATCAATCAATTACCTATTGAGTTATAAGCTGTTTTGATCACGTGACATACCCGTTTTTCGCTTGCTCTTGAGTGCTATTTCTTCCTTCGCACGGAAATTCGGTTAAAAACGCCTACTTTGACACCATTTTCTGAAAGATCTATTGCGTTTGCAAAAAAAAGTGAAAAAACAGCTCAATTACATAGTTTCTGAACAACAACACTTCACAGTTCAACAACACAGTTTCATGCATTTTTGAACAAAAATAAATGTCAGAAAGTTACCCTTTTGGATTTGAGAACACCCTTAAGTGAAAGTGTTATCAGATGCTTTGTAACATCTACATGTGAACAATATAATGATCACAATATTTCAAAAATTTGGAAAAGTTCACTGTCATTCAAAGTAAATGAATTGCTTTGCAAATGTATTGCGTGCATTTATGATAATAAGTGGTGGGTTGGAAAAATTCTTGAGCTAAGTGAAGAAAACAATGACCTATTCCTTCACTTTTTTTCACCCATATCGACTGAAAACATCTTTTCAACTGTCCAAAAATAATACAATTTGGGTACCATTAAGTAACGTGCTTCGGAAACTAACTCCAGTCACTAGACGCAGCTACAACATTACAGAGACACTTTGCAATGAAATATCTGTGATATTTATTTCTATGTGTGTAAAGTAAATTTAAGCATTATGTATTCTACGTAAGAAAAATATGTGTACCTTAAAAAGGAGCATTTGAAGTAATGAGAATAATAAATTATGCATTAAGAGTTCTTCTTCTTGTGAAAAATTGTATAAATAAATGTGATTTTCAAGCCAATTTCGAAGTTCCATATTTCTAAAACCACATAAATATCACTCATAATATTTTTGCTACATGTTTACATCTATAAGAAGGTTATCCTGCTAAATTTTCATAAAATTTTATCCAGTCCTTTTTTAGTTATTGAACTTCAAACTTAGCATTTTGGCGCTGAGATGCCACGTTTGACTAATCATAGTAAAAGAAGGAATAACTCAAACTGTTTCATATTTCTTCTGAGAATAGTTCAATAAGGTATATATTCAGAAAAAAATATATAAAGGTGCCGAAGCTCTTTCTTCCATTAAAATTTATGTCAAAAATTCAATTTTTCGCTGTAAAAATAATACATTTAGTCTTATTTTATGCAATTTTTATTTTCTTCTATCTTTACAAGAAGAAAGTATTGGATTCATGAAAATTTTCGAATTCCGGTTTTCGACGGATTTACATGTTTTAGAGGTCAGAGATTCCAAAAAACATGTTTTTACAAAATGTCTGTCTGTGAGTCTGTCTGTCTGTCTGTGTGTATGTGACACAAATTTTGTGGGTGCTCTATCTCAAGAACTAATGCACGGAATTTAATAAAAATTTATATTCAGTTAGTCCCTAATACAAATTGATGCTGATTAGTTTTTGGTGTAAATCGCTCAACAGGTGCGCTGCTATGTTGCATTTTTCCCGATTTTCGCAATAGCTCTATCTCAAGAACTAATGCACAGATTTTGATCAAACTTCAGATTTAGTTAGTCCTCGATATGAATTGATGCTGATTACGTTTTGGTGTAAATTGCCCAACAGGTGTCGCTGTTATGATGAATTTTGCAGGATTTACACGATTTCCCCAATAGCTCTATCTTAAGAACTAACGCACGGATTTTTCACAAACTTCAGATTCAGTTAGTCCTTGATATGACTTGCTACTGATTATGTGTTGGTGTAAATCGCCCAACAGTTGGCACTGTTATGATGAATTTTACAGGATTTACACGATTTTCCTAATAGCTCTATCTTAAGAACTAACGCACGGATTTTCATCAAACTTCAGATTCAGTTAGTCCTTGATATGACTTGCTACTGATTATGTGTTGGTGTAAATTGCCCAACAGGTGGTGCTTCTGTGCTGACTTTTTCACGATTGCCTCAATAGCTCTATCTATAGAACTAATGGACAAATTTTCATCATTTAGTTGTATGTTGACACAAGTTGTTGTTAATTAGGTTTTGGTGTTAATCACCCAATAGGTGATGCTGCTATGCATGAATTTTCAAGATTTTCACTATAGCTCTATCGCAAAAACTAATGCACAGATTTTCTCCAAACTTCAGATTCAGTCAGACGTTGACATAAATTGTTGCTGCTTAGGATTTGGTATAAATCACCCAATAGGTGATGCTGCTAGGCAGCATTTTGCTGGATTTAGACGATTTCAGCGATAGTCATAGTTCAAGAACTAATGCACAGAATTTCATATCTTTAGAATCCTCATGAGATGCATAGATTGACATTTAATTTTGGCAGTGTGATAGCGAATTTTGAAGTATTAACATGCATGAGATAGAAGAAAGTTTTGGGATTGGTACATCCGACTAGTTTTAATCATTATCATAAAAATACCTATTATCAAAATTTAGTTCATTCTTCAATCAATATAATGGTTTTTAAATCATTTTGATATGTTTAGAAATAAAAAAGTTATAAGGGTTTCCGTAAAGTACTATTTTCATGAAAAACCATTTGTGACATGACAAAAAATGGATGCTAAAAAAAATTCGAAAGGTTTAAAAATTTTTTAATCATTGTTTTAGACTCTTAAAAGTACAGTAAATTAAGTGGTAAAGAATAAAAAAAATCCAAAATATTGAGCAACATTTTTTTCTTTTTCTGGATGATTTCACATGGATTGACCCTCTAATGACAGAAAGTCGACCTGGAACAGGCTGGCAAGCCCGTTCTGGGTTCGAACTTCAGGCCAAGTGAAAAAAGTATAGATTGTGCCTCATAAATCATTAAAATAAAAATCTTAAATAAAAATAAATTATTTTGTTAAAAAATGGATATTTCATTGAAATGTGAAATCATGATGAAAATCACGAACACGTGAAATCAAAATGCTAAACTGACAGAGGGAGCTCAACTTTCTTTTTCCTTTTGCATTCTCTCTTCCCAAGGAAGTTCACCATCATCATACCAAGGCTTATAAATAAAAGGGTTATTGTAGTAACCCCCAGTTAGCAGAAAATTCCCCAAGTGTCTGCGGCAGATATTTCAGGAACAAGAAATAATCTGCAGGTAAAATATTTTTACAATTGAAGCGTTAATTAATCAAACAATTGCTTACCTATCGCATTTTTATGCATTTTATAAATTTTTAGAAATAATAATCTTAAGTTTTTGTATTAATAAAAAACTAAACATAATATAAAGTAAAATAAAGGTTCGAAGAAAAAGAATCTGCAAAAGAGAAAAGAAAATCTGCGACACCCGTCTCCCGTCTCGAACTTTCTGCTACTGGGTAGTAACCCAACACTGGGAAATTTCTATTTGAATCTTCGATAGAATTCTTCGAAATCTTAAAAAATTTACGTTCTCTTACTCTCTGTAAATTTTTTTATAGATTTAAGATGTTAATATTAAAAAAAAATTTTTTTTAAACGATTGCCAAGTGCTTTTTTCTTGTCAGGGATTATTCTGTTCTGAATTTTTCGAAAATTTAAAGCATGCAGTTTCAAAAATTTTTTTAAACTCAGTCTGAAAATTCAGACATTAAAATAAAAAAAGTTCAAAGAAAAGAAAATCTTTGTTGAAAAACATAAAACCCTCTTAATAGGTATTAATCAAGAGTGAATTGTGTTTTTGCAAATATTTACATCATGAATTCCTTTTTTCCAAAGCAGGGCCACCATTTCAAGAGTTTCTGTGGTGATGCAAAGTTTCCTTTGAGGGGCAGAGTTTGAAATTGGGTGTGGGATTGAGCAAATTGTACACAAAATAAAAAATCCTGCATAATAAGAAATAATGCTGTGCGGTATTTTACCTCCTTCAGGCATGCCACTTTTCCGCAGATTTCCGCATTTTTGCTTATTTTGAAAATTTGCGGATTTCCGCTTAAAAAAGAAAAAAAATCCTTTTTTTGACCATTTTTAAAGATTTTTATGTATTTTTTTTAAACTTTAGTTTTTTTCGGTTAAATTAAAACAGAATCATAAAATCAGACTTCCCAAGTCTCCCGATATTTCTGAAATTTCACTCTTCTCTTACATTTGATAATTCTGTCATTTTCGTTTCCCGTTAATGCGTAAAATGAAACCAGTCAACCAATCCGAACAACTATCTCTCTCTTCTGCTTTTCTCGTCTGTCATTTGTGATTAGGTTTGACGTCACAATCCATCTGATGAATGAGTGCGAAGGGCTGTGGTTTTAATTAGATAGATAAGCCACGTTTGTTTGTGTACTTGTTAGCGAGCAGAAACTCTCTAAAATGATGGATTAAGTGTTTAAATTCGTCATTTGCTTATCGATTTGTAATTAATTATTGTTCCGAAAGAAAAAAAAATTATGCGTTGTCTTTTCACCTATCATTTTGAGATTTTAAAAATACTATGGTATCATGGATGAAAGAAATTGGTTTGCATGCTGAATTCACAGCATGTTGTTTTGAATTGACAATTAGCCAGGAGATATAATAAAGCTCAAAATCTATGGATAATCTGTAATTCATTTAAAAAAAATTTAATTAAATGTTGATGTATTTAATCAAAGAAGAAAATAAGGGAAATATCTTTTTTTGACTTTTACTGGATCATAGTTGCTATTAAATGTTTCAGACCAGGCAGCAGGCCTATTTAATAAAATGTTCCCAGGTAGGCTATATTAAGAAATATGCACAAAGTAAAAAATAACCACGATTGTCGATAAAATGTCCAATAAATTCTAAATATTTGCACATGGCAGAGTTTTGCATTGAATGTATTTCTAGTGATCATTTACTCTTTTGCATTACCTATTATGTTAAAAATTAATTTCTAGTGAATACTTCTGTTGTTAAAGAGCAAAAGTTAAAAAATAAAAAAAGGAAATTTTTTTAATAACCTTTTGTTATATATTATTTACTATTTCATTAATTTTGAAAGAAATTTTTGAAACGATTCATGACAAGTTATTTTGAATGCAGATTTTTAAATGTATTTACTTATACAAATTTTAAACAATAGTTTTACATTTCTGAGGAATTTTCATATTAATATTTATCATTTACAGTAAATTATTGAATAAAATTTTGAATTCCATTCTTATTATATTTACTAGTGTTCATATTTCATTTTAATGTATTTTTGTATTCATATATATGTTTTATTTTGAATTCAAATAATGACACAAATTTTATTTTCACATTTTTGCTTGATTTTTACCTCGCGCGTTGTTTAACTTTTTGCTCGATCTTTACTTCACGTGTTATTTAACTTTTTGCTCGATTTTTATCTCACGTGCCGTTTCCTCTTTTTTGCTTTTTTTCTCAGTCTCATCCCTGCTCCCTTAAATTCTTTCACAGTCATATGTGCTGCTTCTGTGAATATTTGTTTTTCTTTTGAGGAATTTTTAAAAATTAATTTGTAAATCAGTCGCAAAAAGATACCATGAATTTCATCAAAGATTTCAGAAACAAATGCATCCATCAGTCAAAAAGAAAAAAAAAATGCAAATTTCGTCAAAAGATTATGTAAAAAATCACGAATTTTGTCAATAGATAGTGCAAAAAAATCACGGGTTTTGATAAACGATCAACGAAAAAATTTCGGAAAAAAGATCATGCAAACAAAAAGCAAATTTTGCTGATATTACACATAAAAATTTCGTGAATTTTGACAAATTGTCACAGGAAAAAATCAATTTCATCAATTGGTCACAGAAGGGAAAAAATGGTTTATCTCTCACAGCAATAGATTGCTAATTTCGTCAGAGGATCGTAGAAAAAAAAATGTGAATTTCATCAAAGGGTTGCTGAAAAAAATGCAAATCCTATGACATTCAAATTTATTATGTTCAGATTTCATGTTTAATTACTTATAATGCTTTTGAAATCCATATTGATTAGTATTTTTTATTTTAGGCCCGAAGTCCCATTCATCGAGAAGCTGTTAAAAAAGCAACTACAACAGGCATAGCTGTTATGGGTCAGCCTTCTTTGCAGATTCTAAATCAATCATTAATTGATGAAACTTTAATCATCAGTGATATGTTTGATTTGAATGAAGTGTCTGCCCTTGAACTTTTAATTGCAAGTATGTTTTACTATCATGCTTACTTTGTTTAAAATGCTTTGATAATTTTTAAAAGGTTTATTTACAAATGTTTCCTAAATTTCAGTATATATCTTAAAAAATTCCAATGTTTTATCCTAATCCGTAATACATTAACCTTTTGTATCACTGTGTTGCAGATCTGCAACATACCCAAAAGTCAATGTTACTTACACAGTAAGCTTAAAAACATGATTTTTTTTTTTTTTATTGTTCCTATTTTCCAGCACAGCAGTTAATATAAATTGTTTGGAAAGTTCTTACAAAAAAAGTTTAATGAGAAAGTAGATAAATAAATACATAATACAGCACTCTTAAGCTCAGTGAAAAATGATTCGACATTCACATTTAATATTTGTTGGTCCATGGTAGACTTCCTCAAATTTATCAGTAATCCGGGGGAATACCATAATTTAATGTTTGTCATAATTTAATAATAATTTTATCTTTGATGTATTTTTTTTAAAAAAATCAGCAATTTTTGCCATCAAAGGCTAATGGTGAATAAAAGAATTTACTCATCATTTGGGCATGCACAAAGAAATATAATGGAATTACACAAATAAACAAAGTTGTTTGCAACGACTGACTGATTTATTTTATTTCTTAACAGTAATAATTTAAACAAATTTAATGTATGTTTTAATAAAATAAGGAGAATTTTAATATAGAGATTTATCTGTTAATTTTTTTTTTTTTTTTTTTTTAATAATACGTAACAATATAATACATCCTATGTATATGTTATATTATTAATTTTTCCTTCGCAATATTTCTTTTTTACAGGCTAAATTACTGGAATATTCATGAGTTTCCTATTTATTTATAGTGGCCGAGAGGTTATGCTCTCGAAGCTGGTAGATGGGAGGTGTTGGGTTCGAACCCAATCGTGCCTGTCGACCTAATCGTTCGGAGTTTTTGTGGTTTTCTTCAAACCATGGATTTCCATGCGTAAATACGGGTTTGATTCTCTTAGAAAGACCCCCCACGAAGGGCACTCCCCGCTGGGCCTATACCTCGAGTAGATAATTGGCCGTCAAAAATCAACCCAACTCTATTTATTTATAATATCTATCATTAATCCTATTAAATTCTCCTTAAATTAATTATTGTCTTACTCAATTTACTTAAATATAAAGCTTTTAGTTTATTCCTAAATTGTATCATTATATCTGACCATTTTTATTATATAGTTTGAATTCGAATGTTTTTAAAAGAACCGTTTCTTTTTACTTATTTTACTTCGAGAATCTTTTGGGTGCTGGAGTATTTTTACTTCAAAATTCATCCGCTCCCAAATTGACAGCACTCTTTACAAAATCACTCCCATAGGATGTGACGTAAGCTTCACGCATACTTTTAATTCACTCATTGGCCAGAGAGTGCATGCAACATCATCATTTTGTGTTAATGCGAGCTGTGACAAAAAGTAGATGCATGGAAGGAAATTTTCCTCAGAATTTGTTCGATTTTGTACCTGCCAACATCTTGCTGACTGGTACAGTAACAGTCAGGGTTGTAGTGGGTAGCTGACCGGGTACCCGCCCAGCTACCCACCCGGGCTGGTTTTTTTACAACTATAAGGGTTGTAGTGGGTGGCTGCCCGGGTACCCACCCAGCTACCCACCCGGGCTGGGTTTTTTACAACCCTGGGTACAGTGTACTCTCGATTATCTGTGCGCAGATTATCCGGTTTGCTTTGCGGATTATCCATGCTTATTCCAGACTCACAAAAAAAGCATTTTCACGCTTATCATGCATGTTAAATCGATGTTGATGTGAATTAGAATCTTTTCAGATTTAGCTTATAGCATTGTGAAGTACGTAGAGGTAAAATCGAACGCTCTGGAACCTATTTGACGGGTAGGGTTAAAGAGGATGGGAGGGCATGTGAGCCTGGCTTCCAGTATTTGACAGATGAAGACATCACTTCTAACCGTGTTGTTAAATCTAATAGTGATGATAGTACTGATTCAGAAGATGTACTAAATGAGGGAAATACAATTTCTCATTCTACTGCTCTACAACCTGTAGAAACTTTGTTAGATTATATGGGAGAAAGAAAATTTGATTATGGTGACATTACTGCGTTTCGTAAAGTATGTGTCGGTATAAGACAAGAGATGAACAAACAGCAGAAGCGAAGATGCATTACAGATTTTTTTTAAGCAGTAAATATTAAAAGGAAAATTCCTAGTTTAACGTTATACAGCATGCAAATGTAAGTAATTTTTATATATTTGTAATAGTGCTGATTTTTTCTTTAATAAAAAGGAAGTTTCCGGATTATCCGTGTTTCTCGGTTGTCCGTGCGACCTCTCCGGGTGATTAACCCGGATAATCGGGAGCGCACTGCAGTTTCTTTCATCTTAGTTTTCTATTCTAATTTACTTCACAATCATACGATGAAGTTATTTATATCTTAATACCTGAGCTCATCCATGGAAATGTGGGATTAGTTTTTGATGATGTGCTGTTAATAAAAGCATGGAAGCCTAAGCTGACTCATTATTTCGTTATGGAAAAACTTCCTTTTTTTTTTTTTTTTTTTTTTTTTTCATTCCACTGCCTATGTAATTTCACTCCACGACCTGCAACAACGTCAACACAATGCAGCGGCTATTTATGGAATTATAAGGATTCGATTCACAACTGCTGTACTGCACTAAATCTGTAGGATTTACATAACTTCTACCATGCATAATTTCTATGCCTTATTCTTCGATTTCATGCTTCAGAGTATGGGTGCCAGAATGTCTACTATACTACATATATATATATATAAATAATTGATTCGTTATTCATAAATTATAAAAGAACACTAATTTATTTTTAACATATGGTTTCACTTAATCTAATTACATTCAATTATAAATATGCTATCACAAAGGCAGTTATAATATTGATTATTACTAAAGATCATTAAATTTTTTTTTTTTAAGTTAAACTCCTTGTTTTAACCAAAAAAAAGCCCAGTTTTTCAGTTAAAACAAAACTTAGTTTTTATGCAACCCTTAATGAAACTCTTATCTTTTCCTTAAATACTTTTTTGCAATATATAGCTGGATAAATAATTTCTTAAAATGCATTTAAATATGTAGTTAATGTTAAACTTTTTTTTAAGAAAATATTAATTTTTATCCTTGTTTGTTGTTTAAACTATAATTATTATTACCTTCATGCCAAAATTTTTTTCCAAATTGGAGTGTTTTTGCTTGTCTTTGTTCCTTTTACCTTTTTGCATTATTTTGGATGATTGAAGTTTCTTAAAGTTCTTATTGTTATTTTAAAAATGTAATTAAAAGTTTTCATTTCATAGAATTTTTTTATTAATCAATGATTCCATTTAAAATTTTTCATGTTTGTTTTCTGTATCCTTAAATTAATTGTTTTATTTATTTCATAGGTCAATATCAAACACCCAGATTTCCTGGTTTAACTAGAGGACTAGTAGCAATGCTTTTATATTATGATGGTCGTCGAAATCTTGTGAATTCATTGCAACTGCTTGTCCAGGCTCGGGAAGGCCATACATGGGATTTCGGTCTAACACCTGAATTGTCATCCATTGTTATGAAATTTACTGATCAGCTGAAAGAAGAAGGCATTATTATGAAAGCTATTGGTAATTCAAATTCTATCATTTACATACTTATTTAGTGATTTTAAATAATTTGATAGTTTTAAATTATTATGCTCATATTGCTTTTGTTATAAAAACAATAGTTACTTGTGCATTTCTGGGAAAATTATGCTACTATTGCAGATGATTGCGTGCCAAATAAGCAAATCTTTGTTTCCATGGTAGAATCTTGGCAACATTGTGGCAATGTTGAAAAATGACAAAGGTTTCTTGCAAATAGACGCAGTAGTAGAAACAGCGAAGTACAACAGTGCACACCGCAGATTATTTTAGACCTTTTATATTTATCTGACAGCTTAAAAGAAATTCTGAGCTTAAAAAAATTCTTCTTTTGCTTCTAGATTATTGTTTTATTGTATCTTGTTATTGTATTATCATTGTAAAAGGTTATTTTGCTTATTTTATGGGCTTGGTCCGTCATTGTTGACTCACAGATAATTTTGATTTGCTGTAGTTTGATACAGAACATTTTTCTGTTTGGCAGATAAATTTTTTATTTGGGACCTAATTATATTTTTAAGCAGATGGGGGAAAAAAATTTCTTTAAACAGTGCAAAGACTATTGTCCAAAATGGTGTCAATGAATTCAGGAGTGAAAATCTTCTGTCTTTTGCTGGATTATTACCTTAAAATCCACTCTTAAAATTTCTCTTCCTCCATCATACAAAGTCTAAAATGTTTAATTTTTTAAAAAACTTTTCTGCCCATATTGTCATTTTGCAGTAACGGCAAATATTCAACCAGCTAAATCCCTTCCAAAATTATCTCCATCTCTGTCATCATACACATATAAATTCTCAAGACTGGAATTGTTAAAAATTGGTTGTCTTATTTATGATTTTGCTGCAAAAGTATTTTAAATTGTGGTATTGATTTTTATAAAATTACTTTTAATTCTGTGTATAAGCCCTTCTTTCCAAACAAGAAATAAAGCTAAAGTAATCTGATTAATGTGAATTGAACACAATGCTAAAAGCTGCTTTAGCTTCAACCCTTCTTGATAATTATTGCCATGGTAATGTTATTAAACTAAACTTCACAACACTGCAATCTTTGAGGAATCTTGGTCAGTGGTATAACTAAATTCTGCTTTCAGGTCCATGGATACTTGGGTGCTATATGGCATATGTTTTGGTCAAGTGGACAGCCTGATCTAAAACAGCCAAGGTTTAGTTCCTAAATATACTTGGTACCCACTTTATCAGACCTCAAAGGGGTGAAAGGTTTGAATGCACCTTGCCCAATCCATGGCAAGGAGTCTAACTTTAATAATGCTAATTTCACTATACAATTTCTTCTTGATGTTATATACCCATTTGATTTTTATGATTCTTGTATTTTGAGACAGGGTCTAGCTCTGTCAGTCTAACCTGATTTTGATCCATTGCCTCCTTTTATTTATTACTACAGGTAGCTGCTAATAAGCAGCATAAGGGCATAAGATACTTACAAATAATGAACTTGGTAATTAAGTATCTGTTTTAAAGTTATAATTTTATTTAAGGCAGCAGTTATCACTTTATTTAAGGTAGCAGTTATTAATATATTTAAGGTAGTAGTTATCACTTCATAGCAGTTATCACTTTATTTAAGGCAGCGGCTCCCAACCAGTGCTCCACATTCTCGTTCATTCATACAAAGGCACTCGTAAGCTAATATTAAACCTATAGGAAGGTTCTTTTCAAATATCTCGTTTCCATTTTGATATGTTTAAACAATTTTTTTGCATTGGATAGCTGAGGTCAATCTCTACATTCACACCATCCCCCCCCCCTTTTTTTTTTTAATGAGGACATTTTTACGTTCAGAACTGGTTCCAAAAGTGAAAGCAGGGTTCGCACAGACTCCTTAGACTCCTTGGAAACTCCTTAGAAATGAAAACATTCCCAAGTAGTACTTAGAACTACTTAGATAAGCAAACCACTCCTTAGAAACTCCTTAAATTGTATTGCGGCTTCGGACGCAAGCGATATTGCTGCCGTGGGGGAAAAAATTGTGATTGTAAAACGTACGGTAAATCCTTTATGCACGTCATTCATCTGAAGCACAACATTGATTGGGTAGAATAATCTTAATTGCAGGGCTCCTACTAGGTCCGTTTTTCAATTATTATGCCCGTAAAGTCCGTTTTTCGACACTACCAGCTGACCTTTATTTTAAATTTTATCGATATTTGGCATTTAGCCAAGAATCTCGGAAAAATCGTGTTTTTCGCAAATATGTTCCAAAAAATACCGTCAAATTTCGTCAATCGATCGCGGAAAAAAATCGTAAATTTTGTCAAAGAATCGTGAAAAAACGCGAATTTCTCCAACAGATCGCGGACAAACTCGAATTTCTTCAAAAGACGCGAACAAAAACGCGAATTTACTCTGGATAGCGAATTTCGTTAAAGATTGAGAAAAAAAGCAGATTTCCTCAAAAGATCGCATAAAACGCGAATTTCCTCAAAAAATCGTGAAAAATGCAATTCTCCTCAAAAGATCACGAAAAACACGCGAATTTCCTCAAAAAAATCGCGAGAAACACCCGAATTTCCTCAAAGGATCGCGAAAAACACGCGGTTTCCATCAAAAGATCGGAAAAAAAAGTCAGTTTCGTCAAACGATCGAAATAAAACGCGAATTCCTTTAGAAGATCGCGAAAAAATGTGAATTTCCCCCCAAATGATCGCGAAAATCAAGCGAATTTCGTCAAAGGATCGTGAAAAACAAGCGAATTTCGTCAAAGGATCGCGAAAAATACGCGGTTTCCATCAAAAGATCGCGAAAAAAACGTCAGATTTGTTAAACAATCAAAATAAAACGCGAATTCCATTAAAAGGTCGCAAAAAAGCGCGAATTTATCGCAGAAGATCGCAAAAAAACGCGAATTTCCCCCTAGAAGATCGCGAAAAAAATGCAAATTCGGCAAAATTTCACCTTTAAAGAAAGCGATTACCGCTGTTCTAAAAGAATAAATTCAAACTTGTTATGTTTTTCTTGTATGTTGCGTTAAGCATTCTTTTTTTTTTTTTTTTTTTTTTATTTTGCCTTTTAAAAATTTCTTTAACATGTATCATGTATATGATATACATAAGTGTTAGGGATTTGACTAATCTCTATCTATATGACCTAGGGGTGATTCTAATCCGAATTTTCTGAAAATGTAAGGCATTCATTTCCGAAAATTTAAAAAAATCGGTCACCAATCCGAAAATTCGCACATACGGTCGCCGAAAAAAATTAATTTTGTCAATCGTTTGCAGAAAAATTGCCAATTTCGTCAAATGATTGCGGGGAAAACGCAAATTTCGTCAAAGAATCAGAAAAAACGCAAATTTCGTCAAAGAATCGCGAAAACTTCCACTAATTTCGTGTAAAGATCGCGAAAACCCCCACAAATTTAGTCTAAAGATCGCGAAAAACGGCAAATTTCGTCAAAAGATCGCAAAAAAACAACAAATTTCGTCATAAGATCGCGAAAAAACTACAAATTTTGTCAAAAGATCGCGAAAAAAACCCACAAATTTTGTCAAAAGATCGCGAAAAAACACACAAATTTTGTCAAAAGATCGCGAAAAAACACACAAATTTCGTCAAAAGATCGTGAAAAAACATTCAAATTTCGTCAAAAGATCGCAAGGAAACCACAAATTTCTTCAAAAGATCGCGAAAAAACGCGAATTTCGCCAAAAGATCGCAAAAAAACGCGAATCTCATCAAAGAGTTGTGGAAAAACGCATATCTAGTGTCGGGAGTGAATTTCCCCCTCCTCCCCCCTCTGGCGTAACTTTTCAGAAGATTTGCTGTGAATTTCAGATTTTTTTCTTTTTTTACTTAGAACCACCCCTGTCATCATGACCATTGGTCACTGCATAAAAACGTTGATTGTCCATTTTGTATTTAACTTAAGAAAACAGTAAGCAGTATATTGTGAATACTGTGCAATTTCAGCACTAACAATTAGATTCTAATACAGTAAAATTTGTTTTTGAAATATTTTTCTCTCCAAATTGGGCATTAAAAATTGGAGTGTGCATACCACATAACGATGCAGCACATAAAAACATTGACAACAACAATAACAACAACAACAAAAAATGGCAATCCTTGAAACTTTTTGGACTCCTTGGATTTTTTGGGTACTCCTTGGATATTTTCTTCCAAACTCTGTATGAACCCTGTGAAAGTAACTTTACAAAAAAATCTCATCCCTGCAAAAGTCAAATGCAGGGGTGCTGAAAATGTTCCTACTCCCAACATTTCCCCCAATCCACATGAAAATTTCCCCAAACTTTTACAGTATGTATAGGTAAATGATGTATTATCGTAGCTATAGAAAATTTATTTTTCCAATATTTCTCAACTTATGCACAAGAATATATAGCAGGGGTGATTCTGAGTGAAAAAAAAATTCTGAAGTTCACAGTAAATTTTCTGAAAGATTACAGCAGAGTGGGGGAAGGGCGGGGGGGAGGAGATTCCATTCCCAGCACTAACTATGTTTTTTTTTCGCAGCCCTTTGAAGAAATTCGCGATCTTTTGACGAAATTCATGCTTATTTCGCCCTCTTTTGACAAAATTCGTGGTTGTTTTGCAATCTTTTGACGAAATTGCGGTTGTTTCGTGATTTTTTTGTCAAAATTTGCAGTTTTTTGCAATCTTTTGATGAAATGTGCATTTATTTCGCCTTCCTTTTGACGAGTTTTGTGGTTATTTTGCCTTCCTTTGGATGAAATACGCGGTTATTTCGCGATCATTTGACAAAATTTGAGAGTTCTTTTCGCGTTCCTTTGACGAAATTCGCTGTTATTTTGCAATGTTTTGATGAAAATCGAGGTTATTTCACCCCTTTAGATGAAATTCGCAGTTGTTTTGCAACCATTTGATAAAATTTGCGTTCATTTCGCAATCTTTTGACGAAATTTGCATTCATTTCGTGATCTTTTGATGAAATTTGTGCTTATTTTGCGATCTTGTGACGAAATTCGCGTTTTTCCGTAATTCTTGGGCAAAATTTGCGGTATTTTTATGTCCGAATTTTCAGATCGATGAACGATTTTTTTTTTAATTTTCGGAAAATTCGGAACTGAACCACCCCTGATAAACGGTACATATTATTCTAAGATCGATTTTGTGAAGGTCATCATACGGATCTTTTTAATTGTATTGAAATTTTTCTATCTCGGGGAATTATGGAATTTGTTGTTAAAATCGAAATCAATTGGATATGTTTCTGCAAAATTTCCCTAGGTGGTTAAAATTTCCCCCGATCCCAGATCGCCGAATCGGGCATATTCTGCACCCCTGGTCAAATGTAGAAATTGACCTTTACTTTTATTAAATGTCTTAACTTCTATTGAAATATCTTCCATTACTGGGTTCTACATATTCATCTTAAAAAATAAAATAGAACAAGCTAGGTTTTATTTTTAAGGAATCGGAGGAAGAAACCAAATTTTACTTGACTATCAATAAAGTGTTCAAAAACTTTTCTGTGCTTAAAAATATGTATTCTGCAGAACATACAAATACAGTCAAGGATCCATAATCCGCACACCCATAATCTGCAATTTTCTATAATTCGCATTTCTTAATGAATGTAAACAATTAAACAAATTTACAAATTTTTGATCCAAAAAGGATTTTTTAAAAGAAATATCTGAAAATTTTAAATATAAAAGTGAATATAATCAATTTTTTAATACAAGAATTTGAAAAATGTATTTTTGAGATAGCATATTAAATTGTTATATTTCATATTTTTCTTTTCATGTTATACTGAATATGGAATTAAAATAGTGTCCAGAAATAAGAAAATGACATATAATCCATAATACTCCATAATCCGCAATATTCCATAATCTGCACAACCTTTGGTCCCAACTTGTGCGGATTAAAGAACTTTGCCTGTATATGAAAATGTAAAATTTAAACTGGATCTTTGTCTTTATTTAAGAATACTTAAGAATAAGAAAGCAGAAAATTTAGGGAAAATATTTATGAAAATCATAAATGTATATTCTAAAGTTGTTTTAACATTCAAAATTTTGACAAAATAAGTAAATAAAATTAGATTATCTGCTTTTTAATAATTTCCAACAAAGTTGAAAAGTGCTTATGCATTCGGTTTGTCTGCCCATGCTCTAATTCTCGTAAATGTATTCGGATTCTCCTGGAATTGATAAACGTTATTTAGGATAACCAAAGCATGTTTGGTATTGTATATGATGTATGTGGGATCGATAGTTCATTTACAGGGGCACTCAAACGAATTCCATTACATTATGGTATATGGGGGAAAAATCGTTTGCAGAGTATTTTGATGAGATTATACTATTTCAAATGCATTGAAATTGATATAAATCACTGAATTTCATTACAAGATGATTAAGATAGAATAGGGCATTCATAGCATTTGTCATTCATTTACAGGGACACACAAAAGAAATCAGTTACAGTACTCTCTTTGAGTAATATTTGCTGGAAGCTGGAAGTGCATTTTAAAATTCCATGTGTGCTTTAAAATTTCAATAATTTTGTGCATGTTATTCGTATAAATTCGTTACCCCATACAGGGCTACATAAAAGAATTCACGCACCATTCTCCCTGTTAGTGGGAATTTTCAGCTATGTAGTTAATGATACAAATCTATATATCACATGACTACTCAAAGAATTTGGATAATTTTTCCATTTTAGATGGGAACAGCTGAAATTGGGTTTTCAAATGTGTTAATTTTGGCAACTGTTGTTGCAAGTTTTGTTTAAAACATGCAATAAACAAAACAATGCCTACAGCCTATTAATCAGTATGACTGGGTTCTGATATCCCGGTCAGATAGCAAATCTGCCTAGAAATTATGTTTCTTTTCCTTACATTAGGCAAGTTCTAAAAATATTTATTAAAAGGCATAGCTGTCAAACTTGTTTTTTAAGTCAAAAAACATACATGGCACCTTAAAATTTATTCAATAAAATGATTTAATAATGATGACTTATGAGGTACTTATTTGATTTCATTTCGTAAGAAATTCTAGTTTGAAGTATGTATACTAGGCTTAAGGAAACTGAATGGTTGTCAGCTATGGAAAAAACTGTATCAATATCAGTGTATGCTCACTTCCTTCCCTTAATTTTGTGCTAAGTTTCATTATCAATGGTATTTTCACCCCGGTGATATATTATTATTGTGTAACCTTGGTAAAATACGAAACAGGCTGCAAGGGGACTGCAAAAATTGTTCAGTTAACTCAATATCCATTTTATGGGGAAGACATAAAATGGTTTATCAGTTGTTGGAGAATCAGAAAATTGTCCATAAATCAAGGGGCCTGTTTTAGAGGGGTGTCTGTAAGAAAAGGTTTCACTGTATCAGTGATGTCGCTGTACTTGAAAAATTCTGGGCCCCCAGGACCCAGGATTTCCAAAAATCTGGGTCCCTTTTTTAGAAAAGCGGGTCCCCATCAATAATAATTCATATTTTAAAGGAATAAATGAAACTTGTTTATTTGGAAAAGATAAAATAAATGCATTAATTATTGTTTTAATTATAATTAAATAATGAATTAAAACCAGTATTATTTGCACTCAAATAAGATATTTAAAAAAAAAAAAAAAAAAAAAAAAAAGAGAAAATTTCTTTACTTTTTAAAAAATAAAAATGCAAGATACAATTTTAATTGTAAAATAATGCTTATTTGAGAGTAGAGGATATCAAGTTCCACTAACAAGTATCACTAATGTTCGCATTTCTTTTAAAAAGGGGCAAGACGGGTTTATTGAAAAAGATATTTTTGCTGAAAAAAAGAATACTTATGTTAAGTAAAGGGGTATTTTTTGTTGAATAATAGGTGCTTTAATTGCATTTCCCGTTGAATTATTTGTCAGCATAGATCTGTGTTGGAATCAGGCATTTTCCTTGGAAGGGAAGTTCACATCTAAATCATAAATCTTCAAAAAGGTGGCAGACATTTCAATGCAGTAAGAAAGGGGGGGGGGGACGAAAACATTATCAAAGTACACTGAAATCATGCTGTATTTTTAAGAATCTCATAAAAAAAAAAGAAATTAAATCCCATTTTATGAATGTTCTACCTATAAGTTTGGTTAGCACATCTATTTTGGTGCTTTGGATGCTTTGACTAAATTCGCGTTTTTTCCGCGATCCTTTGACGAAATTAGTTATTTTTTCGCGAACCTGCTACGAAAATCGTGTTTTTTGACGAAATATGATCTTATTTTCGAGATCCTTTAACGAAATTCAGCTTTATATTTTTTGACGAAATTCGCGATTTTTTAACGAAATACGCTATTTTTTCGCTGCCCTTTTATGAAAATCACGTTTTTCCGCGATATTTTGATGAAATTTGCGCTTTTTATCGCGATTTTTTGACAAAAATCTTTTTTCTGCGATTTTTTGACGAAATTCGCTATTTTTTCAAGACCCATTTAGGAAAATTGCGTTTTTTTTTTCGCGTTATTTTAATGAAATCTGCACTTTTTTTCGGGAGTTTTTGACGAAATTTGCTATTTTTTCCTGATCAATTGTCGAAATTTGCTATTTTTTCCTGATCATTTGTCAAAATACGCTATTTTTTCGCAGCCCTTTTACGAAAATTGCAGTTTTTTGCGATATTTTGATGAAATTTGCGCTTTTTTCGTGATTTTTTGACAAAAATCGGCTTTTTTTTCGCGATTTTTTGATGAAATTCGCTATTTTTTTCATGATCATTTAACGAAATACGCTATTTTTTCGCGGCCCTTTTACGAAAATTGCATTTTTTCCACGATATTTTGATGAAATTTGCGCTATTTTTTTGCGATCCTTTGACGAATATCGGCTTTTTTCTGCGATCTTTGCCGAAATTATGCGTCCTGCGGGATGCGTAAGAGCTATTTTTTTGCGTCCCGTCTCCGATTTTTCGCGTAATTTACGCGCTATAGCGCGTCCCCGGCATCTCTGCTGTATTGTATAATTTATTATTAAAAATTGTGTCAGATATGTATAAATTCTTTATTATAGCTGAAAAAAAATTTCTTGTTGACTGCCAATTTTAATTATATTAATTATTCTAATATAAAATAAATATATTTATATATTTATTGAAGATCTTGTGGAAAAAACTAATATAACTGAAGAACTGGAACTTTTGCACAGAAATCGAGCTCTCGGAGGTCCTAAATATCGAAAACAAGTAAGCTCTTATAATCTTCCTGAAAATATTGATAGCCGGCCTTTAGTTTTTATTTAAACGTGTTTTATTACTTATTTGTAAAACTAATAGTCTATAAAAGTTTGTTTTTTTTTTTAAATTTATTTAGGTAACTGATTTGATGAAAGAAATAAAAGGGACTCTGGCTGAAGTTGTATATAACTGGGCATGTCAAGGATCATTATCTCAAGAAGAAGTAATGCGCCTATTGAACTTTTTATCTAAGCATGTTGGAATAGGTAGTGATGGCAGCATGGATGAGTCAACACTTACACTAGCTATGGCATTTTTATATGTCATAGATGTTAGTACTTTACAACTTTATGTTGACAGTGATGGTAATTCTACTCATATTTCTTTTTAGTTTCCAATATTTTCTTTTTATATTTGAATTTAAAAATTTTCTATTATCAGGGTTTTTGTTTCATTTAAAATTTTACGATTCAGCCTGATTCTTTTAATTACAAAGCTGTGAATCAGTTAAAAAAAAAAAAAAAAAAAGTGAATTGAGAAAAATCATGAGTCAGTCAAGTAAAAAACTTTATTTATTAGACAAGTTATATATAGACAAGTTACACACATATTAATAGAATACATACTATAATAGGAAACTTTCACGAGCAACTAATGTAAATAAATTAATACAGTCGGACCTCTATTTAACGAAGTAGCTAAATCCTGAAAAAAAGTTCGTTATATGGAAAATTCGTTAAATAGAGAGTCACTTTTTAAAATACTTTAAACTATATAAAACGTAATTTAAGTCCATAAACACTAAATATAATTTAAAAAAGTAATTAGTCACACTTTTTTTATAAATTCATTCAAATATATTCATTTTACCCATCAAAAAGAAAACTTCAAGGTAAATAAGAATGAAACAAAACATTGTCTGGAAATACATTGTATTTTCAGTTAAAAAATTAACTTTACATCAAAATCATGATTTTTTATTATGGTTGATAAGCTGTCTGGAGGAATACCAAATTTTAAAGCAGTATTCTTTTTCTTCACGCCGTTATCCATCTCATCAAGAATAATTTTTTTTTTCTTTGATGCTCAAGCACTTTCGCTTTGACATTTTTGAGCTACAAGAAATTAAATGATCAACACGATTGATCATGATCAACAATCTAGAAAACGGAAAACTATAGTTTAAGGACATGGGGCAGCTCCATTGAGGGTTAAAAGGGAATATTGAAAGTTTGCACTTCTTATATGGAAAGCAAAGAATCACAGCAATTTTACTGCTCTCGGTGAGTTAGGTGGCTGGTAAGACCTGTTCATGGTCATTGATCATCATAAAATGTGTTAGGAGAAAGAATAAGTTTGAAATGTCCAGTAATATTTTAAGAAATAGGGAGAAGAAAAAATTTAAAGTTCGTTAAATTATTATTAAAAGTTTGTTAAATTATTACTAAAAGTTCGTTAAATAGAGAATGCACTTCGTTATTTGGAGGTTATTTTACAAAGAAATTTGCAGAATGTTCTTGGTTCCAAGTAAAAGTTCGCAAAATAGAGAAATTCACTAAATAGAGGTCCGACTGTATTACTAATAAAAAGAGATATATTTTGCCCTTTTTTCATTCCCTCACTATCCTTAAGGCTTTCAGAAAAAAATATATGGAAAGCTGCTAACAGTTTTGTTAGACATACTCAATAACATCAAAACTGATGATTTTTTCAATAAGCCGTGAAAGGAAGAATGAACTTAATTTTAAAAAATATGGAAATTGAAACCTCTCTATTCTTCATAAATACAGTTTGCAGTTAAGGATGCACTGAATATTTGGTTAGGCCAAATATAAAAATATTCCACCGAACTGAATACTTGAAAAAAAAAAAAAAAAGCCTTTAAAAAAATATTTTTAGAAGCCTTATAGTCCAGGGGAAAAATACATTTTACCTTGCAAAAGGTCGGGTAAAAGATTTTTTTTTTTAGAAATTGTTTATAATGATGCCAACATGGGAAAACCAAGTTTTCTAACAAAGTTTAAGGCTAAATTTTCTGTGGCCAAAAAACAACAAAATTTTGAGACATATTTTGATTTTTTGGAAATATCTCGAGACTCGTTGCTGTAGCATATTATTTATCAATTACAATATTAAAGAAGATAAAATTCTCTACAACTTTCATATTTACAACTTTTTTATACACTCAATAGGAAGTGCAGTACGCTATTTCAAAAATGGGACAATTTTTTCAATTTTCTTAAAAACCGTGAAAAACGTAGTTTTGCCTCGATTATTCAAATGTTCCCCGCAGATTTAATTGTGTATGTCGACTTATAAAAATTGGTAGCAGTAAATTATCTATTATTTGCACACTCACGTCTTTATTTTCATTTCAACAGACATTTTATATGCAATAAATTTATATAATTTTAAAAGTAGGGCAGAGTGTAGATGAATGAGACAATTTACATATTTAGACAGTAACTTTAAGTTTATACAATGTTAACTTCAAAGCATTGTTTAAAAGAATTTTTTAATCTATAGTAACTTATTGGCACGATAGTTTCAATTAAAAAAGATTTCTTGCTTAATTTTAATAATTTTTATAATGCATACATATTTTTCCAGGTATCAGTGGGATAGGTGGGTCATTTTGAAAATCTGTCCATGTTTTGGAATAACAAAATCAAATTTTTAGAAATAATCAGAAAGTTTTAATTGTTTGTAAATAATTACCTTACCTCATAAACATTAATATACAAGCATCAGCAGAGACCAAATTACTATTTTAACATTTTAAAACTAATTTTTAAATTTTAATGCACTTGGTATAATGACATAAGTGAGCACGGTAATGACAAATTAAGAAAAATATTTTTATTTTTCCCCAGGCATAAATGGCAGCTATTATATCTTCTGGCCCATACTTTTCTATTTCTCATATAATGAAAGCAGATTAAGAAATAAAAGTTCATTTAATTATCAATTAGAATTGGATACGGTAATGACTTACAAAAGAATACTCACCAAAAACACATTCAAAGTCTTTGCTTGTTTTATTGAAACTATAAAACTATTTACTCTATTCACCTAAACCTGATAACAAGTTGACTTTTGAGGAGTACTTTTGCCTTGATAAAAAGGCATGTGCTGTCCTCTAAAATAATCCGGAGGAGCTTTGTGTCAGAAGCTTGGCAATGACACTCTTTCTTGGGACACGGTTTAAAAAAACTATTAAGAATTATAGATAAGTTTAATTAATGAAAATAAATATTTTTTTAAATAGTAGCATCTTAATAAATAAAAATGTATAAAAAAAATTATAACCATCTGTTTTAAATAGAACTTTGTCAAATCTTTACCTAATAAATTGCTTGTTGGGACAACCTACGGGATGATATTTTGACTACAAAAGAATATATTTCTTATTTTTAAATTTTTTATAAATAATAGTATATCTGCAAATTATCATTAAAAAACACAATAGTTAAAATGCAATAATTAAAATTATCATGTTTAACTATTTTTCTGTGCAAATGTGAAAGGACAGTAAAACATGAGACTTTTTAAGAAAATTCCCACTACAATGGTATATTTTATTTACCAATTATTGATAACATATGTTTTAATGTTTTACTGTTTTAAAGATAGCAAGCATTGAATTGTAGTTCCATATAAAAAGGGGGGGGGGACTCAAAAGATAAATATCTTTTATGAAAGAAATACTTTTACCTTATAAAATAAAATAGCTATAATAAAAATGACACCAGATTATTTCACTAACTAATGTTATGCATTTATGTCTTGTAAAATTTATAAATTCTGTTAATAAAATATTTGAGATCACTAGTTTTATAAAAAAAAAATATTTAAAATATTTCTTTTAAAATATATTGTCATTTTTTTTCCACTTATATCAATAAATATAACAAGAGATTATATCATTTTAGCATGCAAAAATATGTAAAACTTTTAAGATTATCTATTAATTGCTTTAAAGCTCAAACAAGAAAACAGGATACTTTAAATTTCAGAACAGGTTCCAAACAGTTTTCCAAAAATGAAAGTGTCCAAATATATTAAAAAAAAAAAGCAACCAAGTCCAAAAAAGTACAAATGCACAACATTTGATACTGATCCCAGGTATCCCATGAAAAAAACAATTATTTAAAAGTAACAAAATGTGAGCGAGATATTTGTCAAGAACGCTCCCATAGGTTTAATGTTACCTTGCGAATGTCTTCGTGTGACTAATTTAGTCCTATAATTCATGTAACTGTGACTTTAAATGCCTCAATAAAAAAACTACCGTAAAATCTTTAAAAATGAAATCTGTATATACGGAATTCAGTCTTTGGGCGATTCCATGGGGAATGTCACACACGTAATGCAGGCTTTAATTTGCATTTATTCAATTATTTATTAAATTTTAATGTTAATTCTGATTTTAAGTGGTATGGTAAATAAGTTATTACCATATTTTTAAATTTAAATGTGTGGCAATAAAACTCACAGAAGTATATCATTCAATTTCATTACTCAAAATATGCTTTTTTTCTGCTTCAGAAAAAAAGCACATTTTGAGTATGAAATTAAATGATATATTTCTGTGAGTTTTATTTAAACTAAAAAATATGGTAATAACTTATTTACCATACCACCTAAAATCACAATTAAAAGTAAAATGTAATAAATAATTGAATAAATGAAAATTAAAGCCTGCGTTACGTGTGTGACTCTCCGCACGGAATCGCTCCTTTAAAGAAAAGTATATATTTTTTCAAGAGAAAGAATATGAACAATTATACCTGCTAAGATGGAAACCTGTTTAAAGCGGAATATATTTCGGTTCCTTTCGGTATGGTTTTCAAGGTTTTAATGAATCAATATTTGGCAAAGCTGATTATGTAGTTCAGCATTACGTATTTAATGCTTACACACTTAAAATTTTCAAAATCCGGCTATTAGAGATTTATTAAAATTCCCGTGTTAAATTTTCTTTTTAAAAGAGGGGGTGGTGGAGGGGGCGCCCAAATGGGCACGGGTGCAAAAAAGGCTAGTTTTTGCCCTGAAACACATAATTTACTGCTACTAATATATAGAAGTTGACATACGCGATTAAATCCGTCAGAAACATTTGAATAATCGGGGCAGAACTGCGTTTTTCATGGTTTTTAAGAAAATTGAAAAAAAGTCCCATTTTTGAAATAGCGTACTGCGCTTGCTATTGAGTGTATAAAAAAGTTGTAAATATGAAAGTTGTAGAGAATTTTATCTTCTTTAATGTTGTAATTGATAAATAATATGCTACAGCAACGAGTCTCGAGATATTTCCAAAAAATGTCACAAAATTTTCTTGTTTTTTGGCCACAGAAAATTTAGCTTTAAGAAATTTTGTTAGAAAACTTGGTTTTTCCATGTTGGCATCATTTTAAACAATTCAGAAAAAAAAAAATCTTTTACCTGATCTTTTGCAAGGTAACCCTTTTTTTTTGGTACATTTCCCCTGGACTATTACACAACTTCTGCTTTTAACTGTCAGTTGATAAAAACATATCCTGAATAGTTTAAAAATAGACTATCTATATTAATAAAAGAACAAATCGCTCTGTGTGTGTGTGTGTGTGCGTGTGTGTGTGTGTGTGTGTGTGTGTGTCTGTCTGTCTGTCTGTCTGTTGGCGGTGGCTAGCGAAATCTACCGCACGTAGAAGTCTGAAAATTCAGGAGTGATTAGTCCAAGAAAGGTCCTGATGCACCTGAGGCTCAGATTTTTAATTTTTTATGGGCCGGGGCCCCTTTACGTTTTTATGCACTAAATTGTTAATAACATGCCTCTTTTCGATCCGATCTTCTTCGTTTTGCGGGTGAATTCTCCTTTCAGTTTATGTTCCATTTCTACATTTTAGTTAAGACCCTGGAACCCTGCCAAGGGGCTTAGTACAGGGCCCCTTAAAGTTTTAGTACACTAAATTGTTAATAACATGCCTCTTTTCTATCCGATCTTCGTCGCTTTTGGGGTGAATTCTCCTTTCAGTTTCTGCCCCATTTCTACATATTCAGTTAAGAACCTGGAAAGGGTTAAGGCCCGTTAAAGTTTTAGTGCACTAAATTGTTAATAACATGCCTCTTTTCTATCCGATCTTCTTCATTTTTAGTATGAATTCTCCTTTCAGTTTCTGCCCCATTTCTACATTTTTAGTTAAGACCCTGGAACCCTGTCAAGGGGACCAGCACAGCGCCCCTTGAAGTTTTAGTGCACTAAATTTTAATAACATGCCTCTTTTCTATCCGGTCTTCTTCGTTTTTGGGGTGAATTCTCCTTTCAGTTTCTAACCCATTTCTACATTTTAGTTAAGACCCTGACAAACTTCCAAGAGGCCCGGTACAGGGCCGCTTGAAGTTTTAGTGCACTAAATTTTTAATTACATGCCTCTTTTCTATCTGATCTTCTTTGTTTTTGGGGTGAATTCTCCTTTCAGTTTCTACCCAATTTCTACATTTCAGTTAAGACCCTGTCACCCTTGCAAGGGTTCCGGTACACGGCCCCTTGAAGTTTTAGTGCACTAAATTTTTAATAAATTGCTTCCTTTTTATCTGATCTTTATTTTTGGATACGTTCTCCATTCAGTTATTCTCCCGTTTTAACATTCCAGTTATAAGACCATGGGCCCGTCTAGGGTCCTGTAGGGCCCGGTCCAGGGCCCATTAAATTTTTTGTGTACCAAGCATTTTTCCCACCCTATTTTTCTCACCTTCGCAGTGCGTAATTTTAATGTTGAGTCTGAACTCTTCTCCTTAATACTCACATATTTTTACTGGGGCCCTAGGGCCCTTTTTTAACCGTTTCCCCAATTTTTTGCACAATTCTTTTAAATTATATTCTAATGATCCCTTAACAATAGTCCGATTCACTAGCTTTATTTTTCGAACAACATCTTAGGTTCTCCAGCTGTTACATGAACGACAAAAAAAAAAAAAAAAAAAAAAAAAAAATTCTGACTTCAACTACCACCAATTTTGAATATAAATTGATATAAACTTATGTTTTATTTAAGGTTATTATTTACAACCCCCGGGCAACGCTGGGCGGGCCTGCTAATTTTAAATAAAAGTGATTGATTTTGCATCATTTATTTGCTATTTATTAAGTGACACCTAAGAAAATAACTATTAATGATATGCAAGTTCCTGAATATTGTCTGGTAATAATATGTTGTTACAGGGTGTTTCTAAACGAATCCAAACAAACTTTAAAGGGGTGATAACTGATAATAGGTTTCAAGACACATAATTGTTGTACAGTAAACTGTGATCGTAGTCCACTTAATCAGTCAAAAATATGGCCTATCTCACTACAGGCCAAATGTCAATTTTTGTTTATTTCTTTAACAATAATGAAGATATTGTAATAATATTTTCAACAGACTTACTTTGATATCTGTGAACTATGATGACATGAAAAGGAGTGCTGAAAATTGCTATCATTCATATCCAAAGAGCACTGAACTAGACATTCCATTATTCAGAATGCAGCTGACAGTACATATACTATGTCACAGACTAAAATTCAGTTACTTCCAATGATGTCAAGAATATAAGAAAATTTTATTCATTTATTTAAATTCACAGAATAAGCCATGGAGGTTAAAGTTTTATCAATTAAAATGTTTTAACACTGTCCTGTTCTTTAATAATAACTCAAAGCATAGATTTTTTTAATGTAAAGTTTACTTGTTATAAGGTCTTGTTCATGAAAAGGAAGTATTTGTGTTAACTATTATCTAGAATTGTTTTAAAATTTAACTTTTTAATACCCTTAAACAATACCTTTTCAGTATTTTAACCTTTAAAGGTAAGAGTATTTGGTCAAATAGGCACTACTCAGCTGGACAAATATTTAATATTCGCCCAAAGAGTTACTATACGGCTGACGAATATTTGGTATTTTTCTTCTGAATATTCCATATTCTGTTTACCAGTGTGTTGAATATTCGGTATTTGGCCAAAATCACTATTTGGTGCATCCCTAACTGCAATTGAGTTTTTGGAGGACTTTACTTTTCTAACTCATCAACTAAAAAAATTTGCCATTTCTCAATTGCTGGTAAAAGAGAGAGTGATGAGGGGTTTTTGCAAAACAGCAGTTTAATTAGTAATTTTATTATTTCTGGGGATGGAAAATATTATCAGTTGTTGACTTGCTGTTGTAAAATTTGTGCATTTTCTGTGATTTACATGTGCAATGTGAGTAAACGCGATCTCTGTGTCTTTTAGATTTTTAATGTGTGCTTTTACATAATTTTTGTCTCTTATTGTTGCTTCATTTTATTTTTTAGTTTAAGTTCTTTACAATATTTTTGTTTTAGATTCTGTCGAGTTGAGAGTCTAATTTTTCATCATTGAAGTTTGATTTTATACGATACATTAATTCAAAATAAAATTAATTAGTTTATTCAGAATTTTGGGTTAGTTTTTCAGTAAAGAGAATGATGGTAATCAAGGTCAAACTTCTCAAGGTCTTTAGACTTGGAATCATCGAGCTAAAAAGAAAACAATACTATTCCTATTTATAAATATATCAAAAATTAAATAGAATTGATATATTTTATTCTTACTTACCTAATTTATTTACAGAGAATATTAAGTTTTTTTTAAAAAAAAACACAAATCCAGTATCTGAAGTTAAGGAATTTTTATACATTTAAGTGATTTTGTGCTTTTTTTTTTTCTGTTTTAGTGATAAATTTAAATCAACATGTTTAACAATTAGATTCAGCAAATGAGAGGGAAGGTTCACTGGTATTATTGAAATATTATAACTGGCACCAAATGTTTAAGTCTCTTATTCAATTTCTTGATATATTTTTTTATCTCTCATAATGTTGCCTATAAACTTAGATACGTAGTGATATGCTAATTTTTAAATGTACAATTTTTAATTTTCATAATTTTTATTCTATATTCTTCTCAATATCATAAAATTTTGTTCCTAGTGGCACAAAAGCTCATGCTTAATCTTCTGACTGAAAAAGATTTGTGTTTGGCCATCCACAAACAAATTATGTGTTCTCCTCAAGAAAAATGGCAGATGAATGGATTGAAAGCTGTTTTCCAGTTTGCTTGGGGTGTAACCTTAAGAACATTGTCTCAGTGTCCCATCACTTCTACAGGTATACTTTGAAAAATATTATCATATATTTTAATGTGTTATGCAATTTAAATTTGAAGGTTTGTCTGAAAATTATAAATAAAATCATATAGTTTAGAATTTTTTTTTTTTTAATAATATTAAGTAGCTGTATTTTGTTTTCTTTGAACTAAGAATTTGTATATAAAATTATTTATATTTTCTTGTAAATATTGTGAATATTTTGTGAAATGAACTTTTTATTGATAAAAACTTTACTTTGGCATATTTTGATTTCTAGCTATTGTGTTCCAAACTTTTCTTATTTATTGAAAATATGATGAAATTCAAAGTGAATTTCATAAATTTGATAAAAATATAAAGGGAACTTCGAAAAATGTTATAAAATAGAAATAAAGTTACACATTTTAAACTTTTTTCCAGTACCATGTTTTCCCTAAAATAATGCCTATTCAGAAAATAAACCCTAGGATGGGTATTCAGGTTGCTCATAATATAAGCCCTATCCTAAAAATAAACCTGCCTCACTTGGTATCAAAGAAAGCCTGACTAAAAACTTTCCAAAAGTGTAGCAGAGTTTAGAAAATAAGTAAACATTTGTATCTATTTGACAAAACTAAGAGAAGCTTATGTTGGAAAGATGCTTGTTTCTAAATTCTGATCTGCTGAAAACATTCTTTTAAAATAAAATTAAATTTTTACTCATCATCATCAAACGTCAAATAAAGTTGCATAAGCCAAAAGTTTATTGAAGATTTTAAAATTGCACTTGAAACAATTTCATATCATGAACATTACTGAGACATATAACCTATTGTTAGTCTTGGAGGTGTCAAAGCTGCTGTAATCACTACTCTATCTAGAAGTGTATAGTGTCTACATTAAAAAAAAAAAAAAAAAATAATGTAACAAGTTGCATAATAATTATAAAAATTCAGTCATTTGTAGCCAGGGTTCGCAAAGCTGGGCTCAGTTCAAAAAAACCCAGTGGGTTTTTTCAAACTGGGCCCACTTGAAAAAGCTCACCGAAAAACCCATAATGTGGGTTTTTTCAATTTTTAGCAATATTTATAATGTTAAATATATATATTTAATGAATTTAAGTCATTTCAGTTAATTTTGGAAAAAAAAATTAATATATAAAAGACATAAACACCTGAAGTTATAACACCTGAAGTTATAACACCTCTATTTTAGCACATTGAAATATTTTACTAACACAGAGCATAGTAGGCAACATACATAGCACACAGGGGCATACAAAAGGGAATCTCAGGGGGCTCAACTCCCCCCTCCCCCATCATTGGAAACATTTTTTTTCCCCTTTTGGATTATAGTGTCTCCTTTAAAGTAAACTTTAAATTCTAAACATTGAAAAAATGACTTCTTTTGTAATGAAGTTGCTACCTTTTTTGAATCTGTCTTATTGTTGCAGTTTTTCATGTACAAGGCAAGTAATATACCTAATCTCTTCCAGAATTCTTGGAATGTTACCAGAAATTTAGAATAGAAGGGGTATTTGTAATAGGAATCAATGTAAGAAATTCTGAAGTTCCTACAGAGAAAGTTCTGTCTCTGCTCACATTCTATTTACTGTGATTAATCAAACATTCTTGATGTGTTGAAAAGTTCAACAAAAATGGATTTTCTTTCAAAATCCGTAGTATTGGAATTGGTAGTTATTTGTGCTGTTTGAGGTGAAGGGAGGGTGAATAGGCAGAGACGTACATTTTTCTTTCATACTCTTCTGTCATATTTCACAAAATTGTTAAATTTAATTTAATCCTTAATATTTACTTTGAAATAATACATATAAACATTTTTAATTATGAATGAAATTAATTATTAATTAATCTATGTTATTACTTATTAATGAGACACACTATCATTGATTGTTTTTTTCAATTTTACAGTTATTTTGATCATACTGAGTTAGAAACTATTACCCCCTCCTCCATATGATTTTTAAATTGCTACGCTACTGATAGTATAATTATAGGTAAAGGCATATTACAAGAATGTCTTTATATAAAAAATTCAAATCAAGTATATTCATGAAAATAAAACTTCTAACAAGATCAAAATTTTACTTTTTATGCAAATTAACAATTTATATTTTATTTTATGTTATGTTGAAAACTAATTTGTAAGAAACACTGACATTTAATTAATTTCAATTCATATAATTTGTAAAATAGCATTACAATTACCTAGTATATAAGAGAACAATGCATATATATATATTTGCTGTATTGTATGTATAATATATAAATAATGTAGTATACAATAATGTAATATCACATATATTATACTTTTGAAAAAACCCGATTTTCCTTGGGGAAAATTGGATTTTTCATGAAAAAACCCATGTGGGTTGGGTTTTAAAAAAAAACCCTGGGTTTTTGCGAACCCTGTATTGTAGCGAGCACAAACGGTACTTTTAATGTTACTTCAGGCTGTGTTGCCAACTTTGGCATTTTCTTCCTAGATTTAGGGAGAAATTTGCATCTGAGCTGGGAGTGGGGGGGATTCTAGGGTTTTGTTTGTGAGGGAAAGTGAAATTTCATCCTTAGTGTTGTAATAGCAAGAAGGTTGATTGCAATATCATAATGTGCTCAAAATTATCCTCGGTAAATATTTTAATGTTTTGTTTTGTATCAGTGTCCATTTTATGTGAATTAAATTGTTTTTGGTTTAAAGATTTGAATAATGCTTATCAACGAAAACAATCTATTTAAAAGCATTCAAACTCAGTAACTGAGGTAAGAAAGTTTTGGGTTGCCAGGAAGAGGTTTACTAAATTAAGTAAAGAGAGAGAGATATTATTTTATCTCATTTGGCACTCATACATTGTGCTTTTATTTGGTTGAAATATTATTTTGATAAGTTTTTTTTATCTTGAAAATATCAAAATAGAAAGATGCATTGAAATCGAAACGGAAAGTTATAAAATCGAGTACAATGAAAGTCATAAATAGTTTTAATGAGGTATTCAAAACTTCTGAGAGTACAATTGATATCCTTGTTTGGAAGATTCAGTGCTACAAATAAATGATAAAGAGAATCTATTTCTTGAGTTGCATAAATGTATTGAGGGAAAAATTAAAGATTTAAAGAGTTAGATTTCGAATCTAACCATAAGTATAAGAGTAAAGTTCATTTCCGTAAAACTAACTTAAATTGTAAAATAAAAGATTTATCAAAAAGAGAAAACAATGTTGTTTCACATTTGGCTGCTCCTTTTAGTAGTATGAACACAAATTTACCTTCGATGGCTGTTCATAAAATTTGCATTAACCTGCCTAAGCTGAACATTGAGAAATTCAGTTGGAATCCAGAGAACTGGAGAATTTTACAGCAGTTTAAATTTGCTGTTCATTACAATGATGAAAAGAGTAGAATGGATAAATTTACATATTTGAAAAGTGTCCTAAAATTGTCGGCACAAACTGTCATTCAAAGATTCCTCGCACCTTAAAACAAAAAAATTTGAGAATATATTATTTTTTAATGCCTTATTTAAAGTAGAATTATTTAGAGCTTTTCTAAAAGCTTAGAAATATTCATTTATATACTGATTTAATTGCAAATAAATAAAATAAATAATAATTGCCTTGTTTTTCAAATTTAATTTTTTTTATATATCTTAAAGATTTTCAATTTCATTTGAATGCTGCCTTTTTTTCTTAATCCATGATTCCTTCTTTTTTTATAAGAAAATATTCTATTTTATAATTTTTATGTTATTTTCAAAAATTTTATTTTTTTTTTTTTTACATTCTTTAACTCAGACTATTTTTAGAACCTATTTATCAAATCAAAACATACATAAAAGTGCCGATCCATTACTAGTGGGAAAGACAAAAGCTGATTTATTCCTTGTATTAGATGAGTATATACTTTTCTTTTGAGAAAGGGAAAATATTTTAATGAAACTGTTTTTACATATGAATATATGCCTATACTCATATGTGTTCTTTGCTCAGAAAGTGTCATGAATCCCCTCCATCTTCCCCTTGAAAAAAAAAGCCTTTGAACTGCACCTATCGTCTCATGTTATGAAAAACTAATGTGTTTACTTGTATTTACTAATATGTTTGATTTTATTCTAAATTCTGGTTTATTTCTAAGGTGTCAATTTTGGTGACTGTCTTGAAGAAGATGAAAAAACTGTTGATACCGCTATAGAAGATGAAGCTTTTCAATACTTGAAAACACTTATAGTCAAGAACCCTATTTTTCATGAACAGGTGTGATAACATATTTAAACAAAGTAACTTATTTTATCTAGTTAAAAAAATTTCTTGTACCATTCAAAAGATTTTTATTTCCTTTAGGAATATTTTCTGAAACGCATTCATATGCTTGTAACAGACTTCATTGTTTTAATGCCACTCAAGGTTTGTTAACATTTATTATCAATGTTTTTTTGTTTTAGAATTTTAAAATTATTGTGTTTATAAAAAGAATATTGCTTTCATTTATTTTTCTTATGTAGGTCAAAGATTTACGAAATAAAGGTGATGAAACTGCTCGAATCATTGCTACACATGTTCAGGCTGGTTTGGAACCCCCTCCAAATCTTTCATTTCATTTTAAGCATCTTTTAAATTTGGTAAATAGTTTTTCTCCCTTTTTTTGTAATAATTTATAACTATTTAAGAGAATATATAATTTTTTTTAAGTGTAGTAGCTGTTTATTAAATTCTATTATCTGCTCTTTGATGGCTATGAGTATGAGTTAAGGGCAAAACTGGGAAATTACATTAGAGGCCATGTTTAGTGACCAGTAGTAACAATTTCTATTAATAGCCATTAAAAAAATAAATAAATAAATAAATAAAAGTTAAATAAGTTGAGGTATAAACTTATAACAAAAAATTCTGTTAATATTGTTAGGTAATATTAAATAGTCTAAATGCATGTTAATGCTGCTAATATTTTGCAACTGGTAGAAGTGAAATTATTGAAGACATTCAGGAAAATTTTTACTATCAGAGTAAAAGGTCAGTAATGATCATAGTTCATTGTCCTTAAGGTTTTCTTGAGATAAAAGAAGAAATTGATTACAGATGTTCTATGAGAAATACAGATTAAAAAATAAAAGCACATACTTTGGAGTGTATTTAGCACATTTTTGGAAATTGTTTAGGTGATGGAAAGGTGGTTATTCATTTTTTTTTTTTCCATGGATGAAATTTTCAATTAGGTGAATGCTAATTTTCTCCTTTAGCCATGTGTAATCACTGGATTTATTTTAAGTGCATTTAACATCTTAATTTTAGCTTGCTGCTTTTCCTTCTTTAGTTTATTTCTTCTATAAGATTAGTAACATTTTCCCTACATGTGATATGATCAATCACAAACTGATCAGTCACCAAGTAATTTGCCAAACTTGTTTCTTTATTGCCATTTTTTAGTTTCCTTTCCATTTGGCAATGTTGCAAAATCTTTGCACAGCCCTAGAAATAATTGCAATATGCAGATATTAATAAATTATATATTATAGTTTAAAAATTTTGGAAATGAATGCAAAAGTTATGCTTGTTATATTCTTCCTACTTTGTATGCAAAAATTCCTATTGGAAGCAATGCAAAATATTCTATTAAAAATTGCATAGTTAAAGTCAGTTTTTTTTATAAAGATTTTTTTTTTTTTTTTTTTTTTTTTAAATCCATTATGTCTTAAAAGTTCAATTAAAATACAACAGCTATCAAAATATATAAATTCAAATTTAGTTTCTCTTGAGTATTGCCATTAGTAACATGGAAATGAAACCATTTGTCTGTTCTAGCAAAAATATTAGATATCCTTATTTCTAGCTTTTTGAAATCCTGTACACACAAAGAAAGATAGGAAAAAAAAAAAAAAAAAAAAAAAAAAATCAGGGAAAATGGCATAATTTTGACGCAGTTGTAGAAAAATAGTTTGCAAGTAAGGAAATAATCTCAGAAGGACATTTTCATTGTTTAAAATTATTATTATTATTTTAAAGAATGTGCATTTTTATTTAAAAAAATTGAAACATTGTTTTATAATTTAATTAAGATTATATCGTTTCATTTATATTTCAATATTGAGAATCCCAATTTTTTTCTTTATCATGGGTTACAAACCTGAAATCTAAATACAAACAAAAAGTTCTTGCCAGTGAAAATATGTCATTTATAACTAGAAATACAGCCAGAGATGCGCTACAGTTTATCATTTAAGCAAAAAATTGCAGAAAGGATGCATGAAAAAAAAAAAAAAATATGATAGTCATTCAGGATTCACAATTTTTTCCTTGAAAGATCACATAAAAGGCCTATTTTGTATTAAATACATTGAATATGCCTCATTTCTGAAAGATGACCCACTTTTGTTAAAGACACAGTTCTTGTAATTGTATGGGTCCTAGGGACCCGGACTTCAAAAGCCTGTTACATCAGTAAAATTTTTATTTTCTTTCATAACACTGAAATTTTTACTATGATTGTAATGAAACGCTATAATTTTCTCTGACTTTTCATTCTGTGTTTAGAGGATTAATATCAAAATAATAAATAAAATGAATTCTCTTAATTTGAATGAAATCAAAAAATGAATTCTCTTCTTTTAAAATATTTTGTAAATCTTAGAACTATTTCTAAGATTTACAAAATATTTTATTGTCTCTCATATTATTATGAAAATGCTTTAAATTAAAATTTATATAAAGGAAAACTGTCAATCAAAAAAAAGTTAGTAAAATTTTAGTTTTTATCTGTATTATCTCAAGCTTTCAACTAAAATGTGCTCCCCCCCTCCCCCTGCCTCAATCAAAAAATAAAATAAAAAACAGGCCTTATACTGTTCTTGAAAGTCTAATTTTTTCAATAGTAATTCAGGATTCATACGGTCCTTGAAAGTCCTTAAAAGTGCTTACATTTTTCAAATAGAATTTTTGGAGCTTGGAAGTACTTATTTTCATGCAAAAAGTGCTTAATTTTATTCTTGTATTCTTTCTTAATCAGGGGTGAAACTCTTCTGCATTTCTTTGATTTCTGATTTAAAAATAAATCTTAACCCCTCCCCCCCTTGCCTCCCCTTCTTCCCAATTTCACTTCCTCCTTTTGCTCATTCCTCCACAATACCAAAGTTTAAAATCTTTAAAACTTATTTTTTGTAAATTTTTTCTGCTCTATTTAATACTTTATAGTGAATAAATAATCAGCCCTAAATTTCCTTGAGATTTCATTTGAATTTCACCCTCTTAAAATTTTGCTTCCCTGTTTTTGTCTCCTCACCTCCACACACACAGTATTCAAAGTCTAAGAACTCTTTAAAAGTGTTTAAAAAAAAAAAAAAAAAAATCTGTTCTATTTGTCATTTTATTGTCACAATAAATAATCGACCATGATGTTGATGATTTCTCTTCCCACCCGAAATTGGCATATCCCCTTTTTTCCAGCAGTCCCCCCCCCCCCCCCTTTAAAGAGTACTTGTATTTTTTTATTTTTTTATTTATTTATTTATTTATTTTTTTTTTTTTTTTTTTTGCGATTTCTGCAATAGCTTTATCTCAAGAACTAATGCATGGCTTTTCATCGAACTTCAGATTCAAGTATACCTTGATAAATGTTGACACTGATTATGTTTTGGTGTAAATCACCTGACAGGTGGTGCTGCTATGCTGCTGCCTTTATTACGATTTCTGTAATAGCTCTATCTCAAGAACTAATGCGTGAATTTTCATCAAACTTGAGATTCAGGTATACCTTGATAAATACTGGTGCTGATTATGTTTTGGTGTAAATTGCTCAACAGGTGGCGCTGCAGTGCTGCATTTTTCAAGATTTTTGCAATAGCTCTACCTGAAAAATATCGCACGAATTTTCATCAAACTTCAGATTCAGTTAGACATTGACATAAGGTGTTGCTGATTAGGTTTTGGTGTAAATCACCCAATAGGTGGCTCTGCCATGTTGCATTTTACAGAATTTACACAATTTTAGCAATAGTCATATCGCAAGAACTATTGCACGGAATTTCATATCTTTAGAATCCTGATGATGGGCATAGATTGTCATTTAATTTTGCCACTCTCATTTCGAATTTCGAAGTATTAATGTGTATGAAATAAAAGACAGTTTTGAGATTGTCACATCTAACTAGTTTTTTCTTCTGCTGTATTTGTTATTTATAAAATTTTCTAAATTTCTATTGCCACATGCTGAAATTCACCCTTTCCTGGCTATTTGGATTTTTAAAACTTGTATTTACAAAAATGGAACTCTTTATTAAAAAATGCATATTATAATTTATTAGTTTATTTAATTTGTAGGTTCTTACATTTTTTTTTTTTGTTTTGGTCCTTAAAAGTCCGTGATTTTTATTTAAAGAAATGTGTACGAACCCTGTAATTTTTATTCCTTAATTTCTTATTTTTATGCAATAAATTCGATTTTACTAAATAATATTTCCTAATTAAGAGTGCAAATCTCCTGCATTTTAGCAGATTTCTACTTTAATAAATTTGTTTTTTACGTACATTCCCTATTTTTCCAAAATTTCACTTTCTGCCTTTGATCCCCCTTTTTTGATCCCCCCCCCCCCGTACATGAAGTTTAAAATCTCTAAAACTCTTTAACTTTTTAAAGCTTTCCTTTTTTATTTGTTATTTTATTGTAAGAATAAATAATCAATCTCCTAATCAATAAATTCCTCCCCTGTACCCAAATCTCCGTCCCTTACCAAGCATACAAAATTTAAAATCTTAAGATTTTTAACTCTTAAATAAATTAAAAAAAAGATTTCTGTCCCATTGTACATCTTTAGTAGTGATAATAAATAATCAATTATCTAGTCTAGTCAATCCCTCTCCCCCCAAAAATTCTTTCTCCTTTGCCCCCTCCCCAGCTCATGAGTTTAGAATCTTAATATTCTCTATTTTAAGTCTGTAATTTTTTGCAATTTTTTTCTGTTCTATTTGTTACTTTATTGAACAAATAATCAATCATTTAAATTCTCCCCCCTCCCTACCAGAAATTGCTGCTTCCCCTCCCTCCCTCTTATCAAACCGATCAAATTTAAAGCATTTCAAACTCTTTATTTTTTAATATTTTTTGTGTTCCAATATTAAATTTTTAGTAATGATAAATAACCAATCATCTAACCAACCTCCTCCCTTAAAAAGATCTCTGTTCTCCCATTTTGCCTGTTCTATTCCCTCTTCCGCTGCTCTTTTTGTTGATTTATTGTAACAATAACTAGTCACTTATCTAAATTCTACTTTTTTCCTCTTCCTCTTTAATAATCTTTGAAACTCTAATTTTTTATTTTTCTGCACTATTTGTAACACTGTTACAACAAATAAATAATCATTTATCTAATCCAACCTTCCCCCAAATTTTTTTGCTTCTCAACCTTTGTCTTCCTTTCAATTCACAAAGTTAAGTCTTTAAATTTAGTTAAAATTTTAAAATAAACAATTCCCCCTTCCCTCCTGAAATTTCCACTTTTTTTCATCTTGCTAAACACACATGTAGAACACCATATTTTAAAAACATTTTCTGCCTTGTTTTTTACTTTGTAGCAGCATTAAATAATATATTTTTTCAGTCCCCCCAAAATTTCCAATTACCTCAGAGAAACTTGAAAATATGCAGTAGTAAATTGTTTCAAGGTTAATTTTCTCACTTAAAAATATCTTACATAGAAATAAGTATTGTGGTTTTCATGTCTTTATGATAATCTGTTTAAAATAAAAAAATTGTTATTTATACTAACCACTGGCACATGTCACAGTTCTTATTCTTTTAAAATATTGTTCAACGAAAGGCAGGGAGATATGAGTTCTGCTTTCCAGTAATTATGAAAAAGACTTCAAACAGAAAACGACGATAGACAAGTCATATCTCACAGTTTTTTATGTTACCAACACTGACTATGCAAAGATAGAATATTTCTCCTTGTATCTAGATCTAGTCTAGTTGTCTCTCATCAATAACGATTCAGTTCTCTTTCAAACTGAATTTTAAAGGATTTTAAGAAACATAGACTACATTCATGTTTATGAAATAGCAAGCTTTTTTTACCCTTTTCATTTTGTGAATAAATAAAGTTTCCACTTGGAGCCTGACCCCTGAGATTAGCTTAAAAATCGACCCCAAGCCCATTTTGGGCCTGTCTCATCAGTAATTTCTAGTCATAAGGGAAGAGAGAGGGAATAAGAAAGTTCCTCTTTTTTGCAGTTTTGTTGTTCTTACCCATGCGGGGCTCTGTTAGGTGATGGCAACTTTAATATATCTCACCCATTTGAATAATTAATATTAATTAAATGGGTGAGATATATTAAAGTTGCCATCACCTAACAGGTTCCTTATTGGTAACGGGTTTTGCATTCTTCAAATTCACACAATTCTTACAGTTTTGGTGTTTTTTAATCAGTGATGAGTTCAAAGCTTCACTTGAGCAGGCATTTCCCCCCTCTCTTGAGCAGGCCTCGTAGTGGCTTGCTTATCTCACTATTCTTTTACAGTATAGAATAATTTTTCCAGAATGTTCGAAGTTTGGAATCGGATCTATTCCGGATAACTGTTTTTCTGGATAAATGGTTGGACACTATCTGATCAGATTTGAAGGATATATGTGGCTGTGGTATTGTTTCGAATTTCAATGTATTAGATTGCACATCAAGAATCAGATTCCATCAAGATCAAAGATTGAAAGAAGGCAATTTATGAGAATTCCTTGGAAACAATCTGCTTAAAAAATCAAAACACCCAATATCTAACTAAATATACGTCCATTTCAAATCCCTGATGTTGGCATCAAGTTATATCATACATGTGGTAATGAATTAAGCAATTTTCGCAATAAGCACATGTCAAACTGACGCACTGCACTGTATCTCACTTTTTACTGGAAAGATTCTAGATAACTTGTTTACTGGTCCCTGGATAAACGGTCCCATACTGTATTTCCCTCTCTTAGTTTCTATTCTTCAGTTTTTATCTCTTTTCTTGCCTTTTTCAATCATCCTTTATAGCTTGAGTTTTTTCCCTCTCTTTTTTTTTTTTTTTTTTATTGTTTCTATTTTCCCCATGCCCTCCTGATTTTGCATTAATTTATTCCACTAATATTGTGTGAGTATGGCTTTATATGCAGGGTGAAACAGTGAATATGTTTGAAGAAAATCAATATCATATTTAAATGCAATTACAAAATCTCTGCCGAAAACTGGCAAATCCCTCTCTTGAAAAACGGTGGGCTGGAAGTCTCACAAAAAAGTAAATAGAAAATCCAATTAAATTTTGTAGGTTTGGTTGATAAAAAATAAGATAAAATAAACTATGAATAATAATAACTTTAGAACTTTATGTGAATATTTCTTTAAAATGACTATGTTTTGTACATACAAATTTTATTGTATACAATTGTAACAATCTATATATATATTACACTAACGTACGTGGCACAGAAATCGCGATTATTTGTTATTGTTTAATGGCAACACCCGAGAAACGCATCTCATTGGTTACTGTGTAAAGTAATTTGGCAGGATTTAGGCGGAGGTAAATCCGGTTTATTTACGTTTCGCGTTTAGTTATTTACGCTCTCTCTCTTTCGCTGCAGTTATGGAACGTCACAATATCGTTAGAAATGCCCGTAAATGATCGGCGAATGCTTGAATTGCTAGATTGGATCGAGAATGGCGTCAAACACACAGCATAAGCGATCGGCAAAATAGGCTTAATAACCGTCGCATGGACGAACGCGTAGCTTCTGAAACCCAAATTACTAATTTAAACGTTCCGGAGAATAACTGTGGATCTATAGTTATATTGGCGTGGTGTGTATATGACAACTGTGCCAAATAAATATTATTCATTGTTTGTTTATGAAGTCCACTCAAGTGTTATATTTTTCAATGACAGTCAACGGCACAGTTTCTGCCCGGGCAACGCCGGGCGGGTCAGCTAGTATTATCAATTTTGTTTGATATTTGGCCCACATCTTTGTATATAATACTTAATTTAGCCTGCGGCGGTAAACGAGTTTGACATGCCTGATTTAAAGCATGTAGTTATAATTTTGTGTATATTGGTATAGAAATTTTCATTTCAATTGATGTGAAAGTTCAACTACCCAGAAATATATTTCACAACATGTTTCAAGACAGTTATAAAAACTTTTATCTTTTACTTTATCATATATTTTAGCTGTTTTACACTTATTATTGGGCTAGCATAATGGATTTGCTTAATTTAAAATTCATTTTTAATTTTTAGATAACAGATTTGTATTCAAAAGATCCTTCAAATTTAGATTTAGCTGCTGAATACTGGTGTCCTACAGACAGTTTATTAGAGCAATCTTATTTTCAAAGACCTTCAGCTAGACAGGTAAGTTCCATTGTGAAATATTAAAGATATGATCTGAGCATACACTTTTATTTTGTTTTTAAAGTATTAGATGAATGTGTTTGAATAAACCTAAATCTCATATTTTATTAAAAGATTTTTTTGTTTGAGAACAGATCTGTAAATATTATATTAGCCAAATATATATATAAGGGGGCATTTGTTTTACTTCTGGTGTATTAAAATAATAGATGAAAAAAAAAAAAACACCCTTAATATCTAGATATATTTTTTAAAAGCTAGCCTTTAGAACTGCAATTTTAATAACTTCCTTTATAAAAAAAAAACAAAAAAAACAAAAAAAAAACACCCATGAGGTCCAAAGGGTAGAACACAGTCTTGAACTATAATTTTTATTTATTTTTTTAATATTATAAACCAACAAGGGGAAAGTCTACATGCCTGTACATACGAAATATGACATTTTTCAAACCATGTTACATCAAGAAGTCATACTATTATATTACAACCATTACACTACCAAATATGCTTAAGGCTCCTGTCCCGTCCAGCAAAGACACTCGCAAGCTGATGCTAAACCTATGGAAGGTTATTTTCAAATATCTCATTTGCATTTTGATATTTTTAAATATATATACAGTGAAGCACCGTTTATACGTTTTTCAAGGGACCAAGAAAAAACCGTATAAACAAAATTCTCAAAAGTACAAAATTTCTGAAATTACCAACAATAAAGAAATCAGTGATAAATTAAAATACATGAAATACAAGAGGTATGTAATATTAAACTTCCTATTTCAGATATCATTTACAACTTACTACTATTCATATTCATTCACCATGTACCAAATATTTTGCTGTATGGAATTTTTGGAATGCACAGAAAAAAGTTCATTGTTCACAGTTAAAAGTGCCATCTTAACATTATCACTCAAATCACTGCTAATGAGGTATTCTTGCATGGTGTTAAAACATGCCAAAGCTTATTGAAAACTTGGCAGTGGCTTTTCAGTGCAGTTATCCTCTTCTTCACTGCTAGTGTCTTCATTTGCGATGATTTCATTGATTGTTAGAAGTGAACATGTTGCAATCTCCAAATCACATTGCACAAAATCTTCAAATGTAGTAACATAACTTAAATTTGACTAGTTTTCTGGTGGAGCAAAATGATCAAGGTCGGCATTTTCAATAGGATTAACATCCACTGGAGTTAAAAATCCGCTAAGGCCGAAGCAGTTTTTTATCGTTTTGGGTAAAACATTTTGCCAAGTCATCATTATGAAATTCATAGCTTGTAAGATGTTGATGTTCACATTTTTTAAGTGACCATGGTCTAAACTGGCAATAACACTGTTAATCGCACTTGGCTCTTTTTTCCACCATGACAGGTTGTAAGAGTTTTAGATGGCAGAAGATTATAAAACAAACCAGTTTCATCTGCATTGAAAATGTCTTTTTGTTCATATTTTTTTTATCAGATCTCGCAATTAATTTGAATCCAATCATCCACTGTTTCGCAATCAACATCTCCAGACTCTCCACTCACAGTTTTGCCTGTTATGCCATGTCTTAATTTAAACTTGTGAAGTCATCCTGAAGAAATGATGCATTGCATTGCACATTCAGCTTCTTCGAAATTTCCCATGCTTTCTCCATAAGCAAAGGACTGCTGATGGGAATTTTTACACTACGACACTGATTAAACCACTGTAAAAGCAATTTTTCAACATCAGTGAATTTTCCGCTTTGGACTCAAAGTTTTTTTGAAGCACTACAACCACTTTGATGATGGCTTTCCTCGACGATCTTTAAGCTTATAAATTAGCATGTTTAAAGTTGGAACTGGTAAACCTAATTGTTTGGCAAGATCCACTCTTTTTAAATGTTGGTTTTCATCCACTTTTTAAAAAATGCACATTTTTTCCTTTAACGACAGAGATTTTCTATTACGCAAAGTCATCATGAACTGCTAGTGAACGATATAAATCCAGACACGAAGCTGTCGGGAAAAGAACTTGCCCTGATGGGCCTGTGGAGAGCACAACAACAACACTTATCTATAGAAAGTGGGATGTTCACATTCCTTAGGGGTAAGGCTTTTGTTCAACTGGGCAGGTGTTGGTTAAGGTCACATGCCTTTTGTAAGAATAACAATCGGGAGTTGGAAATCTGAGGTTGAAATGCGCATTTTCTGTCTTCTTGAATTGTTGGAAAAAAAAAACGTGTAAATGAAATCTGCGATTTAAGGAAAAACGTATAAATGAAATTACTTAACGTTAATATCCATTGGATTTTGCCGGGACCATTCACAAAAACGTATAAATGATAAAAACGTATAAACGAGAAACGTATAAGCGGTGCTCCACTGTATATATATTTTTTTGCATTGGATAGCTTTGCTCGATCCCTACATCTGCCCTTTATTTTTTTTCATTTTTTCGATTTTGGTTGTTTTTTTTTAAAGATGACACTTCACTTTCAAAACTGTTTCTAAAAGTGAAAGTAACTTTATAAAAAAAAAAAAAAAAATCTGCAACCAAAATTGAAAAAGTAAAAAAAGGCAGATGTAAGCATCGAGCTCAGCTATACAATGCAAAAAAAAATATTTTAAAATATCGAAATGCAAATGAGATTGTATTGGAAAATAACCTTCCCATAGGTTTAGCATTAGCTCGCGAGTGTCTTTGACGGGCAGGGCAGGAGCCTTAATGTAAGATACAATCTCATTTTGTGTCCATTAAAACAAATGCTTTGTTTTGGAAGAATCTCTTGATTGAAAAAAAGATATAGCATCTTTCTCATTCGGCAAGAGCTCCCAAATATTTATTTTAAAAATCGAACTAAAACGAAAAGGCAACCTTGAACAACTTTCACCTGGTTTAGCTTTAATTACTAAAGCTTCTATATTAAAGATCTGGGCTCTATCAACCTGAACTAGACCAAAATTATTACTTGTTTATTTTGTTTATCAAATATTTGATTTAACATAATTGTTATGTAAATGTGTTTTGTTATATAACCACCTTTCAATTTACAAAGTTTTTTGTGTTTGTACATTGATCTGTAAGGTAAGCACTATTGGGGAAGTGCCAACATCCTTTTCATTAAACAAATAAAAAGTAAGAAAGATATATATATTTCATAACTGTGTTCTTTATTTTTTTCTGTATACATAAAAAGAAAGTATTGAAATCGCAAAAATTTTTGATCTGTTTTTTAATGAATTTACAGGTTTTGGGGTGTCTTGAACATGATTTGATTATATTTGAAAAATGTCTGTCTATTAATTTGTGTGTGCCATAAATTTTGTAGCCGCTCTGTTAATCTGTGTGTGCCATAAACTCAAGTTAGACCTTGGTGCATGCTGTGCTGATTAGGTTTGGGCATATACTGCCCAGCAAATAGCACTGCTATGCTGTGTTTTCATGATTTCCACAATAGCTATATGTCAAGAACTAATGGACAGAATTTCATAAAATTTTAGATTTAGTTAGATCATGACAAAAATTGATGCACTGCTATGTGATCTTTTCACTATTATCGTAATAACTGTATCTTAAGAACTAATGTGCAGAACTTCATAAATCTTCATATTTAGTTAGACTAGCATAAATTAATGCTGATTACTTTTTGGTTTATATTGCACAACAGGTGGCGTTGCTATGCTGTGTTTTACAGGATTTCTGTGATATCTATATTGCAGCATCTGTTGAATGGAATTACATCAAATTTAATATGTAAGTTGCTTTTTCAGAAAATTAATGCTGATTCAATTTTGGCTTTTATCATTCAATATGGGGAGGGGGGATGCTATCCTATGATTGGGGAAAGTTTCATAATTTCATTCACAACCAATTGATGCAATTTAGCGATCGTGGTTTGCTATATAATTAGTTCCATTCTCGAAACTTTTTTTATGACTTGCAACCACATAATTGCATATTTTTTATGCTAATTTTGGCTATGGACTCTATTATGGAATATTAGTCCTATTCTATTTGCTATGAACATCGTAAGTGTATCTGATTTTTTATTGAGTAAAAATGCACTAAATTTGCATGTTTGAATTGAAAAATCTGGTGGTACTGAAAAGAATGGTTAATGAGAGGTTAAATGACACCTTAACCCAATGAGAGAACAGCTCTGAGCAAGGAAAAGATCAAGAAAGTTGATTCAATAAAAATGCTGACTGGGAGAAGGACAAAAGACTGAAATAAAAGTTTATGGCAATCTAAGAGAAAAATAAAATATTAAGGGGAAATGTAACATTTTCCTACCTCAAGTGAAAGCATATTGGTATCAGACATTTCATTAACAATATTATGAACACAAAGTTACTAAAAAATATCAATTCATTAATAATGTGTCAGAATTTTAGCCTAAAAAAATTAAGTACATCTGAATGATTGTGAGTTTTTTGTAATAACAAATTGTGAAATTTTTAGTTAATTTTGTTCATGTAATTCAAGTGTTCAGCAATACATTTCTCTAAATCAGAGTTAGAAACTAGGAGGAAATAATCGAGCATTAAGGCACTTAATCATTTTTCTTAGTTGAGAAAATGTTCTACTTAGGTGCAATTTTAAAATTATTTTTTTTGCTTATATCGTATGCATATAAACAGTAGAGATGAGTTCGGACCAGGGGTGTAAAAATACCGGGCGGCAGGTCGCCCCGGCGACTAAGACGATTTTAGACACTGGTGCCTAGATATGTCTTAGGAAATGAAAAATAATTCATATTTATAACCTTGATTATTTATGGATTTTTTTTTTCTTTTTGTTCCATGCACAAAGAAAAAAAAATAAATGAAGTTCTCTTTCACTGAACTGGACTTATTAAAATTATTATTAAATCATTTCTAGAAATATTTTGTCACATTGAATGTTGATTTGGAAACAACTGAAAGTCTTGATGAATGGTACGAGTTTAAGGTACTATGCAAAGACATGAAATTTAGTGAGCTTTTGATCAAATCAATGAAAAATGATTCTAAATTTCCAATTTTATCAAAGTTACTGCAAATTGTATCTGTAATACCTGTGGCAACTGCATCCTGTGAGCGAGGATTCAGCACAATGAATTTTATCAAGAACAAGTTTCGCTCTACTTTGACATCACAAAATTTAAATGATTTATTATTAATAAATTTAAATGGACCTTCTGTAGAAGCATTTGATCCTACAAAAGCAGTTGAACGCTGGTACTTTACATCAAAAACAACACGACACATGAGCGGTCATAAACATCATAAAAATTTAAAAGCAAATTTGGACAAACAATAAGTTAACAGTATTGATTTATGGCATTATAGTCCTTGATATAATAGTCCTTGAAGTGAATTACATATTTGTACTTTTGAGGTGTTTAAAGAAGTTTTTAATGATTATTATTTGTATTTTACATCAGCACTTCCAATTTTTTTATATCAATATTTATAATTTTATGTAACATTACTTTTTTATACAAGAAAAAATTATGTCATGTGTCAGATATATTTAATTAAAAAGAGTAACTTGTATGTACTATTATTAACTTATACTGTAATTTCATTTTACAAATTTCTTATCGATAGTAACTGGCTCCTAGATTTTCAAAAAATTTTTACACCCCTGGTTCGGACTCCTTTTGTGCAGCCCAAGTTTGATGCTAAAAATACACAGTAGAAAATTGTTTGTAGATTAATTTTCTTATTTTAAATTATATTTTTCATATAAATAAGTTTTAATCATAACTACCCCTTCATGACAATGTTTTGTGATTTTCATGTCACTGAAAAAACTATTTAAAACATCAAATTTGTTATTTTTATCTAATCACTGACAGAAATCTTCAAAAATTACAATTCTCATTCTTTTAAAATATTGCACATCTGTGGCAGAAAGCCATGAGTTCTATGTTTCCAGTAATTCTGAAAAAAAAAAAAACTTCAAATAGAAATTGAAAATAGACAAGGGATATCTCATGGCTTCTTTATGTTACTAACACTGACCATGTACAGATCTCAGAATCAGATAGAGTATTTCTCCTTTTATCCCATAAATAACAATTCAGTTCCCTTTCAAACTGATTTTAAAGGATTGCAAAACACTTTAAGAAACTTAGATTACATTTTTTTTCTCTCAAATAGTATTTTTTCCCCCTTTTTTTAATTTATGAATAAATAAAATTATCACCTTGATGCACCTAAATGTTTGTGTCAGACCCAGGCTTGTCTGTGCATGTTTTATCTCAAATACTTAGACAGTGTGATGAGTTATAATAATAAGATTCATTTTAAAATTCATAAAAAAATGATAACTATATATATATTTTTAAAGTGTGCCTTGTTTTATCGTATTCTACATTTTTTCTCTATAAATCGATTCCAGGCTTGGACTGTAATCAGTCGAGCCTGGATCATACATTTTAACAAACAGCGAATCAATAATTGAAGGAAGTAGTAGACAAAGTCTAGCTTATCTTTTAATTAAATTTGAATAATCAAAATCTCCTCACATTCAACTGTACTTAAAAGAAGAATCTTTATGAAATGAATTGTTTTTCTGCAACGTAATGCTGTGTATGTCTATTGGTTACATTATTAGACTAAATTTTTTATCATAAAAAGCAAAATTGCATATTAGAAGCAAAGAAAAACTTGAGTTAAATGTCAAAAATAATGACTGAGTGTAAAATCATTGCTGTCAAATCGAGATTTATAGGTGCAAAATACAACGGATCACTGCTAATTTCGAATCCCGCTCTAAATGATATTTATTTGACTTTATAAAATAAATTGTAAGCTTTACAAGATATTTTATAGCCTTCTTTATTATCCTAGATCTCAGCAAGTAAAAGATTAATACTTTATATCATTCTTTAATATATTTATTTTTGTATCAGTATGCATAAAATATCAACTAATTTTTGTAAGTACAAAATAAATAACATAAATTATATTAAAATTTCATTTCAGATAGCTCTATACAAATTTGTTCGTTTAGCTGGAGATATGTTACCACCACCTTTGTTTGTACCTTATCATCAAATGCTTACCAGTTTATCAAGTTCACCTACTTCAGCCCATAATTGTTTTGTCATGCTGAAAATGAATGGAAAAAATGGTAATTATAGTACATTAGATGTTATTTCCTTTAATACATTTTACAGTCCATTGTTTCAAATAATATAAATTTTAGATTTTATGTAGTGATTAAGGACTTTAAAATTACCTAACTCTTTTTTATTCTTCATTTAGGAGTTTATATATTAGAGATGAGGCGGGCTCAGGCTTTATTCTTATACCAGTTTTCATATCGGGCAGAAAGTAAAAGTTTTATTAATTCACACTTAAAAAAATTAAATAAAAAACTTGCCAGTTGCTACTTAAAGAACACGAATCTAGTCTAAATTTCTTAGTATTTTGCAACCCTCTAAAAATTACTTGTGAAAGGGAATTGTTATTAATGGTGTGATGTTGAAATCAGATTTCCTTAATTTTTACGCATGTATAATATTTACTTTTCAATGCGCCGTTTTTGACGGGATATTTTTCTTTTCTATTGAAAGGTAACAGATAGTTTTTATTATAGCTTTTCCCCTTCACTCTTTTGTCATACAATCTATTTTTAGACTAGCTCGTATTGTCATGACGTCCGGCTGCGTAATGAAAAGGGCTTGTCCCCCCTATGCGAATCAAATGTACTTTCGCTTTCCTTTTGAGTTCAGGTTTTCTCTCCCCCTTTTTTTATACGCACTGCACATATACCGTCATTTTAATTTAACTACAGGGTGGCTACTAAATACTGATACACTTCAAAAAATAAGAATTAATTTTAATCGTTTGGTAAAATAATTTATTTCTGTATTTCAGCATTTGGCAATTTTCTATTAGTGCAGACGATTTTTGTAAAAATCAAATATTTAGAATTATTTTTAAAATGGAAGCTAAAAGAATGATGATTAAAAAGCTCTTTGATCGCGGGCTTTCCGCAGGTCAAATATTTAAGCAATTGAAATGCCTTGGTTTTAATAGATTATTTATATATAGAACTATAAATCGATTATTGGATACTAATAGCTGTAAAGATCGACCTAGGTCTGGTCGCCCACGATCAGTTCGCACAAAAGAGCGCATCAAAAGAATTCGTGAAAAGATACGAAGAAATCCACAACGCTCTGCAAATAAAATGGCTGCAGAAGAGAACGTGAGTCGCAGAACTATGCAAGTTATTATAAATGAAGACCTGGGTTTTCGTCCTTATCGGAAAAGAAAAGTTCAAGGTTTGACTGATGCCCAAAAGATAAAAAGATTACAAAGATGCAAGAAATTGCTGAAGCGGCACGGTAAGAAAAATATTGACAGAATGATATTTTCTGATGAGAAGCTATTTTGCACTGAACAGTGTTATAATGCTAAAAATGATGTCGTATATTCAGCAACGTTTGAGGATATACCTGAAACTCTCCGAACTGTTAAACGCTTTCAGAACAAGAATTCTGTTATGGTTTGGGCTGCAGTGTCAAACAATGGGAAATTGCCTTTGAAATTCATAGATAAAGGGGTAAAAATCAATGCGGAATATTACAAACAGAACATATTGGCTGCACATTTATTGCCACATGCTGACAGGTTGTATCCAAAAAAGAATTGGATATTTCAGCAAGATTCTGCACCTTCACACCGAGCTAAATCAACACAAGCTTGGCTCCAGGTCAATTGTCCGAATTTTATCATGCACGAAGATTGGCCACCTTCTTCACCGGATCTAAATCCTTTAGATTATTGTGTCTGGGGATTTTAGAGGCTAAAGTAAATAGCAAACAACACTACTATGAAATTGTCGGCCAGAATAATAGCTTAGTTTTCCAATAACTGTTTTTAGCTTTTCTCGTTATAATCGATTGTAAAACATCTCGATTGTAGATTCTAGGAATTAATCGATGGCTGTATCGATTGTGATTTTTTACGATGACGATTTTTCTCGATTGTCGAATTCTCGGGAATCGCCCATCACTACATGTGACATACATAGAGAATGGCACTTGTTGCTTCACTTTATCTCTGTGTTGTGTTATGAGCTTCAAAAGATTTTTATGTATTGGAAATCATTAAAGTTTAATATTCAAGGAATATAATTTATTGAAGAATCAGATTCTCTGAGAATACTAGATATTGGATTGAAAGACAAATGGTGATTTGCCTGGTTAAATGAACCTGATGCGAAGGGCAATAACATTACCATGTGATGCTGAAAACTAAATGAACTAGGCTGTTGATACTGCATTGTGTGCAGTGTAACACTTAGTTATGACAATATTAAAAAGAAAATGTATTTAAACATAGTAAACATAAAAATCACCGAAGATTGATGTATGGTTAAAACGTAACACAAACTGCTCCATGTGCTAATCCATTTATTGCCAATGATTCAATAACCAATTGAGTTACCAATTAGAAAGTTGTAGTCATATTATCACTTTATAGCTGATCAAGATTGAACTTCAGATTTCAATTCCGTAATCATAAAATACTAGAAGAAGGTAAGAAAAGGTTAAATCTCGCCTAATTCAGTCCTTCTTCTTGTATTTCAGCAGTTTTAGATTAATTTGAAGACATCTTTAACTAATACTAATAAAATATATTTATTTGGGAGGACAAAAGATATTTACTCTATCATGCAAAAGTCTTTGGTCAAACATATAAATTAACATTAAAAAACAAAGTATAATGAAATAGTAACTAATTTAATATAGAATGGTGTTATACATGATGTAATAACAAGATATAGTTGAACATTTTAAATGCATAAAAAATATAATTGAAATCATAATTTGCTTTCATCAGTGTGGCCTCCTTTAGCGCATATTACAGCCTTGCACAATTTTGACATTTGAGGCACTAATTTTTCCAGTGTTTTGTGGTTTATGTTGCTCCAGGTATCATGCAAACATTCCCAAAGACTTCGAAGATTTGTTGGAGCAATCATACAAACTTTTCTGTCCATTTCATTTCACAATTTCTCAAAAGGATTGAGATCAGGTAATTGCAGGGGTCATATCATAATTTTGAGAGCTTTTTGCCTCTCTCCTTCATTTTCAAATAATTTAAACATAATTTAGATTTGTGTTTTGGGTCGCCATTTTGCTGAAAATTGAATTCGATATTGAGAGTACCAGATGGAACTGCATGATGTACTGAGACACCATGATGTATTTTCTTATCCATTGTTGATTTAATTTTTATTAAATCTCCAATTTTTCCTCCCCCAAATCATGATGTTTATACATTGTGTTTATTGTAAATAATATTGTAATTATCTTTTAAGGAAACATTCAATTGTTACGATAATCATTATTTTATAATGTTTATTATTATTATTTTTTATGTTATTTTAACTTTTTTATAAATACATTTACTGTATATATAGCATTTTATGTACTTTATATGTAATATTCGGAAAGTCGAAAATTTAGGTTTTGAATATTGTGTTAGGTATGAGTTATATTACGTTTTGTCAGATTGTTACAGAAACATGTTAAAATATTTCAGTCCTGTAAGAAATTTTGACTTTCAACCATGACTGTGGTTTGTTGTTTTTGTTGTGGTTTGTTAATTTAAAAAAAAAAAACAGGAATTGCCACTTTTCCAGATTTCTGCCACTGCTTAGGCATAAATAATAAATTTGCTATTTTAAACAGATTTTCAGCGACATGCAAATCACAAAATGGCATCGTAAAACGTCACTGGAGTATTTAGAATTAATAGTTATTTCTATGTAAGAAGAGATTTTTGAATGAGAAACTGATCTTGAATCAATTTTAGAATGTGACTTACAATTTTATACTACATAATTTTGGTAATTTTATACTACATAATTTCAGTATTGGAATAAAGCTCTGATGATACAAAAATTTTCGGCCTCAGGTAGGCTCAGATTTCAAATTGTCAGGCTCAGGTTCCGAAAGTAGAGACCAAGAATTCATCTTTAATATATATATGTATATTTTTAGTAGTATTAAGCAATTTAAAGTTTTATCTTTTTTTAAATAACTTATTTTCTAAATGTTCAATTTACTTTCTATCTTTTTCTCTTTCTTGTAGTTTTATTGTTTCTGTGTGTTTCTAGCATTTAGGAGCTTGGAGAAGAAAAATCACATAATATAAAAATAAAATTTTGTATGTGCTTATTCTCGTACATACAGTTTATCCATAAAGTAGAGTCAATACAAATAATAACAATACAAAATTAAACAAAAACATGTTATTTACTTATTGGAATCTGTAAAATAATTTAAATAAATCATATCAAAATGAATAAATGGATACATTGTCATAACTTTGATAAAAACTCATAAAGATCTGCAACTATACAACAGTCCCTCAAAAGTTCAGGCACAGTGGATAAAAACTCATCATTTAACGCTTTGAGGTCTAAGCCCGAATGTCACTCGGGTTGCCGCGGTCTTTTCATATATTACCTATGAACCTTATATTTAAAAAAAAAAAAAAAAAAGGTGGCACTGCAGCACTAAACAAAGTAAGTATATGAAAATATCTAGAATCAGAGCTTAATTCGAACTTATCATGAACCGTGTGATGTTGCTCTTTGTGCTTTGAAATTTACCACACAAAAGCAAATTTTACTAAATATTTATTATATACTAATAAAACCTATTTTCAGATATTTGTACAAAATTTGGGTAAGTTTTTATCAAAGTCTAAGTAAAATTTTATGTTAAAAATGTTTTCTTATGCGGAAGTTTTTAAAAAATATATAAAACATGCTTTTTTCAATAATGTCTCATTAAATATTAATTTTTAGTACATTTAAATAGTTCCTTAATTATGAATAAGAACAATTTGAAGTTTATAATAAAAAAAAAATTATTAAAATGGATATCTTCCAAGTACTTTTTTAAAAATCATGAAAAGTACCAAATACCCTCAGTCCATAGGGAGATATGCGGTTGAAATATCTCAGACCTCAAAGTGTTAACAGTTTTACATGACACTAGCTATTAATAGTATTTTCCTGATTTTGGTTAACTTCAAATAACCGTCTTTCTTTTGAATCTATTAGTTTTTGAAATATTACTTACTGGTTGCAGGAGATACAATGTTCTGTAGTAAAGTCAAATTGATTCCATTCTTGTGTTATACTTCATGGATTACCTACCCCTTTTAATTTGCTTGAGGGATTTTGCTTTGACTCCAATTTTTCAATAGTCTGAACACTTGTGGTCGCTCACATCTCAGTTTCAGTTGAAATTGTGTTTTCTAGCAAGTAGTAAGCATATATAGGTCTTCACTCTGAATGACTTAAAATTCTGGAAATAAAAAAAAAAAAAAAAACTTATTTTTCGATTTTCATTTAAAAATCTAAGATTTTTTCTTTTGTATGTTCTGTAGCTTCCGGCCTCTTAAATAACCAACGGAAATTGAGTATTCACTGTTATACTACTCAGGAAAAATGGTTGGTTGATTGGAATAATTGGTTGTTGATACCAATCCAGCATGTTTGCATAAAGTTTCTAAACTTTTGAGACAGTGTTTTTTTTAACAAAAATAGTAAAGGTGGATTTTTTAAATAAATAGTGCTGGTGTAATCATTCTAATATCTCTACTATGTTTCGTTTCACTTTTGAGTATTTGTCGTGAAGTTATTCCATATATATATATCCTTTCAAATTTATTATCATATTTTAGTGTTTGCCTTGAACTTTTGAGACAGTTTGTAAGAAACATATAACAATTAGAAAATTGTGTTATTTTTTTTCAAAGTTAATCTTATAATGTTTATATTTTCTATATCTAGGAAGTCAAAGTAGCATTGTATCCTGGGATCATTTTTTTGCTACCCTTCATCGTTATTACAACAGTTTGCATGAAGAAATACCAGCAAATGCTGATTTACGCTATGCATATCCTCAGCGCATGCACACAAAAGGCATTGCACCTCAGGAAGTGCAAGGTCTAATTGCAGTACTTCAACTCATTTCACAAGTTGTTAAATTAGTAAGTTAAATGTATTTATAATTAAAGAATGAATTATATTGAGTAAGTTTATAAAATCTTTATATATAATATTCATATTTTTTAATTTTTTTTAGGATGATATTGCAAGAATAACTCTTTCTGAAAATCCTCAGTATGTACCAACTGTTGTACTTTTGGGTTTGATAACTTGTAGTATACCTACTTCCTTAAAAGCCGCTTTGATAAATTGCTTAGCTTCTTTTGCATCATCTCCAGATATTGCTCTTAACATATGGCAAGGATTAGAAATGGCTCAGGTATTATTTACTTACTTGTTTTGAAATTTTAATAATAAAATTATTCATTAAGAGGATATCTACAAAATTTTCAAAATCAAAAATAGCAGATAAAAAAAGACATTAAATTACTGTAATTTTTTATTATTATAATTGTTAACATGATTTTTTTTTTATTAATATCTTTGTTTTTATAATTTTAAAACAAGATTTTTAAAGTTGAAAAATAAAATAAGTATTACTATCACATATTTTAAATAATTTTTTAAATGTATCAAAGCAGTTATTAGTTTCAACCTTAATTATGAATCATAATTTTGGCGTAGATGAATTCATTCAAATTGTACTTCCTTATAACTTTCTTATGCTTTTATATGCATTTTAATTTGATGCATTTGAAATCAGTGACTTAAAAGAAAGTTATCTCAATAGTCGGCAGTACTCTTTTTGTTTGTACATATATATTTTTTGTATGTGAAGTGTGTGTTTTTGTTACTTACAGCAGTCTTTGATTCTGATAATTTCAGTAGTTTAAACTCTTAGTTTGATTATATGGCTGTTAAATTTATGTTTTATTTATGTTATTTTATTTATTCATTGATAAAGTTTTAATTTCATTATGGAATATTATCCAACAGTGTTACTAACAAATTGGCAATATTAGTAATGGTTACATTATCAATAAATGCTGTACTATTTATATTATTTTAGGTGCATGTGATAGAGGTAATTACAAAAAGCATTTCATACTTTAAAATTATTTTAAAAACAATAAAAAATCAATAAATTGGAATGTTTTCAAATAAATTGCATTTGAAAGAACATTCTCCCCCTTATTCAATGTGCAAAAATTGATATTGTTCAGTGTTAATTGAAATAAATTGCTCAGGCATTGCCATCATCAATATGATGTCAGTGTTACTCATAAACATGTTTTCCTTTATAATATACACTAGCGAGCACAATCTATTATGGAACTAAAAGTTGCGATTTATGTCTTTATGAAAGCTACATTACATATAATTTAAAAGAAGTTTTAAATGTTCCTTTTAGTGCACAACCTGTTAATTTCCACCTTTCCCTGTCATGTAACTACATGTCTAACACAATTGCTACATACTAAAAAATCACATAAAAATGACCAAAAAATAAAAAATCGCCAATGACAAAATTTAGTACAGTGATCTAAAACATTTTAACTGGAATTCTTTCACAATGTAAAAAATCGGTACAGAATGTGAAAAAAAAAAAAGCTAAAATTTGCATAGAAAATCACTAAAAATTCAAATCTTGTAAAAGACAAAATGCACTATATTACGCTAAATGTTTTAAACATCCCTTTTATGAATCTTTAAAAATCGTTGTGGATTGCAAAAGAATATTAAAAATCACAAAAACTTGAAAAATCTTGGAGGATCAAATTTACTATATTGGGCTAGATGTTTGAAACTTAATTCTTTTTATGAATGTCATAAAAACACAGCAGAACGCTAAAAATTGCATTAAAAAGTGCTCAAAATTCAAAAACACAGAGAACAAAAATTTACTATTATAAAAATTGAAAAAACGCCAAAAGAACACTAAAAAATTCGAAAATCATGGAGGACAAATTGATTATATTAGGTTAAAAGTGTAAAACTGAATCCCTTTTATCAATGTTTTAAAAAAAGAGCCACAGAATGCAAAAAACATTAAAAATTTTTGCGAAAAATTCATAATGTATGAATTCCAATTAAACTTTAAAAACAAAATTTACTATACTGGGCTAGAAATTTGAAATCAGATTCATTTTAATAGTATAAAAAAATTAATGTGAAATTTGAAAAAGTTCTAAGAATTGCATAAAAAATTAAATAAATAAAAAAAAAAAGCTAATAAAAGAATACAAAATTGGGCTTCAAGGTGCAAATCTGCATGTGTAGAGGTACTGTCCTACCAAATTTGTTGCTCTGTGTGCAGTGGTCTCTTCAGAACATAGCAGACAGACAAACTTCTTTCCTTATTATTATAGATTATTGAAGTTTGTTATTTTTTCATTACAATAATTTAAGAAATTTTTTATTCTTTATTTATTGTCTAAAGTATTGTACTAATTTTTATTTTGTAGATGTTAAAAATTTACAAAGTGGGATATTATTATTGCCTTTTGTTACCTTTATTTTATTTATTATTTTAATTAATTTTATTAATATTTCTTTTTGGGGCAGAAATGTATTTTTTCCACATGTGTTGAAATGCCAGAGTCCCCCCCCCCCCCCCACACACACACACATTTAGAAAAAGAGGGTGCTGCTGATAGGAAAAAAAAAACCTTTTTGGATGGTCTGTCAGGCACTCTTTTGATTGCTAAAGGTACTTCTACTTCTAATATTTAAAATTGAAGACACGCTTTTGAAGTCATAAGGATGTCAGTAATGTCACAATGAATAAATTTCATCAACTCAAATATTTTTTTAGTACAAGGAACCCCCCCCCCCCTTTTTTTTTTTAACTTAAAGACAAAAAGAGTGTATTTTTTGGATGAAAGTCAAGTCTGCCTCTCATCCTAGATGTGGGACAGGAGAAGCTTTTTTTTTTTTTTTTTTTTTTTTTTTTTAAACACCAAAGAGCAGGCAGATAGCAGCACATTTCTGGATGTGTTTGGAAGTAACTTTGGAAATGCATTTTATTCAAAGTATTTTTGTATTACTAATATTGATAATAATTTAATAATTTTACACTGCTATCATATTATTAGGTTATACCAACTGTGAAATCTATGTCAGTGTATCACCCATCTGGAATATTGGTAAGTTTTTTTTTTTTTAAATGCTAAGTTATTATACACTTACAGTTTTAAAAAGTTATTTTTCATAAGTTATAAATGTCTTAATTTCCACAGTGGGCTAGGGGGATTTGTGACTTTTTTTTTCTTTCTCAGTGTAATTAAAATTTTATGCATCTATTTTAAAGTTATTTGTATTGTTAAAATTGTTGAAAGTTTGATGAAAGATCTAAACTTGTTAAATTGCTAATAAATGCTAAAACACAGATGCTACAATATTATTATAACTGAAAACGTATACTAAATTAAAGTTAATGAATACATAAATAAATGATGCACATAAATGTGTAATTACTGTGAATATGTAATATTGTATGAATGCATAAACATGTATAAAAAATAGTAAAATAACCTAATAATAGCAAGACATAATGAAATTAAAATAGTTGTTAAAATGAAATTCAACAATTGGCAAAAATAGTATTAGGGTAGAATGGGGGAGGGGGTTGCATTATTTTTTTAAAGCAACCTTTATTAATGTTTAACAAATAACATTTAATTTTCAAAAATAGTAAATATTTATAGATTAGTTATAACTAAAAGTCATAATTGTTCTTAAATTAACTTAAAATTTTATCATTTGTTTTTTCTTTTTAATAGTTATGTTTTATTTCATGATTTTTATTCATACTTTGGGCGTACTGTGCATTTTCAATATTTCAAATAACATAAAAGTTATTAAAAGTTGTATTATTTTTTTCTATTAGCTTAACACTTTAATTTAAATTTATGTTGTTAATACCAACAGCCACGTACAAATTTCTGCATAATATTATTAATAAATGTAGAATGTGTTCTGTTTTATTTTGGTGATAGTTTAAGGAAACACTAGTTAAAATTATAATTTAAGTATTTATTTAAATTTTATTTAAAAAAGTAACTCTAACTTTAGTAACTCATCAGTTTCAATGTTTTCATGCAAACATGAATCTCCCTTTTTGGTGTGCCTACATTTCTACTTTTGGCAAAAGCACAAGAGAACATATTTAGTTAAATTTAGTTAACAGGTGTGCAGGAATTGCAGCATTTGCTCATTATATTAGGGTTCTTGCAATAACTCAGTTTAATATGTATAAAAAACTATAAGTAAAATCTCCCAGTTAAATTATTAAAAGTTATAGAATGATTACTTTGATGGCAGCATTTTTATATTTTTAAACTATCAAAATGTAATTAAATTACTTATCGATAGCAGCTTGACAGAAAGGGCGAAATTAGTGGTGGCCATCACCTTCAAGGACACTAAATGAGAAATGTGGCTATTATCTGCCAGTGACCACATGAAGGCTACCTTTCCTATTTGAAAATTTTCCAAAAATGTACTCCATGTTTGCACATATCTTTTATTCATCATACTATTATTTCTCAGAAGATTTGCAATAAAATTCATCCTTCTGTCACTTGATTATTCCAAAGCCAGTGAACCATGGCCTTTGCTGATTTTTTAAGCCTTGATACTGCTTACTATGAAAGAATAAAAATTTCCTGCATGTCATTAATGATTCCACTCTTGCCCATTGCAATATATTAATGTTAACATTTATTTGGGCTATTTAATTTCTAATTAATACTAATAGAAAATTTAAGAAAAGTTTATTGTTTATCACTTTTAAATGAAAAAAAAATAGGGGGAAGGGCAGCACTAGTTTAAAATAGTACCTTCTAATGAAATTTCTACTACTGACCACTGCAATGCCCAGTAATGAATTTTCCCCATTTTGCCCTTTAGCTTGATATTTACTTTCCATAAATTTTCAAATTTTATATTATAAATAGGAAAAATTCTATAAAAGTAATAGAAAGATAACCATTTATTTATTAATGTAAATCAGTGTATTTTTAGTATTTTAATTTGTCTTTTTAATTTTTTGCTAAATTTACATTTTTTTTTTTTTTTTTTTTTTTTTTTTTTAATATTATTATTTGCTGAACTAAACCATTATCATTTGTTTGTGTTGTTGGAAAGAAGCTAAGTAATTCATGAGGAAGTAAAGCTTCTTTGAATTGTGTCACTATTTTACTAAAAGTGCAGAACACACATGAATTGGTACATTTTGCTTAGATAGACTGTAGAAAATCAGAAATTGTTTTGCAAATTTTCAAAACAATTGCTCATTATAGCTGAGTTTTTTCATTACAGCCAAGATTTATGTAATGCATTTTTATATTATACCTGCCATCTCCTTTCTTTTTGCTTATTAAAAGTGGGGTTTTGTTACACATGAAATTGCTGTAAATGAGTTTGACTGTATTTTTGTTTGATAAAAACAAAGGGCTAAAAATTTATTGCTCTTGAAATTAGTTGCTCTGATAAATACTTCTAGGATATTGAGAAGTTTGGTTTTACAAATTTTTTAAATCCAGTTTTTGAAATGACATATTTTCTGATTTAAACAATATTTAATATGTTTTTTAGATGGAATTGGAAGAAGTTGAAACTCGTATGGAAGAATATCCTGTTACTCGAGCAATGCTTAATTTATTAGATAGTCTTCTCAATCATCCATATCCTACGGCTTTAGGTTCATCAACCAGACAACCAGGAATAGAACCTTACATTCAATTTGTCCGAGATTCTGTGTTATTGCGCTGCAATTCACGTGCTTACAAGACAGAAAGTGAAAAGGTATGTTGACAGTAATTAGTTGTTGTGTACAATTGATTTTCTTGTGTCAAATCCATGGCTGGACAGACTGATGGAAACTAAAAACTTTTCGTGCCTCCACAGTAAGCCTTCACTGACGTTTCGGCAAAAATTAATTTTATTGAAGGTAACTTCATTTTATTTTATATGTAAATTATTTTTTTAAAACTTATCTACTCAAATAATTAAAGTTAAAATCTGTGTTTAGTATGGTTGGTGCATTAAGGTGTGCTTAATGAAGTGCACATTTATGCCTCTTTTTTAATTTTAGTTGTTATTTGGCTAATTCAGATAGCTATGCAATGTTCTCGCTGGCTTTTGACCAACATTAGCGATTTGGCGAATAAGAAATAAAAAACATTAGCCAAATGAACAGAAATGTTAGCAAAATAGATTCGGCTTGAAACACTGAAAAATCTATCTTTAACCCTTTATTGTATCAATTTTTTTAATATGTTCTAAAATAACCTTAGTTTTTGTAATTGCTTATACAATAGAAATTCGAGTATCCACTATAGGAACTATTAAAAACAAGTACATTTTAAATGTCTCCTAAATGTGTAAATGTTTCAAATATTCTTTTAGCTGTCTAAATAAAAATTAAATACAGCAATCTTTGATTTATCGTTGTGAAAATATGCACTAAAAATGTCTATAAGATTTCGACTCTTAACCGATTGGAAAAATTTGATCGGCCAATGATACTTTGCATACATTTAGTAAATAGTATGGTAAATGGCTAATTTCAACACCGCATTCCAGCATAAATTTTCTCTATTTGGCGCTTAGTGCAAGTAATTTTGTTTGCGTTTTTACTGACGCGACTCTGGAGCACAGATAGTGATTAACTGACAATAGAGAAATACCTATCGCATAATTCTTTCTGTATCTTTATCTGTTGTTAAACTAAATTAGTGTTAAGTCAGTATCTCTATAAATAGAACAAGGTAAATGACACAGTGCGATTGAACATGTTAAAGCGACATCAATCGTTCAGTAACGCATCTAAGAATCTCAACTGTATTGGCATACCACACACACAAACTGAGCACTCGCAATTTGGCGAATTTGACTGCTGGTTTACTTGCCAAATGAAGAATTTTGTCGCTATTTGGCGCAATGGCTAGCGGCAGTTATAACCCTGTAGCTATGTTATTTTTATATTAATTATGTTGAACATTTTACTCTTTATATAGCATCACTGTTTTACAGTATAAATATTTAGTAATTTATTTCTAAAATCAAATTTTTGAAATTTATTTTTCATTTTGTTTTCAATATTTAGTGGATTTTATTCGAAAGTGATGTCAATAGCTGCATTTATTTTAAATTTATCCATGTTGATTTTAACTTTTGCCGCTGTAAAATAATATAACATGTTATGGTAAATTATAATTATGGGGCACAATTTCAGGAATTTTCTGGTTAGTTTTTTTTTTTCTTTATTTTTTGCAAAGATATTTTTAACTGTCTTTTTATAAAGATAATTTTACAATTCGAACATGTTTTTACAAAACCAATTTATGTTATGATGTCATGTATTAACAAAATCTTCGTTACAGTGACTTTTGTTTTAACAATTTAAGTAGCACAATCAGAATTTTCAGGGTTTTTTTTCTTTACAAAGGCGTTTTTAAGTGTTTTATAAAGTTATGGTTTCGATTTTTCATATTAAAGAAAGTCTTCCCTCCCCATTCCCCCCCCCCTTTTTTTTTTACCCCTCCCACCCACTGTGTCTGTCTCAAATCACAATTGATTGGTACCACCTCCACTGTCTAACATTTTGTACAGAACTACAAACAACTTTAAAACTAAACATATTACATCTGAATCAGAATTTTAACATTAAAAAGATATTAAATAAAATTAAAAAACAACACAGTAATATGACATATCTAAACCCAATTACAATAGACGTTTCAACGTTTATACAAGCTCCAGTACAAATATCAATCAAAAGATGTTGTTTACACATGTTCATGTTCAAAATTACGCATATAAAATATTAAATCACTAGGGAGTATATGTCACAGTAGGTCTATATATTTGGGTGGAATTGTACATGTTCATTTAGGAGAAATTTCTGTATTCTTGTAAGCCAACTTTCTAAAGAAATTCTACTTTAAAAAGTATTACAGTTAGATTTAATTATTTTAATATTTTTAAAATCTGGAATGTGCTTAGAAGAACATAAATACTACAATATATTTGAGCATAATCTGTCAATTTACAATCGACACTTTTTAATCATTCAATAGATACCGAACACTTCCTGGATTTTGAAAATATTAAAATAATTAAATCTAACTGCAATAATTTTAAAAATAGAATTTTTTCAGAAGATTGATTTACAAGATTACAGAAATCTCCTCCAAATGGAGCATGTACAATTCCACTAGAATTTGTGGTTCTACTGTGACATATACTCCCTGGTGATTTAATATTTTAAATGCATAATTGTGAATGTGAACAATAGCTTTTATTTCCGATTGATATTTGCACTGATGAGGTGTTTGTATAAAGCTTTAAATGCTTAATGTAATTGATTTTATTATATGATGTTAATGTATGGTTTTTTTTTTAGGTTTTTTAAGCAACTGATTTTAAATGTGTTTTTAATTTTAGGAACAAATTAATACTACTTTATAATTTAAAATGTTTATTCTTTTCATAAGACCAGTCCACATTTTAAATTTTATGTAAAAAAAAAAAAAAAAAAAAAAAGAGTTAAATAGTTATATACTGACTATTGAAGTAAATATTATAAAACTGACAAGATATTGCAGATGAAGGAAAAATATTCCTAATACTGCATGAGTAAACATTTATATTTTAATGAACTGTATCATACTGCTTGCGTACAATGCCTACTGAAATTGTTTTCGTATTTTAGATGTGATATCACAATGTGTTAACCCGCTCTCCCTTCCTTGTCAGATTGTGTTACACTTTGTGGGTCCCTTAGCTCCCCTCTTGATGTATGACATAATTAATAGATGATCCCTTGTAGTGATTGTCATATAAATAATTTCTCAGAGCAATGTTGAAGACTGTGTATTCCCACCAGTGTGTTCATTTGTATATTATATTTAAGATAATCCCTGGTAGGTTAAGTAATAATAAATATAACAAAAAACTTTTTTCTTTTCTTATTTTTTTTTTTTTTTTTTTTTTTTTTTTTTTTTTTTTTTTTACAACTCATGGTAGATATAGGGTTACCAGGTTTATCTCAGAAAAAAAGGGGGAAGGTTTTGATAGACATTGGTTAGTTTTGGTTTTATCGCACTGTCATCCTTTTTAGGTGCTTTCATAATTATGTAAATACGTAGCACCTATAGTCGCCATTCGATCCGTTTGTTTGCATATAACAGAGCAAAAAATATCCAACTGAATGGTCTGAAATTATAAATTTATAATTGTTGCAAACTTTTGTCGAGTCATTTCAAATTTTATGGAAATCGGATGCATAGTTTAATTACAGGGACAGTCAAAAGTTTTCCATTACATTATGGCCAATGGGAAAAAATTATTTTAAGTGCATTTTAATGATGTTACAGCCTTTCAAACAGAATAAAATTGATATGCACTTATGAAGTGCAGTATAATATACATTCAGTACAATATGCAGTGCAAAAAATATTTATAAAACTAGTTATTGTACAAATGCACCTCATTTGCCATGTTTGATGTGCAATTTTCAATTTGCTTAACCATACTGAATGATGTTGAATGCACCAGTAACGTTTTCGGTCACAAATTTGTTAATAAGAAGTTATTAATTAATCGATTTAATCATTATTTTCCTACTGTATTTGTATTACATTATTCTATTAATATTGTTTAACTAATTTTGCAGTCAGTCATATATCCCATTATGAATGAAAAATTGAGTTGTATCTTAGAACAAAATTAAATCAAAACATCTTACAATTCAATGATGACCATGAAAATTTTAGTAATGGACACCCTACGAAAATAAAGACTCGTATTTAAGCGTAAAAGGAGATGAATCAAACAAAATATTGAAACTTAAGATACAGATATACTTAAATAAATAGTGTATAATGCAGGTACTTATAGTCTATATCTATAATAATGTCAAGTTTAGATGATCTAATATTACCAGAGAGTTTGCAAATGAGCAATAAATATTACATAACTTTCTCAAAATTTTGTCAACCTGATAAGAAACAATACATTTTTTTCATTTGATACACATGTGTGTAACTTTTCTTTGGTAAAAGGTAAAAATTTGAAATGAACTGAAAAAGAAAACACTTCTTGAAACTATCAAAAGTAAGATGCGGTTGAAAAAGGGAAGAAATCGTCGTACAAGACAAATTTAAACATACACAATATGACATGCCTAAAAGATACTAAAAAACGTACAACTTACGGAAAAGCATACAATCTGGCAACCCTAGGATAGGATGACAGGATTCTTGCAAAAAAATATTAAATTCTTTCCTAGAAAATATTAGGGTAGGAGACTTCTATCTGTGAAATTCAGCATTCTGTCAATTAAAAAAATTATGAAAGTCACAAAAAAGTTGCAACTGAAGTTATTCGGCTGTGAAAGCAACAATTTTGGAATGTCAGGTGTCTGTCTAGACTTTTCTCATAGAGTCCTGTGTTTGTGAAAATTGTGAATGAAGTTTTATATTTGTGAAAAATCTAATCATAATTTTGTGAATCTAAAATTAAGTTATATTAGGTTCCTGTTTAGACAATTTAATTATAACGAGTTCCTGTTTTTGTGATATGTATTAATGAATTAAATTTAGATATTTGTATCTAAGCATAATTATATTATATAGCTAGATAATAGGTTCTTTGGTGATTACAGCTGTTTTGGGACAGGGTCCAATTTTATTTTAAGATGATCAAATTTGTGTAGAATTGTTTTCTGACATGAAAGAGTTTTGTAAGGGGGGGGGGGGTCTTCTAAGACAAAATTTTGTGAAGGCTTCTATTTTATCATGAAAAAATTTGTAAAGGTCCTTTAAAGGACCCAAAATGCTAAATTCTTTCTAAACAGATCCTTGAGTGTTTGAGATTGGAATATTCAATGTAACTCGTGAGCATAAATGAAGCCCATGAAAGAGTTAAAAATTATTTTAGTAATTTATTATGTAAGTAGAATTTAAATACTTTAACAGAGATTAAAAAAAAAAGGTCCTGAAATATTGCATGATGCACAAATTGCGGGAACCAGTAAAATGTGGCATAAAATAAAAAATTATACAATTTTATGTGTCGTACACAGGCTAAGAAAATCAAACATTTTATCTGCCTACCAACTGTCTGGGATACCTACCAATTACAAATATTGAAAGAGAATCTCTCCTCTACTTAAAAATTTTAATTTTATCCTATGGTTAGTATGGATTTGAAAACTGTTTTAGTTTCGCTGTTACAGACCTGTCAACTGCTACGAAAAAATCATAGTTGCTATGATTTGGACCTATAAACTGCGATGCTACGAAAATCGGTTTAAACTACGATTTTTAGCAAAAAAAAACACATGCATTTTTTTTTTTTCTAGTTGCGATTTTTATCCCACGCAGCATATTTTTCAGGAGTGATTCTGTTCCAAAATTTCAAAGTATTCATTTCCGAAAGTTTAAAAAAATTGGCCATTAGCCCGAAAATTTGGACATTAAAAAATGCTCATGGGAAAAAAATCTGAGCTACAAAATAAACTTTTTAACATAAAACTCTCTTTATGTATATTAACCACGAGTGAATCATTTTTCTGTAAACATTTATAGTACAGGGATTCCCTTCTTTACAAACAGGGGTGTCATTTTAACCCTCTAAGTGTTTGGGACGTAATATTCCGTTCACTAAGCTCCAGGTTTCACAGCAATACAAGAAATATTTAAGATAATATAATTCTATAGATTTAATGAATTTTAAATACATTGAAGGATGATTAATACTCTTAAGGATTATATTCATATCTGTAATTGAGTTTTTTTTTTTATAATGTTGTAAGAATGATATTTTCTTAGCATTTAAAACAACATGCAAAGAAAACAACATTACAATTTTACCCTTTTGCAAGACGCTCGGTGGGTTAAGAATCTCTGGAGGTGGGGGGTGTTCTTTGAGGGGCAAGGTTTGAAATAGTGTGCAAAATCGCACGGAAAAGGAAAGTCCTGCATAATAAAAAATGTTGTGCAGTATTTCTCCCTGTAAATTCTCCCACAGCCCTATGATTCTTCTGCAAGTATATTTTGAAATTTCTTGGAAGTTCGCAAATTTTTTTTTTTTTTTTTTTTTTTCAGAATAAAGGAATTTCTCCAATTGGGAAAAAATTGTGAATATCCTGAAACGATCGCGAGAAAAAAATCGCGAATTTCATCAAAATTTACTGTACTGGGATAAGAAATTGGAACCAGGCTCCTTTTACAAATGTCAAAAAACGCTGTGAAACGAGAAGAAATTCTAAAAATCTTATAAAAATTTTTCGAGGAAGAAAATTACTATATTGAGTTGAAAGACTGAAACCTTATTCCTTTTACGAATATCAGAAGATGGCTGCGAAACACGAAAAACCAACTAATCAACCTACAGATTAATTTAAATTTTGTGTGCTACGATTTCTCATTTTCAAAGATTGGCAGGTCTGTTGTTATGTCTGTGTTAAGTAACTTGAATGTCAATGCTACCAATAATTTAAAAATATTCTTATTGTTTTTGCAGCTTACAAAAAAAAAAAAAAAAAAAAAAATATTACTAACTGATGTAATTTTTTATAGTTAACTCTTACTCGTAAAATATATAATGGGATAGTTACTGTATTAAATTATTGCATTTTGAAATTTGAAACCGTGAAACACAGTTCTTTTTTCTTTTCTTTTTTTTTTTCTTTTTTTTTTTTTTCTTTTTTTTTTTTTTTAAGCAGCCTTAAAGCTAATTTACTTCCCTTTTTTTCTGTTTTTTTAGGTGCGTTCGTAATTATATAAATACGTAGCACCTATAGTCGTCGTTCAGTCCGTCCGTCCGTCCGTCTGTCCGCATGTAACAGAGCAAAAACTACCCAACCGAATGGTCTGAAATTTCAAATATATGATTGTTGCAAAATTTTGTCGAGCCATTTCAAATTTTATGAAAATCGGATGTATAGTTTAATTACAGGGACAGTCAAAAGTTTTTCTTTACATTACGGCCAATGGGAAAAATTATTGCAAGTGTATTTTAATGATATTAGAGCCTTCCGAATGATCTGAAATTTTAAAGATATAACTGTTGCAAAATTTTGTCGAGCGATTTCAAATTTTAGGAAAATCGGATGTATAGTTTAATTACAGGGACAGTCAAAAGTTTTTCTTTACATTACGGCCAATGGGAAAAATTATTGCAAGTGCATTTTAATGATATTAGAGCCTTCCGAATGATCTGAAATTTTAAAGATATAACTGTTGCAAAATTTTGTCGAGCCATTTCAAATTTTAGGAAAATCGGATGTATAGTTTAATTACAGGGACAGTCAAAAGTTTTTCTTTACATTACGGCCAATGGGAAAAATTATTGCAAGTGCATTTTGATGATATTACAGCCTTCCGAATGATCTGAAATTTTAAAGATATAACTGTTGCAAAAGTTTGTCGAGCCATTTCAAATTTTAGGAAAATCGGATGTATAGTTTAATTACAGGGACAGTCAAAAGTTTTTCTTTACATTACGGTCAATGGGGAAAATTATTGCAAGTGCATTTTAATGATATTAGAGCCTTCCGAATGATCTGAAATTTTAAAGATATAACTGTTGCAAAATTTTGTCGAGCCATTTCAAATTTTAGGAAAATCGGATGCATAGTTTAATTACAGGGACAGTCAAAAGTTTTTCTTTACATTACGGCCAATGGGAAAAATTATTGCAAGTGCATTTTAATGATATTACAGCCTTCCGAATGGTCTGAAATTTTAAAGATATAATTGTTGCAAAGTTTTGTTGAGCTATTTCAAATTTTAGGAAAATCGGATGTATAGTTTAATTACAGGGACAGTCGAAAGTGTTCCGTTACATTACTGGGAATGGGAAAAATTATTGCAAGTGCATTTTAATGATATTACAGCCTTCCGAATGGTCTGAAATTTTAAAGATATAATTGTTGCAAAGTTTTGTTGAGCTATTTCAAATTTTAGGAAAATCGGATGTATAGTTTAATTACAGGGACAGTCAAAAGTGTTCCGTTACATTACGGGGAATGGGAAAAAATTATTGGAAGTGCATTTTAATGATGTATCAGACTATGCGCTTTATGAAGTGCAAAAAAGTATACATTCAGTACAATATGGGGTGCAAAAAATAATTATAAAACTAGTTATAGTACGAACGCACCTCATTTGCCACGTTTGACGAGCAATTTCCAACTTGTTTTATAATGATTTTTTTTTTCAAATAGTATATACAGGTTTTTTTTAGTATTTTTAAAAAATGTTTTTAATTTATTTGATTATTTTTGTTACTCTTTATTTGTTTTTTAGTGGAAAATCATGGGTTTATGCTTCAAAATTCTAGAAAAGGTACTTAAAAGCTGCAATTTCTACAGTTCTGGAAGCCAGAACATAACAAATCCATCTAATGTTGGTATTTCAGTGTTATCACAAATGCTTCAGGACAGTGAATTATTGAGAATTGTGCTCTTAATTTTAGATGAAGGCATGCGGATACTAGACCAATATGCATCTGTTCCAGGTATTATTTCATTCTTTTTAAAGATTTTAGGAATTTTACATTTATTGTATGATTAAATAGACTGTCTGTTGTTCTGCAATCATGCAAAATAAATAATAAATAAATAAAAGTTCTGTTATTTATTGAAAAGTTGAAGTAATATATGAAAGCTGGATGGAAAAAAAGCGGGTGGAGAAATTTAATTTTTGCAGTTTTATGCATTAAAGTAGTGGAAACACAGAATAAAAAAGTGGTTCCCAAATTTTATTGTTTCACAACATACTTTTTAATATGTAGTTATATAGAGCTTCTTGTATACCCTATCCTAAAGAAAAGATGAACTTTGGCCGAAAGAATACATATGAGGACTGTAATGGTTAATTTAATACTACAGTACAGGACCCATTATCCGGAATTCCAAAATCCGGAAGGACCCGAAATCCAGAAGAAAAAAAATGTAAAAATTTTCTGAATTTGTAAATTTCTACTAAAATTTTGCGATTCCTGAAAATTTTACAGATTCCTAATTTTTTTTCTTTTTTTGTCTATTGTGTCGCAATGTGTAACCACAAAAATATGTTATATCAGCGATGGGGGAACACGGTGCCCCCCCCCCCCAGTCATTTTTCTGTCAAATTTTAGTTTAAAATTAATTAAGATGTGTTTGATTATTATATTACGATTTTTGTTTTGATTATATTACGATTTTTGTTTTGATTATATTACGATTTGTTTTGTTTTTTTAAATCGTCAGATATTTCCCTTTGACAAAATATTATGGCTATACAATTGTGTTACTTGAATCAGGGGTGATTCTGAGTAACTAAAAAAAAAAAAAAAAAAAAAAAAAAAAAAAGAAAAGAAAAAAAGAAAGAAAGAAAATCTGAAATTCACAGCAAATTTTTTGAAAGTTTACAGAAGAGGGGTGGGGGACACCTCGACACTAATTATGCATTTTTTTGCTCGATCCTTTATCGAAATTTGTGTTTTTATGCAATCTTTTGATGAAATTAAGGGGTTTTAGGTAGATTTCGTAAGAAATACTACCTATTGCAGTCGTTACCATGGTGCAACTTTTAAAAAATTCCTTCATAACTTTTCATTATATGACCCCAGGAACCTAAAACCACCCCACCTAAAAAGTTTATATATATATATATGTATGTATGTATGTACTAAATTTTGTCTGCACGATAAAAGTCGCAATTATGCACGGATCGTCTTCAAACTCGCCAACAACTTTGAGATGGTTAATATCTCGACGGGGATTGAAAATGGGCAAAATCGGCCCAAGGGAAGGGAAATAGGAAGGGTTAAAATTTTTGAATACCGTCTTAAGAAGATTCTGATAAAACCTCTTACACAACAATGACAGGAAAAAATAAATATTTTTCGTTAAAGCAGTTGCCAACAATTAAAAAAAACAAACCAATAAAATTCTCACCACAACAATTGCTTTTCTGTTGTAAAATTTTCATGTGAAAAAATAAATTAAAAAAATAGTTTGGCGAATAGATCAGTTTCAACCACGTGATTTTTTTCAAACAAATTGAATATTACGTCAACAAGTTTTCTAGAGCAAGATTTCAGCATGAAAACTCAAAATGAAATAAATAGTTTGACGAATTAAAAAAAATATATATATTGCGTCATATTGGAAATATAATGGACCTCAGCAGGTGAATATGTAATGTATTTAATACGTTTGAAGAAACGCATGATATTAAAACATGATAAAAACACAACTAGGGAAATATTGGCATATTTTAACACTTTGAGCTTCTCTGAATTTGTTTTAGCCATTTTTAAACCTATTCCATATACATGTGTGTGTGTATTTGTGTACATTAGAATTTTCACAAAATGTTTAGCTCCCTGGAGCTCATTCTTAGTGAAGGAACTGGGTTTATTTACTAATCTTGATTTAAGTTTTGTTGGTGAATTTAGTGCTTAACTTCGAAATCTACCTCCGCCTGTAGGCCCGAGCCGGCAGGGATTTTTTTTTTTTTTTTTTTTTTTTTTTTTTTTTTTGTGATCTTTTGAAGAAATTTTTTTTTCACTATCTTTTGACGAAATCTGCGTGTTTTTCATGATCCTTTTACGAAATTTCATTTTTTTGCGATCTTTTGATGAAATCTGCAGATTTTTTCAGGATCTTTGGACGAAATTGTGGGGGCTTTTTCGATCCTTTGAAGAAATTTGTTTTGTTTTTTTGCTATATTTTGATGCAATTTGCATTTTTTTTTTTTTTTGTGGTCCTTGGAAGAAATTTGTGTTTTTTCGCGATTCTTTGCGAAGTTTGTGTTTTCCCCGCAATTTTTTGACAGAATTTGGGGGACCCGAAATCCAGAAAATTACAAAATCCGGAAAGCCTTCGGTCCCAAGGATTCCGGATAATAGGTCCTGTACTGTAGTGTGAAAGTGATTTTTAAAACTTTTTTAAGAAATAAGATTACGTTTATTAGAAAAAAAAATATAGATTATTAGAAGAAAGGCTATCGGGAAAAATACCGTTTAGAAGTTAATGTATTTCAAAGCATTGTTTAACATTTTATGTATGTGTGATATCCATTCAGAACCCTGTAACTTTATATAAAAATCTATCGTTAGTTCAGTAAGAATATAAAAATGTAAGTACAATAGACTCTCTGAAATCTAGACTCGCTGTTTATGATGCAAAAAGTGCTTCCTCCCAAAACATACAAGTGCTATATTTATATGACAAAATACAAAATTTTGAAATTAATAAAATATTTCTTAATTGGCAAAAGTAGAGTTTGAGCTGTCTACTTTTCAGCTAGTTTTGCTTGCAGTTCAAAGATAAACACATTTTTCCCCCCAAGATTAAATTAGTAGATGTAAGTTAATTTCTAATCTTATTTCTTTCCTATGCCTTTTATTCACAGATAAATGGCAGTGGCACCTCCAACCATAATAAAATTACAGTAACTCTTCCCCAGTATTTTGCATCTTGTTATATTGCTCTTTGTAATATGTGTAAATTAACATTTTGGAAACATGTAGGTTATCTTAAATTTTTAAAACTCTCAGTTATATTAAGCTTTCAAGTGTACTTTTTTCTTGTCTCTCATCATGTGTGTGACAAGAGACTTCTGTATTGATAATACAGAAGTGCACAAGTTCAGCGAAATAGTCTCTTAAAATTTTTTTAATTCTCTCTGTGATGTTTTTCTATTTATAATGCATATCTGGGATATAGATTTTTTGTTAATTTAAAATAAAAGTAGTTGAGAAATAGTTTTAAGATCTTTTTTATTTTGCATTTAGTTGTACTGTTTCAAAAAACAATCTAATTAAAATTGCAGAAACATTCTAAATTTACTTAGAAAAAATAAACTGAATGATTTATTACTAGACATTAAAATTTTATTTTCAAATTATTCAACATAATACAATTTTCTTAAATAGTACAGTATGATCAGCTTTAGGATGTTGCTAAAACAGTTAATGTTGTTAGGGAAGTACCATTGAGAAAACATTAAGTTGTAATGTTTCAAAATATTAAATAAAATGAAATTTTACAAAAAGCTCATTGTGATCAACTTTAGGTTTTGCTGTAATACTTATTGTTAGATAGCGTGAGGGGAGTCATTGATATTAAATTGAAACGTTTCTCAATTGTAATGTTAATTAAAATAAAATCTTAAAAGTAGTTCAGTATAGTCAACTTTAAGATGTTGTTGAAGTAGGATGAAAAATTTTATGTATGTAATAGGGAAAATTGGCAAAGATTAATTCAAAATTTAGAAAATTTTAATAATTTATTATTAAAAAGAGTTGAAATTGAGAAATTACCAAATAACTTGTAGAAAAATCTGATGAGACTAAGGAAATATTTAACTAAAGAATATTTTATTTGATTTGAAAAAACCTTTATTATCTAATTTTATTTTTCTGTATGACTGTTCAAGTCAAGTTAGGATTCTTAGATATGAAACATCAAATTATTGAACTAACTTGTTTTAATTAATTGAATTTGATTTTATGTATTTTTGATTTTTGTTTTGATTTGTGTTTGCCTTTTTTAGGGCAATCTATTCTCGAAGATACAACTCTTTTAGCTTTGAAATTGATTTTTGTGACATTGTCTAAACAAGAGTCATTTTTGCAACAAATTCGAGAAAGTGGCTGTGATTTATTAGTTACCTCTCTTGACAATCTTTTATTAAACATAAATCCTAGAAGTGGACAAGCTGATCATCTTCTAGTTATAGCTAAGTATGAATGTTTCTCTGTATTGAATTTCACTAGATTAAAATAAAATCTAGCCTTTTATTCTCCCCCCCCCCCTCAAAAAATTTATTACATATTACAAAATAAATAGAAGTTTTAAAACTAAGCTGATCTGTAAGTAAATTGCATGCCAATGCAAGCTTTAAACTAAAATTAATTATTTTGTTGAAAATATAATTCGTTTAGCAATACTAACTGGTAAAATGTCACAAATTTTTAGCATGTTATTACAAGTGTCCTATCACTGGCAAGGCACATGGGGCAATTGACTAGGGCCTACAAATTTCAGGTGTCCAAAAATTCCCTTGTGTTCAGTAGGAATTTTATTGTAAAACATAATAATACTGGTAACATAGAGTTTTTCAGAGACAATTGATGGCCATTTACTAAAATTTGTGAAGAGGTTTTTTATTTACCAAAATTTGTTTCTGCACTAGAAATGAAGATCTGATGAGCCCCTCCCAAAACAAAGTTGTTTTACCATGTTTTTTTGTGGGGGGGGGGGGGGGGTTAAATTATTGACTCATTTTAACTCAGTAAAGGGAGAAACTCAATTTTTTTTTTAGTGTTCACTCTAGGAAAAAAAAGGGCAGTGTGCTAGCCACAAAAAGGGCACAGTTGAAGCTGAAAGAGGGCACTTTTTTCAGCGAAAAAGGGCATTGTTTCTTCAGAAAATGTAGGGCCGAAACTAGCCTTTTTTGCACCCGGGGCAAACATGGATTTTGGTGTCCCCCCCCCCTCCTCCGCAAAGTATATTTACAAAGAAAATTTTATTAATTTTCTAATAGCCAACATATTTTAAAATTTAAATTATGTAATCATAAAATATGTAATACTGAACTACTTTAATCTACTTTGTCAAATATTGATTCATTAAAATCTTGAAAACGGAATTGAAAAAAATTCCGCTTTATACAGCATCCTTATGCCATATCCTTAGATTCTTCTGTGCTTTGGCATACCCCAGACAGGACGATTTTAACAAAATAGTGCTAAACATGGACGTGAGAAAAATCAACAACTGGCGCCTGGTGTACATGCCCCCCCCCCCCCCCCCCCCCCCCAGTTTCGGCCCTGAGAAAATGTAGATCTTCGAAACTGATATAAGAATTATTTATACATTACTATAAACTCATCATTGTTTATGCGCACATTTAGTAACAGATTATATATATATTTTTTTTCTTAAATTGATATTTCAAAGATCTAGGTAAGTAATTTTGTTTCAAATAAAAAAACTAAAAAATTATTAGTCCCATAAACTAGCAGTTTTAAGGGTAAAGCAGAGATTTTAAGGGGTAGTAAAATTTAGATGGGTGACCAATTAATTATTATTACAATAAATCACCAAATATAACTTAAAGATCATAAGCTTTGTGAGCTGTGAAGGTGGGGGCAAAGAGACAAAAGCGATTTTTTTTTTGGGGGGGGGGGGGAGGGAGGGAGGGAGGGAGGAGGTTGATTATATAATGAATTATTTATCGTTAGTAAAATTTTACTTTATACTTAAAATTTACAATTAGAATAGAAAAAATTATAATATTCTAAGAGTTCAAATTCTTTTATAATAAAATAACAAACAAAACAGAAAAAGTAATATAAAGTAAATAATTTTAAATATTTAACTGAACTGTGGGGCTGATTAACCCTTTATGCACCAATGGTACTTTAAAGTACCATTAAAATAACTTGTTGTAAAATTAATGTAATAAATCGATTAATAGTAATACTGCAGTAAGAAGTGTGTGTGTGGGGGGGGGGGGAGATTTTTCACTGGTCTATATACTGAATACATTATTAAAGTACACTGAAATCATGCTGTAGTTTTAAGAATCTCATTTAAAAAAAACTAAATCCCATTTTATGAATGTTCTACCGATAAGTTTGGTTTGCACATCTTTTTTGGTGCATTGGAGGCTTTGACTAAATTCGCCTTTTTTCCGCGATCCTTTGACGAAATTCGCGTTTTTCCGCGATCCTTTGACAAAATTCGCTATTTTTCGCGAACTTGTTACGAAAATCGTGTTTTTTATGCGATACTTTGACGAAATGTTATCTTTTTTTCGAGATGCTTTGACAAAATTCGGCTTTATTCCGCGATTCTTTGACGAAATTCACAAATTTTTCGCGATCTTTTGTCGAAATACGCTATTTTTTTGCGGCCCTTTTACGAAAATCTCGTTTTTTCTGCGATATTTTTATGAAATTTGCGCTTTTTTCGCGATCCTTCGGCAAAAATCTGCTTTTTTCCCGCGATTTTTTGATGAAATTCGCTATTTTTTCGCGATCCTTTGACGAAATACGCTATTTTTTCGCGGCCCTTTTACCACAATCGCGTTTTTTCCGCGATATTTTGATGAAATTTGTGCTTTTTGCGATCCTTTGACGAAAATCGACATTTTTTCGCAATTTTTTGACGAAATTCGCTATTTTTTAGCGATCCTTTGACGAAATACGCTATTTTTTCGCGGCCCTTTTACGAAAATCGCGTTTTATCCGCGATATTTTGAGGAAATTTGCGCTTTTTTGCGATCCTTCGACAAAAATCGGCCTTTTTACCTGCGATTTTTTGATGAAATTCGCTATTTTTTCGCGATCCTTTGAAGAAATACGCTATTTTTTCGCGGCCCTTTTACGAGAATCGCGTTTTTTCCGCAATATTTTGATGAAATTTGCGCTTTTTTTGCGATCTTTTGACGAAAATCCGCCTTTTCCCGTGATTTTTTGACGAAATTACGCGTCCCACGGACACGTAATAACTATTTTTTTGCGTCCCGTCTCCGATTTTTCGCGTGATTTACGCGCTATAGCGCGTCCGCGGCATCGCTTAAAGCTATCGCTGAGAACGACTCCGGGCACATTTGACTATTTTTGAAATATGAAGGGCGCAGTTTGCCGATTTAAAAAACGGCAGGGCGCGTTTTACCGATTTTAAAAGGGGCAGGGCGCTGCGCCCTTCAAAAATGGCCTAGCGGGAACACTATTTTTTTTAATAGGTCATGTAGGGTATCGTTTATTATGTGTTTTTTAATTCTGAATCGAATGACGCTGTCTGCAAGTCAGTACAATCATTTGTTACTAAGTTCCTGGGTCCTGCAGGTTTTATGAATGCAAAGTCAAAAATTATACAAAGAGTATTACTATCTATTTTATAGTTGGTTACGATAAATACAGAGCTTTTGTTATCTTATTGATTGCTAACATTAATATTAAACAGATATGCATAAAGGTGTGCTTCTAATATAGTAAAACAGGTGTTACAACAACTGATGGCCATTCACGAAAATTTTGGAAGAACTTCGTTTTGGCATTAGGAATGAAGATCAGATGAGTCCCCCAAAAATAAAGTTGTTTTACTGTGGTTTAGAAGACAAAAAAAGGGATTTTAACTCAGGGTGAGAGAACTGTACTTTTTTTAAATAAGTCAAGTGGGTATTCAGTATGTATTTTTAAATTCTGAATCGAATGACAGTGTCCACAAGTCGATGCAATCATTTGTTACAAATTTATGGCAAATATCCTGCTGCAATTCACTGATGAAAAAGATGAAGTTACAGGGCCAAATGAAGTTAATTTTGACATTTTTGATGACCTTGCAGAAGACTCAGATGACCCTGATTTTGATTATTGCTATTTTGAGGACATTTAATAAGTTTGTGATTATTTAATATGTTATAGATAAAAAACATGGTTTGAACATGAAATAAATATAACAAAGCTTGGCTCAATGATAAAGTATAATTTTCAGCATTGTATTCATAAAATCTGCCTTAACTTTGAAAGAAATGGTCGTACCGACTTGCAGATGGTGTCATTCGATTCAGAATTAAAATATACGTAATAAGATATCCCACTTGACCCATTTTTAAAAAATGGATCCCCCACCCTCTCCCACCTCCCTTCTAAGTTAAAATGTCTCTCTTTTGTCTCCCAAAGCACTGTAAAACAACTTTATTTTTTGGGACTCGTTGGATCTTCATATGTAGAGATAAAAATGAAGTTCTTCCCAAATTTTCGTGAATGGCCATCAGTTGTTGCTGTACAAACCTATTTCACTTGCAGTAAAGTGTAATTATTGACTTTGTATTTATAAAGCTTGCTGTAACTTTGTAACAAATCATCGCATTGATGTGCAATTTGTGTAGCATTATTTTATTTATTTAACATCATATTTGATTGCTAAATTAATTTTTTATGAAAAAATTTTAATGATAATAATTGTACAACTTGTGTGCACCTGTTATTAGGTTTTCATTTATGTTTGTGCCTTTTTGTATTCAATAATATTTAATAATATTCATATACTTCTCGTTACCTTATTTGTAAAAATACGATAATAAGCAATTACGGCCTAAATTATTTTCTGTGTCTAGATCCCAAAACTCTGATGATCAGAGCTCTAAATATTAGTTATCTTTATTTTTTCTCATTGTCAACAAGTACTAATAAAGTATAATTTCCTTAGGTACGTCACTTATAACATTTTCTTGCCGCAACACAGTCTCTATTCCATAAGCATTCTTCATGGCTTGTGTTCATCCATTCATATATCTCAACATTTAGTGACCGTCTTTGATAGTGATTCTGTGAGTATGTTATTTAAATTCGCAATACATGTATTCTTTTACTTGACTTGAGTTTGCTCGGAATGGTTTGTGTATTAGTCTCTGTATGTATGTCCTGTGTCTTCAATGGTTTGCTCTTTGCTCAAAGTATTTTATTAGTCCGCCTTGTTATTTTGGGTATTAAGAATGAAGAGCTTGCAGCAACATCGAAAAATTTCTAAAGCACCTCATTAGGACAAACTCATAGCTGCCAATTTTTACTTTTTTTACCCTCATCGAATAAATTTGTTTTTCTGGTTTAAAATTGTTAACTTATATATATATATATAATATTTGGTAGCTATGACAGATCTCTTTAGTTAAAAAAGGATTCAAGAAACAGTAAAAAAGACCAGTGGATGCACATAATTTTTCTCCACATAAACTCAAATGCCAGCAAAGTGAATTTGCTCCCTTTTTGCCATAAAAAACTGAGCCTTTTTAGGCCAACAGTCTGATTTACACTTACAGTTCCCGGTGGCATATATTTATGCTTTCTGGTGTATCATTATGGTTCTGTAGTAAGCTTATTAATGCTAGCTAGAGTGCGATTGATTTTAATCAGATGATTAAAATTTAATCAGGATTTTAATCAAAAGATTTTTTTTAAATCGTTGATAATCGTAATTTAATCGTTCGTCGTCATAAATTTTCTTAACTTTTAAAATGATGTGAAAAAGCAGTAAAATTTGAAATAATCATAATTTAAAATGTTTCTAAAGAATTTTTAGTGAATAAACAAAAAAAAAAGCTTAAAATAAAAATTGCTTATAAGTTTAATTCCCTAAGCTTGTAAACAATAAAGTACTATAAGTTTGTAAGCACAAAGTTTTAATAAAGCATTTTATTTAACCCTTCATGTGTAGTGTCCTTTACAGAATTTAAAAATTTTTTTTCTGCTGGTAATTCTGAAAAGAAATTTTTGAGTAATTTAATATGAGACATTCTCTGATTTAAAAAAGTCTAAATTTCGATTCAGTGTTATGATAGTAATAATCAAGGATTAATAGCATTCTATCATGTGTATGTGACAGTTTCTGGAAAGGATTAATAACTTCCTGTGAATAACCAAATTATTCACTCTTAAAAACTATATAAAATAGGCACAATAAGCATAACAAATTTCTGAAGTTAAAGAATTATTTGTGATTTTTTTTTTTCCATTCTACTTTTATAATTACATAACAGTAAATTGGAGCTAAAGAAGAATGAAAGAGTAACATCTCCTCAACATCTATTGTGAAAGTAATATAAAAGAGAAAAGAATGAATTAGTATAAAAATTTTAAACACATCAAGAACTTCATCAATAGAGGTTGCGGAATTGAGGAGGCAATTTTTATTATTTTAATTCAAAGTACTGAATGCCAATAATACCCCAAATGGTAATGATGCTGATATTTAATATTTTGAGAAGTTAATGTTAATTTTAGATATAACTGGTAATTGATATGGTTATATTTACTCTGTGTATAGCTATAAATTAATGGATATAACTAATTTTCTTCATTTTTTGTTTACATTCACAAATCTGTGACACAATTACAGTAATTTTACAATGTACTAGTGCAAAAGGAGTTGCCATAGTATTTGCTTGATTTGTTATTTGTGCTGCTAATTAAAGAAGTTTATTAAACAGTTATTTGCAGATTTTATTATTTCTATAATAACTAATTATAATTTTAATTATTAAAGTGTAAAAGTGGTTATGCTGCTAATTACAGGCTTGATTATTTTGGAAACTATAATTTTTTGTAGCCATTCAATATCTTATTGTAAAGAAAAAAAAATCATAAAAGGCAGCTTTATGTATATAAAAAGAATTTTAAGATAAGAAAAAAAAATTGACCCGTGTGAAAATCTTATTATTCAACCTGATGCAGGACTTTACTTTTAAATACTTTAATTAATTATGGAAGAATAAATTAAAATTAAAATATTCAAATTGTACATAAATATATGCAAAACTGGTTTTTCTCTAAAGAGAATGTGTAAAAATCACAAACCTATTAGAATCTTTGTTCGCTAATAATTAAGAAAAAGTTTCTCAACACAGCTTATGTGCATCAAGAGTTGAGACTTTGAGAGCAAGAAACTAACTCTACTTCAAAGATTCAAAGTCCACTCAACAGTGAATGAATGAAATTCTGATCCTTTACCCTTCAAATACAACAAGAAATGATACATTGCGCTGTATACTTGTTTAATTTCATTTACAGCTGGAGTTGTTCTAGTTATGGTTGATTTTGCACAAGGTCAGGCAATCCTCTGGGGTGGAAAATACTTTATTAAAAATTTAATAATGTTTTTAGTTAGAGTTTAGTTTTAGAATATATTGTTATTAGAAAGGCTAAAAGAAATATCACCAAGAGCATCATGGATATTAAATCCATCACTGGTTATAAGCTACTTTTGCATTAGAAGGTAGAGGTTTACACAGGATCGTGTTAGGCTTACATTTATCTTTACAGACTCAGGCCAGGACTGGACTTAGCTCTTTTTGGACTGTGTTGGAATGGCCTTTTTTTGGGGGGGGGGGGGGGGGGTAAAAATAATAGTGGTATTGTAGTAATTTTTTTACTGGAATCTTTGGAAATTTATTTTGATTTAATAAATTACAGATCAATATTTTTAAAATTCTCTTCTTTTATTATAATAGAGCTTCAAAATTACGATTTTTTTAACAATCTTTTTCTTTTTTTCAGTATCACATTAGTTGTTTTTATCTTTATTTTGATGTAATGGTCTAAGTGATCTGAAATATGCTGTAAAAATTTTGCATAAATATCTATGCAGTACTTAAAAGAATCTTAATTGTATGTTAAGAAATATCATCTTTTATTATTTGGACCAGGGCAAGTCAGACCTGATTTCATTCATTTTTGCACAGTATGGGCCATGATTTGTAAAAATAATAAATAAACTGAGTCTTACAAAGCTTTTAACTTTTACACCAAGCTAGGCTGAGTCAAAATAGCATTCATTATGGTATGGCCGACCCAAGCAGATATCTACTGCATGGAGCATTTTAGAGTAGTGTGTGCACAGGCCTAAACTGAAGTCTGCTTTTGAGTTACTGGATCAGTTTGCATGCATTGCGCTAAGATATGCTAACAGTCTAGCTATTCTGGAAATATTGTCCCATTTGTACTAAATCAGGTTCACTGTATTGATTTAACTTTGGATTACTGTGGCATATGTTTACTCACATTAGATAAATTGAGACAAGCCATTGGCGAGTAAAAGCAACTTCGATCATCAACGATCACAAACTTATCTAAGCTACCTTTCTTTACTGGGGTGTCAAAGTGTTATTAATATATATTTTGGGAGATATGAAAGGATAGGAAGGAGATTTAATCTATTTAAACCATTTAATAATTTATATAATATGTGTTTAGTTTTAAATTGTCATAATTTATGTAGAATCCATAACTCTAATTTTTTATTATAAATTAAATATCAAATATTTTTAATACATATTTAGAAAGAGAGCGAGCTCTTATTGAAAGGATTTGTTGAAATTCTTGAAGCCGATTCATGTCCTGAGGATGATACAGAAGGTAAAACTCTTTACTATTGTTGATTTGAATATTAAATCCAGCTAAAATTTATTTATCTCGCTTGTTTTTGTCTTTTAATTATATAATTTTTTTATTTCACTTAGAGGATAAAATGTTAGTTGCAAGAAATAAAGCTCGTCAGCAATTGCTTCAGTTAATTTTGAAATGTCTAAAGCATCCAGGTCCAAATCTTTCACATTATTTACTTGGCTTCAATTTAAGAAAACCAATTTCAACAACTGAAATTCAGGATCCAGGTAAAGGATTTTTTTCTCTCATTTTCTTTATCATATGTATTTAAAGGATTCTTGGAATAATTGAAAATGATATTGACTGTGTATATTTTTAGGGATTTGTCCAGACCATAGGTTAAAGTTTTCTTTCCTATCACAGGGATATGTTTAGAAAAATTTTAGGTCCTTTAAAGGACCCTTCACAAAATAATTTATCTTAAAACAGGACCCTTCACAAAACATTTTATCCCAAAACAGGATCCTTCACAAAATTATTTGTCTCTAAAATAGACCTTTCACAGAATTTTTTCACCTTCAAATTGAACTTTTCACAAATTTAGTCATTTAAAAATAAAATCTGGCATGTAAGTAAACAGTTTAACTTACCAAAGAGCATATTACTTAGCTTTTTATATATGAAGGATAGAACATGAATACATCGATAATTTAAAATTCACAAAATTATGACTAGAATTTTCACAATAATAAAAAAAAACTTCACAATTTCACAAAAACAGGACCCTGTGAGAAAAGTCTGGACAGACCCCTGTATCATGTAATTCTGTTTATTTTGCATTTGGCTGAACAGAACATGACGGAAAAGAATATCTATCTTGGACTTTAAATGTTTTATATGAGTGTTATTGGCCATTCCATGAAAATGTAATTTGTGTAAGTGTCACATGCAGGGCAAAATGTCCTGCATGTGACACTAACACAAATACCTATACCTATTAACTTATAAGTTATTGGAAATATAAACAATACATTAAAAATAACAAAAACACCTAGATTTTCATATTAGCATAGTTGTTTTAATTTGAGGGTACAATAGTATTGTAAAAGAGCAGTAATATGTAGTAAAGCTGTCCCATGCGTGACATGGAATGGTCCTTATGGAAACACATTAGAGTAAAATCTGTTGAAACAGAATGTGTGTATAAATAGAATCTTGCTTTAAATGAAAATATTTCATTGTCTGACAAAAAAGAACACAATATAATTACAATAAACAGAATGTCTATTTAGAATATAAAACTTTTAAAAAATGTTAACAAGCTGGTTTTACTGCATACATTCACTGTATATATTACGGGGGAAATTTCATTTCCACCCATGCTTCAGATTTTTCTCAGAGAGTCCTGTGTTGGTGACATTGTGAATGATTTCTTTAATACTTGTAAAGAAACTAATAATAATTTTCTTAATTTGTAAGTAGTGTTATACTCAGGCCAGATGATAAATTCTTTGGCAATTTTAGTTTTTTTTTTTTTTTTTTTTGTGATAGGTTAAGTTTATGAAAGATTCATTTTGGAAATGAAAAAGTCTTGCAGAAGACTCATTTTTAAGATAAAGAATTTTGCGATGGATCCTATTTTAAGATTAAAATTTTTTCTGAAGGCTTTTCTAAAAGTCTCAATCTTCCTAAACAGATTTTTGAGAAAGTATGATACATTTTAATGAATATGATGATTTGTTTATTAAGTTGTAAATATTGTTGTACATATTAATTTATTACTTTTTTCATATTCTTATAATATCATGCATATTATTTCTGATATAATCATCCCTTTTTCTATATACATAAAAAGCACACAATGAATAAGGTATCATTCAAAAGGTTTTAGAAAATGCTTTTGACATAGTGCACTCACATCACATTGCATTTAGACTGACGATAGGTTTACTACACGCAGAACTTGTAAAAGTCAGGAAATTTCAGTATTTTATCCAATAGTCCGGAAAGTCAGGGAATTTGATAAAATTTCATTGTGATCCTCAAATGAGTGTGACTTTCGGGCCACCAGAAATGAAAATCTTCCATGTTTTGGTAGATTCCACTTTCTTTCTTTTTTTTTTCTTTTTTGTAAAACTCATTAATGTACATTTAAAATTTTTTTGTGCAGTATTTTTTATTTTGAAGTACAGTACAACCCCGATTATCTGCGGAATTGGGTGGCAAGGGCACCGCGGATAACAAAAATTGTGGATAACCCAAAAAAGACTGAAAATGGAGTGCAAGCCCGGGGAAAAAAAAAAAAAAATCAACATAAAATTATGTTTTAGTGTACAAATACATAATAAAACGTTTAAAATACATACATATGCACAATACAGCAGAAACCTTTGCTTTACTTCTAAATCACTAAAATAAAGAAAAGTAAACAAGAAACAATGCCATAAATACTGTACAAAAAGTGTTGAGTTACACCTTTTTAAAAAAATCAGTTACTTGTTGTAAGATATAAAAAAAATAAAAGAAAAAAGAATAGATTATACATGGATTTAAAGTTAGAATTAATTAATTTAATTTAAAAAGAAAAGAGGCACATGAACTAAGTGGTAGGATAATAAAGAAGTACATTGCATCATGAAAAAGAAAAGGTAAATATATGATGGATAATAAATAATTTTAAAGCAGTACTCACCTGAACTGAAGAAATGTAACATTCATCTGAAATGCTTTGTAGTAAAATGGAAAAGTGCCAATTTTATATTTTGAAAATTAATTTATCAAGTATTCAATTTATAATATTTATTTGCTTGATCCTTTGGCACATTAAACTATATATTATATAAAAATATATCATACTTAATGAATACACATATTAAATTTAAACCAATATTTTATTCAAATTAAGAATTTAAGAAAAGGGGGGTTGGGAGGGGGAAATTAAGTGTACTTAAAGATACATATGACAGAATATCATTTCTGATTCAATATATCCTTGAACGAAGATAGACAACCAATACTTTAATGACATATTAAATTTCAAGAACTCTAACGAAGAATATATGTTCAAAAATGAACATAACCTGAATTGGATTTGATTAGAAGGATGATTTATCATAATCTGCTTTTAATAGGAAAAGAACACTTAGGGAGTCCAAGATGTATGCATTTAAAGAATCGTTCCTGGAGATTAAATAGTTCATCTCAACAAGTCTATAACAGTCGGAATGTTCAGCAGTTATTGCATTATTTAGAAATGATCAAAACAAAACGAGAAATCCAAAAGAGTCAGCATACCTCACTTTCTCTTTTCGTACGGGAATAAGGTGGGACATCATTAATCGCTTGTGCGAGAGATCTTAAAATTTGTTGATCTCACCACTTACGTTCTCGGACAATTCTTGAAGCTGAAAACTAGTGGAAGAGATGGAAATTCTTGATTGGAATATAGATGAATATTCCTAAATCGTGATTGAGTGATATGTCACTCTTCTGTAGTATCTTCTGAGATGAGTACCACCTTTACATCGATCTGATGACTAATGCTCCCTTTCATTTCATCGGACTTCGACTGTCGGCACTGCTCCATGGTTCATTACTTGATAAATACTTGTTGAATAAATTACTTATTATAAAACTAAATTTTCTATGGTATAAAAGGGGTTTAAAAGTATAAAGATTAAATTATTTAAACAGGATAAGCCTCCCCCCCTGTGTACTGATTTCAACAATACAGTACACCGGCGGGAGCTATACATCCTATCGATACGAAGTTTTTACGGAAGAGACCAAGCCACGCTCCGGAAGGACGCTATCTCAAATCAAAAAACCGTTACGCGCGAGTGACGGTGTTGCCACACAGAGAAGAGAAAGGATTTAAAATGAAAGAACGTTAGGTTAAAGATTTTGAATGAAAAGATCGTTATGTTTAAATTTTAAATTTAATATTTGAAAATTATAAAAGAAATATTTATTTTGGCTGAAATTATTAAAATTAAATTTTATTCTTGATTTTAATTAACGATCTTTTTGTGGAAAAATAAAATTGTTTTAAAGTGAAATTTGACTGAAACTGAATTTGGAATAATTAATAATGAATAACTAAATAAATATTTTAAAGTAATTAATTAAATATTTTAAAGTTTTTAATTTAATATTTTAAAGTTTCTATTACCTAACACTTGTTTTTGCTGCTTGCTTTGTAAACACCTTTTCTATCTCAAAAATGAAGCTATTCTTGATATGCTACCTTGCATAATAGTCTTATTTAATTGTTAAATATTTTAATTGCTGTGTTTACATTTGTTAATAAAATCAAGAAAAGACATCAAGACTTTATATCTGATATTTTAGACATGGCAACCGAATCTAGAAATATTCTTCTGTTACTTTCGAATAGATGAATTTTTCTGTTTATATTTATTAGTAGGGCTTATTGTATTTTCCTTGCTGTTGGCTCAAAAAAAAAAAAAAAAAAAAATCGCTTTGTGGATAAACCACACCGCATATCATCCACTCGCGATTATCGTGGCTTTACTGTAATTATAAATAATAATCACCTTTAGTCCTCATCCCTTTACTAAAAATGCCTATTCCCTCTCCTTTCGTTTCTTATTAAAAAAAAAGTTTACCTTTGAAGTAAACCTAGCTATGTAAATTAACTTTACTCGATAAATTATGCAGGATGCATTTAGATTAAAATCTTCCTGGATCCAAGATCCAACCGTCATATATACATCGCGGCTAGCTACGGACTGCTGATCTGCCATTCGTGGCAAGATAACATTTTGCCACCGCTGATGGCGCCATCTAGTGCATATCAGAACAGATATAACTTTCTCTTCCTTCTTAAAGAAAGCTAACAGAAACATTTAAGTTCTTTAGACATGCACAATTAAAATAATAAAAATTACAGTCCTTGACATAGTTCAAAATGGTAACAGTTCTTGAAAGTCTAATATTTAAATAGTTCTAATGTCTAATATTGCAGACATTCTGGTTTTGCCTTTGGGCAATTAGAACGCCTAGGAAGTATAGTTCCTGAATTCTGCAACACTACTTGAGGCGAGAGTGCGGATGGTTTGCCTGAGAACTGTCGTCTATGTCAGGGACACTTACCTGTGGAGACAGTAGAGGAGGTAGAGGCGTGTTTGTCACCTGATCAGCCGGTAAATCTGCTGCACAGTTAGATTGTTCTGGAGTAGGCGCTGACATAACTGGATCTGGAGGAGCAGGGGTTGATACATCTAGAGTTGGAGGGATTTCATGAGCACCGTCACCCTGTCTGTAGCTGACTTGGTCGATGTGCTGTGTCCAAATACTCCAAATCGTCTTGACTTTGCACATGGTATTTCCCATTGGACATATGACACTTCCAGGAACTCAGGATGGGCCCCGGCTAAAGGAGCGTACCCAAACTGGAGTGCCTTTGGAGAATTTGTTTGCATGGGTTTCTTCCTTCTCAGATGTTTGAGCTTTAGCACTGCAGGTGCGATCCAAACGCATGCGAAGAAGGCGTCCAAACATTGCAACCACTGGAGATATACCCGTTGACCTTGTTGGGGTGTTACGGAAATTCTGAAGAAATCTAGCGAGTCTCCCCATGAAAGTTCTTTCCTTAACTTTCTTCAGTGCAGCTTTCACTGTACATACAGCTCTTTCTGCTAAACCGTTTGAATTTGGATGGTACGGTGCAGTTTTTATGGGCGTAATGCCATTTTTCTTTAAGAAATACATGAATTCATCATCACTCACTAAACTTTCTGGTAACCCGAAGCGTACAAAAAGGTTGGGCAGAGTAGTTATGCTTGTAGTTGGTTTTGTGTTGGGCACCAGGATTACCTCAAGCTACTTTGTCTTAGCATTGTGAGATGAAATCTCACAGTGTTTAAATTATGTTACTGTTTTATTTCTATTGGCCTTATACATCGATGTTCTTTAAGCTTAAATCCATATTTATTTTTGTGCGGGCGGTTTCGCTTCACCGCACATCGGCAAGTTCGCTGACGTTCGGCTGCCCCTGGCATGGGATGCTTCTCCTTTGAACTTTGTACGATTGTGATGACGTCATCGGAGCAAGCCTCTCACGGCTTATGCATTGAATGGATGTTGATATTTCGGAGGTGTGTCTATTCGCCGAGCATACAGCAAATTAAAACAAAGCTTTTTAAATGTTTTCTTTTGGATTTGTTTATTAAGACATTACCTAATATTTTAAATTCTCTAATAGATTTAAATCTTTTCTTTCAGTAACTTTTGAAGTCCCCGTATTCTTACTATAAATTAAAAATTCCGTTAATTTTAAATCAGAATCTGTTTTGTTGGAGAGCTGTCATGACTTAGTTTTGGTTTTAAAAAGATCGCGGGCTCCGGCTCCGGTCTGCCGACGCCGATGAATGTGGAATCCGGTAAAGAGCTTTTGCGTAAACGATGTCTGCGATTTTTAACAACTCCTGTTAAATTATTTCTTAATAATTTCTTGATTCATGCTGCACTTTTAAACTAACTAAATAACTTGATTTAATTTATGAACGGTGACCAACTGGAAGCCTTATCTTCTCTTCTCAAGATGAAAATAAAGGATTAATTTATATTGTTATCAAGTCTCCTCTTCATTTATTTTACAGACTACACGATCCAAGTAAGAAGTTTCATTTATTTCTATTTTTTTACAATTGCTGACCTCAAAGAACGAAGGGTCTTATTGCAATATTACACAACGCATTGTAACTAAAAAGAACTTCAAATTTAATTTTACCTTTTAATTAACGGCCCATAAATATGGATTATAATATATTACAAAATATTCCCATCACATTTGGTGCCGCAAAAACGGTGGTTCTGAAGAAAAATTTTGATTGATTTGAAGAAAATCGTAATATTTTAGAACTTTTGTTCTCAGAATAACTTTTAAAAATTTTTTGATGTGTTCAATAGTATTCAAGATTTGTTCTTTTAGTGAATTTTGAGAAATATGGAATATTTTATGCAAGAATTTTTGCATAACTACATATGACAATATTTTTTTAGTATTGGAAGTTTCTGTTCTCAAAAAATTTCTTGCATAGATTTTTGCTATTTTGAAGAATTAAATTTTATAATTCTAGAATAATTTTGTTCTGCTCCATCTTGAAGAATATAATATATTTTACTAAGTTTGCCATATTCTTTAAAACAATTATTTAAATTAAGATCAATTTCCTATTGAAGAATAATAGTCATATTTTTGATGATGCATAATTATTACTCTATTTAAATAGTTTTATTTGAAGAATTTCATCTACATATTCTTCTATTTGTAATGAATTATTAGAGAACATAATTTTTTTTTAAAGAATGATTATTTGGTATATATTTTTTTGAAATGAATTATATATTGTTCTTAGAAAAATTCTAATGAATTTGAAATAATAAAATTGTTCTCAAGAACATATTTCATATTTTAAGAGGCTATGACTTTGGGTTTTTAAATTTTATGGCACTATTAAATTGCAAAATTTGCAAATTCTGTGTATATTTATAAGAAGCATTATTTTTGAAATCATGATTATTTGTGCTGAGAAATTTTATTCTAATGTCATATTTATTATTCTGAAGCTGAAATTCTTCACAGAAGTTATTAAGTGTAAATATCCTATATAACATTCTTAGAGATTTCTATGCTTCTGTTCTACAAATTTCAAATCAAGATATTTTGTTTAATAATAATTTGAATACTTCTTATGCCATCTGGACTGTGATGTTCTATTATAATCATAAAGTTTGGCTTAGTGCAAAGATAATCTGCAATTTACAAATTAAGAATGTATGCATTTAAGAATATTTTCACATTTATTATACAACTGTTCTCATGTTGTTTCTAAAAGCACTCTCAGCTGACAAAGTTTTATATTTGAAAAATTCTTATTGCTTCTTTTTTTTTTAAAATATATTCTTATTATGGCAAGTTGTAATTTTGAAATTGGACCTTTCCACTTCATCGTATGTGCAGACTATGACAGTTTTCAACACACGAGATTCTCATGTTGCTCTCAGAAAAAGAATGAAAGCAGCATTATTTTTTTACTCTTGAGAAGAAGTAGGCATGGGGCTACTTCATTCCTGTTACAGTTATATTCTTGAAATTATTTTACATCATCTACTTAAAAAAGTCTTATGGTTTTATACAGCTTTTAAAATAAGTTCTCATATTGTCAGTGTTTTCTGCAATAATTTTAACTGTGTTACTGCTGCTTCGCATATTTAAAGACTGTCTCTCTACATATGCTGCTCTAAGAGTTTCTATTCCAACCTGTTAAAAATATATATATATACTCACCTGCAAAAAAAAACTTTGCTTCATTTTCAAGTTTCTTACCTGATGAAGTTGGCCATTCACTGATGTGTTGTATCCATTTGTGCTGACCTCTTCTCTAGTATTTTCCTTGTTTGATGATAGAAGATATATGTATTAATACTTACCTGCTCAACTCATTGTTTTATAACAATAACTTTTAAATTTATGCTTCATTTTCAACGCTGAAGTGATTATTGAAAGGGGTCATGTCATGTTTGAGTCATTTATCCTTATAATGTCTGATTCAATTCAATATCTTCGATGTTTGTCTCTAAAGCTAAATAAGATTTACGAGTAATCTCAGATGTTTTCTCAAGTAACAGCTGTCACAAGACCTGATTATGGAAGTTTTGTTGGTTTGCCTTTTCTCTTGTGAGATGTAATTTATCCTTACTAAGTGGACTGGTTGACTTATCTGCTCCTATAAGTCAGTGTTGCTATTTTTTTGCTAAATCAAGAAAATTTATGAAATATTATAAAATTAGTTACTTTCAATATTGATTCTTACATATACCTACAGTTACAAGAGTTGTATTTTGATTCAGGAATTCTCAAGATCAATTTATTTTCGGTCTAAATTCCCCATATTTCAAAAATTTTATTGTGCCTTTGTTCTCATTTGTGAATATACCCAAAGTCTCTAAATTTTTATGTTGTCATATGCCTCATATTTTTACACAAGTAATTAATTGAATGAATTCTGAAGATTTATTATTAATGAAGAAATTAATTTTTTTTGGGCATCAAATCAATTCCTATACAAGATTACATAAACAGAAAAGAAAAGCACAGTTCTTAGTAACTATTTAACAGCGCCTTTTGATATAGAAGTGTTCCTTAGTGAATCTTCAAAATTACTAAGAAATTTAAAGAAAAAGTGCTTATTGATATCTTCACCTACCTACTTATGTCTCTTTTTCTTTCCCAAGATGTGTGTGTGAATACATCATCAATTCTCATGAAATACAACATCATTTTCTCTTCATCAGTGCTCTATAATTCATCCTTTTAGTGTGTCCAAAATAGTGATTGCTGAAAGTTAATGATTAGCTTCAAAGGAAGTGAAGCACACAGATGTTGTGTTGTCGCCAAAAAAAAGTTCTTGTCCAATGTTCCTGTAATATGCCTATTCAACTGTTAAGTTGATGTTGCCTTTTTATATATGTCATCTAGAGATGTGCATGGTAAACAAATGTTTACACCTTTGCATCAATACACATACCTGATGTCTTTTTTGTGTGTGCCAAAACTGTCAGCTTGTTTTTGAACATTCTGATAACATTTATTTATTTTATTTTTCATGCAAACTTTAAAGTGTGTTTATAACACTAGGGAATCAAGGATCTGTAAGGAAGGACATTGCTGTTGTTTTGCAGTTATGGAATGGTATATTGTGCTATTTAGTGTATATAGTTATTTTTTTCTTTTTGCACAAGGTGTCAGGAGCCTTGTTTATGGAGATCCAAGCCACCTGAAATCTTGAGTAAAACATGAGTAGTCACAGTGTGTATTGTTCTATGATTGTGGATAATAGTATATTTTTTACATATTTCTCTTGATTTTTCTGCATGAAGTATTTTATGTAAATGATTTATAATATTTATATTATGGTACACTTAAAAATTTAAATTTCCCATGATAGTGTCACTTTTTTTAAATCTTTCATTGTATATGAAAGGATTTATTTTTTTCTGGGGATCCCCACCCACTCAACCAAATACTTACTTATTCTTAAAAACCATGGTTTCTCTGTTTATCTATAAGTTCATGAGTTTATCTTTATGCATATTTAAAATTGTATTAAGTGATGTCTCATATTTTAAAGAATAGTATATACTTTGAAAAATTTTTATAAGTAAATAATACAAAAGTATTAGTGTTTGTTGATATATTACTTTTGCAATGCATATTTTCAGGGTCTAAATGGAAAATAGTAAAAGTATATGTTTCAGCAGTAAAACACTTAATTCCTTTCAGACATGTCTCTCTCTCATATATATATATATTGTTGCAACTACTTTAACTATCTGTGTTTTACATGTGAGTGGTCATTTAGTGCACGATTTGGCTACTTGTTTATGTAGAATACAGCTGGTTGTTTGAAGTCAAAATATTTAGTACTAAATTCAATTTAAAAAAAAAAAAAAAAAAATGATGAATATCGTATTATAAAGTGTTACTAAAGATATTTTTTATGTATGGCCAGTTTAGAGTAATTAAAAATAAATGCTCTATTTTATAAATTGTAAGTCCTAGGCTGTGATCAAATACTGAAGTTATTTTGATCTTTGTTGCTTGTAAAGTGCAACTTTTCTTATATGGTATACCAAGTTAATTAAATGTTTAATAATGAGCTCATTATATATATGCTAATTCTGAGTAATGCATAACATTTTATATATGCCAATTCTCATTTTATATATGCTAATTCTGATTTTTGTTTAGCATTTTTACTTAGGTAATACGTAGAATTTTATATATGCTAATTCTCATTTTCTTTAGCATTTGTACTTAAGTATTTGTGAAGATAAGTTTATGACATCATACTGCAATTGCCATAAATAGAAAGATTTGGCATTTTTATGTATACTTTTTGAATATACTATGTATACTTTTGATGTATTTTCTTTTTCTTCTCACTTCCCTTTTGGTCACCACTAATTTTTATTTGCAGCAGTTTAAACTTTTGGCTTTACTTTAATATTTTATTTCTCTGTCTTTGGCATTCAAAATTTTGTCATCCCGTTTCTGTAAAAGGTTTTTATTTCATTTTACCTTTTACATCACTTGCTCTGCCAAAATTTTACTCGGTAAATGGGGGTATTGTGAGATGAAATCTCACAGTGTTTAAATTATGTTACTGTTTTATTTCTATTGGCCTTATACATCGATGTTCTTTAAGCTTAAATCCATATTTATTTTTGTGCGGGCGGTTTCGCTTCACCGCACATCGGCAAGTTCGCTGACGTTCGGCTGCCCCTGGCATGGGATGCTTCTCCTTTGAACTTTGTACGATTGTGATGACGTCATCGGAGCAAGCCTCTCACGGCTTATGCATTGAATGGATGTTGATATTTCGGAGGTGTGTCTATTCGCCGAGCATACAGCAAATTAAAACAAAGCTTTTTAAATGTTTTCTTTTGGATTTGTTTATTAAGACATTACCTAATATTTTAAATTCTCTAATAGATTTAAATCTTTTCTTTCAGTAACTTTTGAAGTCCCCGTATTCTTACTATAAATTAAAAATTCCGTTAATTTTAAATCAGAATCTGTTTTGTTGGAGAGCTGTCATGACTTAGTTTTGGTTTTAAAAAGATCGCGGGCTCCGGCTCCGGTCTGCCGACGCCGATGAATGTGGAATCCGGTAAAGAGCTTTTGCGTAAACGATGTCTGCGATTTTTAACAACTCCTGTTAAATTATTTCTTAATAATTTCTTGATTCATGCTGCACTTTTAAACTAACTAAATAACTTGATTTAATTTATGAACGGTGACCAACTGGAAGCCTTATCTTCTCTTCTCAAGATGAAAATAAAGGATTAATTTATATTGTTATCAAGTCTCCTCTTCATTTATTTTACAGACTACACGATCCAAGTAAGAAGTTTCATTTATTTCTATTTTTTTACAATTGCTGACCTCAAAGAACGAAGGGTCTTATTGCAATATTACACAACGCATTGTAACTAAAAAGAACTTCAAATTTAATTTTACCTTTTAATTAACGGCCCATAAATATGGATTATAATATATTACAAAATATTCCCATCACAAGCATCGACTACAATCAATAGCCAGTGGCCTTCTACAGGACCTGCATGGTCGATATGTATTCTTTCCCAAGGTTTTTCAGATATAAGCCAAGAGATTTGTGTCAAAGGAGGAGCTGCAGCGTTTTCTTGGCAGTCCAGGCAGTTTCGTACTTTGGTTTCCAAGTCTCGATCAATACCAGGCCACCACACATGGGAACGAGCCAGAGACGTGATTGCAGAAATACCTTGGTGAGCACTGTGCAGTTCATCCAAAACAAACTCGTGAAACTTTCCTGGAACAAAAACACGGGAACCTCTGAGAATGATATTTTCTTCGACTGACAGTTCATTCTGGATATGCCAAAAGTCTTGCAGGTTCTCTGCTACCTTTCTTGGCCAACCATTTTTAATATGGGATCTCAGACGACTCAGTGCAGGACACTTGTCTATCTCCCTTTGGATCAGATGCGCTGTCAGTGGGCTATCATTTAACTGCCGGATGAGCAAAACAGACTCGACAGGTGCTGGAGGATCTTTCATTTCAGATTTAAGTGGGAGTCTACTACAGGCGTCAGCATTTCCGTCCAACTTCCCTTTTCGATACTCATTGTTGTACACATAGGCCGATAAAGTCAACGCCCATCGCTGAATGCAAGCTGCAGCGACTGATGGTACAGGTTTGTCTTCCGATAATAGTGTAACTAATGGGCAGTGGTCTGTAACCGGTGTAAATTTGCGTCCTAAGAGATAGTTTCTGAAATGAGTCACTCCAAAAACTAAGGCCAAACTTTCCTTCTCGATGTGGCTGTAGTTCTCCTCTGCCTTTGTAAGGGATCGAGAAGGAAATGCAATCGGTCTATCACCATCTGACGTTTTATGCGACAGCACAGCGCCAAGACCATAAGGGCTTGCATCACAAGCAAGAATAACTTCTTTGTTTTGGTCAAAATGTACCAGTAAGGAAGAGGTTTTCAGAACATCTTTAGCTTTTTGAAAAGCTTCTTTTTGTGGTGATCCCCATGTCCATGGCTGCTTGCTTTCTAACAATTTGTACAATGGTGATAGCAAGGTAGACATATTGGGTAAAAACTTTGCATGATATGTTATTAAGACAATAAATGAACGTAGCTCGTCTACATTTGCTGGTTCAGGTGCATCTGTAATCGCCTTGACCTTCGATTCAACTCGGTGCAATCCATCTTTATCCAAGCAATGACCTAGGTATTCTACAGATAGTCTGAGGAATTCACATTCTTCTGGATGTAATTTCACACCCGCTGATTGTAGACGGCTAAGAACTTCTTGCAAATTTTGTAAATGCTCCTCTTCATTTGTACCGGTCACTAATAAGCCATCAAGATGTTTAGAGGCTCCTTTTACTCCTTGCAAAATCTTCTTGATTTCCCTTTGAAAAATAGCAGGGGCAGAGGTGATGCCAAAAGCAAGTCGAATATAACGAAAAAGGCCTCTGTGTGTATTTATAACCACCAGATGTCTCGACTCTTCATCTAGTTACAGTTGACAATATGCATCCCGCAGATCTAACTTGGTGAATGCCATACCACCGGACATTTCAACAAATAAATCTTCTATGTTTGGAAGAGGGTACTGTTCTAGTTCTGTGGCCTTGTTGACTGTTAATTTAAAATCGCCACATATTCTGATTCTTCCATCTTGCTTTAGCACAAGAACAATAGGAGCTGCCCAATCCGAGGTTTTCACTGCTTCTAAAATACCATCTGCAATGAGGCGGTCTATTTCCTTGTCAATTTTTTCTTTGTAGGCATATGGTACAGGACAGGCCTTGAAAAACTTTAGAACTTTGCCCTTTTTACAAGTAAGATGAACTTTCACATCTTTCACTAATCCCAATTCTGGGGAGAAAACTTCCTTGTACTTTCCTAATAGTCCATCCAATGTGAGCTGGGCAGTACGTACATTATGCAAGGTGTGGTCCATGTTTGAATCAAAAGCATTCATCAGGCTTAATGGGACAATACAGTTTCTACCAGCCAAATTAGTGTTTCCCTGAGAAACCACAAGTAAAGGTAAATGCTCTTTTCCAGACTGAAACACCACATCCACATTTGTAACTCCCAAAATACTAATAGCATGATTAGTGTATGACTGGAGTTTGATTCCTGTTTTCTCCAGAGGTGGGCAAAATCTTCTAATTTTTCCTAACACCTTACAGGCATTATCAAAAATGGAGCTCCAGAATCAATTTCAAAAATAACAGGCTGCCCCTGGACGTTAAATGTAATTTTAAGTGGAGGGTAATCTTCTTTACCATAACTTAAATGAAGCATAGTGTAATGTTTACCTTCTGGATTTCCCTTAGATTCTGTTACTAAATTAACTTTAGGTCTGTAACCACCTTTATTTTTGGATAAACATACCTTTGAGAGACGCCCCAGTTTTTTACAGCTATGGCAGGTAGTGTTTTTATATTTATACTCTGAAGACTGATGTTTGGGATCACCACAACGAAAACAATCTTTCCCTGTACGTGCGTTATTTGAATTGGACGCCGATTTATCGATCTCGTTTTTTTCACAGCCGTTGAGCCGTAATTTGTAGTTTCTTTACTTCCGAAACTGCAGCTATCTTCAAATAAACAGCATACCTTGCTGCTGCTTCCATGGAAATGGTGATCTCTGATGCCCGTAAAAGGGTTAACTTCGTTTCTGACAACAGTTTTCTCTGTATCCCTTCGTCCTGTATACCACACACTATTCTATTCCACAGCATCATGTTAAGGGAATTTCCATAATTGCAGTATTTTGCTAATTTTCGGAGCTCCACGATGTAATCGGCCACTGATTCGTCCGCGTGCCATACATAACTGTTGAACTTGAATCGCTCCACGATCTCTGAGGGCACTGGGTCATAATGTCCCGTTCAGGATAACAATTAAGTCCGCGAGTGTTTTAGATGTTGATGCAGTCGGCGAAAGTAAGCTGCGGAGCAGTCCGTAAGTGGTAGGTACAACCACTGTTAAGAAAACAGCACGTTTTCTATTTTCATCTTCAATCACATTTGCGATGAAGAACTGCTCCAATCTTCCTGCATACTCGCTCTACGATTCAACAGCAGGGTTGAATTCGCTGATGCAACCGAAGGAAGCCATGCCGGAAACGTAAACACGCACCACGAGGTCACTGATTAGGCCTAGCGTGTTGACATAAGCTAGTTGTGCTGTTTTGTCGAAGATAAGTTAAAATGGTGATTTTTTTTTAAAGAATTCATTAATAAAATTCATCCTCGTCGCCACTGAAGTAAACCTAGCTATGTAGATTAACTTTACTCGATAAATTATAAAGGATGCATTTAGATTAAAATCTTTATTCCCGGATCCAAAATCCGACCGTCATATATACATTGCGGCTAGCTACGGGCTGCCGATCTGCTGTTCGTGACAAGATAACATTTTGCCGACGTTGATGGTGCCATCTAGTGCATATCAGAACAGATATAACAACCTTAGTTATTTTGTAATACAGTGTTGAAGTGAATGGTGCTTCAACATGCCAAAAATGTTGTACACTAATTTTTTACATTTGTAATTATCATAAGTGTCGTGAATTTGATTAATGTTTATTAATATTCACGGACAGAGGGCGGCACAATGCAGAGATGTACATGATTAAATGAAAAGAGAATATGTTTCCCCCCCGCGCCCTCTCTCTGTGGCAGTCTGTAAATTATGAGTGTGCGGTGAAGACGTGTCGAAATACTTCTCGGCACGAAAGCGGAAATAAAATGTTGTTGATTTTTACCTAAAATGATTTTCGTTTTCCTTCTAAGTAAAGAAATTATTTTCACGCGCTGATTTTTATGACGGTAAAGTTTTATCGGGTAGATATCATTTTATCGAGTCGCTACTTGTAAGCGACAATTTGGCGCCCGAACAACGGACGCGTGAAGTAATTAATTAGTTTTGATTCAAACTGGAACTTTTTAAAACACAAATTATGGATGCGTTAAAAATAAAGAGAACTCCTCTTAGAAGCGCATTTACGAAGACTCATAATGCATTAAATGATGCTTTAAGTAATTCAAGCCCTGATATAAATTTGATTGAGCAAGCTTTAAATCAGCTAGAAGACAAAAGTGTTAGACTGCGTGCAGTGGATGAAGAAATATTAAATTTTATGTTAAATAACAATGCTGTTGAAAAAGATTACTCTAAAGAATTTGAAGCTTGTGAAGAGTATACGGAAAAATTGATTGCAATAAAGCAAAAGGTGAAGCAAATTTTTACTAAGCCTATCGAAGAACAGCGTTTACAGAATTTTATAGATGGTGAAAGAACGACGTCCCGACTTCTTCGCCTACCCGAAATAAACCTACAGCCGTTTGATGGCGATGCAAGACTATGGTTGAATTTTTGGAACTCTTTTAGAAAAATCCATGAGGATAACGTTTTAGATGACCATTCAAAGTTTGTTTATCTTCTACAGGCGATAACGCCGAAATCTAAAGCCTCACAAATCGTGAATAGTTACCCAGTTTCAGCGGACAATTATCCGAAAGTAATTCAGCATCTTAAAGAACGATTTGGAAGAGAAGACACGCTAATCCAAATATACGTGAGAGACTTATTACAACTAGTGTTGACCAATAACAGAGCATCAAAAAGAGAATTTAATTTATCATCTTTATATGATAACCTAGAGACAAAACTTAGGTCTTTGGAATCTCTAGGCGTTACAGAAGACAAGTACGCCAGTATTCTTTTTCCCCTTGTGGAATCCTGCTTGCCTCATGATGTGTTGCGTATATGGGAAAGACAGCGTGAGAAGACTGCTCAAGGTAAGAGTGAATTAAATTCTATTCTTGACTTTTTGAAAAACGAAGTAATTTCAGAAGAACGTGTTCTTTTAGCGCGTTCTAGTCTTGGCTTTGATAACACTAAGAAATTTAATAAATTAAACAATGAAAGCAATTCTGTGCCAACTGCTAATGATTTGTTTATAAGTGATAAGTCTAAGGATAAAAATTTAGTCAAAAAGTGTGAGGACACATGTATATTTTGTGACAAGTGTCACTTATCAGAAAAATGTTTTAAAGCTAATTTGCTTTCTTTTGATGAAAAACGTAGTTTAATTTTGAAAAAGGGGGCTTGTTTCCTTTGCTTGAAGAAGAATCACATTTCACGCAACTGTAGAGCTAAAATTAAATGTACAAATTGTGGGAAAAAACATAATTTTATATTATGTCAAAATGTTTTTAATGAAGAAGGTAATGCGGCGTTTGAAAGTCGCAAACATGAGTCAGGGAGTAGTAATACTGTTTTAACTACTCAAGGTTCGGATCCAACTGTGTTACTCCAAACTTTGAATGTACGTGTAAAGCACGATGGTAAAGAGAAAATAGTGCGTGGAGTTATCGACACTGGATCAGAACGTTCGTATTTATCAGAAGATGTAATTAAGTATTTGAATTATAAAAGTATTGGTGAAATTAATTTAATTCACAAATTATTTGGTGGAGTTGAAACAAATGAAACAAAGCATAGTAAATATAGAATTCACTTGAGTAGTATGGATAATAGTTATAAATGTGATATGCATGTTTTAGGTGTTCCTGTTATTTGTTCTAAAATAAAAAAAGTGCCAAATGGGCCTTGGTTATCAGAATTGAATAAATGTGGTATTAAGATTTCTGATGTAGAAAATAGTGTATGTAAAACCGAAAATGAAATTAAATTATTAATTGGTTCTGATGTGGCGGGAAAATTACTCACCGGAAATATTAAAATTTTAAAAAGTGGTCCGGTTGCTGTAAAAACCCATTTGGGATGGACTCTAATGGGAAAAATTCCAGGTGTTAAATCTGAAACAAATGATTCTCTTATGGTTATTTCATCACTTTGGAACGATAGTTCCGTTGCTGATTTGTGGAAACTGGATATTATCGGTATAACTGATCCAGTAGAATCTAAAACTAAATCTGAGATTCATGAAGAAACTATGCAGCATTTTAAGAATAACATAAGAAGAGATTCAGAAGGGAGGTACGAAGTAGCATTGCCTTGGGTGCTAGATAATGCTCGCTTACCTAGTAACAGAGAATTGGCCGAAAAACGGCTTGCCACAACAAAGAAAAAGTTATCAAATTTGAATAAAACTGAGGTTTATAGCGAAGTATTTGATTCATGGATAAATGCAGGAATAATTGAAAGGGTGGTTGATAATAAACAAACTAAAGTACATTATTTGCCACACAGGCCTGTATTTAAAGAATCGAGTGAAACTACTAAAGTTAGACCAGTTTTTGACGCTTCGGCTCATGTTAAAGGCTTCCCCTCTCTAAATGATTGCCTGGATAAGGGAGTAAATATGATTGAAATGATTCCTTCAATTTTGCACCGTTTTCGGAAATTTCCTATTGGTGCAGTATCTGATATAGAGAAGGCATTTCTACAAATTGGTATTAAAGAAAAGGATAGAGACTTTCTGCGATTTCTATGGGAAAATGATGTAATTTATAGACATAAACGTGTAGTTTTTGGGATCAATTGCAGCCCGTTTTTACTAGCGGCTACATTGAAACATCACTTAGAAAGTGCGCCTGATGACTTTGCTTCTACAGCAGAGACTTTGAATGAATCTATGTATGTGGACAATTGTGTTTACAGTTTCAATACAGTTGAAGAATTAAACAAATTTATATTTGAGTCTCAAATGTTACTGTCCTCTGCAAAATTTAATCTAAGGGGATGGCTGTCAAATTATCCCATTCCAATTATTTCTGAAACTTCAATAGTAAAGATGACACCAGTATTAGGTTTAAACTGGGATCTGGAAAACGATACCCTATCTTGCAAAATCGGCCCTATTGAGGAAGAACAAATTGTTCCTACAAAACGAGCTCTACTCTCATTGGCTCAGAAGGTTTTTGATCCTCTTGGATTTACCTCACCTGTGACTTTGCTCCCTAAACTTATTCTACAAGAATGCTGGAAGTTAAAAATTAAGTGGGATGAGTTAATGCCAGCAAATTTAGCTAAACAATTTTTAAAGTGGGTGCAGGGAATGAAACTGATTTCTGACATCAAATTACAGCGCTGGATGAATTTTGATAATTATGAACGTGATGATGTAGGTCTTCACATATTTTGTGATGGCAGTAAACATGCATATGCTACTTGCATTTTTCTGAGAGTAAAGACGAAAGATAAAATTCTGGTGACTTTTATACAGTCACGCGCAAGAGTAGCACCCCTTAAGAACCTAACTGTACCACGTTTAGAGCTGTTAGCATGTTGCATTGGGGCCAGGTTGGGAAGTCGGGCCATATCTGATTTACGAATTCCAAATTTGAAGATATTTTATTGGTCTGACTCAACCACCGCTTTAAGCTGGATAAAACGAGACGAAAGATGGGGAACATTCGTTTGGAACCGTGTAGAAGAAATCAGATCCTTAACTCAAAAGGACCAATGGCGACACATTTCAGGAAAATTTAATCCGGCTGATCTCCCTTCTAGAGGTTGTTCCGTAGAACAATTCTTACAGCTAAGATGGTGGGAGGGACCAGCCTGGTTGGCTGAACCAGAATTTACTTGGCCTCAAAGTGTCGAAGCTCCAGATGAAGAAGTTATTAATTCTGAAAAACGGAAGAGTGTCATTTCAGCAATGAACAAGAACATAAAATCTGATGATTGGTATTATCGACGGTTTTCATCATACAAGAAAATCATAAGATTGATCGCTTGGATCCTAAGATTCATAAACAATGCAAGAAAACCGAATTCAAAAGAAGTGTCTGAACTTACGTGTTTTGAACTAGAACAAGCTGAAAGAAGATTGGTGATTTTGATCCAGAGAGACAGATTCGATGAGAAGAGTAATCAGAAGATTCGTAGTTTAAGACCAATTCTAGATGAAGATGGTATCATAAGAGTGAAGACGCAAGTTATTTATAGAGAAGATACTATCAATTTTAAGTATCCAGTTCTTTTGCCTTCTGACCATCCTGTAGTCCACCGACTGATCTCCTGGAAACACCAAGAGCTTTTACATGCTGGAGTGGCTCTTTTGATGACATCGTTACGAGAAGACTACTGGATCCTGAAAGCCAGGAAAACTATTCGAGCAGTAGTTCAGAAATGTGTGCGATGCAGAAGATTTAGTGCTCAGAAGACAGAGTCAATTCCTATTGCATTACCAGCCGATAGAGTTCAAAACGCTGCAGTGTTCCAAATAACTGGAGTTGATTTAGCCGGCCCGTTATATCTAAGGAATGAGAAAAAAGCATGGATTGTGCTGTACACTTGTGCGGTGTATAGGGCCATACACTTAGAATTAGTGACATCATTGTCAACTGATGCTTTTCTCCAGTCTTTCAGGCGTTTTATAGCCCGAAGAGGAAGACCAACCACAGTGTATTCTGACAACGGCCGAAATTTCGTCGGTGCAGACAAAGCCTTTTCAGAAATAGATTGGGAGCAAATCTCTGCCGTAGCAGCAACACAAAAGATTCGCTGGAAATTCAACCCGCCTACCGCTGCCTGGTGGGGTGGTTGGTGGGAGCGATTGATACAAATGGTGAAACGCATCTTGAGAAAAGTCCTAGGTAGAGCTTCATTATCTTATGAAGAACTGATCACTATTCTTTGTGATTGTGAACAAGTTGTGAATGCTAGACCATTAACGTATGTTACAGAAGATGTGAATGATCTAGCACCGTTAACACCATCAATGTTCCTACAGGAAATAAGATCTTCAGATGTGGTAGATTTTGATGCAATTGACGCACAAGAATTAAATAAAAGAGTTAAGTATAGGCAAAACGTTCGAGAACACCTTCGAAAACGATTCCGTATTGAGTACTTAGGGCAATTACGCCAACAAAGTTCTATACAAAAGAATGAGTCAATCAAGCAACTAAACATTGGTGATGTAGTACTCATAGAATCTGATAAAAAACGTGCATATTGGACTTTAGCCCGTGTGCAAGAACTTATTGCTGGAAAAGATGGTCATCCAAGAGTTACACGGATAAAAACTGAAAGTGGTGAACTTTTAAGACCTGTGCAAAAACTGTATAATTTAGAGATCCCAAAAGAACTATCTAATGATCCAGTGGTGCGAACAAGAAGTGGCAGAAAAGTGACTGTTCCAATTCGCTACAAACTTTAAATATCTTTGAACTGAATAGACATTTTCCTTCATTTTTATTATTTAGTGTAGACCTTATTTTTATTTTTTAGTATATTTCATGTGTTTCATTGTGTTAATTTGAATCTGTAATAATATGTTTAATTTTATTTGAATTTTGCAGAAGAAAATGTTTATTTGCCTGTTTTGAAAAAAGTAATGTTAGAATTCTATGTTTTGGCTGTGTACTGTAAGTATTGGTCACATTTTATTTGATGTAGCATTTTGTTGTACCCATTGTTGAGTTTGTCTGACGAAAACTCAAGGTGGGAGGTTGTCGTGAATTTGATTAATGTTTATTAATATTCACGGACAGAGGGCGGCACAATGCAGAGATGTACATGATTAAATGAAAAGAGAATATGTTTCCCCCCCGCGCCCTCTCTCTGTGTCAGTCTGTAAATTATGAGTGTGCGGTGAAGACGTGTCGAAATACTTCTCGGCACGAAAGCGGAAATAAAATGTTGTTGATTTTTACCTAAAATGATTTTCGTTTTCCTTCTAAGTAAAGAAATTATTTTCACGCGCTGATTTTTATGACGGTAAAGTTTTATAGGGTAGATATCATTTTATCGAGTCGCTACTTGTAAGCGACAATTTGGCGGCTACAAGTAGCGACTCGATAAAATGATATCTACCCGATAAAACTTTACCGTCATAAAAATCAGCGCGTGAAAATAATTTCTTTACTTAGAAGGAAAACGAAAATCATTTTAGGTAAAAATCAACAACATTTTATTTCCGCTTTCGTGCCGAGAAGTATTTCGACACGTCTTCACCGCACACTCATAATTTACAGACTGCCACAGAGAGAGGGCGCGGGGGGGAAACATATTCTCTTTTCATTTAATCATGTACATCTCTGCATTGTGCTGCCCTCTGTCCGTGAATATTAATAAACATTAATCAAATTCACGACAATAAGTTATTGAGAGCCAATTCCTATTATAATACTGAAATCAAATTTTGAGAAAATACAGAAAAAGAGATTTTAATAATTGTCATCTATCTTCAGGAAATTTCAGTGTTTTCAAGTGATGCAATATACTCCCAGCATATCCAGTAAGCACTATATAGCTAGATTGGAATTTTCTTAAAATCTACATCAAAAAGTCAAGGGATTTGAGTCTTATCTATGAGTAGTACCCCTTTCACTGATCTAAAGTTTAAATCTAATTTTTTAAAATTAATTTAACATAATTATATTATGAAATATTGAAATAATTTGTTATATTTGATTTCAAAGGTATTTTTATTACAAATGAAAACAATTATAACAGTTCAAATGTTAAAAGCCAAAATATGTTGTTTTAATTATTTTTGCAGTTATTGAATGAAATTGAATATAATTGGAACATCTTTCATATAAAGCTGGAATTACAGTAAAAATTAATAATTTCCCTCACTCCTGGCTCTTTCCATTTTCTCACAGATAAATCGGATTCATTTGAACAGTTTACTTTAAAAACAAACAGTCAAATTCTGGATTATCTTGCAGAGGTACCAAGTATTACGATTTGTCTGTAACTATTGCCGATACCAGCCATGAAAGAGTTCCTCCTAAAGGAGGAATTCCACCTTTTTAAAAGCGAATTTGGACATTCTCTGGATTGATGCAAAAATGCAAAGAAAATATTAGAAGCATATTGGGGGGGGGGGGGGGTGTCTAGAAAGCTTAATAATTAGACATTTTGTCGACTCAAATCCTTGGAGTTTGTTTCTGAATTGCTGTACTATCAATTCAAAGGCGAGCTTTTATTATAAACATTTGAAAGTCATGTAAATTAAGTTCTTTATCTAGGGAAAGGAAGTTTCCATAAGGTTCTTTTGGAATAGAACATTTTGTTCTATTTATAAAACACTTCTGGTTAATTTCAGTTATGCATTTTTGGAAATGTATTTTTGGAGTAAAGGTCAATTTGGAATGCATATATTTAACATAGAGATTTTTTTTTTTTTTTTTTTTTAAGTAAAGTGTTAAACAGTCAAATCATTCAAAATAATACATTTATTTTGAAGAATTAATCTCTGTACTTTACATAAGTTCATCAGATACATTTGGATGGATTTATACTTTTAGCAAACTGTTTCCAATTTTCTTTTTTTGATTTAATGAATTTATACATGTATTGTTATTTATTTTTTCTTTTAATACTTTCTAAGTTACAAAAAGAAAATAACAATCATATGTATAGTTATAATTCATTTTATAGTATGAATAACTGTTAAATTGTGTCTAAATTATACAAGTTTGGCCTTATTGTATGGATGGAAAAAAATTTCCCCCTTTTTTCCCATTTCCCACTTTCATGCCTGCGATACGAGGCAAAAATTATGGTGTTACGGACATTGATTAAAAATTATGGATTATCAATTTACGAATAAAAAAAATAATTATCAAAAACAGATCAGATTTTGTCCCCCCCCACACACACACAAAAAAATAATAAATCTCCTTAAAAAGGGAATTTTTTGGGTGGGGGGTGGGTTAAAAAGATGCTCCAAACAGTATCTATACAAAAATTGTGTCATTTTTTGATAAAAAACAAAACTGCATTAGCTTCCATTCTTTCATTTTTGTACATTGGTGATCAACTGTAAACTGTCAAATATGTTGCTTCCTAACTCTCTTGCCAGTAATGTCATCACTCATTGTTTGCAAGAATGATGTCAATTCCGGTTTTTAAACTTCCTTCTGACAAATTGCATCACAACTATTTTGCTGCGTATCACTGTTGCGTTCACTGGCTCTTAAAGCAGTAATACAACTAAACTTCTCCACACTGATTCAGTCGCATATGCATCATGTGTGATGGAGTTTTGTTTATGCTTTGCTTAATGTTTAATTGCAATGTGATTTTTTTTTTTTGGTCTATTTATGCTTTACTTAATGTTAGTTTGCAGTTTGATATTTTTTCATGCCTAATTTACTATGGATAAATCGGATGGCCAAAGCAGAATTGGATAAAAATTCTGAAATTTTGGTTAAGCTTTTAAATCGTGATAATAATAGTGAAAGATGTCTGAAACAGTTGGATTTGGGGAAAAAAAAAAAATCTGGATGGGAGTATGAAACAACTAGATGTCGAAAAAAAAAATGCTATTGAAGAAATTGTGAAAAATGCTGCCAAAAAAAAAAAAAAAAAAAAAAGACTCAAAAATTTTGAAATGAATACTCCAAAGATTGTCCTTGTTTAACTGAATTGTATTTAGCGCCAATATACATTTTTTGTACTCTATGCTCTAGGGATGTTACAATTTCTCATGGTGGAAGGGATGATTACTGAAGGCATATTAAAACTGCAGTTCACTAAAAGTATGCAAAAGCTCATGAGTTTTTTAAAAAAATGCATGCATAGCTGAAGAGCATTTAGTAACAAAAGCAGAACTTTTATTCACTAGTTTTATATTGGAACATCATGTTCATTCTGGGCCCCTCTTTCTAAAAATATTTCCTGATTCAAAAGTAGCAGCGAAATGTGGTTGCGGGTGCTCAAAAACAATATCATTGTTGACAGCAGCGTCGCTCATCGTCAACTCAAGATGATGGATTTGAAATTTAAAATCAAGGCTCTTTGCACTCACAAAGGTGGCAGCAATGTTATATGCTGGACTATTTTAAAGAAACTTAAATGTGAAAATATGTGTAATATGACTCTGGGATATGTAAATTGGAGCAAACATTCAATTGAAAAATTCAACCAAAATAAATCCAATTTACACCTCCCAGAACCACACTACGGGCGGAAGTATAGTGGCCGACTAATGCGTTGTAATTAAATTGAATTAAATCTGAAAAAGGAAAATGCTTAAATAAATAATAAAATATGTATTGAAAACTCTACTCACCCCATGAAATCTGTACCATATATTATTTAATGATACAAGATAAATAGATTTTAACTAAATTTTATTTACACACATTTTCTAGAAGACAGATACTGGATTCAGTAGAGAAAATTATGTTTTGAAATACAATTACTGAAAAGGAATAACACGTTCAGTCGCACTCAAAAGTTACTATAATTATTCTATAATTATGACACAAATATTGTGCATCCAGATAGCTATTGAAAGAATAAAATTAATACTTAAATCGTAATTGAAGCACAAAATTTAAGAACTGTTTTTTGAGTAAATTTTTCTTGCTGAAATTGTCTTCTGTATATAGCAGTTCTCAATATTTTACTATTGTTCATATTGGTTCGTAAAGTTTCTAAATTGGATTGTCTTATGTGAACAGTAACTGAAGTTCGTTGATGAAAATGATAACTGAAGTTTGTTGATGAATAATAGCGAGGTTATTAAAGATGCAGAACTAAAATGAAACTCCGAAACATGACATCCTTTGAAATGTGGATAAACAGATGCCGTCATTATGATGTATTGTTGTCTCAATCAAACAGTAGATTAAAGGAAGCATTATTTACCAGAATATATTACCGCGATCTTCTAGTCATAATTTACGGAACCGTTCAGCTGTAGAGTATGGCACTATTTCGGGAAATTGTTAAATTACTGAATTCCATATTTGTAAAAATAAACTATTATTGAATTAGGAAACAGAGATCTTCAGCATTGTTCGTAATTCGAATATTGATTTAAATAATGGAGAGTTGATTTAACTTTGGGAATGGGAATTCCTATTTGAAAAATCGTTATCTTTACAAAGTACCGTACCAGGGCTAGGCCCTTGGGCCCAGCGGAGAAAAATCCCCTAAAGAATAGCACGTCTTACTCCTGCAACAATTTTCTTCAACTGACTCTTTTTTGAAACGTCTGCCGAAATCAGGAGAATGATCTCTGCAAAACTAGCCAATCACAAAACTCCAAAAGACGATCCATCGAATCCAAGAGACGATCTATCGAACGTGAACAGGGGGGAAATGTTTTTAGCGCGAGATTATCTCCGTGGAATGGCAACACACTTATGAAGCGGGAGGAAAGGAATCTTGCGTCCTGTGAGTTCTTGTGACGTATAAAGGAATTTCCATTATTTCGAGATGAGCATTTTCTGAGCTAAAAAGATTGCGTTTTTGAGACACGGAGTGAATAGAAAGCCATGAAAATGAGGAGAAGTGTAGGAATTATAATCTCGTTTCTCTGTACTATTTTAGCAATTATTCTGAAACTTTACCAGAGGAATATGAAAAAATAATAGAATACAGTAAATTTGATTTCAAATTAAAATAATTAAGGATAAAGATTTAGAATTTAATATTTAAAAACTTAGTAAAATTTGCTGTCAAATTGAAAGATGGTAATTTGAAGTAGTTTATTAAAATAAACAAATTTAAATTTATGTAAATTTTAAGTGAGGAATGTTATGTAAAGCTTTTACAACATAACATTTTATCTCCGCTGCATACAAAAAAAAAAAAAAAAAAAAAAAAAAAAAAAGAGCAAAAAAAAATGTATTAAAAGCTTTACATAACAATATGCATACCCTTTAAAAAAGGGGGGGCTTTTGGGAAATTAAAATGTATATTTTATAAAAATGATAAGTAGTGGTGTTATTACATTTTCTATTTTCTCCAATTCAAAAAATAAAAAAAGATGAAAATTAATCAAGTAAGTTTATTATTGTTTAAGTACAGTATAAAGCATATATGTATTTTATGTTATTTGCAAATCATGTTTATATTTATTATTTAACTGTAATATCTGCTACTTTAAATTTAGCTGTTTGTATCGCTGTTTACATGACTACGGGTCTCTATTGTACATAACAGCTACAACTCTGGTTACTGATAACTGTCAGCGAAACTTGGCACCTCTGATCTTGTCAAATCTGCGTGGCATTATAGTAAACACAGGCATGAGATTCTTCCGCGGATCCGCGGTTTTCAGCTTTTTTGTCATTTTTGAATTTGTTTGTTTTTTTTTTTTTTTCGATTTTCCGAATTTTTTTCAAATTTTCGATTTTTTGCCATTTTTTTCTATTTTTAATTTCTCATTTTTCAAGAATTTATTTCGTACAGACGTCCGTTTTTTATTCGTTTAAATAAAAAAAAGAATCATAAAATGATTTAAATCTGCATCAGAATATGCCTATATTTCAACATTTCAACGGCAATTTTCGTCAAAAGATCCGGAAAAATGGCAATTTTGGTCAAAAGATCTGGAAAAAACGGCAAATTTCGTCAAAAGATCTAAAAAAACAGCAATTTTCGTCAAAAGATCGAAAAGAAACCGACAAATTTCGTCAAAAGATCTTGAAAAAAAAAAAAAAAGGTAAATTTCGTCAAAAAATCTCGGAAAAACGGCAATTTTCGTCAAAAAATCGGGAAAGAACGACAAATTTCGTCAAAAGATCGGAAAAAACAGCAAATTTCGTCAAAAGATCTCGAAAAAACGGCAAATTTCGTCAAAAGATCGGAAAAACGGCAAATTTCGTCAAAAAATTGCGAAAAAATGTCAAATTTCGTCAAAAGATCATGAAAAAACTCAGATTTCACATGAATGTTCTGTATCTTGGGTAAAATAAACTTTTCATTAGAGTAAATAATTTCAGTCTAATTCGTGTTAATATTTTATTTTTAATTAACGCAAAGCTAAGTTGTATGTAAATTATTGTATAGTAATAGCAATTATATTTGTTGCGCTTAAAATTCATTACTGTCATTGTTTAAATGTTGTTCGCGCAGTTTTCAGCTTTTTTGCTTTTTGTCAATCTCATCCCTGTAAACATTAATTTATTCATTAGAACTTTTAGAGTAGTTGCAATGACTATTTTCTAATTGTAATAATATTTTATAATAATGCAATTGTTTTTTAAAATTTGGTTCTTAAGTTTTCAGTATATTTCATTATTTTAATTAAGTGAATTTGTTATATAAAATATTATTTCATGTAATTTATGAATTTTATTTCACGTAACTTCATAATTTCTTATGAACACATATTTTCTAGGTGTTATGGGATCCAAAACTACATGTCTTCATGCTATTATAGCATTTTTAGATGCTGGTGGATATGCTGGAACGTATCCTAAAAACATTCTAACTTCACCATCTTCTTCTGAATTAGCATATAAATTAATATTTATGCTGTGTACTAATAGAGATACTTCAGGACCTACTCTGCGATACCTTAGATCGACTCATGATTTCTTATTTCGACATCTGCAGTTTCTACCATTTAAAATGACAGGTAATAATTATATTTATTTAAGGTTTGGGAGAAGGAGGATATTGCTGTATTTCTTAATTCAATTTGATGATTACTTTTTATTTAATAGTTAGTTTTTTTTTTTTCCTTTGACATTTAGACAAATGTGATTAAAACATTAAGATAATTCTCACCAGTAAATGCATTTTATGATAATTTTAAAACATACTAAGGTAACTTAAATTAATAGTTATAACGTACTTGTGAGAATCTCATTTGAACCCAGCTAATGGTTGTGTATAAAACTGTTTGAAACAGAAGTTACAAATCAAGATTATTATTAGATAACCCAATCAAGTGTTAATAAAGAGTAAAAAATGCTGTAAAAACAAATAAATAATATTAAGTTTAATTCTTAAAAACTAACATTAGTTAGTTTTAAAGCATTGCTTTAAGTGTATTTAAGTTTTTATTTATTATTTATTTTTTTAGGTGTGATTACTCTGATTTATGTTTTCAAAGATGTCTAATTCTAAAAACTAGCCACCCTTGGCGACCAGTTTGGTCTCCCTTAAAATTTATGTTTGAGAAAGCATGCTAAGCATTGTATCATGTTACTTTTATTCATAATTTAATTTACTTGGACTCCCTTAAATATAATTAATGTCATCCCTTCAGCTAATATTAGTTTTTGTTGCATTAAAATATCTCAATTTGTTGATTTTCTGTAAGCAAGTAAACCCTATTAGTTTACAATGGAAGTCTATGGGAATTTGGCGAAATATTAGAGATATCACCAAGTTGGTGTCAATTTTTGTGACTAATTTTGATCGGCAAGTTGGCAGCAAACTTGGCAGCATTTGGTAACAAAACAGGGTCCCCCCTATGATAACCCCCCTTATAGGTATGGAGATGCATTAAATGCTGTTCAATAACCAATGAGATGCATTTCATTCGAGCATTGCCATTAAACAATTAACAAATAATTGTGATTTCTGTGCCACATACGATAGTGTAATAATATAGATTACTAGTGATTATTTAGATTAATGCACAGTTTTATTTAAGTATGTCTTTGTCAATATGAAATAAAGGGAGGTGGGGTGGGGGGGATTTTATGCATTGTTGTGATGTGAAATCACATTCTTTTTAATTATCCCCTTTTCATTTATTAAAAATCACATGTTTTTATTTCATTGATTAATTTATTTTAAATTTATCAAAATCTCATGTTTGCCTGTTCTAAATAAATGCAAGAAATAATTAAGCTATTTCTATCATTAAACATGACCACATAAATATTTCATCACGCAAGGTAAGTCTCATGAATCGAAAACAAATAAAAGAAATGTGACAGCTTCAGAAATATCTTCCTTCCTGTTGTAGAGTTTTTTTCAATTTGTTTCTGTTTTCTTCTTTATCAGCCATTTGGTTCTGAACGATTTGATCAAGATTCTTCTAGCTTTAATACTTCCAAGCCAGGTCACTTTACAGATTCATTTTTCATAGATAATCCACTTCTAGCTCTAGATTCAATGGAAATCTACAGTCCTATTCATATGAAAATTATGTGATTCACACACTTGCCTCTTATTAATCTCCCACATCATCTGCCTTTTCCACTATGCATTTTCCTCCAGGAACCATAGGTTATAATACCGTATCAACTAGCCATAATCCTCTTTTCATTGCCAATGGTTTCTCACCCATGTCTATCTTCAGAAACCCATTTATCTGCTTTTACTCTTTATGACCAAACTACAAGTCCTCTCAGTCCATTAAATTTTTCTGATGCACTTGTAAACAGAGGGTGCAATCAATGCAGACTGATGATACATTAGGAAAGGCAGTAGCATCTTTATATTCTGTAGAACCAACTAGAAATAGCTTAATTATTTCTTTCATTTATTTATTTAGAAGGCTTAAACAAAGAATTTAAAAATTAAAATAAATATATCAATGAATTAAATATGTGATATTTAATAAAGAAAAAGATTTTTAAAAATATATGTGATTTCACATCACAATTGTATATATTAGTTTTATTATATCTAAGTAATGTATTATGCTCATGATGGTACTGGAATTTTTTGTTTTAAGAACTAGGACTGTTAATGGTATTATCTTAGTAAGATAAAAGGTTTTAAATCTTTTAATTTTCATTAATTAAGATCAATTACATTTTACTTCATTTGTTTACATGTTTTATACTGAAAATATCAACAATAGATTAATATTAACACAATTATTCTAATTGGCAAACAAATCATATTAGATGTAAATTTCCAACTGGGCGAAAAATGTCCGGACCAGGATTCGAACCCGGGACCTCCTGGCTGAAGCCGCCAGTGCTCTGCCATCTGAGCTATCCCGGACGACTCTGGTCGAACTTTTTCACCCAGCTAACCTTGATGATTACAGCATCTGGTCTGAAACCTGGTTCAGCTCAACAGAATAAATCACACGTAATGGAACTCCAGAAATCGCTGGATACGAAATTACACTAGATTAATATTAACACATAGCTCAGCTAGCCGGGATAGCTCAGATGGCAGAGCACTGGCGGCTTCAGCCAGGAGGTCCCGGGTTCGAATCCTGGTCCGGACATTTTTCGCCCAGTTGGAAATTTACATCTAATATAATATCAACAATATTAACTGCCATTTATTGCTCACTTAAAATTGTACATTATTAGCTCTTGATACTTTTAACTTTTTAATTAGTTAATTCATTTTCAATTATATTAATGATTATACTTCTCTTTTAGGGGACTAAGAAATTAACATATGGATTAAATTTATATCTGATTTTGGAAATTTGATAATGCCAATTCAGTTATAATTAAATTTATATCTGTTTTTGAAATTTGTTATTGCCAATTCAATTAGAATTTTGCTAGTTTCCTGATATGAACTTGTATTTTAATAAGGAAGATAAGTTTTGATTGTTAATCCCATCTTTATACTTGATCTTGAAAAAATATCAGACTGTAGTCTTCTTAATTATAATAATATGAAATTGGTAAATGGCTGTGGACACAAATATTTAACTAAAACATTTAGAGAAAGTATACTAAATCATATGTGCCATATGTTTATTTTTCATGAATTATTTATAATGGGATTGTCTTATGGCTTGCCTTGATATTGGCTGTAGCACATGCCTCCTTGGTGAATTCTAGTTTATCTTTGGTTTTGTTATTTGGTAAGAGATAGTTTTTTCAATTAGTTGTTTATTGGTCATCTGAGTGGACCTATGGTGCATTCATTGATCCACCCAATTTCAAATGTACTCACTATGTAAATAGCAAATCTGTATGTATAATTTCATGTGTATAAATAATTGTTTAAGTAAAAGTTTGTCCTTACTTAGTATTGAACCAACGACCATTATATATTTATTTGTTACAGTGATAGGGATGACAGGGGTGACCACCTCTGAAACTCATCTGTTTGCTACAGATTGAAAAATTACTTATTTAAAAAATGATACTTTCTTTTTATAGGAAAATTACCACAATTTAGTCTTATGAAAGTGCAATTTCTTGCCAAATATTATAAGCAATCACAAAAAGCATTTTGCATTATTTACTTTTCTTCAACTCACAAAATTTGTGTTTGCTGAATAAACATTTGCTATGAATAAACATTATTTTTTTCTTTGGTTTTGGATTTTCGAGCATGTTAACTATTTTTTATTTATTAGCAACAGAAAGAGATGTTATAACTTTTTTCCAAGAAAAGGGTATTTTACCTTTTGAAAAAAAAATTTATGAATATGTCCATAATATGTAATTTGCGTGGGGGAAAAAACGAAAAAAATAATCTCCTGGAGATGCAATATAAGCAGTTAAGTAGTAAAGTGTTTGCATTGTGAACTAGTTCAATGGCTCCAAAATATTTTCTTAAAGCATTGTCAAAAGTAAATTTGAGTATGTGTTATATATGTAATCCTTGGATATAATTGTTATCATATACAAGAAATTATCTTTATTTATTACAGTTAATTTAGGTACTTATAATCTCTATCAACACAGGTTTAGTATCTTTTAACTTTATTTGTGCTTTCTCTTGATATTTTTACTAGTTGCTGTTCATTTAAAGTCTTTACTTTCAGAAATTTGCAACTTTGTTAGTTGTTTTTTGTGCGAATTTCACTCCAACCCTCATTGCTGATGTAGTATTCTCGCTGATAGTTTCTGTACTTTGCTGTCGTGGTAGTAATGTATCTTGATCCAATTGCATTAGTTGATCAATCACAGACGTTTTTCAGTCAGGCACGGTGTATCAGAAAAACATTTAATTCTAGCCTTGATTCTTTCTCAGCTTATCATCACAGTGTATTATTTAAGGGATAACATGTTTGGCTCAAGCAGTCCCTTCTCATTTATGTTTATTCTTGTGTACAATGTTCTCATAAAAAATTTATGGAACATTGTTAACTTTTAAACTTTAATATGCTTTAGTTTATATTTAAACAATCCTTTGAGATACATCTTTAAATAACTAACCTTTTTTAAATCTGTTTTGAGCATTATAATTATTTTTTGTTTTTCTATTGAATGTTGTGATGTCTGTATGACGTCTTTATCCGTGAGCTGGCATGCCTCTGGTCACATGACGTGCAGGTGTGGGAGAGAAGGAGTTAGATTCTGTTTTCAAAGAGGTAGAGGTAGATGTATGCCGTGCTTGTGTGTGCATGGTGAGATTTGGAGAAACCAAAAGTCTATTATTAAATTAAACAGGTGCTATAGGCACTGGAATGTATTAAATTTAGTGGTGTAGTTGAATTGAAGTAGAGTAGTGATATAAGTGTATAATTGTAGATCCTTTATTTGTGTTCAAGTGAATATCTCATATATTTATTTATGTTCAGTGTTGTAATATGTACTGTCCTTCGTCACGTCTGTTAATAAACTAATGTTTGTGTTAGAAAGCAAGTGATATGTGAAAGATTATTTAGACACCTTATATAAGAAAAAAAAAAATGTCTAGGAGCGTACATTTCAAGTCAAAGGGAAATGGCCATTACAAATACTGAAATATAAGTCCAGTATCATTAGCTTTCACATTCTTATCAAGTTGTTTACTCAAATTAATATTAAAGTGTTTATATTATATATTGTTTTTCTTATGGACTCTTAATTTCTATGTATTTTGGTTTGACCCCGCCTCGTCAATATAATAGGATAATTTGAAAAGAAGTGTAGTGCTCTTGTTTATAAAATATTTATAAAATAATACCGTGGATACCTAAATTAAAACTTTTAAAAATGTTTTTGCTTAAATTGTTATTGAATGAAACCTGATAATTTACTTGCATAATAAGAAATTATCCTTCAAGATTTTAGTTATTTTTAGCTTCTACCTGTTTTATGTATGTTGCCATTGTTTATTTAATTTTACTATACTTTTCTTGGTCATCATTTTAACACACCTACATTTCTTTTGTGTACTGCAGACCTGCCAACTGCTATGAAAAAATCGTAGTTGCTACGATTTGGACCTGTAAAGTACGATGCTACGAAAATCGGTCTTAAACTATGATTTTTTGCAAAAAACACAAACACATTTTTTGTTTCTAGTTGCGATTTTTATCCCGGGCAGCATATTTTTCAGGAGTGATTCTGTTCAGAAATTTCAAAGTATTCATTTCCGAAAGTTTTAAAAAATTGGTCATCAGCTCAAAAATTTGGACATTAAAAAATGCTTATGGGGAAAAAAATCTAGGCTGCAAAACAAACTTCTTAACATAAAATCCTCTTTATGTATATTAACCATGAGTGAATTGTGTTTCTGTTAATATTTATATGGGAATTCTCTTCCTTAGAAACAGGGGTGCTATTTTAGGAATTTCTGGATGGGCTGAAGGGTTTCTTTGAGGGGCAAGGTTTGAAATTATGTGCAAAATTGCACACGGAAAAATAAAGTCCTGCATAATGAAAAATGCTATGTGTCCCCTTGCAAATTCTACCACAGACCTATGATTCTTTTGTGAGTAGTATATTTTGAAATTTCTTGGAAGACCTCAATTTTTTTTTTCTTTTATGGAATTTCCCCCCAAATTTATTCGTGAATTGATCACGGAAAAAATTGAGAATTTCTTCAAATGACCGTGTAAATATATCAGTTATTTCGTTAAGGATCTCAGAAACCAATAGTGATTATCTTCAGTTGGACGCAGAATAAAATCGCTAATTTCAGTAAGAGTTCAGAAAGAAATTGCGAATTTCGTCAAAAGATTGCGCAAATAATCACAAATTTTGATAAACTATCGAGGGAAAAATGATGCAAATTTCGGCAAAAGGTCACGGAAGCGAGTAGTGAATTTTGTTAATTGTTCCTCAAAGGATATCAAAAATTTTTCTGATCAGTTGCAATAAACTATCACGAATTTCAACAAATGACCGTCTAGAAAAAATCAATTTCGTCAATTGGTCGCAGAAGAAAATAAATTTTCTCAAAGGATCATTATCATGTTTTTACACATGAATTTTGTCAAAATATCGCAGAAAGAAAACACGAATTTCATTGTAAGATCAGCAAAAAAAAAGTACATTTCACCAAAAGATCGTGAAAGAAAACACGAATTTCGACAAAGGATCGTGCAGTGATGGAACAGCTGCTCCAATTGCGCCAAATCGATAATGCTGCGCATTTCTGCACCAAAACGATCATTTTTCAACAAAATTGCGCCCAACTGCGCCAATTCGATAATAATTCTTGAGCCAAATCGATAATTTCCCACTCGAATTTCGCCAAAATATTGCGATAAATATGCGAATTTGGTCAAAAGAAAGCGAAAAACACGCGATGTTTCTCAAATGATCACGGAAAAAAACCGTGAATTTTAACAAAGGATCGCAGAAAAACGTGATTTCGTTTAAAGATCGCGAATAAAACGCAGATTTCGTCAGAAGATTGGGAAAACACGCAAATTTTGTTGAAAGATCTCGAAAAACACGCGAATTTTGTCAAAAAATTACTAGACACGCGAATTTTGCCAAAAGATCTTGCAAAACACGCGAATTCCGTCGAAAGATCGCGAAAAGCACGTGAATTCTGTCAAAAGATCCCGAAAAAACGCCAATTTCTCAAAGGATCGCGAGAAAAACGTGAATTTTATCAAAGCATCGCTAATTTCGTCCAAAAACGAACAAAATACGGTCAAAAGATCGTGAAAAAACGCTAATTTATTTAAAAGATAGTGAAAAAAATGCAAATTTCATCAAAAGGTCGCAAATTTCGACAAAAGATCGCGAAAAACAAGAGATATTCGTCAAAAGATCGCGAAAAACCCGAAATTTTCGTCAAAAGATCGCAAATAACACGCGAATTTCGTCAATGGATCGGGAAAAAATCTTGATTTGTCAAAGGAGTGCTAACATTGTCAAAACACGGTCAAAAGATCGTGAAAAAACACTGCTTTCGTTAAAATATCGCGAAAAAAAAAAAACAGCAAATTTCATCAAAAGATCGCTAAAAACACGCGAATTTTGTCAAAGAATAGTGAGAAAAGCGTGAATTTTGTCAAAATATCGCTAATTTCCTCAAAAAACGAACAAAACGGGGTCAAAAGATCGTGAAAAAACACTACTTTCGTTAAAATATCGCGAAAATCCCGCAAATTTCATCAAAAGATCGCGAATAAAATGCAAATTTCGTCAAAATATCGCGAAAAATATGCGAATTTCGTCAAAGGATCACGAAAAAAACGTGAATTTTGTCAAAGGATAGCTAACTTCGTCAAAAAAAAAAGAACAAAACACCGTCAAAAAATCGTAAAAAAACGCTACTTTCATTAAAATATCGCGAAAAAAGCCCCACAAATTTCATCAAAAAGTCGCAAAAAACACGCGAATTTTGTCAAAATATCGCCAAAAACACACAAGTTTTGTCAAAGGATCGAAAAAAAAAAAAAAAAAAGTGAATTTTGTCAAAATATCGCTAATTTCGTCAAAAAACGAACAAAACAGGCTCAAAAAATTAAGAAAAAACACAAATTTTGTTACAAGATTACGGAAAAAACACAAATTTCATCAAAAGGTCACAAAAAACTGCAAATTTCGTCACAAGATTTCGAAAAACATGCTGATTTCAACTAGGAGCCCGAATAACACGTGAAAAATATGCAAATTTTGTCAAAGGACTGCGAAAAAAAAGCTAATTTTGTGAAAGAGTCGCGGAAAAAAGTGCGAATTCCGTCAAAGAATTGCAGAAAAAATGCAAATTTCGTCAAAGAATACCAAAATGACAGTTTGATGCTCCAAAATAGTTATTTTCTGCTCCAAAATGAGCATTTTTGCTGCTCCAAAATGGTTATTTTCTGCTCCAAAATGGTTATTTTCTGCTCCAAAGTGGCTTTTTGCTGCTCCAAAATAGTTATTTTCTGCTCCAAAATGAGCGTTTTTGTCGCTCCAAAATGAGGTCCATGCTGTTCCATCACTGATCGTGGTAAAAAACACAAAATCTGTCAAAGGATCACGGTAAAAAATGTGAATTTCGTCAAAAGTTCGTGGTAAAAAGTGCGGATTTCAACAAAGAATCATGATAGAAAAATGCGAATTACAATTGTGTAAAAAAATTGTGAATATCCTGAAATGATCGTGGGAAAAGAATCGCGAAATTCGTCAAAATTTACTGCACCGGGCTAAAAAATTGGAACCAGGCACCTTTTACAAATATCAATAAAACGCTTTGAAACGAGATGAAACTCTAAAAATCGTATAAAAATTTTCAGAGGAAAAAAAATACTATATTGAGTTGAAAGACTGAAACCTTATTCCTTTTATGAATGTCAAAAGATGGCTGCGAAACACGAAAAACCAACCAAGCTCCAGATTAATTTAAATTTTGTGTGCTGCAATTTCTCATTTTCAAAGGTTGTCAAGTCTGGTACTACAATGTTTTTATTTATTTATTTTAGAAGTAGGTTATTTTAGACTTAAAATCAACAGACCTGATTCCTGGGTCATCAATAATTTATTATGCTTTGATATTTATATTTTAATAATTTTTGCAGTTCAGTTAGTAACTTTACCATTTTTGTGAAAATAAAAGGGATATTTCTACTTCTAATTATCTGTTCTTGATTAATTTTTTATCATATTCATATTTTTTTCTTTTTTAGAAACTCCTGAAGTTAAAATATTGCGCCAACAATCGTGGCTTTTAAGAACATTAGCTGTGGAGTTGAGAATAACATCTGCTCACCACCAACGTTCTCATGTTCAGCGTCTCTTGAGCTGTCTTTTGGATGACAAGCCAGCAATAGAAAATGGTATATGTCTTTATTATTATATTTATTATAATTATTTTTTTTTCTATGTAATAGAGAAAAACTCTTGCAATGTGCAGAAAATGATTTTAGTCAGTGCAACAAAGTACAGAAACTTCTTTCCATAGAGAAATCTTGAGAAGTTTCTTGAGTAATTGATTTTGTGTGTTTAATACTTTTTTTATACTTTTCTTAGTCTTCTTAGAAATTAAGCTAATAAACAAAATAGTGATCTACAGTAAACTTCTGATTATCCATCACTCTTTCAACTGCCATTCCCGCCCTCTAAAATTTAAAAAATCAGAAACTAACAACAAAAACTCAAATGCTCAGTATACACGAGTGAATGGATGCTATTTTGAGAAGAATGCTTGTCTGACGTCAGCGAGCAGGATCTAGAAACTGTGCCGGAACAATCATGCGGGGGTGGGTGAGGCATGATAAGAAAAAACAAAAAAAGTGGTTTTCCATTTTCGTTGCAGATCTGCAATGTAGGTTTGATTCTAGTTGATTTACTTTACCAGGCTAAAAATTGGAACCAGGCTCCTTTTGCAAATGTCAATAAAACGCATGAGGAAATTGAGCTTCTTTTAAAATAATTGGAAGGTCCTTGATTGATTGATGTTGGACTTTTACATAGTAGGCTGTCAGAGGAAACTGTTGGTTTAAAAAATGCTCCTATACTGGGTCAACGCCAAATTATGATGCAGGTTCGTGCAATAAAGCTCTGATAATGGCTTCAAAAGTTATTTTGTTATGTTATCTAGGTATTTTTGTTTCAAGATATTTGAGAGGACAAATTGGAGACAAAAAGAAAATGAATTGTTCTTAATTTGAGAGAAAAACTGATGATTATAAAACATTTAAAAATTGGCGAAACTGCTACTTATTGTGACAAGAATGATATTAGTTATGCAGAATTTAATGGATAACAAATTATTCAAAATGTTTTGAATCCAGAGAAACCTGAAGTATATGAATGTGATGAATTGAGGAATGATGATCTGGGAGTCGGTCACATAGAAGCGGAGACTATTCTCTCTAAGTGCATTAATTGGTTTGAGATGCAAAAGGAAGCAGATGCAACCCAAGTATTTTTATTAAGGCTGCTCGTCACTCAGTTTCAGAATTCTCCTCGGTAATGTTAAGTGTTTGGGCATTTGATGCATTCTTATATTTAAAATACCTCCTCGGGAAATAAATATTTTTAACTTCTTTTTTCTGTGTACTCTTTTTTTAGACATTGTTTTAGAAGAGCACACATAAAACAGAAATAAAAAATATACATATTTTGAGGAGATATTTTAAATAACGGACATCAAACGCCCATAGACTTAACATAACCAAGGGGAATTTGGAAACTGAGTGACGAGCTGCCTTAAGTAGAATTCACAATTATGCTGCAGTAAAAGTGTAAGAAAATCGTAAACAAAAATATATAATATAATGGATTACTTTGTATGAAAAACAGCACTACATATTTATTCTGTAAAATTCTAAATTTGTCTCAAAAATAGATTTCTGATTATCAACTTTATTAACGGAAGTACACAACAGATAAAAAAAACGCATTTAAATATTCTTATTTATAAACTGACAAATAGAAATATAATTTAATTAAAGGTCTTGTACTGTCTTTCAATTATCTGCCACACACTCGGTCCAGTGAGTGATCGATAATCAGAAGTTTATTGTATATGATTTAATAGCTATGGGTCACTATTTTCGGGAGCTCTGTGAGAAACTGTGTATAAACTGTTATAAAAACTTGTGCAGTATTTACGCTATTTTATGTTTTTTTATTTATAATTATAGATATAAAATATCATAATCTGTTAAAATAATTAGTAATTTTTATAGGTACTGGTGATGTCAGTTTTGAACCTACCCTTGCAAACACCACTTTATCGTCATATTCCTTTTTGAAACCTACCACAGGTTTGTAATATAATTTTAATGCTTTAATAAATGATATTCATAAATATTAAAATACTTGACTAGTTTTATTAGATATCTTGAATAATCGAAGTTCACACTGAGCATTCACCATCTTGCCAAATGGGAGAAATCTGAAAAAAAAAGGGCAACAAAAATTCAATTTTAGCAAACTACTCTTTCATTATGAATCATTTTGGAAATAGATACAAATGTCATTGAAATTCCTTAAAGTCTTTTTAAATAAACAAAAGGAAGATAGAAATTTTTTTAATCAATCAAACCTACAAGTAACTTGAGGCCACATTTGCAACCTATCCATAACTTAAATCTCCAAGGCTTCCAAAATAATAAATCACAGTTTTTGGCTAAAAGTCTTTTTTTCTTAGCATGGTTCCCAATGATAATATCATTTCTATTACCTAAAATTCATGTAGCAAAATATCTCATTGAATTGGGAAGTTTGAATATTGCTTATTATAAATGCTTAAGTAGATTATAATTTCAGGAGTAGAACAGAACAAGAAACTTTAATAACAGTGTTTTCTAAATTCATTTTTTATCTTTATTCTCCAGCTATTGTACTCTTTTTAATGCAAGTTTAATAATTAATAAGCATAATATTTGTTGAAAGTAATTTTCTTGTGTGATGGTTGTCAAATTTTAATTAAAAATTCTAGAAAAGACATGTCATTGATTTCTATGTTTATTATTGTTTCTCATTTCTTCTTCTTCTTTTGTTTCTTGTCTTTATCACTGAAGTAAAGAAAATTCTATATTTCAGATTCTACTAGAATATTTAATCTGAAACTTATATATTTTATTCCTCTTCTCAATAAAAGTTTTGTTGGGTTTAAAATGTTGTATCACAGCTTTCAGCTCTTATTTTATTTATATATGATACATTTTTTTTTTTAATAAGGCTTTCTGGTTTTGTAGTGAAACCTCCCATTTTTCATGTTTTTTTTCTTTCTTTCGGAAAGAGAGGTGGAAACTGCAACTAAGGGTATCTTTAAATAACTTAAAAACATGATTTTATTACTTTTTAAGTAAACTTTCATTAAGTAGCTCATAAACTGTTAAAAAGGCTAACAACCCAGATAAAAATGCTCACATAAAATTTACATATAAATAAAATCAGATTTATATTCTACATTTTAAAATGAAATTTAAAAGATTTGATTATATTGAAAACTTCTGTGAATTGAATGTTATGAATAGCAATAAAGTAATCAATGTGTGTATAAAGTACAGATTGAAGTTGTTTGAAATAATAAAGTTCGGTTTTATTAAAACTAGCCTTTTATTAAAAATATTGTACATCATGATGTAGAACATTTCAGTGGTTTACTTTTTTGTTGGTTGTTTTCATTAAACAAAATTTGCTGCCAAACAATATGAATTACCACCAAAAAGGATTAAGTATGACACCAGAACATACGATCTTTATTAAAATAAGAAATTTTTTGTTTTTATGTAACTTGGATAAATTTTATTCAAGTCATTTTTTAAAGATTTCATCTGAATGCACCTATTGTAATCAAAACATTTAACTCCAATAATGGAGAATAAGTTTGAAGAAATAATTTTTTTTTTTTTTTTTTTTAGTCAGAAAATGAACAAGTATAACATTGTTCTTTACCCATTTAATCAGTTTAAATTCTTTAGAGCATCTGCTCATAAAATTGAGAGCTATGCTGCGTAGATGTAATTTTATAGCTATCATTTCTTTTTTAATAGATTAGGGGTTATATTTTTCTCGCTGCATCATCATTGTTTATCTCTTATTAAATAAAGTCTAATATCGTTCCCATTACTGTAAACTTGATGGCAGAATGCCATGATTTTGACAGTACATTTCTGCATATTGTTCCATAGATAGAAGGTCACAAATCTTTATAATATTTTACAAAATTTAAGAGAAAAACAGAATAATGAGACTTAATTTATCTTTCATTTCAAATTCTAAACTGGTTTATCCACAAAATAAATAAATATGGAATAAGTATATCAATATCTCATGCAAGGTTCTCGCTGCCGCTCGCCGTTGTGTCAAATCGTGACAAAATTCTTTATTTGGTGAATGAAACAACAGTCAAATTCGCCAAATTGCGAGTCCTCAGTTTGTGTGATGTGTGGTGTGCCAATACAGTTGAGATTCTTAGGCGCGTTGATGAACGATTGATGTCACTTTAATATGTTCAATTGCACCGTACCATTTACTTTGCTCTATTTATAGAGATACTGACTCAACACCGATTTAGTTTAACAACAGGCAAAGATACAGAAAAGATTATGCGATAGGTATTTCTCTATTAGTTAATCACTATCTATGCTCTAGCATCGCAGTAGTAAAAATGCAAACATAATTACTCGCATTAAGCACCAAATAGAGAAGATTTTTGCTGTAATATGGTGTTGAAATTAAGCCATTTACCATATTATTTATTAAGTATATGCAAAGTATCATTGGCCGATCAAATTTTTTCAATTAGTTTAGAGTCAAAATCTCGGACATTTTTAGTGTATATTTTCAAAACGGTAAATCAAAGATTGCTGTATTTAATTTTTATTTAGACAGCTAAAAGAATGTCTGAAACATTTATACATTTAGAATGTACTTATTTTTAATAGTTTCTGTATACTCAAATTTTCTGTTGTATAAGCAATTACAAAAACTTAGGTTATTTTAGAACATATTGAAAAAAGGGATACATTAAAGGGTTAAAAATATATTTTTCAGTGTTTCAACCCAAATCTATTTTGCTAACATTTTAGTTCATTTGGCTACTGTTTCTAATTTCTTATTCGCCAAATTGCTAATGTTGGTCAAAAGCCAGCGAGAACACCGATCTCATGTGGCATACAGTGTCACAATTAACAACAATGAACGTGATTTCATTATTGGTGTTAAATTATATCAAAAGATTTTATTTAAAGTTGATTAATTCCCGTGTCTGCTGTTGAACCCAAATGTAGTTTAAAAATTATAAAAAAGCAGATGCTATCTATCACGTGTGTATTCATGTTTGACTTTAATAGTTTTTTGCCCCTTTTTTTTACCTATAGGAACATTTAGGAAGAAATTAATGCAGGTTTTGGACAGCATAACTTTTCATCACAGTACTCCTGTAGCACCACACTGGGATTATTTTGAAAATGAGGAAATTGAGCGTCTTTTAAAAGAATGTGAAGTTCAAGAATTTGAAGGTCCTCGATTGATTGATGTTGAACTCTTACATAGTAGGCTGTCAGAGGAAACTGTTGGTTTAAAAAATGCTCCTATACTGGGTCAACGTCAAATTATGATGCAGGTTCGTACTATAAAGCTCTGATAATGACTTCAAAAGTTATTTTGTTATGTTATCTAGGTATTTTTATTCCTTAAAATTAAAAGTACTAGATTAACAAAATTTTCATTTGCAAAATTGTATCTTGCAGTCATAAATATAGAAAATAATAGGTTTTAACCATAAAAATAAAATGTATTAAAGATACATATATAACATTATCAACTTTTTGGTAATTTTGAACACACACATATTTTTTTTAAATGATATCATACATCATTATTCCTCAAACGCCCCCCTCCTTTTCTTAATCATATCATTGTCAATATCTAAAATTTATTTTTCCATTTTGTACACTTTTTAGCTCACAGGCTATCAAAGCCTGAGAGCTAATGTGCCCGCCCGTTCTGTATGTATGTATGTATGTATGTACGTATGTATGTATGTATGTACGTAATGCGATAACTCTTGATAGAAACATCCGATTAGCTTCAAAATTTTTTTCTAGGTTCATTGTGATAAGGCGCTTCCCTGATTAGTTTTGGGAGTTCATTGGTTAAGGATAAAGGGGGAAAAACGGGGTTAGTCCAACCCCTTAATTCAGATAAATGGGTTTTTCATCCAGAATCATTCGATTTGCTCCGAATTTGATATACCGGTTTATTGTGTTAAGGAACTTCCCTGATTAGTTTTGGGGGTTCATTGGTTAAGGATAGAGGGGGGAAAACGGAGTTAGTCCACCCCCCCCCCCCCCCACCCCCCCTTAATTCAGATAAATGGGTTTTTCATGCAGAATCATTCGATTTGCTCCGAATTTGGTATACCGGTTTATTATGTTAAGGAACTTCCCTGATTAGTTTTGGGGGTTCATTGGTTAAGGATAAAGGGGGAAAGGATGGTTAGTCCACCCCTTTTAATTCAGATAAATGGGTTTTTCATGCAGAATCATTCGATTTGCTCAGAATTTGATATACCGGTTTATTATGTTAAGGAACTTACCTGATTAGTTTTGAGGGTTCATTGGTTAAGGATAAAGGGGGGTTAGTCCACCTCTTTTAATTCAGATAAATGGGTTTTTCATGCAGAATGATTCGATTTGCTCCGAATTTGGTATACCGGTTTATTATGTTAAAGAACTTCCCTGGTTCGTTTTGGGGATTCATTGGTTAAAGATACGGGGGGGGGGGGGGGGGGGGGGGGGCTAGTCCACCCCCTTTAGATAAATGTTTTTTTTTTTTTTTTTTTTTTTGCAGGATTATACGATTTGCTCCAAATTTGGTATACCGGTTTATTATGATAAGGAGCTTCCCTGATTAGATTTGGAGGTTCACTGGTTAAGTATAAAGGGAGAAACGGGGACTAATTCCCCTTCACTTATTTTTTTGAGGGGCATTATTCTTTAAAATAAGAGTATGATATACAATTAGTGTGAATAGCCTGTGAGCTCAATGCCATCAGTTCAGCTGGGCACTTTTCTTTTTTATTTTTTGTACATTTGCACAGGTATGGTTGCATTACAGGCAAATTGCCAATATGTATATATATATATATATATAATTACAAATTGCCAATATGTATATATATATATATATATATATATATATATGGATGTTTTAGCACCGAGAGAGCAGTAAGTCACTAAATTTGATACATACTTGATTTATAAAGTAGTAAAATATTCTAATTAATGCAGCAAATTGAACACTTCCAATCTGTGCTCCACTGAAAGCATCAATCAGTCAATAAAGGGATTTATGGCATCTGAAAGAAAAATAGATGCTAACAAAATATGAAAATATTCTCTTTCCATATTTTTGTTTCAGCTTTGAAATTGAAAATGCACTCCTTGTTTTAAACATTTTTATTATGGGAGGCAATATCTCATCCTTTTGATTAGGCTGTTAACAACAAGATTTTAAATTATAGAAATTATGTCACTTTGATTCAATTCTTTTTAAAATGCATATGTTTAATGAATGAAAATGTGTTTTCATTTAAATATTATGTCATTTTTCGCTGAATTGTTCTGCCTTCCATTGATAAGGTCCCCATGACCGTACAGTAGAGAAAATGAATTCATAATAAACCTTTAACCTTAATCTTGGTACTAGAGATGTGGAATGTCAATGCAAATCATGTCATTTTAATGGAATCATATAGGATTATGTATAATAATAAAGACAGATGTTTTTGTGTATGTTCTTATGTTTGTCTATAGTTTTCTGAATAGCGTGCAGAGCTACACGATTTGACAGGGATGTACAGAAAATACAGTGGAACTCCAGTTATATGCTTTGCCCAGAATCAGACAACAAAACGTATAATTCAGTAAGATGCACAACTAAGTTAATAGTCTACTGTGACCTTTTTTTAAAATATATCATTTAATTTTTATTTTCCTGACAAGTTTCCATTACCCTTTTCATCGAATGCCGAAGTTTCATAAGTATTATGCACCATGACATAAATGCGTAAAAATGGAACAGAGTAAAAAAAAAAAAAAAAAAAAAAAAAGTACATAAGTGCACAAATAAAGATTATTTTATCATGAAAGCTTTATTAAAAGTACTATATACACATACAGAACCTTTTAAAGGAAATGGTTTAAATATTTTATCAAAAGACATTTCAGATGAAAACTGTTTCTTACCTTAAGAACAATTATTTTGGGATGCTTTCACTCTGCATCAAGACATGACACAATATACTGAAGTAGCATCTTGTGATAATGTACTGTACAATTTGCAATTATGCTGGCAACTAAGAGCTGCAATTTTCTAGTGCTTTACTCGGAAAAACGTTACTCGGATGTTCTCCAGCTGACTTGAGGGTGGGTGGATTACACAATGTTTCATAAATAGAATAATTTTGTATTTCTCTTTTCTTATATGGGTTTCTAGTTTTTTAGCCAACTGTCCATGGCTGTATGTGTTATCACGCTCATAGATTTGCCTCATAATCAATAAAAAACTTGTGTACATTTTTATAACAACGATGCTTTTTGTATTTGCCAATGACTAAAGGCCAAAGCTATTCGGCATCATCAGCATTTGCCCCCAGCAATACAGTCAAATGTTGCTTACCATGCATGACCTTTTAACATGGGTCGCCTTTATCCGCCAATGTTTTGTTAGGAAGCAGATGAAAGATGAGTCCAGTCTTGTTTGTTTTGTAATCATCTTTCACCTAGCCACCTTGAATTAATTTTGGAAGTTCTTGATCTTCGAGTTGATCAACTGTGCGATCCTCCACGGCATTCTATTATCTGCATATGGGGTGACCAGTAATGCCATGCTGGTTCCTTGAATCCTGTAAGTCAATCCTGCGAAGCTTTGAATTCTGTGGACATGTTTTCTTTGCTGCTAACTCGAGGGCCTGTTCTTGCAAGAAATTTCTGGTTACAGGAATGTCAGCTGAACGCTTAGACTGAAACCACAATTATAGAGGTTTTCCTAATTCGAAAAATCGTCCTTCTTGCAGGCTTGTTCGTTTGGAAGAGCTTGGTCTGGTTTCAGCCGCATGATGAAATACAAGTGATCTACGACATAGCACACTTCCGGATGCATATCCATGTTGTTGCCCAAAATAACCGCCATATTAGGGCCCTGCTCAGCAATAGTCTACCGCTAGAGCTGGGAATGTATATTCAAAAGTGTCTGTCGTTGTGCTCCATTGTCTAATGATAACAGGTTTTAGTCTGATTTTTTGGTTTCCGGACCCACAATGGCGGGTAAGGTTACTATAATGCCTATGATAGGATCCTTAATGGCTCCTATAATCCTAGGATTTTAGAAACCTTTATGGCTGGGATGCGTCAGCCTGTATTATAGGAGTTCTTGACGAATGCAGCCGTCAGATGGCTGTGGTGGTAAAGAGAAACACGACAGGTGAGTGGTGGTCCCTGCTGCCACGGCTAATGTCTCTATCCCCTTCCCTCTCATATGCTCTCTTTTTGCACATGTGTTAAGTATGAAAAAAAAATAAATAAATAAAACGAGTTTAAATAGAGAATAGAAAATTAAATTGTATTTGAAAAAAGAAGTGGCTCGTGATTATAGTGGAAAACAGAAGTACATTGCATTAGAAGGTACAACATGATAAAAAAAAAATGAAGAGTTCATGACGAATTATTACAAAGATGAATTACTACCTGAACCAGATCCCTAAATGCAACTCACTGAAATTTTTCACCTTTGAAACATAATGTGATGTGCATAATTTATTTATATTTTTCTGATTTGGATTGTTTATTATTTTATGAGGTTATATTCTCATTATTGTTATACAGCAATTCCTTTCAATTTCAATATATGAATATACTTTATAAATTCTATCATATTAAATCAACATAAATGCACATCATAATTGAGTAACATCAAAGTTGCATGTAAAATTAAACATAAATAAAAGGAACCAAAACAGATAGGATTAAACCAAATTTCTTTATTGTAAAACTATTTTAAATGACCTCAGTTCTGTGCAGAACCACTATTTAATTATGTATATGATTATAACAAGACAAAACATTATGAGACAGTATATAAACAGATCAAATTGATTGGAAATACCACTTAAAACAATTAATTATTTTATATGTATTTAATCAATTTTTTATGATGATGCTGAAAAAATGATTTTCAAAGTTCAGAGGTTGTCATTGAACAGTCAGTATGAACGACCATTCTAGAGTTTCAAAAGTATTTACGTCGACGATTGTCAGACAAGACTGAGCTCATTATATAGGACTAAGAAGTTCTCCAAAGGGACAGTAAATACCAATAGAAGCATGCCAATATATAATAAAAAATATACCATATTTGAGCCAGTGTCATCAGATGATCATTCTATGTGTTCTTGTGTACCCACTTCAAATGACGAATTAATACACTTTAGAAACTGATGACCTCGCCAGTGTAGATTTTTATCCATTTTCAAAGGAATTTTATTCTTGTGTTAATGAAAGGCACTTGTATCGTCGAAGAATCATTTGGAAAGCTCCAATAAGCGTCCTTGAATGCCTTTCTCTTCACACTCATTCATTGTATTATTCCGTGAGACTCCTGATCAGTGCATTAAGACGTACGTCTGAGCATCCTTACTACAAAACTTTATGAGACAAACTTGATGGGATTAATTATAAGGAATTATACGATATATATATATTAAATAGGACTGTTATTTCTTAGTTGAACAGCACAGACGCCCCATTGTGCCTAACGAAATCACGGCACACCGGCCGGGGCCTACACGTCCTTCACTTATCAAGTCAAAACGGCAAGAGGGAGGGAGATGCGCAGAAAGGACGCTCACATCAAAAAATCTGTTTGGTGCCAAGGTACCTGATTGGCTGTTTTACTTGTTGCGCCACAGCGTAAAAAGATTTAAATGAAAGATCGTCATGTTGAAAAGTTGAATTTAATATTGGAAAATTATTATAAAAATATTTATTTTTGCTGAAAGAATTAAATTTAAGATTTATTATTTTATTATAGATATTTATTAACGATCTTTTTTGTAGAATAACTTAAAATTGTTTAAATGTAAAATTTGACTGAAAATGAATTTTGAATTATTAATATTAATTAATTAAATATTTTAAAGTGACTAATTAAATATTTTAAAGTGACTAATTAAATATTTTAAAGTTTCTATTACCTAACAACATGGTTAATTAGATTCCCAGAAACTCTAGAGTGGTAGTTGGCAAGGATTAGAAAAGATTAAGAAATATTTTCTACAAAACGTATAAGTAAAACAAAATTAAGTCTGTGGGTGCAAAAGAGAAACGTATAACTGAGGGAAACGCATATTTCAAAAACGTATATCTCAGCTAATTTTTAACAGCAAATGATTGGGACCACTGAGTTTTAACTTACAACTCAGGTAACGTGTAACTGGAGTTCCACTGTATCGATGTATTGAAATTATGCATATTAAAGGCAGTGATTGTTTGATTAGCTTTTTTTAAATTTAATTTTTTATGCTTCAGCATTTTCTTTTCTTTCTTTCTTTTTTTTTTTTTTCTTTGTGCTCCACAGCATTTTTTTTTTAACATTTATAAAAGAATTTCTGATTCCAATCTTTTAGTGCAATGTAGTAAATTGTGTTCTCTTTTCAATAAAGTTTATTCAGAAATTGTACAATGATTCAATTTTTCACAAAAAATATATTTAAATGTCCTCGTAATGCAAATAATGAGAGCTTCAATTTTTCTTAAAAGATATCAATTTAAAAACTTATCCATCTAATCTTATATTTTATAACCCGTTATAGAGCACATTCAAGAAACTTAAAGGAGGGGGGGGGGGGGGGGAGTATTTTTTTTAAATTATTAAAGAAAGTAAGGTGACTCAATTTTTTTTTTTATGAAGTGGGAGCTTCTTCCATGATCAAATCTAAATTGCAAAAATGCCAGATCAGTTCCTTTAGTAATGTGAGCGTCAACTCAGTGCTCAAAATTTTATTTTAATCTGTGTTTGTTGACTTTGAGATTTGACACATTATGTTTTTTTTAAAAAAACAAAAATAATCACAATAATCATTTGTGTACGCCACTGAAGGCAGTGGAGCTCCCATTACAAAATTTGCTTGGAAAGATTTTCATCTAAAAATAAAAAAAAAATCATAATTCAAGGTTTATTTGATTCGAGACCGGGAGCAGGCAAACTTACCTGGGCGTACACTGCCAAAGTTAGTGGAGTTCCCACCAGGTTTGTTTAGACAAAAACAACCAGTGAAACTAGTAAATAAATAAATGTAAATTTCTGTCATAAAAAAAAAAAAGACGTTCCCTGTAAATAAGACTTAATATGTTTTTTAGTACAAAGGTTAATGTTAGATCCAGCCTTATATTTAGACAGATGCAGTAGTTTGTAATACTTCTTCTTGATTTATCTTTTACATAACATGTTACAAGTTATCTAAATGCATATAAACAACTTAACCACTTCACTGTTTGCTCCGAGATAAGTCGGGAGGTAAAAGCACTGTTTCCCCATACCTGTCGCCAGAGATGTGGTTAATAATACCTGGCTGTTAGTTTTCCATCATTGACAAGCTGTTGTGCTGTACTTGTAGATAAAGTTTTATTTTTGCACACTTTAATAACTTTAATATATTAATGAATGAACAATTAAAAAATTTCAACTGATCCTTTCAATTACTTACTCAGGGTTCCGAACTAGAACGAAACCTAAAGCCAGTATATCTAATGGAACAAAAACTGCAATTAAATCTAAATTGTTTTTTGTTGTTGTTCTAGAACTGAACCAAAATAATTTCTCCGTTGCATAACATAGCCTTAAAATATTTTTATTTTTAGAAGTTAAATTATAAAAATTCAGTTATTTAAAAGTTAAACTACAGTCCATTAATATAATTTATCTTTCTTAAACTTTTTAACAAACAGCGTGACAGCAGTTAAATTGAAAATTATGTGTACTGAAATTAATTAAGGAGCTAAAGATGAAAATGCTTATATATTAAAGGTATAGTATAGGACAGAATTATATGCTCAAAGTACTGAATGGAAGATTGAACTGAATACTGGCAAAGGTATTTTTCACTCTATTTTAAAGATTAGACATGTTTTTAGGACAGGATTCAGAAATGATATTAATATTATTAAAGAAATTGAGAATGAATGTTTAGCTTTTAATTTGAACAAGAACTCTGCAAAATTGTGAAAAAACTTAGTGCAAAAAGAAAATAAGAATTTAATGATTTAGCATAATATTTTTTATTTAAGTGTACATTTTTTGATGATTTATATTGAAATCAGGGCTTCTAACTATAACAGAAACAAAAGCTGGAAATAAGTGTTATTTCTGGTGGATAAAAACCAGAATAGAAGTGGAGTACAGTAAACTGTATCTAAGGCAGAATCGATCGGGACTGAGAAAATTTTCTGCCTGCCTATGTCTGTTTTGTCTTATTTCTAAATTTAACTTTTTTGTGACCTGAAAATTATTGTTGGTTAGACTGATTTCTATATTCAACTTACTTGCAACAAAGGAATTGTAATATGAAAGCTTTTTTTTTTCTGTTTTCTTCCCAGGACAACTTATGGAAGATTTTAATGTTGAAATACGTTGATCTTATCATTTATGCTATAGTATTCGAAATATAAACATTCGATTTCATGAATTTTTGAATTGATCAACTATCTCCCAGCCATTTTCATAAATAGTTTGTTTGAGTGGAAAAGTAAAATATTCTTAAGACTTATAGCAAGGAACTAGAATGTAATGTTTTATCAAACATTCAATTCAAGATAAATGTTGAGATCACATTGTAACATTTTTAGAGTGGTTATGTTACATTGAATTTCGCTTCATTTAAAATTCCACTTGTAGGTTTTATATCTGTGGGAGATAGTTCATCACTTTAAAAGTTCATGAAAATGAATGTTTATATTCTGAATATGCCTAGAATCTAATGTTTTATAAAACATTCAATTCAAGATAAATGTTGAGATGATAACCATTTTTAGAGTGGTTATGTTACCATTAAGTGTGATCCTGGGTATGTGAATTCCGAGAGTATGAAATGAATTCAAGATAATTAATTCATATATAATTACCCCAAATTCACATTTGAAATCTCAAATCCCACACACCCAACATCACACTTTGGCCGGAGCGAAAGTAGCGGTACATCGCGCCCTGAAAAGTTAATTTAAAGTTATTACAATTAATATTAATCCCCTTCTATTTATTATTCAATATGAGAATTGAGCTGAAATAAGGAAAGTTGAAATAATTAATCTCACCCTTCGAATATATTTTCAAATTACACCTGAAATGATGAACTTAAAATAAATAATATTCAAATATAAAGAACACACAGAAAAATAAATTTTAATACTTCTTTATTTAGTATTCTTACGATTAATTATATATATGAGGAAAATATCTGGCCAGATTAAATAAAAGACAAACTTTTAGAATATGAAACATATCTTAAAATATTAATAAGTGTTGGGTTTAAAGGCGAGCGAACATTTTTTATGCGCATTATATCTGCGCACTGCCAGTCTTTTCCCCCGGCGCACTCAGTCTGCGTGCGAACGATAGAAGAGTGTAGACGTAAAAATTATTCTGTGTGAAGTTATTATGAAAAAGTAATCTGTGTGAGAAATTTATCTTTAAATTAACTGTTTTGTGTTTGTGCAGTGTTTTCGTTTAATAAACTGTTTGTTCTGTCAACATCCACGGACTTAGTGATAATTAATATTAGTGAAAGAACAACAAAATGGTAGCAGTTCGCGGTTGATATTCTAAATCGAAATTAGTTTTGTTAAAAGAAACCATGGACAAGTTAAACGTCCCCGAATTAAACGGAACTAATTATTTTATATGGAGCCTAAAAATTAAAGCTGCTTTAAGCCTTAAAAGGTTGGATACTTTCATATCCGAAGTAAAAGCAGAAGGACTGAGTGAAAAGGATTCCACCGAATGGGACCAAAAAAATAGTGATGCCGTCGCATATATAAAGCTGTCATTGTCTGATGAACAGGCGCTACAGTTTGCAGCAGAAGAAAATGCGAAATTATTATGGGAAAAAATAAGATCGACTTTTACCGGTCAAGCAGAAGATAGAAGAATAGATGCCGGCAATGAGTTAAAGAATCTAGAAATAAAATAAAATGAATCTGCAAATGACTACATAGCCAGAGCTCGAGGCATCTCAACAAAATGTCAAACACTTGGATTGGCTATAACAGAGAGAGAACTTGTATTCTACACGGTACGAGGTCTGAAAGGAAAGTTCTCGAAAGTAAGAGATATTTTAAAAACTCAACGTGAGAAAAGTATGGATGAAGTACTAGAAATTCTACGTGAAGAAGAACTGACGAATACCGCTCGTGCTGAAGGGACTGCCGCTGAAGTATTCTACTCAAGGAAAAATAAAAGTCCGAGACTTTGTTAAATTTGCAGATGTCCGAATCACATAGCCAAGGATTGTTTTTACAGGAATAATATTTCAAGAAATGACAGGTCCAATGGAAATCGACAAAGAAGAAAAACGCACCACGATGTAAATTATCCAGTTAAGGACAGAAACAATTCGGTACTGACTGTTTCATCGGAACAATGTGAACTATGTGATAAAATATGGTTATTAGACAGCGGGGCCAGCTCGCATATGTGTAAAGATAAAATATGGTTCAGGAATCTAATTCCTGAAGAAAAGGATATCCATCAAGCAGGTAAAAATTCCAAAATAACTTCGAAGGGTACAGGTACGGTATCATGTGATACGGTAAGTAAAAATAATTCTATACATTTAACAATAAACAATGTTAGTTTTGTACCAGATTTGAGATATAATTTATTATCTGTTACTGCTTTAATGGATAAGGGTTGTAGAATTATTTCTGAAAATAACTGTGTGCTAATTTTTGACAAATATAATAAATTTCTAACTAAAGCATTTAAAAATGATAATCGACTTGAGATTAAACTTCAACCTGCCTATAATTCTGAGTGTAATTTTACTGATAAGAGTGCTAGTAATTATGAACTGTGGCATAACAGATTGTGTCATTTAAATTCAAAATATATGTTAAAAATGAAAGAGTATATTGATCTTAAAGATGTAAATGTGTCTGATTTTAAGTGTGATACATGTGACATAAGTAAAATAACCAGGAAAGGTCATCCGAATATTGATATTGACCAAAGTTCTGATATTATGCAGTTGTTTCATTTGGATTTATGTGGCCCGATACAACCTGAATCACTTGGTGGGGCAAGATATTTTATGGTACTAGTGGATGATTTTTCTGGAATGTATTTTACTTATTTCCTCAAAAGTAAAAATGAAGCATTTGATGTATTTTATAAATTTAAAGCTAAATATGAAAATCTTATGGGTAAAAGAATTAAAAAAGTGAGAAGTGACAATGGGCTCGAATTCGTAAATACGGAATTTGACAATTATCTTGCTAATGCAGGTATTTTTCATGAAAAAACTGTCCCATATAACAGCGAAAGCAATGGAAAGGCTGAAAGGGCGAATAGAGTTCTATTAGAAAGGGCTAGGTCTTTGTTATATGAAAGCGAACTTCCCACCAAATTCTGGGCAGAAGCTATCAATTGCAGTACACAGGTATCTAATATAACACCCCGTAAAGGAAAAGAAAAAATCCCCTTAGAAATTTGGACAGGTAAAAAGCCCAATTTAAATTATGTAAGAAAATTTGGTTGTTTAGCTTATTTTCATATTCCTAAAACAATGAGAAATAAATTCGATGTACCAGGAAGAAGTGGAATTATGTTAGGATATGCTAGAGATAGGAGGGGATATCGTATTTATGATGTAAAAAATAAGAAAGTGATTGAGGAACGTTCTGTTAAGTTCAATGAAACTATAAAAGGAAGTAAATATTTTGGATTAAGTAAATGTTCAGAGTGTTGGGATATTGAACCGCTAATAAATAAAAATTTTCCGGAAGAGAATGAAATTCGTGAAAATCAAAAGAATAAATCTCTCAATTTAGAAATTTCTGACACAAGCGAAATAAAAAACGGTTGCGCAACCCCATTAACAAAACTTAATTTGTCTCCAGCTAGACATGAAGGCGCGGAGAAAAGGAATCGAAACAACAAAATAAAAGACCGAAGTGAAAATATGACTGAAGTTCGAAGGTCAGAAAGATTGAAAAGTAAATATTCGTCAGCTAATTTAACTGATAATGTCCCGAGCAATTATTTAGAGGCAATAAATAGTGTGAATTCACGTGATTGGGGAATAGCTATGAAAAATGAATTGGATTCTTTAATTAAGCATAATGTTTGGGAAATCGTTGATATGCCAGAAAAAACGAAATTGATTAAAAGTAAATGGGTCTATGCTTTAAAAGAGGGCGACAGTAAGGAAATAAAATATAAAGCCAGATTAGTTGCAGCTGGATTTAATCAAATTAAAAACAAAGATTATACTGAATCGTATTCACCTGTTGTAAATATTGAGTCATTTAGATTACTAATTGCACTTGCAGCTAAATTAAATTTGATTAAGTTTTTTGATGTAAAAACAGCATATTTATACAGTGATTTGGAAGAAACTTTATATATGTCACCACCACCTGGTTATGAAAAACTGATAGGGGTTAATAAAGTTTGTAAACTGAAAAAGAGTATTTATGGATTACCCCAATCAAGTAGAAATTGGTATTTAAAAATAAAAGAGGAACTTGGTAATATTGGATTAAATCAATTAGCTTCTGATAACTGTGTATTCATTAAAGTTGAAAATGATAACATTTTTATATTATGTATGTATGTAGACGATTTAGCTATATTTTGTAATAACCAAATAATGTATGAAAATATTGTTTCTAAAATTAAAAATGTATTCGAATTGTACGAAAATAAGAATTCTAAATTTTTAGGTATAGAAATTGAAAAATATGAAAAAGGTATAAGTTTGTCACAAGTGGAATATATTGAGTCATTGTTGGTAAAACATAATTTAGAAAATTGTAAATCTGTGAAAACACCTATTGTTAAAGGTGAAGATAAAAGTTTTCCTCCAACAAATGAATTGTTTGACATAACTATGTATCAGGAAATTATTGGTGAACTTTTATATTTAGCCAATAGAACACGTCCTGATATATCATTTGTCACAACTTATTTGTCTCAATTTAATCACAAACCAGAGAAAAGACATTACATTTTGGCTAAAAGAGTATTAAGGTATTTAAAAGGTACAAAAGACAAAAAATTATTTTACAGCAACGAATTTGGGTATTTAAATAGTAGTTCAGATGCTAGTTGGGGAAATGGAGAAAATGGAAAGTCTTTTTCAGGAGGAGTTGTATTGTTAGGAAAGTCATTAGTATCTTGGAAATGTCGTAAACAAAAAAGTGTTAGTCTTTCTACATGTGAAGCAGAATTATTTTCTATTTCAGAAATGTGTAAGGATATAATATGGACTGTAAACTTATTGTCTGAGTTAAATTGTAACCAATTTATAAAAGATGCCATAATTTTAAGCACTGATAGCCAAGCAGCAATACAGTGGATTAAATGTACAAAATCCTCAAATAAATCTAGGCACATGAATTTAAGATTTCATTTTGTCAGGGATTTATTGTCAGAAGGTATTATTTCATTGGAATATGTTCAAACTGAACATATTATTTCTGATTTCCTTACTAAAGGTGTAAATGAAGATAAGTTGTTATATTCTATGGAAAGTATTTCACTATTATGATATGTGTAATTATTGTATGTAATTTGTGTGTAATTTTTGTATGTATGTGTATATGTGTTTTTTGGAATTGTTTAAAGAGAAAAAAAAATGTATCTCTCGCAGGAGGGGTGTGTTGGGTTTAAAGGCGAGCGAACATTTTTTATGCGCATTATATCTGCGCACTGCCAGTCTTTTCCCCCGGCGCACTCAGTCTGCGTGCGAACGATAGAAGAGTGTAGACGTAAAAATTATTCTGTGTGAAGTTATTATGAAAAAGTAATCTGTGTGAGAAATTTATCTTTAAATTAACTGTTTTGTGTTTGTGCAGTGTTTTCAATTAATAAACTGTTTGTTCTGTCAACATCCACGGACTTAGTGATAATTAATATTAGTGAAAGAACAACAATAAGCAATAAATAGCGACATTATGAAATGTAAATTTCTGAGTTTCATTTATGATTAACAGAGAACATAAATGTAATAAAAGGATTTCTAGGAATGCAAAATAGATCAGGTTGTTTTGAAATTGCGATCTGCAGCACTTAAATGTTCAAACTTTAAAGAATGAGTCACTAGGAAAAGAGTGGCTAAAAGATAAGCACAGTTCCCATCAGAGGAATCAAAATCTATTTTGCTTCAATTCCATATATCGCAAATTAGCTTGATCAATCATGGAGACAATTATTTCACAGTTTCCTTTGTTTAAGGTGTGAATCATGAAATCACTAATTTTTTCTCCTGTAACAAAGTTAAAGAAAACAAAAATCTTTTACCTCCAACGAACAAAGACACTCGTATAATGTCGGAAGTTGCGATATTTCTAATGATCGATCTTTATGAAATTTCATCTGGATCACCTCCTATATCTAGTGATATACTATACTAGATACCATCCACTCCCGAGATGTAAAATCTCTAACGGTCTGCATATGAAGACAGCCATTTCTTCATCCTTCGAGATAATTGGACAGGACATCCTTTTTAAAGATCCATATGTTATGCTAAATCGTTTCAAATATTCCTATCTTGTATTTTAGTTATTACAAAATAAAAAGATTAAATTATCAGACAATACATCTATAGGAAAGTTAACCGACCGATGTGCCGTTTTTTTTTTTCATTGCAGCACCACCAGCCGGCCGCTTCCTACGTCTTTTCCATTTCAGAGCTAATGCATAAGAGAGAGAAAATAGCGTCACTTGGGAAAGCAAAGTTAGCGGCAAGCGCTGTGATTGGCTGGTTTGATAACGTTCTCAAACGAACTCAAAAGGAATATTATTTGAAAAATGAATCAAAATAAATTGTTTTTGAATGAAAATTAAAGTGATAAAATTTATTATAAATGGGAAAAATTAATTTAAAATATATATTTGTTTTATAAATGAATTCAGATGATTATTTTAATTCTGATAGTTTATTTATTATTTCCCAACGATCTTGATATTGAAAATAAAATTTTTACAGACCTGCCAACCTTTGAAAATGAGAAATCATAGCACACAAAATTTAAATATGGAGGTTGGTTGGTTTTTCGTGTTAAGCAGCCATCTTTTGACATTCGTAAAAGGAATAAGGTTTCAGTCTTTCAACTCAATATAGCAAATTTTTTCCTCTGAAACTTTTTATATGATTGTTAGTTTCTTTTCGTTTCGTAGAATTTTTTTTTTTTTTTTTTTTTTTTTTTTTTTTACATTCTAAAATGACTCTGGTTCTAATTTTTTAGCCCAGTGCAGTAAATTTTGATGAAATTCGCGATTTTTTTTCCCACAATCGTAATTCACATTTTTCTATCACGATTTTTTGTTGAAATCCACATTTTTTACCATGAACTTTTGACGAAATTCGCAAATCGTGCGATTTTGCACACTATTTCAAACCTTGCACCTCAAAGACCCCCCACCTTCAGAAATTCTTAAAATGGCACCCTTGTTTCTAAGGAAGGGAATTCCTGTATAAATATTCACAGAAACACGATTCACTCCTGGTTGATATACATAAAGAGTGCTTTATGTTAAGAAGATTGTTTTGCAGCCCAGATTTTTTTCAGACTAATGGCCATTTTTTTAAAAAACTTTCAGAAATGAACACTTTGAAATTTTGGAGATTTCGTAACAGAATCACTCCTGAAAAATATGCTGCACGGGATAATAATCGCAACTAGAAACAAAAAATGCATTTGTGTTTTTTGCAAAAAATCGTAGTTTAAGACCGATTTTCGTAGCATCGTAGTTTATAGGTCCAAATCGTAGCGACTACAATTTTTTCGTAGCAGTTGGCAGGTCTGCTTTTATTAAATTTGGAAGAACATTGTTAATTTATAATATAAATTAAGTTAGATATTATTTCTTAATTTTTTCATAGCTGGAAAAGTTTAGAAATTATATTTGAAATATCTTTTTAAAGATTGGCAACATGAAAACGAATCTTTGAATTTAAAAAGTAAATAAAGATCGTTAAAAAGATAAATAATGTCATAGGCGATTCCCTAATTTGAAATATTAAAATTTTAGGGGGTAATTATTATTAAATTAAAATATTTAAATTGTTTTATGACATAATATTTACATTGAATTTCGCTTCATTTAAAATTCAACATGTATGTTTTATGTGTGTGGGAGATAGTTCATCAATTTAAAAGTTCATGAAATCGAATGTTTATATTCTGAATATATATGACACACATATTGCATGAATGATAAGAGCAACGGATTGTTGTCCCATGGAGAAAAGAGAGAAAAATAGCTTTTATATTACCATTCATTTCCATGAGTGATGACAGCAGAATAACCTTATGGATATTTATTACTATAAACACTCATCAGATCACCACTTCTTGATTATCCATAAATTTTATCATTTATTTGCTTTGTTGAATCTGGCGTCGTATATCATTCAATGTCAACCGCAACTTGATGATGATGTTCAAATACACATGTGGGCACTCAGTGTTATACTATTGTATAGACCTCAGATAAAATCCTTTCTTTGAATTTCATCATTTTATTTAGATTAAATTTAAAAACGAAATCATAAATAGTAGAGCTTGACATGTTACAATGGCTACCGCCATCTCAATGGCCAAAAATCCCAAGAGAGATTTAAAGTAGCTCCTACATCTTTTATATCTGAAGGCAGATAGTTGAATGCCAAAGCGAATAAATTCCGATTGCTATTTTGCTAAAGCGGTGTTCGTAAATTTGGCAATACTTGTTTTAAAGCAGAGCTTCTATTGGTGAGTGACAACACTGGAAGTACAGAGGAATTTAATGGTGTTGTTTATATGCCCGCATGACTTGGGTGATTCCACTCACGGACCAATTCCATTCAAAAAATGGCATCCAAAACAATGAAACAAGATTGTGAAGTCATTGTTTTTGACAAAGTAGCAAGATGGCCTGAGGCGTATTTGTAAAAATTAATGCCGGCAATTTGAAAATGAGTGAATGAGGAAAAGTTTTTTTTATGCTTTTAATACTTTTTTTTTTGGTACGAAAATGGTTAAAATTGATCAGAGAACTAACGGAAAAATTAACTGCTGAAAAAGGAAATAATTAAGGAGATATTTATTTTAATTGAATAAGATAAAGTTTTATTTTGTTCGAATGATGCTAGTTAGAAAGATCGTTTTAGTAATTGAATAAACAATACTTAGCTCCAATTTAAAACGATAAATATAAATAATTAATGTTAATTAATTAGGGTGATTAATAAGGCTAAATAAGGAAAATTTGTTATCTCATAACAATTGTTACTTCCATCATGAAATTCATAATTTCATATCTATTTGTCACAATTGCTATGTACTTTTACACTATACACTTTTATTTTTGGCCTTAAAATATCTATCCTCTATATTTGAATACTGAAATGTAATTAATTTTAATATTTCTTCCAAATCATACTATCACCTCTATTTCAGAACAACAATCTTTTTCTAATTTTTTTTTTCTATTTTTTGTTTTTGTTTTTTCACTTCTTCACAGTTTGGGATAATCCCAACCAGTTAATTCCCTGTAGTTAATTCATAATTTGACTTAATAATATAATGCATAAAATTATCTCAGTTCTGTAAAAAAAAATATATATATATCAGCGTAAACGTATGATATGTATATGAAAATTGCTAAAATTATATACCATACTAAGATTTTGAATGATACAGACAGAAATGTTTTTTGTGTAAATGATTCAATTTTTGTGAAGTAATTCCTGTTTAGCATCAAAGATATGTTTTGTTACTTTAATTCTAAAGTAGATTTACTATTAGAAATGCTTTTACATATACACCAATAGGTCAAATTATTTACACAAAAGTAGACAGAACTTGCAGATTTGCATAAAAGTGGTTCCACAACTAATTGTCGAAATATATGTCTTGTATGGCAAGATATGTGGTTATTGGGAGGAAATACTATATTCTCACTGCCAATGTCTCATTGGAGTAGTTTTAAAATATACAGCATAACTTGTATTTGGCGACAATTTTGTACATTAACAATATAGAGGGACATTAGGAACATGTCTGGATACTCATAAATAACGCATTGTCTCTTTCTTTCATTATTGAATGATTACTCACTACTAACAAGAAGACATTACTTATACTGCACCCTGTAAGTGTGGTGTTAATCAAGCAAAATGTCAACTTAAAAAATACTATCTAGATATGCATAGTGAATTTGTGTAATTGATAATAAGTTTCAAGTTATATTAAATTATTTAATTGCAATGAAAATGTCATAGTCTTTGTAATTTTATGTGTAGTAGCTTCTTTTCTGGTGACACTTATTTATATTAAGTATCATTATTAGGAAATTACAAAAGTTCTTCAGTATGCTGTTGATTGCAATGAATCACTTGAATTGGTGTTTGCCAAGAAACATTTATTTGATGCTTGGAGACAGGTTACAGAAGTCCTTTTTATTGCATGTCCTTTAGAAATCCTTGGAAATGAAAAAAGAGATCAACTAGTGCTTGAAATATCCCAAGAACTTTTATCTAAGGTATTTTATTTGAAGTATTTTAATATTCTTTCATATTTATGTAGTTTCAGATATACAATAATCCCTTATCATTGGCAAGTTTTCATTATTTGTGAGTATAAAATTATGAAAAATTTAATATTTGAAGTGTTCAGAGACAAAGTGGATCAAGCCCATCTTTTTGTTCTACTAAATTTTAGATGAATTTTTACTCTATAGACAATAGTTTGTTTATTGCCATAATAAATCAAATACTAGATTGAAAATTTGAGCAACAGAATGGTCACCCATGGTTTTGAATGAAATGTATGAGAGGCCGTTAACCTTTACATGCAAAAAAACTCTGGATAATGTTTTATGGACTTGATCCACTTTGGCTCTGAATGCCTCATTTGCATGTTTGTGATTTGGTTATTTATGACACTTTTCATTTTCTCTGTCAATTGTATAAGAAATATTTTTTTATCAACTTCAGACAGTCATTCAGGGAATAAATGAAATAAAATAAATCATCTGCATTTTAGAAAATTTCTGTTTATTATTATTATTATTTTGTTTAGTCAAAAATTCTCACCTCCTCTTTAATTTTGCTTCCCTCCCTTTTAATCTCTTCGTAGTACACAAAGTTTAAACAAAATTGAATGTTTTAAGAGTTTTAAATTTTTGACATTTATTTCTTTCCTTATTGTAAATCTTTAGCAACGTTAATAAATAATTGATCATTTAATCTAATCAAACTCCTCTTCTCAAAAAAAAAAAAAAAAAAAATAAGGGTGTAGCCATCAAATTTTTTTAATTAAAAAAAATTGGTGGCTTCCCCCTTAATTTTTTAAAACTTTTTCTGCTCTATTTGTGACTTTATTATAACAATCGATGACCAACTGTTTCATCAATCATCTAAATTCCCCCCCCCCCTCCCCTCGAAATTTCTGCTCCCTTTTCTCCCTTCTATACAAAACACACAAAGTTAAATATATTTGAAACACTGATTTTTAATTTTTCATAATGCTTTTCTTCTCTCTTTCAATAACACTAAATAATCATTTAGTTTTCTTCCCTTCACAAACATAGAAAGTTTAAAATCTGTAAAATTCCGTATTTTTAGACATTTTCTACCTTATTTGTTATTTTGTAGCAACAGTAATTAATATATCATTCAAATCCCTTACCCTTCAAAATTTTTACTGCACCAGGGAGGACTCTTAGTCATGGGATAATGAGGCAATTAAAAATTTTCCTCTTTATTCTTGTCCCTGTTCCTAATGCAGGGCTCTTGATCAGTCGCAGATTCACATTCTTCAAGTTCTCACAATTCCTAAAATTTTATTGTTTTCTTTTAATTCTAAAATTTATATCTAAAATTTGCTGGTAATTCTTTTTTAATCCGTAATGAGTCAAGAAGTGTCCAAAGAAAAATCCCCCCCCCCCCCTTGAGTATCAAAACGAATCTCCCAAAAACGAAATAATATAAAATTCTCCCATTCCTTTTCTTTTAAACTCAAAATATACCTCTCTGTTAACGATGTAAGTTTCCCAGTGCATGCACACAAATGAAAATCTCTTCGGAAATATTCTAGAGCAGAGGGGGATTTCAGAATGCTTCAAAGGAGTTCCAGAAATGAATTTTTTGGAAATAGTGAATATTACTTTTTAAAAACAAAGATATCATTAATAAGGGAAGAAACTATCTATAAATAAATAGTTTCCATATTTTTTGTGTTTTGGATGCAATTTTTTTTTTTTTTATTACATAAAAAAAATCGCTGAAAATAGCTCACTAAAAGTATTTTTTTTATTGTTAATATTGATATTTTTTCAAACAAAATGCACCATTAGAGAAATAAAAGTAGAAATATAGGTAGATATAGTATGGCATGTTTCCTTTTTTCATATTTCAGATAGTTAACCCAATTCATGCTTCGAAAAACAGGTGTGTACGGGTGAGGGGACATGAATAAAAACGTTTTGAAAATAATTTTTTTGAATGGATTAATATTGATATATTTTTTAAACTCACTTCTCTTACATTACACTTTTAGAAGAAAGGTTAAAATAGAAATTTTAAGTGTATTTTTTTGTTTTATCTTATTTTAAATAGTTAAGCCAATGCACTCTTCAAAAGATGCAAAAACTTGGGATGCACCGAATAGTGATTTTGGCCGAATGCCGAATATTCGGCCTACAGGCGAACCGAATACTGAATATTCGGCTAGCCGAATAGTAACTGCTAGGCCGAATACCGAATATTCGGCTTGTTGAATAATTTTACATTTCAAAGTTTAAAGGCATTAAAATGTTAAATTTTAAAACAATTTTAGATAATATTTAAAACAGAAACTTTGATTTTGATAAACAAGAGCTTTTTTCAAGTAAACTTAATCTGAAAAAAATCTGCTTTGAGTTATTTAAGAAGAGGATAGTTGTAAAATTTTTAATTAATAAATTTTTAATTTCATGGCTTCTTCTGTGAATAAAATTTTCTTAAATTCTTAAACAAACATTTTAAAATCAGAGAGAAATTGTGAAAAAATTAGAAGAAAAATTGTACAGGATCATATGTTATTTTTTTTGTCAGGAAGAGACTAAAGTGAAAGTAAATAAATAATACAATCTATTCAAATTTTATATGGTGGCAAGAATAACAGTTCTACTCCCTTTGATTAAGCAAGGAAGTTTTTAAATGCATCCTAGACTGGTGTCTCGAGTGGGTGATCATTTTCAGAAATTGTAAATGTCAGAAATCATGCCACTTTGTGATGTTCATTATGACTTTTAACTAATATCTCTGTTAATTAACAAAAAATGAAATATCTGAGCATCGGGGCTTTCTTTGGACTATCCTCATCCAAATTTTAAATCTTTCTTTTATTAATATAGATGCTTTGTCATCCTTTCAACTTTCGTAGAATTCCATTTTCATAAAATTTTCTCCTTTTTGTGCATAGAAACAGTCTCAACCTTTGCAAATATTAAAACAACATTTTTCAAACTGCGACCCACCAACCATGGGACTGCCATTTTGTGTCCCTTAAACTTGTTGCTTTCTTTCTGATTGGCAAATGCCTCCTGGTTTTCTATTGACTGTTAACTCTCACCTGTTCCTTTGTATTCCATTTTTTTTCAGTCTTGCTCCTGCTTTCAAAGTGGTAACATGTCTTGTTTGTGCTTGAGGAAAAAACACATTGTCTGCTCAAAATATGCTGTGCATTACTTATTTTTATGGTGTTTTTAGAAGCTTTTTTGTAATGCAATGCAACATTGCATTACACCACTTTTTATAACATCTTATTTATTGATACATTATAATTTTTAGTACTATTCCTCTAACAAGTGAAATCTATTTTTGTAAATATTACTAAATTATTTTCATATGTAAAAATATTTCATACTAAAAAAAAAAAAAAAAGAAAGAAAAAAACTGATTTTCAATTCTTATGAAACGAGTTAACATTTTTGTGTGCCTAGTTTTGTATAAATCCTAATGAAAATCTGCAAGTGGGTTTATTGTCATACATTGTTAACCCCCCCCCCCCATTATAAATTTTGCTTGGTTATTCATATTGTTGTGTTATTGATTTAAAATATGTGTTTATTCTGAAGAGAAATGACTCAAAATACAGATAGTTCATCATTAGTAAAAAATATTTATTTTCGCTAAAAACATTTAGTTTCTTATGTGAAATTTATTTATTTTTTATTATGAACAAAAACATTATTCTTCTTCTTCTTTTTATGTGACTTTAAATGTTTGTCGTAATTTCTTCAGATGTTATCAGCTGATGTTATGGCACAACTCATGCCATCTGCCTCAGGGGTAATTTTGACTCTGATGTCAACACTTCGGCATAGTATTGCTACTTCATTGTTAAAGCCAGTATCTCAGACAAATAATAATACTGTTGAAAGTTTCCCTGGAGAGCCTGCTATGGTTTCTTTGACTTATCATTCATCATTGCTTGTTGTTTTAAAGAATGTTGTGGAATGTCTTTTAAAAACAGGTAAGCAATTATTTGAACCTTGAAAATCTGTATTTGTAGGCAAAATACAATGTAGTATTATAAATTGATATTCATCTAACGATTAACAGACTTCTTAAGTACAGTATCAGATCTTTAACATAATTTGATATAATGAAATGTGTTTCTGATGACTGTGTAATTTTCATGCTAAAATATTGATAATTAACTAGAAAAATTAGAAAAGTGCCCCTCGGGGGGGGGGGGGGAGATAGGAGGTGCATCATATGAAAGAGTGATCACAGGGCTTTCCTGCAATATATCACATGAGGGGTTGGAAAAAAGTTAAAAAATTTAAAATGGGGAAGAAGTTGCTAATTGTTGAGATTTATTATATAATTTTTTTCATAATTTTTGGAATATTGTATGGGGTGGTAATGAACAAATTGAAACTTTAAAATGCCCTCTAGTGGGGGAAAAAATGAGTTAAGAGAGAGGAGTGCATGATTAGTAATGCACAGGCAAAGCTTTAAAACAATATGCCGCATGAAAAAAATCCCTTTCTGCCCCTCCCATGGGAGGAATTCCCCCAAATTGTCTGGGGTCAAAATAGACCTCTCCAATCGAAGGCCCGTGAGGGGTTTCACCTTTGGTCAAGCTTTTAAATGAGGTCTAATCTCACTGTAGCTTAATTAGGAGCTGAGTTAGAAAATTTCACCCCGCTTTCTGGGGGGCTAAATTGAGGTGAGGGGGAAGAAAACTTCATAATATGAAAGAGTGGTCCGAGGGCTTTCTGATGATATATCACATGAGGGGTTTGAACATTCCCCCCCTTCCCCGATGGATCCCCTCTCGCGCCCCCAGAATTTACCCATCCCCTCTTTGAAATTTTTATATTTAATAAATAATATTTATTGAATGTCTCAGTTAGAAAACAACATCTAAAGGACACTTATTGTAGAAATGCTATAGATATTTAAAAAAAAAAAAAAAAAATTGTGCCCTCCCCCGAAATTCAATTTACCCACCTTCTTTAAAATTTTTAAGTGTCATTAAATATCTCAAATGTTAAAATTGATCCAAAAAAATCAGACGTAAAATAATAATTAGTGGACAAACGCTTTTTTGTAGAAAACAGTACAGTTTTAAAAAATCCCCCCCCAATGCCGAAATTCAACTCCTCCTCTTTCATTAAAATGTTTAAGTGTTGTCAAATTTTTAAAAATACACCGTTCAGAGATTTTAAAGTTATGCATCTACACCATTTAGAGATTTTAAAGTTATGCATCTACACCATTTAGAGATTTTAAAGTTATGCATCTACAGCATTTAGAGATTTTAAAGTTATGGATCTAGCCCTATCTTTAAATGCTGTTTAATAATATCTAATTTTTATAAAAATCGATCCGCAAATTTTTATTTTATAAAAAATTCGATTTTTAAAAAGGAAAAGAAATGCTATAATTTGTTTGGTTAGCATACACATACATGCAGGTGTCAGAAAAACTACTTTTTCATTGTAGTCAACTACAACTCCTTTATTGAAAATGTAGTCAACTACAACTCTTTTATCGAAAATGTAGTCAACTACAACTACTTCTTATAAAAGGTAGCGACTACAAACTACTTTTCAACGGTAGTCACTACTCCACTACTTTAAGATTTTGTCAAAGTATTCAATTTACTCTCGAAAGTAAAAACACGGATACAGTGACAACTTGTTAATCACATTTTTCAGAATATAATTAAATAAGTGTGATATAATAGAAGCCATTAAAAAAACTAAGTAAGAAATTATGCAAGAAAATGTTTTGTGTTTATCATATATTAATATTTCTTAACGAAATTAAGAAAGATACATTGTACAATGAATGTTTAAATAAAATTACTTGTAAAATCTGGAAACTCCACTCGACTTTTCAAAAATTTTACAGAACATTGTGGGTTTCAATAAATAGTTATGTAATAATAAATAAAAACTTAGTTCCTAATTTTACAAACACACATATGCAGTGTTCTCGCTGCCACTCGCCATTGCGCCAAATCGCAACAAAATGTTTCATTTGGCAAGTAAACTAACAATCAGACTCGCCAAATTGCGAGTGCTCAATTTCTGCTCTGTTTGTGTGTGTGCCAATACACTCAAGATTTATCCGTGTTTCTGAACGATTGATGTAGCTTTCCATGTTCAATCGCACTGTGCTATTTACATTGCTGTATTTATAGAGACACAGACTCAATATCAATTCAGTTTAGCAACAGTCAAGGGCACAAAAAGGATTATGCGATAGGTTTTTGTCAGTTAATCTCTGTCTATGCGCCGGTGTCGCTCTGGTAAAAAACATAAACAAAATTGCTGGCAACAAGTGGCAAATATTGATACGTTTTGCTGGAATGTGGTGTTGAAATTAACTATACTATTTATTAGTTGTACATAAAGTATCAGTGGCCGGTCAATTATTTCTATCGGTCGAAATCTGATAGCAATTTTTACTGTATGTTTTCACAACGGTAAATCAAAGATAGTTGTTTTTAACTTTTATTCTGACTGCTAAAAGGATGTCTGAAACATTTACACATTTAGGAGGCATTTAGAATGTATTTAATTTTAATAGTTTCTGTAGCCGATCTTTGAATCTCTACTTTTTGAGTAATTACAAAACATTAGGTTATTTTAGAACATATTCAAAAAATGGATGCAATAAGAGGCTAAAGATAGATTTTTCAGTATTTCAAGCCGAATCTATTTTGCTAACATTTATTTTCATTTGGCTACTGTTTTTTATTTCTTATTCACCAAATCGCTAATGTTGGTCAAAAGCCAGCAAGAACACTGCACATATGTAATATTAAAGGTCACACAAATTAACATCTAAATTCATTTTTTTAATTAAAGGTAGATATATTAAGGCAGACTTGAACACAATTAATACAATAACCGAACCAGAGTGAAAAATTAGATGGGACCAGTATTCAAACCTGGGACTGCAGTGTATCGTGCTGTTACTTTAACCACTAAGCTACCCTTGCCGATATCCTAGCCTGGCAATTTTTCACTAATAAACCATGTTGGAGAACGTCATTGGCCGGCAATCGCAAAAAATGAATTAAGACGTTAATTTATGTATGCTTTAATATATATTGTGGATATGCAGTGTCGGTTCTTGCTAAAACTAATGATTTTTTGTATTGTGCCACTCGCTATACTACTATCAACTGTAAAAAGTAGCAACTACTGTACTTTGGCTACTTGTAGCACACTACTTCCGACCCCTGCATGCATGTGTGTAAGTTTAAATTTAGATAATTAACAGAAATTTATCTAAGTACAAATGCAAAATGAGCTGCAAATGATGTTTGTTTGTTTTGTTATTTTATGTTACTAACTAATGAAATTAACTTATTTGCAGTTTTTATTAATTCTGTATTCACTTACTGTTCCGTCTTGGCCATTTTTAAGGGCACAGAATCCTGCCCATTTCAAAATTTGCAAAATGCACTCTCCTTTTTTAAAAAACAGTGAAATTCATGTTTAGTTGTATCCAAACATTTCTTGTTTTGTAGAAGTTTCCCCTTGCCTAAAACCGTGTGTCCAAGACTAGCAAAAATTATAGAACTTTGTTTCTTTAGAAAACAACAGATTATTATATCCTTTTGTAATTTAATTGTATTTTTACAATTTGTAATTCATAAAATCATTAAAAAATTAATGTCACTTTATTTATCATACTAAAACATTACATACTTTTTTTTTCCTTATATTGTTACTAAATAAATATATTAATATGTTCCCTCGTGAAATAATGCCCTTTCCTACTGAACTAATCCCTTTTTTGAAAACTAGTACCCTTCCTCCTTTTCTTTCTAGATGAATAATACTCAGTTATTAATTATCATTTTAGGAACTAAGCATAAAAATGTATATCATATTCTAATTAAAAAATTTAATTGTATAATAATTATTAATTTTAAGCAGTGTTTAAAATGTAATATTAATTGCTGTTAATTTTAATAAATGTAAATATGAGTTGTATTTAATATAGTTCTACATAATTATTACAAAATATTAGTGTACATAACATTATATTGTATTCTTCTAATTAATGAAATTACTTGTAGTTTTTATAATTTCTGTAATTAGTAACTAATAATTATAATTTTATTAATTAAAGCATAAAACATAATTGTGTTAGCAATTAAAGGGTTAATTTGTTTTGGGAACCTAAAATTCTTGATAGCTACTCTGTGTTTTAATGCAGGGGGAAAAAATCATAAAAATCCGATTTAAATTTTTTAGAATTCATACTTTCTTACACCCTACTAATAAGTTAGGGTTTACACTTGCTCCGTGATTAAATTTACCCACTTTACTTCAGGCATGTGAAAAGAGCCGCTCGCTAACAGTAATCCAACCAGAGAAATTTTTAAAGATATCTCCTTTGCATTTCAATATTTTTTGTATTGCATAACTGAGGTCGACAATAACAAAGGCCATTTTTTACTTTTTTGATTTTAGTAGAAGGTTTTTTATTTATGAAGATGTTTTCACCTTCAAAAAAGTTCTGAAAGTGGAGTTGTCCTAATTAAAAATAACTGTAAACAAAATCAAAAAGGTCCAAAATGGCCTTTGTAGATATCGACCTCAGCTATTCAATGCAAAAGAAAATCATTTTAAAATATCGAAATGCAAATTAGATATCTTAAAAAAATTCTCCCATTGGGTTAGCATTAGCGAACGTGTGTTTTCGTTTGACTGGAGTAGCCTGTTAACCAAAGTACATGGAAAATACATTAGTAATAGCAGCTGAGTTGAAGGAGAAGGAGTGGGGGGCAATAAATCCTTATATTTTGTAAATGTCCATCGTGAATGGCATAAAAAAAACTTCAGATAAACAAGGTTTTCAAAGGGTTTTTTTTTTTCTAACTCTTATGATCTCTATGATAACAAGTTGGGAATTGTATTTGATCTAGGAATTAATTTGTGTGGTTTTTAATAAAAAATTAAAGCTTGATTTCAAAAGCAAAATACATAAATACATTAACAGAAATATTGTCCATCGCTATCCACTACTTTTTCCCATCTTTCAGGTAATTTACGAATTCCGTGTCGAAAGAAGTCCTCACTTTTTGAAGCGATCCAATCAGATATCCATTTTTCTATATTTTCTGAAGAAGTGAACCACTGTCTAATCAAATCGTTATTCATGCAATCAAACAAGTAATAGTCTGAAGGATCAATGTCTGGTGAATACGGCGGGTGGGGTAACACTTCCCATGCGACATTCTCCAAATATGTTTTGACCAGTTTTGCGATATGTGGTCGGGTATTATCATGTTGAAAAATAAGTTTATTATGTCTGTTATCCCATTCTGGTCGTTTTCTGGCCAGAGCTTGTTTCAAACGCATCAACTGAAGTTGATAACGTTGTTCATTAATAGTTTCACCAGGTTTCAGAAGCTCATAGTACATCACACCTTTCATATCCCACCATATACGCAGCATAACCTTTGCACAGTGAATATTTCATTTCAGTTGTGATGGACCTGGTTCACCTGGCATTACCCAGGCTTTTTTTCATTTAGGATTCTCGTAATAAATCCATTTTTCATCACCAGTAACAATCCGATGCAAAAATCCCTTATTTTTTTGTCTTTGAAGCAGCATTTCGCAAACGGTTTTTCTTCTTTCAACGTCTCTTTCTTTCAATTCATATGGAACCGAATGTGACATCTTTTGAATCATTCTCATTGCTTTGAGGCGTTTGGAAACTGTTGTTTGATCAACCTCTAACGATTTTGCAAGTTCTTCCTGCGTTTCACACGAATCCTGATTGAGCAATGCTGTCAATTCTTCATCTTCAAATTTTTTTGGCTGTCCAGGTTGTGCATGGTCTTCCAAGCCGTAATCACCACTTTTAAACTGTGCAAACCACTTCTGACACGTTCGTTCAGCTAGAGCATGGTCACCATAAACTTCCACCAAAATACGATGACTTTCGGTAGCAGTTTTCTTGATGTTAAAGTAATGAAGAAGAACCCCCCGCAAAAACACTTTATCAGGCACAAAATTTGACATTTTCAGTTGGATAAAAATTGTTGTTGTTTACCCTTAAACCAAATGGCATATACTACACTGGATGCGCAATAACAGTAGTTTAAAATACATGTTTGAACAAACGAAGCTACGGGACAATACGGTAGTTACGCCATCTCTTGTAAAACTGCATGAATTAATTCCTAGACCAAATACATCAATCATGGCAAAATGGGGTGTGTTCGTACTATAACTAGCAGAGTTTCCCCTTGGTTTAAAAAGGGGCAGGGTGCTGCCGGTGAGAAAAGGGCACTTTTCTATTCTTAAGGGCATGTTTTGGATTCTTAAGGACACTTTTTCTTTTTTTTTAAGTCACTTTTAATATTTAAAACTTAAGATATCTCTTTTCAAAATAACATGGAGTCAGATTTTACTATGTAAGCCAATTTTTTAATGCAAAAGAAAAAAAGGCACTTTTTTTAATGGAGAGTCAAGAAAGGTGCTAATTCTTTTGGTGAGGGGCAAGAGGGGTGCTGTTTTGTAAACCAAAGGGCAGCCGGAGCGCAGCACCCTCCTGAAACTGGCTGGGGGAAACTCTGTAACTAGTTTTATAAATATTCAGATCATGCTTCAATAACTGTTGCACTCTTATGCAAAAATGCATGAATACAAAATTTATTACGATTATATATGTTAAATTCAGTAATATGGAAATAATAGGACGTAATCACCATGGCAACCTAGAATCATTACCTATCATGGGATATCATTGAATGAATTATATGTGATAGTATTTAATAGAATGAAGAAACTTTTATTAATGTATTAAGTTTTGATCTGATTTTCATAAAATGTGTAAAAAAAAAATCTGCAACGATTATATATATTAAATTTCAAACCATTCGGTTGGGTAGTTTTTGCACTGCTATATGCAAACAGACAGATGGACGGACCAGATGGCGATTATAGGTGCTAGGTGTTATGTATTTATAGAATTAAGAATGCACCCAATAAGGTTAATATGGAGGATGGAGGTCTACTTTCAATTGAACTCCCTGATTTTATAGTTTTATTTGTTGATTATGAAATGCTTTTTGCATGCATTTTATATAAAAAAAAAGTTGCATAAAAATATTGCTTGCTGATTAGTATGGCTTAATTTTTCATCACTTTTTTTAGGCAGTGGTTTACAAAGAGTTAGGGCAAATTTCTATAGTGCTCTTTTGAATCTCTTGTGCATTGTTCAGAAACCTTATGATTTTCAATGTAAGTATATATTTTATATTAACATTTTAGAAATTTATGTATCATCTGCCTTTTCTTAATGTACCAAAAATATTCTACAGCTAACCATCTGACTGGAATGTCAACATTAATTTCTGATCAAGAATCTGAAGCAAAAAAACTTCGTTTGGAATATATGGAAACAATCTTAAGCTATGGTGAACATTTTGTGGAAATAGTGTGCCGTGATGCTTGTACAGGGCATGATATTACTAAAGTAATTTGTGTTGTTATTCTTTTAAATACAATTCTTTTAAATTTTTTGTCAGTATTTATACACTTTTTAGTATGATGTATTCTATGTTTGCATAACATTTTCTTTTCTACTTTTGATTGTGATAATTTAGTAATAAAATATATGCAGTGTTCTTCCTCTCCCCCTACTGATGGCACATTTGTTTCTTGTAGAAGATTGAGTTTTTTTGTGTTAGTCAGCAAAAAGAAAAAAAGAAATCAAAACAAATTCTCAAACCTCTAGCGCCAAGGCAAAGAAAAAGAAAATGCTGAAATGTCCATCATAATATGAACTTATATTATATAGAATTTTACTCTTAGTTACATTCATTCAGCAATCACAAGTTTCAAATTTGTCAATGAATAGTAACATTTTGACAATGTTCTTTTGAAAAAATACAGTCAACTCGTTGAACACGAACCTGACTAAAATAAGGACATGGTTAATACGAGCAATTTGCACGTTAAGAATGTTTCATCCTTTAAACTATATTAAGATTTTCATACTTTTTATCAGCAACAAAAGTTGAATCATGGCTAATATGATTAAAACATCTGTTCATTTTAATTTGTGGCAAAAAGTAGGATAGAATTGGGGAAAAAATATTTTTTTCCAAACATTGTTTTCTCTCAGCTATAATATTTCTACATTACAACTGCCTGTCAAAATGTAGTAATTTTTTAATAGAGACTGACTTGGGCACTGTGATTTGTCTGAAGAAAAAACACCCACAAAGGAAAGACTGAATATTTCATATTAATTTTAACTTTGAGATAATCAGAGCAATTAATTGTAGTAATTAGTCCAATTATGCATGTGTTTTAAGTATTTTTATTATCTTCCCGGATTTTAACTGAGTTTAACTTTACTTTTTACATCTACAAGAGTAGAAAATGACTGAAGCAGGAATTTCGCCGAATACCAAATATTTGGTCAAAGTGTATACCAAATACTTAAAATTTTTTAATAAACATTTTTGCGTATGTTAGCTTTTTTAATAAACTTTAATTAAAATTAAATTCTTAATAATGTAATTCAATTGCATTTTTATTCTTAAATCTAACTACACATAAAATGTAATGACTTCTTTCCAGTCACAAATTCGTTAATCCATCATTTATTTTTTATTATTTTATCACTAGTCAATACCCAAAATAAATTATGAAAATATTAAATTTTAAAAACTATTATTAAGGATAAGGGTTGTCAGAGAAACAAAAGTTCCTTCAAATAAAAAGAAACTAGATGTTATCATTAAGCTGATTTACTGATTGTGTATGTCTAATTATAAACACATTGAATAGAAATGTTATAGGTAACATATCAGTTTGTACATTTAACTATTTTCTGGCAAATTACTGCTTTATATTTTGATTATTGATTAAGTGTGTGGTGGGGAAGATTAAAAAAAAAATGAGCAATTTTAATTTAATGGACATAAAAGCTATGGGATAGACATATACTTATTTGGATATGTATATGAATGACAATACACATTAAATTAATTTAAATTAAAAATACTAATGTAGAAATAATTAAAGTTAAATGATAAGGGAAAGATGCCCCATCTTCCTTACTTTTTTTCCATCTATTGTAAACAGTTGTTTTGTTTTTACCCCTATATAAACTATTTTAAGAAAAAAAAGGTCCACTCTTTTATTAAAAATGACCTTTGACTTGTTTTTCGTATTGCAGTTGAACTCAGAACTCATGTACATAGTATTAAAACTCATTACTTAGCCTAGATTCTACTTATAAGTAAAAGGCGAATTCTTCTACTTCTAAGAAAACGAGGTGGAACCCGCCGAATTTCGATGAAAGAAAATGTTTACAAAGGAACTGTTACATCAAATTTATGATACATCAACAACAATAATTAGGATAAAAAATCCATCTTACACTTGTTAATTTAACTCTCCAAAGACATATTTTAACCTAAGATTAACAAAATACTTTTTTCATAAACTTCAACTGCTAAAATTATTGAAAAATTAAACTTAATTCATGTACGTCAACAGTAAAATATAATCAAGATAAGTAATTTTGATTAAGTTATTAATTGATGCTTGGTATTATGGGATGAAAAATCCACAAAAATGATTTCACCTTTACATAATCATAGAATTTTTCTACCTTTACATCTAAACCAAATCAAGTTATTTTCCACATTGCTCATCCATATTAACCATTTAAAAACATTTTAATGGGCAATAGGTTATTAATAAATATATTTTCAAGCTTGAAGTCACGTTTGTCAACTATTACAACTTTTCATGTTAAAATTCCCACTCGTGATTTGAGGTCTTAATATAATCTCTGTACCTACGCGTAAAAATCCCAGAAATTTATAACTTTTAGACGTATTCAAGGGGAAATATCTCGTTTTATCAGATAAAATTATCATTTACTTTTAAATATGACGTCATTTTCAGTCGCTAAAATATTTTGTCTATTGACTCAAACTCAATATCAGCGAAATGAAAAAATAGTGAAATATAACAGCATCTGTGAAGACGATTTCATTACATACAGAGATGGCCGTTTTATTGACAACGTATAGAGATTTAGAACACCAGGACTTACTAAAAAAAAAACTCCAATTTGGTAAATGAAGACCTTTTTATTCCATGATGAAAGCAGCAGGGAGAGGTACAAGGGGGAAGAGATATGAGCCTCTTTTTAAAACCGACATCACGAGGCTAGAGACAGAGCTGCAGCGGGTGAATATACAGTTACAACTTTCTTGCTTGGCGGACTACAATATCGCCAATCTACAAATATTTTGCGCCATGCACAAGAGGCGGAGAAAAACATTAGCTGGTATGGATTCACCAGATACATATGGTAGGCTTCTACCATATATTAATTGTGTAGGGGCGTCAGATTGTGGGCTGCCAACATTCCTGAATCATGATAGGCGCAGTCTAATCTGTACATTGAATACAGCTGCGGTTAAGTGTAAAAAAATAAAATGTTTCTGGATAACGACATAGTAACAGACCGAATTCGTTAGGCGAAAAGGCATGAGAATGTATTTTTCTAGACCAGATGTTAGATCAAAGATAAACCACGTGCCTTACCACAAAAATGCAGAATTGACATACATATGAACAAAAGGGTGTGAATGTTAAAGCGTATTGTGAAGATAATTCTAATGAATAGATTGCATGTTAAGTGATTTTAAATGATGAGTTATATTCATGCCCAAATAAGGAAATGCCCGAAGCTAAAATGCTTTTGTTTTTAACAGACAGCAGTAACGTTTTTCTTCAAGGTTAAATCGTATGTGTGAGAAACTCACAAAGTAAAAAAATGAAGATTGAATCACTGATTTTATTTTATTAAAGAGATGAGTAACTAGAATAATTTAATTTAAATGTGCAGGGCCATTAATACAATCGCTTTAGTTTTTAAATGTTGAATTTAATTTAGGGGCTGCACTATTTGACTATAGTGCACTAAAATAAATAAATTATTAAACCGAATTTTAATTGAAGTTGCTGGGGGGGGGGGAATGGAACGCAAACATATATAACGAGATAGTCCTTATAGCATCATCAGGGAAATTGTGTCTTTTTTAAAGCGTAACGTCATTTTCTGTTCAAATTTTTAAAAATATATTTTTAACTGTAATGAGAAAAAGGCATCAGTAAGAATATAATCAATAAAGATAACTAATCCAATTTTAATAGAAATGAAGTACTTCAGTTGCCACAATTAGAAAATTGGTATTAAAAACTATAAAAAAATTAATATCTCAAAAATAAATTGAGATACAGCTTTCAAACAAATTGCATTTAAAAATGCATTTTTTCTGCATACGACGGTGTAAACATTTAAAATGTGGGATGTTTAGAAGTTTAAAAATTTGCAGTAGCGAAATTTCTTTTCAAATTTCAAAGTGTTGCCATTCGCAGAATGACGTATGCGTTACACACAGATATGTTTGTCCTTTATAATATAGAAACTTATCTGCACCTGCCAGCAGTATTTTTGCAAACATTTATTGTCTGAGGCTAGACAGATTTATGAACAGAAAAGAAACAGATTACAACCAGATAATGATGAAAAACTCTTACACTATAATTTGCCCATGTTAAATTTTGATTACAAATAGTAATGTATCAATTTTTGTAAATGATTATTTATCACTGAAGCATATTAAAATAGCATCAAATGAGCATTGGTCATCATGTGTTTTTACAACTAGTAATGCTTTAGCTATTGTTTTTCATAAATTAATTATTTGTGTAATTCAGCCAAATACTTAAAAGTATTTGGGGCGAAACTGAATATTAGGTTTACTTGCCGAATCATTGTATACTGAATCGACTACTCGGTGTTTGGTCAATCCCTAATCAAGAGGATGTGTGGATTTCTGAGAATCTATTGTAGTACATTTTAAACCATATTTTCCTACTCTGACGCTTTAGGTATTTCTCATTTTCACTATCTTTTTTTTCATCCCCATGTAAGGTGTCAACAATTTTAATCAGTTGATTTAAATCAGAAATTAAATCATGATTTTAATCAACTCATTAAAAGAAAATCATTGATTAAAATCAAAAATTTTCTGTTTAAAATGTCAAAAAAAGTATTAAAATCTGAGATGAGCATAATTTGAAAGTTTCTACAGGTATTTTGACTTATGAATAAACAAAAAAGAGCTTTTTGTTTCTAAATTTAATTCCTGAGTATTATAAAAAATTAAAAACAGTTAAGTTTATAAAAAGCATTGTTTTTATCCAGCATAAAACAGTTTTGTTTAAAAATTATATTTAAATACTAGGAGGCTCTGCCCCCTGCAAGCTATACTTGCCAATCCCCGTTCAGACACTGCAGAATCTAACAGCATGCTAATTTGATCAGTTTTAAAAAGATTAGAGAAGACTGAATTGTAATGAAAAAACTAATATCGATCTTCCTGTAAACAGGTTTCCATTCAATTCCCTTTAATTGCGAAAATTTAGGCCGAAGCAGTTGCTGTTAAGACATCCAATGGTCGTTTTCATGTTTGATTAAAGAAGATCAGTTAAACATTTGAAAAGAAGCTAAAATAAAAGGAATTAAGTAAACAGAGTCTTTGCCTCCCGGTATTTTTTAACAGCATTATAAAACAATTGTCATAATACAATTTACTACGATTTATTGCTTTAACCCCTTCAAGGGCGGTGGCTCATTTTCAGACCACTTAATTTTAATTCTTAAATGCCAGATTGGCACCAGAATATTGAATGAAAATTTTTCTTTTATTAAGTAAGTGAACAAAAGCATTATCGTATTTCGAAATTTGTTTGTAAATTCTGGTGCCATTCACTGATTTCAACATTTTATGAATAGAAGTACCTTGCTCCTGAAAGGGTTAAATGCATATTAATGTTTTTATTATTCTAAAGTTTCCTTTCTCTTTTAATATTCACGTGTAAATACAATTTTCAAGACATAATTTTTCAATATTTTCCTGCTTTTAACACATACTGATTTAATAGTAATTTTAAAGGGGTTTTTTTTTCTGTTTTTAATAGTCACGTGTAAAGAAATTTTTAATCATTAGGAAATATTCTTTGCATTGTTTTTAGAATTGAAAACAATCGCTATAATAATAGCCTGAGTCATATGACTATTATCAATAGTTCCGGGCTGATCCCTTCCCTTTTTATGTTCCAGGCGGCCAATTTGGTACTTTAATGTTAGCCAGCCACAGGCGATAATTCACCAAATACTATTCTATCGCCATCCTTTCACTTATATTATAATAGCCCAAGTCATGTAACTGCCATTAACAATTTCGGACTGATCCCTTCGCTTTGCATTAGAAAAGTTTCCATTTTGATTAAAGAATCAAAGTTATTTTTTCAAATAAAATTGCATAAAATTTGCCATGATTGCAAAGAATTCTTGGTACTTTTATGATAGCCGGGTGTAAATCTCACCAATAGTTTTTTTTTTAACTCGCCAGTTAGCATTTTTTTATTTTTCGAGTGGTAAATTAAAACGGTACTACTTGGTTATCCCATCGACCAAAAATCTATTGCCAGACTATCTATATTATAAAAGACAAACATATCTGTGCGTAACGCATACGTCATTCTGCGAATGGCAACACTTTGAAATTTGAAATGAAATTTCGGTTTTGCAATTTTCGCTACTGCAAATTTTTAAACTTCTGAACATCCCACATTTTAAAGGTTTACACCTTCGTATGCAGAAAAAAATGCACTTTTAAACGCAATTTGTTTGAAAGCTGTATCTTAATTTATTTTTGAGATATTAATTTTTTTATAGTTTTTAATACCAATTTTCTAATCGTGGCAACTGAAATACTTCATTTCTTTTAAAAGTGGTTTAGTTATCTTTATTGATTATATTCTTACTGATGCCATTTTCTCATTACAATTAAAAACATCTTTTTTTTTTTAATTTGTACAGAAAATGACGTTACACTTTAAAAAAGACACAATTTCCCTGATGCTGTTATATTTCACTATTTTTTCATTTCGCTGATATTGAGTTTTAAACAATAGGTTAAATATTTCAGCGACTGAAAATGACGTCATATTTAAAAGAAAACGATAATTTTATTCGCTAAAATGAGATATTTCCCCTTGAATATGTCTAAAAGTTATAAATTTCTGGAATTTTTACGCGCAGGTACAGAGATTATACTAAGACCTCAAATCACGAGTGGGAATTTTAACATGGAAAGTTGTAATAGTTGACAAACGTGACTTCAAGCTTGAAAATATATTTATTAATAACCTATTGCGCGTTAAAATGTTTTTAAATGGTTAATATGGATGTGAAAGGTGGAAAATGAGTTGATTCGGTTTAGATTTTAAGGGGAAAAATTCCATGATTATGTCAAGGTGAAATCACTTGGCACAGATGTCATATTCGCCCCATATTGGCGCGATTTTTTTCCGATGCCGATTTGGCGAAAACATCAACAGCATAAACAACAACATCCGGGTTACCATATCAAGCAAAATAACGACACTTTGGCGCCGCTTAAGTATACATTGCGTATATCACAATGGTGTCAGAAAAAAATTGCGCCAATATGGGGCTAATATAACATCTGTGCCAATCATTTTTGCTGATTTTTCATTCCGTAATACCAAGCATCAATTGATAACTTAATAAAAATTACTTATCTTGATTATATGTTACTTACTGATTACGTATATGAATAAAGTTTAATTTTTCAATAATTTTAACAGTTGAAGTTTATGAAAAAAAGCATTTTGTTAATCTTAGGTTAAAATATGTTTTTAGATAGTTAAACTAAGAAGTGTAAGATGGATATTTTATTGTAATTATTGTTGTCGATGTATTATAAATTTGATGCTACAGTTCCTTTGTAAACATTTTCTTTCGTCGAAATTCGGCGGGTTCCACCTTGTAGGTTTTAATGCCAATAATGGTTGATCGTAAATGTCACATTCACTTGACTGTAAGAAAGTTACACATGTTTACGCCATCAAGTGATTTTTATTTCGATGTTTTATTTGTATTTTTATTAATATTAATTTGTATATAATTTGTATTTGTATTGTTGCTATTTTTAAAATGTCAATTTGTATAATTTGGTAAGTGGTTTGGTGATTTATATAAATTGGTCGACGGGATAACTAAGTAGTACCTTTAAAACATTACTTTGAATTTGAAATTAAATGTCATGATTTATTGCATTATTTAACCGGATTTAGCGTGATTTTTTAAATAAGGCAATTTGACCCCTCTTACCAGTTACATATGTATTTTTAAATTATTTTCTATTTTTAAAATGAAATAACAATAAATAAATAAAAAAATAATTAATAACTATAGAACAAAACAATTTATAACATTTAAAAAAAAAAAAAAAAATTAAATAAATGTAAATAAACATTTATTAATAAATAAGCAACAACAGCCGGGTTATCATGTCAGGCAAAATAACGCCATTAGGCCCAATTAGGCACTGGGGTGCCTAATTGGGTTAAAAAAGTTTTGTATTAAATAAAATGATAATGAAATACAAAAAAAAAAAAAAAGAGCATTGTTTTTTAGCATAGATTTAAGGGAAGCCAAACTGGTCGCCAAATTAGTTTAAAATAATAACCTTTTCTGAAATAAGAAAAAATATATCTGCTATGATTAAAATTTGAGTTGCCATCATTCGAAAAAAGTATTTAAAATTAGAAAAAAAATTAATACTTCGAAAACTAATTTGAATTTTAAAATTCTAATACCAGTTTTGAGATCTGCGGATCAATACAGATTTTTGGTGTTAATTTCATATTGTAGGAGAAATCGCCGTGAAACATACTCAGTTGTTTAATCAGTTGTTTCAAAGAATTGTTTCATAAATTCGTTTCATTTCAGTCGTTTCATTAGGATTTTATATATATAGGGTAGATAATGTAATTTGTAATGTCATAATTTCTTTTAGGTAATCTATTTATGCATTATTTTATATAAAATAAACATAGCAAGTGTATTACATTTCTGCGAATAAAAGAATAAATAGTTTCTCATTCTACTTTTGTAATTATAAATTAATAGCAATCTTGAGTTAAAGAAGAATGAAAGAAAATGAAGAAATCTGCTCAACAGCTAAATTGTAAATGAATGCATAAGAGAAAAATAACTAATTGGTGTAGAAATGTTAAGCACTGCAAGAACTTCTTCGGTATATGTTGAATAAATGTTTTTTTTTTTTTTTTTTTTTAACTTTGTAACTTATATATACCAAATAAAAAAAATAATTAGGGGTTGAATAAGCAGCAAAACTTTTCTTAAAAAGAAAAAAAAAACCATTGAAAGGTAATAATCTCCACTGAGAGGTAATACTAGACTGTTATACAAATTGAGGATTTCTGATATAATTGGTTATCCTTATATTTATTCTATATGTGTGTATGAATGGGTTAAACTCACTTTCATAATTTTTTTTTTTTGGTTAGCATACACATACATGTGTGTAAGTTTAGAATTTTGGTGATTAACAGTAATTTTTTTAAGCACAGATACAAAACGAACTGCAAATAATATTTGTGCAGTTTTTATTAATTCTGTAATTGCTTACTGTTTCTTCTAGGTCATTTTTTAAAGGGTGCCACACCCTGCCCCTTTTGAAATTGGTAAAATGCACCCTGCATAAAACAAAATAATAATAATAAATAAATAAATAAATTCACCTGTAGTTGTAGCGAGAGATTTCTTGTATAAAACTTCTCATTCAACAGATTTCTAAATTCATGTGCCCAAGTTCTTGCAAAAACAATTGAATAGAACTTTATTTCTTTAGAAAAAACAGGATATTATTAAAACATGTTGTTATTTAATTGTATTTATCAATTTGTGATTCATAAAATTATTAAAAATTAAGGACATTTTAGTTATCATACTAAGAATTATTCTTTTTTTTTTCCTTATATCATTACTTAACACATTACCAGGGTCCGACAAACCTCTGGTGACTAAAAAATTCCTCTTGGCGACTAACTTTTTTACCTACTATATTTTTCCTTTAACCAAAAAAAATTCCATATGTGAAAATATTTATTTTTAATATCACGATTATTTGCAGTAGAAGAAAATATATCATACCGGCGCAACGGCTCTCCCTAATTTTCCCGAAATCAAAGTTTTTGCTAAGCCAAACTAAAGTGCATGCTGAAAGAGCACTGCTTAGATTAGAAAAGCTTAAAAATATTACAGCAGAAAATGAAAGAAAAATTTAAATGATGTTTCATTAAGTAGAATGTACCAAAATGTGCAGTTGTCAGATATATCTCACAGAAATGACAAATTGACAAATGGTATTTCAAATCAAAATCTCAAAGGCATTGTTAATATGTATATAATTTCTTGTTGGGAATTAAAGGTAAGGATATTACTTTGTGTACTGTTTTAATGTTTAATTTCATAGTTTGTTTCTATTTAATTTTTACAATGTAAAATTGGTATTATCTGAAAATTTTTGCTCAGTTTAATTTTTTTATTGAATAGTTAACTTGTTCACTGCAAAATGACACATAGGTCACTCAAATATATCCGAATACGATTATGAGTAGCCAGTGTTCTATTTTGCAGTGAATGCGTTAATGCCAGAGAAATGATTCTTCAAGCTGGCTCCTAAGAATTTTTCCTGGTGCCTAAAAATTTTCAACTTTTGTCAGTTCGTGCTCATTACTAATATATTTTCTCATGAAACAGTGCCCTTTTTTGGAACTAGCATCCTGCCCCTTTTTCTTTCTTAAATGAATACTACATTATTAATTATCATTTTAATAATTAAAGCTTAAAAATGTATAATATGTGCATTAATTAGAGAGTCAGTTGTTTAATAATTATTAACTTGAAGTAGTGTTAACTATTTAATATTAAATGCAGTTATTAATAATTTTAATAAATGTTAAATATCACTAGTCAGCGGTAGAATTGATAAAATATAATTTATTTCAACTGACTGTAAGTTTTAATGCAATTTTTTATTTTTATTTTATTTATTTATTTTTTTTAAATAAAATAAAATTCTGTGGTTTGTGTTTTGTTGCGGTTTTCTCAGGGACGGGAAAATTTACGCTTACCTATCAGAGAGGGAAAAAAGTTACTGGTCCTGCGGACTACTAAATTTTTTTAATTAATGGTCCGATTGAATTTTTAGTGGTCTCGGACCAGCGGACCACCAAGGATTTCGAACACTGCTAGTATCTGATAAAGTTTTACATAATTATTACAATATTAATGTACACTATATGACCAATGATGACCAGTCACTTGCAATTTTAGATGTTTTGTTAAGTATCTAGAAACATACATGACGAATTATTCTGAAACTCCAGGTGTGTAAACAGAATAGTATAGGTCACATATTTACGTGAAGATTTTTTCCCAAAACCCCATAGGGGACTGTCAACAAGTTGAAAAAGAACGAATATCTTTTGGATAACCCTGTAAAAACTAATGTAGCAAAAGCATTCAAACTGTAGAACATGATTAAGAGGCTTATTGTAATAAACTGTGTTCATTTTTATGAGGATAGCATGTATACTAGTTGAAAAATTAAGGTTTTTATAACAACAGTCCCAACTTTTGCCAAGTTTTTTGCTTATAATTTGCAGAGTTTTTAATATAAAAAAATGTTCTTTTCAGAAACTATGACAAACAACATTGTACACAATACCTTGGAATCAGAATTAAAAAAAAATAAATAAATATATTTTGAAAAATGAAGTTTTACTAAATGTTTCACTGTGCATGCATGAATGCAATCAAAATATAATGTGCATAATGTATTAGCTAAGTGTGTAGAACAGAAAATTATTGTCGATAGAATAAGCTCTAAATCCATTGTTCCTAAAAGGAAGCAAAAAGATCAGGGGTTGTATTCAAATATAGTAGTACATGAAATATTGTGTACACTATATTGGCACTAATGAATGGATATTTGGATACAACTCTTCATCTTTTTGCTTCCTTTTGAATACATTATGCACATTATATTTTGATTGCATTCGCACATGCACAGTGAAACATTATTTAGCAAACCTGCTCATTTTTCATATAATTTTTATTATTTTTTTAATGTTGTCTTTCATAGTCTCTAAAAAGAACATTTTTTTATATTAAGAATTCTGCAAATTATAAGCAAAAAACTTGGTGAAATTTGGGACTGTTTTTTTTTTTTTTTTTTAAATCTTAATTTCTCTAAAAGTGAACAAAGTTTATTACACAAGCATGAGAGCGCTCCGACCTAAATGACTGATTATTACCGCTAAATTTTAATAGCATTCTTTGCTTTATTAAATCTCAGAAATTCTCTCATTAAATAATGCTTGAAATACTATTAAAATTTAGTGGTAGCAATCGGCCATTTGGATCGGAGCGCTCTCATCCCTGATTACAATAAACCTGTTAATCATGTTCTGCAGTTTGAATGCTTTTGTTGCATTAGTTTTTACAGAATTATCCAAAAAATATTCGTTTCTTTTCAATTTATTGACTATCCCCCTACGGGGTTTCAGGAAAAAATCTTCGCAGAAATATATGACCTATACTATTCTGTTTACACACCTGGAGTTTCAGGATAATTCCTCTTGTATATTTCTAGATATTTAACAAAACATTTAAAATCGCAAGTGACCATCGGACCACCATCATATAGTGTATATAACATTATTGTATGAAACTACTAATTTGCAGTTTTTATAATTTCTGTAATTACTAACTAATAATTATAATTTTATTAATTAAAGTGTAAAAACATAGATTATGTTAGCAATTAGTGGTTTAATTGTTTTGGAAACCTAAAACTCTTGGTAGCTGTACAGTATTTGAACGCTGGGGGAAAAAAATCATAAAAATCTGATTTAAATAAAAAAAATCTGATTAAAATAAAAAAAAATCAGATTTTTTTATTAAAAAAAAAAAATGATTTTTTTTTTACACCTTTTCCGCAAGTAAATGTAAAACCATGGTTTCACTGTATTTCATTTCATACTGTGCTTAATCCCAAAATTGTGCTGGTATAGTACTTGAATTTCACTGTTATTATTATTTATTTGTAGTAAATTAATATGAATTTTGTCTCATTTTAGATGCTTTCTTTAGCAGTCCTTGATGTTGCCATAGCTTTAGACACACAGCAACAGTGGTTAGCGTTTTTAGTTTCAAAAGGATACTTAAGACATATTCTAGACAGCTTGTCAGAAGATGATGAAGAGCTTCAAAATCTCTTTAACAGAAATTCAAGTTCATTCCGAATTTTTTATGTTTTTGATTCTAAAATGGTAATTGTTTTGACCTTTTTGACTTAAACCATGCTTTATGTAGACTCCGAAACAAATACTTTGATACGTTATTGTTTTGATGCTGAGATATAGTAAATTAAAATTGAATTTTGAAACATTCTTTTCTTAACCTGAAACTGGGGGAGGTGAAAATGTACTTATTAGAGCTTAAAAGTTGCATTTATTAATCCAATAAACCTTCCTTATTTATATATAATTATGATATTTTTTTTTGTGTGTGTGTGTGTTTGTGCACAGAAAACTATTCTGGAACATGGTGTTTTCTTCATTAGAAAAATCTTTGCAGTGTGATCTCATAGACTTCACCTTCAAAGTTTCTGATTAAATTATGCTTCAATGAGAATAAATGTAAGGAATACAATTTTGAATATCAGTTTTATGAAATACTCATGTTTTCAGTTTTATTATTTTCTTGAAAGATTGAACATAACATTAATATCCCTGCATTCATTCACAGTATTTTTTAAATAAATTTTAATTCTTGTAAACTTTTTAATGTGAGGATCATCAAAGAAGTAAGTTTTCCACACTGCCAACAGATGGAGTGAGCATGTCTGACGGATTTCGGATGTAGTTGTCTTATGTGCCAGTTGGCATATTATGATCACTGGTGTTAATGTCATTGTGGTGGCCAAAGATGTTGGCTCTCATTCCTTCTCCTGACGACTGTGAGGTGAAGTTCTTCATAAAATTTTTGAATGCGCAGAATGCACCAAACAAAATTCATCATCAGTTATGTCTAGTGCAGTGGTTCCCAACGTGGGGCGTATGCCCCACTGGAGGGCAATATGACTTTTCAGGGGGGCTATTTCAGATTTCTTATTAAAAAATTTTTTGTCATATTTTTCTAATGACTGCGCCGTAGTCTAAAAATAGAAATAATAGATGAAAAAAAAATTAAAAAACAAAAATTAATTTTTGAAACGTTCTCATTTAAAAGTTCAAAATAAACTGACACCAGAATAATTATGTGAATTTACTTTTTTTTTCTATATTTGTCACCTTTCATATCTTAAAAAATCATTTTTAATTTTTTTGCTTTTAATATCATTTTAGTAAGACATACCTTTTTTTTTTTTACTACTTATAATTAAAAAAAACTTGTACATCTATTCATAGTGCAATATGCCTCAAGGAGATTTTGGAGGGTATGATCTAAAAAGAAAAACTTGCATATCTTTTGCATCCCTCCCCTCCCCCTCCCTCCCTTAATGGCAGATCCAAGGGGAAAGTCACAGGGGTCATGACCTACCCTCCCCCCTTAATGAAGAAAATTTCTAAAGGAGATTTAAAGAAATAAATACTCGTATATATTAAATTCTTTCAAATTTAGCTCTTGCTTAACAGTGAGAATCTTTCTGATTCTTTAAATTTCTACTTAAATCCAAAGTACGTTAATCTCAGACGCAAGATATTTGCAAGAGAACTTATTCCGAACAAATGAGATTGATTAGCATTTTCCATTTTTTGATAAAAGCAAAGAATCTTTCGCGAAGTCATTGCAAAATGCGTGATTTTAAATTTAAACTGAATTTCAGGCCACGATGGCCCATTGCTCCCTCTGACGGCATTTTAATTCAAGTCAATCTAAGTCATAAAAATTGGCTTAAAATTCTCAATTTCTTGAATGATTCTTTGCCTTTATAAGAAAATGGGAAATTCTTGAATTTCTTGGTATCTGAATAAAGTGTCTAAATTTTATATTTTTACGAATATTAGTGTAATTTTTTTGTATTTGCGAATTAAAATGGCTTCCCAAAAATATCAGAAAAGTAGCCATTTTGGATATGGAAACAGCCTTCAATATAAAATTGCTTATTAAGATATGTGACCCCTGTGAGATGAAATCTCACATTTTTTTCCACCTATTCACCGGTCTGCATCTGTGACGATGTCGCGGCCGTGCTTTTGGTTTTTTTTGTTTCTTTTTTTTTCTCCCGTCTCTCTTGCTGACAACCTTAGCATAGACCTGTAAGTTGGCTTTCCCCCAGTGCTTGCATACGCACGCCATTCATTCATTATTCTTCCCTTCCTTTTTCTCTCCGTGTTTCATCCGAGGCTGTAAGTGTGCGCATGCTCAGTAGAAAACGGGCGCTTGCTATGATTTCAAACGAGTGACGTTTCGTTTCACGAACAAATTAGATTGCGTTACTTTTGGTTTCGCTTTCTCATTTGTTTTCCGAATACCGGTGGCTTTTGAATTTGGTCAATTGTTTTAAACCTCTCGCTTAATTACTTTTACGGGCCCTGTAGCGATGTTTATATACTGTCTCCCTTAATTTTTTTTAGGCAGTTAAAGTTCTGACGGGATGTCCGAAACAACGATGTCGATATCTGGTTGTAGTTGTGCCATTTTTTTATCAACGAAGTTTTTGTTCTTTAGTGTTCATATGTTCAGTTCATATGCGATATTCTCTCGGGAATTTTTTAAATCTAAGTGCTGGTATTTTCAAGAACAATTTACGGGTGATCAAAATTGAAAAATATTCATCTTCATCTAAAAATATACTTAAATAAAGATTGATTTAATCTCAAGAAAGTGTAGTTCCTGTCTCTTCCTCAACACTGCTTGTTTCAAGTAAGATCTTTTCAATTTTCTCCTTTTAAAATGACCTAAAAGAACTAAGTGTAGGGTTATTGTCTCCATTTCTAAAAGAAGAATTTTTTACAACAAACTATTTCCAAAATACGAACACAACAATTTGTGAATATTCTAATATTCACGTCACAATTCTTGGTGCCGACTTTGGAGAAATTCTTGAAAAATGCACCCTTGAATTATGAGAGACAGAATTATTTAATTAAAAAAAAAAAAAATTAATATGTTATAATGCTGTGATATTTTAATATTTTAGTCTGAAGCTGTTACTTTTTTTGAAGAGTTCATTTCAATACATTATTTTGTTGAACTTATATTTGTATTTGGGGAACAAATTGCTCATTTTTATGTACTTTGAAGAGATTTTTTTTCTGTTCTGAGAAGTAAATGGTAGGAAATATCTCCTTTTATTTTTGCAGAGCATGATTTTTCTTTCGATTGTATGAAGTGATGGAAGATATTTTTGTTCTTAGTATGCAAATATTTTTACAATGACCTATAATTTTAGATTGTTTGAAGGGGCATATGGCAAACATTAAGGCACAATTTATTAGAACTATTGATGTATTTATATATTGTTGAGATTAGTAATTTATTTGAATACTGTTTGTTTGAATTATTGCATTATTTTTGAATTTTGTTGTATTTATTCATCATGACGTCTAAAATTAAACCTCTAAGAATAATAGTGACACCTTTTTCGGGTGATCCCGAACTTTTAGATTTTTTTGCTGAGCAAGTTAAGGCGACCATTTCTTATTCTAACTGGAGTAATGAACAGGCACTTATTTTTCTCAAATCTAAACTCTCTGATCAGGCATTAAAATTTTATGTTTCCTCTAATGCATGTAAAAAGGCAACTTCTCCTGAAGACTTGTTTGATATTTTTAGAAAACATTTTAAGACTGAGTCAGCTACCTCCATTGCTCTTAAATACAATAGTATAAAGTTTCTACCTTCAGAATCTATCCGAAATTTTGCTACAAGGTTAGATGATGTTGTTCGTAAACATTTTCCTCAGTTGCCTGATCCCTCCATTGAACAGATTCTAATATCAAAATTCACTGATCTCATCCCTAATAATTTAAAAGTTCACATTCTTACACAACACATAGATTCGTTTGACAAAATGATTGAAGTTGCTGCTTCATATCAAGAGATTCTGGATTCTGTTCAAGCACCTATAATTTCTAATTCGGTCCCACCTTCATACAGTATGTTACATAACTTACATGAACAACCTGAGGATTCTCTGTCTCATAATAGTCATTCTGCAGACTCATCGGAGGTGTGTAACAAACCTCACACAGCTACTTCAGATGATAACTCATCTTGCGATACAGAGTCCAGGCACAATTCTTCCAAAAACATAAGACTTAGTCATCATTTCAAACATTCGTATAAACGAATTATTTGCCAGTGGTGCACAAGACCTGGACATTCAGCAAACAGATGTTTCAAATTGAAAGCAAATTTAGCTTCCAAATCAAAACAAGCATCTTTTAAAAAACGGCATCACAACTCCTCAGATGATAAACCACATTCATCCGACTCTCGACATTCTTCCTCTAAAGTTTCGACCTCCCGTCAGAACTACTCAAATAAAAATCCTCATAGGTACTGACATGATTTGGGGAGAAGTGGGTGTGGAGCTGCTTCACCCCTGTGTCATTTTTCTCCACAGTATAACTCTCAAGCTGTCTCTTTCAATAATGTAAATTCTGTTAAAGACCTTGCTGTTCCCGTTTTTCAATGTGAAAGAACATTCTATAATTCAAACATAACTCCTGAATGTTTTCAAGAGTTATCTCCAGACATAAATACTCAACTTCCGTCCTTTAATGGTTTTTCTGCCTTAAGTCGTGACTTTACACCTTTTCAAGTCCAGAATGATATTATTGTACCGCGGTCTCCATTGACTAAAATTAACTATCCGATTTCATCACAGAGACTTGTGAAATCAGTTGCTAGTCAAACAAATAAAGAAATTCCACTTTTTGCAAACTCTGCTATACAAACAACCTCATCTGAAAATGACATAATCTTTGTTGAGTCCATCGAATTTCTTCTCCATGCGGAAGTTGATCAACCTACCCTTCCAATTATTCAATTAACTATTAACAAGAATCCTGCAAATTTTCTTCTCGATTCAGGTGCAAGCATTTCTCTATTATCAAAATATTATTTTCAACGTATAAAACAGCATGTACATTATAGCAGAATTGCTTCAAATGTAAAAATTACCACGGTAAATTCTGCTGTTATTTGTTCTGGTTGTATAAACTTGTCATTTAAGATAGGGAAATTTTTCTACAAACATTCTTTTTTTCTCATTGATATTCCTGAAGATTCTAAGTTTGTTGGTATCCTTGGCTTTGATTTTTTGAAATCTCATAGAGTTGTTATTGATCTACATAATAGCCAAATTAAGATAAATAATAACCTACTTGGCATCTTAGACTCTGTTTCTGCTCAAGAGGTTGATCAAACACAGGATTTACAAGTCAACACTTTAACTCAAAAGAGGTCTCTACCTGAATCTTCCAATAAAAATGTATCAGTGTCTGTTAATTCTAATAATAAAGTACATAGTTCTCTTCCTTCAAATAATTCTTGTTATTCAAGAAAGAAAGTCGTCATTCCACCTGACAGTACTGTATATGTACCTGCGGTGTCTTCCTTTCATTCTTGTGATCAATTTTTGTTTGAACCAAAGGACTATGAATTACCAACTTGTGCATATCAATCCATAATTTCTGCAGAACTTAGCTCGAAATCTAAAAATGCTAAAAACCTCAGTAGTTACTTTTATATTCCTATCACTAATAATGCTGAAGAACCCATTCACATTAATAAAGATTCAGTTTTGGGAACAATTCACGAGATAGATGAAATTCAAGAAGATTTTGATACTCAAAATATTAGTTCTCCCCATGAAATTAATTTAATTCAAGCTTCTACTGACATTTTAAAGTTAAGAAAATCAGAGTTTAAACTTAGTAATTTTAGCCTAAATCATCTACTTCCATATCAGAAAACAGAATTACAAAATTTATTAACTAAATATGATACAGTGTTTTCTTCTTCCTTGAAATCTTTGGGTCAAACGGACAGAGTTATACCTCATATCCAGTTTATCTCAGATGTTCCTGTTAAGACCCTGCCCTTCCCTGTGCCACAATCTATCCAAGAAGAGGCAAAACAGCAATTGGACACGTTAGTTGATGCAGGAATTATTGAAAGAAGTATTTCCGAATGGGCATGTCCAATGCTTATGGTTAAAAAGAAAGCATCCTCTCCAAATGAAAAACCAAAATTTCGAATGGCCCTGGATCTAAGATTAATTAATACCATGATTCGTAGTTCTTCTTACCCATTACCTAGAATTGATACTATTATTAACAATATTTCTAAATTTAAATACTTCACCACATTAGATTTTCCATCTGCATATCATCAGATAAATCTCCCAGAAGAATTTCGCAAGAAACTCTCTTTTACTACCGAATGGGGTACTTATAGTTTTTCTCGTTTAATGTTTGGACTCAGATCCGCAGCCTCTTCATTTCAAATGTTAATTGATGCAATAATCGAAGAAAGTAAATTACAAGGTGTTTATGCATATCAGGATGACATTATTGTTGCTGGTGATTCATTTCAAGAAATGATTCACAAATTAGATGTTTTGTTTTCAATTTTACAGAAACATAACCTTACCTTGTCTCCTGCTAAATGCAAATTTCATCAAACAGCCATAGATTACCTTGGTTTTCATTTGCAGAATCATACTATCCAACCAGTGTCTTCTAATATAACCAAAATTACATCTTTTCCAGCTCCAAAAACTAAGAAACACTTAAAAAGATTTATTGGTCTATGTGGTTTTTATCGCAGACTTATTCCCAAATATTCTAAACTTATGGATCCACTAATTAAACTTACCTCTCCAAAGGTTCCTTTTACATGGACGCCAGATCATAATAAAATTTTTACAGAAGTTCAAAACATTTTTTTCTCAAAACCTTTTCTCTCCTTGCCTGATTGGTCCAAACCATTTTACCTCAATACAGATGCAAGTGGTATAGCTATTTCCGGTGTCCTTCTACAAAAGCGAAATGGTCATCTACTACCTGTGAGTTATTTTAGTAAATCTTTATCTCCTTCAGAAAGAAAATATCCTGCTCTGAAGCTAGAATTGATGGCAATTGTGAAGTCAATTAATGCATTTAAATTTTTTCTGTATAATAGACATTTTACGATTTTAAGTGACAGCAAACCTATTGAACCTTATAAGTCTACTAGTTCACCAGTTGATCTGACTACGAGATGGTTGGTTGACCTTTACAATTATGATTTCACCTTTCAATATCTTAAAGGCGAGAGTAATGTGTTAGCAGATTATTTCTCTCGTGAAGATTTTACAAATAATTCTCAAGATCTTAACACTAACCCTGCTTTAATAAGAGATAAAAATATTCTTCCAGTCACTACAAAGTCACCAACTATTGAGTTGCATCACATAGATGATCAAAACCAACAATCTCAAGACCCAAAAATGGAAATTTCTGAGTCCACATTCCTCTGTGAACAGCGTAAGGATCCTAAAATAATGAAAATAATTGACTCCATAACTTCAGATAAACCTAATCCTAAGTTCAAAAATTATTTTATTCATCCTGATACAGGTTTACTTATGATAAAACGTAAATTCTTACAACCTGAAAATTCACCACATATTAAAATTATTGTGCCTCATATTTTAAAGTCAAAAATCTTGCATATTTGCCATATGCCTCACTTCGGTATTGGAAATACTTATAGAAGACTACTCAAAAAATTTTACTGGTCAGGAATTTATAAAGATACAAAAAATTTTGTTCTGTCCTGTGAGTTATGCGTTAGACATAAACCACGAAGAATACCTGCAGCACCATTACAAGAGATGTTTATCCCTTCTAAACCTGGTGAGCTCGTCTCAATGGATTTCCTAGGCCCTTTTTCGAATAAATTTTATGTGCTGACATTCCTGGATCATTTCTCAAAACATATAGAATTATACCCGATCAAGATTGCTACTGCTCAGTCTGTTGTTAAATCCCTGACCAACTACATCACCACCTATGGTCGTCCGGCTTCTTTAATGTCTGATCTGGGCCCTCAATTTAATTCACAAGTATTTGATAATTTTACGGAGAGCCTCAAGATCAGTATTGTTCATTCATCCTCTGGGCATCCTCAAACGCAAGGATCATCAGAGAGAATAAATACCAGCATTAAGTCATCAATTGCTACATTAGCTCAGGAGGGATATAATTTTCAACAGTCCCTAATGATACATAAAAGCCTATATAACGACACAATACATTCTTCAACTGGATACTCACCATCTTTTCTGCATTTTGGCAGATCTATATCCAATATTTTTGATCTTTTCGATTATCCTGATCTGGAAGCGTTATCATATCCATACGATTACTATCAGCATATGTCAACAATGAAACATGTGTACCAGAAAGTTTATGGAAACATGAAAGAGGCTCAACAGTTACGTAATCAACGTCAACATAAACGTGCTCATCTACGAAAGTTCCAGTGTGGTGATATTGTTTACATTAGAACTAATGATGCATTCAAGCCAAGAAACATTGGTCCTTATGTTGTGATAAATGTAATTTCAGATGTGCTTCTTTCTGTTAGGGTTTTAGAAGATGAACTGGACAAGCCTTTCACAATAAATATTAATAGAGTAATACCTGTACAGAAACGCCAACAACACTTAGTGTTGCAAAGTCCTCATCAGATTACACCTCTACCCCACAGCTATAATTTACGAAAAAGACATTAATATTTGCATTTAAATATGTATTTTCATAAATATTAATAGTTAATTTTTTTTTTGTATTTATTTTTAGGTTTATGAGTAGTTGCACCTGACAATGTGATGATGTTAAGGCAATAGTTTGTTCACCTAGTATTCTAAGTTCTAGTAAATTTCATTTAATTTTAGCAAAATCATGATGGTAATATCTGTTCTAGGTTATCTGTCTATTCCTTTTTATTTTTTTTTGGTACCATGTTTCTCATTTATAAATTGACATGATCAAGCTTATTACATAGAAATGTATAATGATTTTGATAGTATATTTTTAATTTTTTTTCTTTTTTGGAGATCTCCACCTTTTTTTTATTTTTATACAGCAATATATATATATATATATATATGTACCATACCTAGGTTGATGAATTTTGAGTAATTATGTTAAATATTTTTGTTGAAGAGTAATATATTGATGTTGACTTTTTTTATTTTAGAGATTATACTTGTTGTTTACTGTTGTTGATATTATTTTGATATACATTTTATCTAATATGTTAATGGTAGTGAGTAGCTATATAAATATCTTCAATGAGTAAACAAATTATACTAGTACTCTTGATTTATGAGATACTTTGATTGATGAAAACTTGAATAGCTGAAGATGTAAGTTATTCTATAATACTCTTGGTCGACCAATTTTACTTATTATAGTTGCAACTGTTATTTTATATTATTCGAATAATACATGTTTCATGATATCTCTTGACAGCAAAGTTGTTTGCTTTTTTTGGTGAAATATTAATGTTTAATATTTTTTTTGATATGAGATCTTTTTAAAGATATACTACGTGCACAATTATTTTTATGGCATGCCACATGTAAATAATTGGAATACTCATTCTAAATGTACATATTTATATTGTATATACTACATTGATGTAACATTTATGTATTCCTTTTCCTTCTCTTTTTCCTTTTTGATCACCACGTTTTATTTGTAGGGCTTGTTAATTGGCTTTCAAAATTTTGATTTCCCCATCCTGATGCAAAAGGTCACCTTTTTACATCTGTCTGGCACATCAAAATTTTATTCGACGTTGGGGGGTATTGTGAGATGAAATCTCACATTTTTTTCCACCTATTCACCGGTCTGCATCTGTGACGGTGTCGCGGCCGTGCTTTTGTTTTTTTTTGTTTCTTTTTTTTTTCTCCCGTCTCTCTCGCTGACAACCTTAGCATAGACCTGTAAGTTGGCTTTCCCCCAGTGCTTGCATACGCACGCCATTCATTCATTATTCTTCCCTTCCTTTTTCTCTCCGTGTTTCATCCGAGGCTGTAAGTGTGCGCATGCTCAGTAGAAAACGGGCGCTTGCTATGATTTCAAACGAGTGACGTTTCGTTTCACGAACAAATTAGATTGCGTTACTTTTGGTTTCGCTTTCTCATTTGTTTTCCGAATACCGGTGGCTTTTGAATTTGGTCAATTGTTTTAAACCTCTCGCTTAATTACTTTTACGGGCCCCGTAGCGATGTTTATATACTGTCTCCCTTAATTTTTTTTAGGCAGTTAAAGTTCTGACGGGATGTCCAAAACAACGATGTCGATATCTGGTTGTAGTTGTGCCATTTTTTTATCAACGAAGTTTTTGTTCTTTAGTGTTCATATGTTCAGTTCATATGCGATATTCTCTCGGGAATTTTTTAAATCTAAGTGCTGGTATTTTCAAGAACAATTTACGGGTGATCAAAATTGAAAAATATTCATCTTCATCTAAAAATATACTTAAATAAAGATTGATTTAATCTCAAGAAAGTGTAGTTCCTGTCTCTTCCTCAACACTGCTTGTTTCAAGTAAGATCTTTTCAATTTTCTCCTTTTAAAATGACCTAAAAGAACTAAGTGTAGGGTTATTGTCTCCATTTCTAAAAGAAGAATTTTTTACAACAAACTATTTCCAAAATACGAACACAACAATTTGTGAATATTCTAATATTCACGTCACAACCCCCTACACACACTGAAAAAAAAGGAGCCATGACCCCCCCCCCCCCCCTATAAGTGGAGGGTTGTATCCACCTTTGCCCCTCCCCTCTACCTTTAGCTTGAAAAAGTATGCAAAATACGTGATCAAATATAATAATACTGTTTATTTTAGAAGTTTCTGTTGCTGTGATATTTTCTGGCAATATTTAATTACATCTTTATTGAAATCAACATAATATTTACATTTTTTATTACCATTTATTTCTTTAATTAAAAATTTTATTTTCAGATGAAAATTCTCATTTATATGACAGTTACTTGTTACAAAATTGATTGTACTATTTAAAATAAATAGGTCTGTCATTTTACTTCAATATAAAAGATATATAGGGGGAAATATTGTTGAGATCCAATTTATAAAGATGAACTTTTTCAAAAAAAATTATATTCCTTTTCATTCTTTTTTCTCCTCCTTTTTCCCCTTAAAATAATAATATTTTTCCAATTTCCTTTATTATTGAACTATTATATTGCCAAGAAAATTTGACCATATTTTTATATTAATATTATCCAAGTTTGTTTGTTTTTTCTTCATTTCTTTCTGAATATATATATATTGCAGGCTTTGTTGACTAGAATTTCTTGCTGCACAAATGGAGCCTTAGCTTTGTTAAAAAACCGTGCTATTCACAAACTTGCTGAATGCAGAGCTCTTGATCTAAGACCAGATTTGTAAGTAGTTAAAATCATTTGTTAATATTTGTATTTATATTTTGATTCACAACATATGAATATGAAAGGTATTATAAATGTATAAGGGTCATTTTCAAAAATATTGCCAAAACCCTGTCCCTGGACTTTGATGCTTAATTTCTTATATTTGCTTAATTATTTAGACAAAAATACATTAATATCCTAACTTATGTACTGTTTGCTGTACCATTGTTGTGCCATTTATTTTAAATGTCTGATGAATTTTAATGCTAAAAAAATAACAAATCTTGTCTAGAAAAGTGTTTTTTTGACTGTCCATAGCTTATTTGCTCAACCAAAAACTTAATTTTTTAAAATTAAATCTTCATTATTTGTTTGAAAAAATGAATGCAACCTATTGTATATGCAATAAACAAACTTATAATTACATTTTTAAAAAAAATGTTTTTATTATCTGATGAGAATATGAAACAGTAAAGGTTTGTCCCCAGAACTGCATCATGAGTGTTACCTATTTTAGTTTTGATTATTTACATATATGTGGAGCTACTCATCAGTACATATATATCTAGTGTGTTTTCACTTGTCCAGACTTGTAGAATATTACTTAGTGTAATTTTGTGAAGATTTGAAAATTGATAAGGGTGATATTTTACAACAAAGCTTTAAGGAAGGTAACTATTTTTATTCATCATCATGAGTGTTACCTTACTTTAATACAGTAATTTAGGCTAAAATGTTATTTTTTAAATTTTGAATTGATGATGTAAAATGGTTATTTATTTTGTCCTAAAAAAATTTGTTTTGTTTTGATTATTATTATAGAATAAAGACATTGAAGTACAACGATGTCATGAGTGTTACTTTATAAAAGGTAACACTCATGACAAAATGAGTATTTAATGAATTTTTTAGTGGAATTTAGCATGAATGCACACAAAATGAACTGAGCATTTAAGATCTGCATAATCTTTGTTATTTTAGCAGAGTTTACCCAAGGTTTAAAAAGGGCAGGGTTCTGCTTGTTGAAAAAAGACACTTTTTTTATACTTAAGAGGACATTTTTATTCTTAAAGGCACTTTTTTTTTTTTTCTAAAGACACTTTTTAGATTCTAAAGTGTTCTTTTTGTGTGTGTGTGTGGGGGGGGGGGGGCAGTTTTTCTGTTTTATTTAAAGTCACTTTTAATATTTAAATTCAGGGGACTCTTTTCAAGTCAAAAATGAGGAAGTTTTTACTATGCTAATATATTTTTTTTTAAAACAAAAAAAAGAGTAAGGGCTAATTTTTTGGGAAAGGGGCAAGAAGGGTGCTGATTTTTTTGGATAAGGGGCAAGGAGGGTGCTATTTTGTAAATCAAAGGGCAGGAAGGGTGCAACGAGAAAAAAAACATGGAAAAGGGTCTGCTGACGGTATTGGTGCAACTTTAATAAGATTAGCTGATCAGATTGTCGCATATGGTACCAATATACCTGATGCTGAAACTTTAAAGAAACTATTTTTCGTACCAGAGGAAAAAATTGTTGATTATTTACAACAAATAACATCTAGTCTTCGAACTGTTCCATACACTCATTCTATCCTTCAAATCATAACAGTGAAACATGAGGAAGTCTTTTATCATAATTTTTTCTGCTTTTGTGATGAAAACAAATGGACAGAAGGAAAATTTTGTAAATGCTTTGAAACAATAAGAAAAGTCTCACTTATTAAAGAGGTTAAAAACATTCAAGATCTAAAGAGAAAAAGACCTATTTATAGCAGTGAATCTCACAATGATTCTTTGATTTCTTCTTTTGATATTGAGAATAGTTCAGAATTTCGTGGGTCTCAACATGAAAGTGTAAATAATCTTTAACCAAATACTTATGTGTTAGTTTAATAGAAACAAAAGATCTTATCGATATGTTGGAGTTATTCAAGAAGGTGATGGAGAGTTGAAAGTTGTGTTTTTCAGGGTAACTGATAAAAAGGGCCAAATGTTTGGGCTAATGAAAGAGGATATCTCATATGTAGAATATAATCAAGTTACAATAATTTTACCTAGCCCACAAACTGTTATGAAAGGCAATAGAATCTATTATCGTTTTCCATTTCCAATACATGTGTATTAAAAAACACAATGTTTTTTATCAAGAGTGTTACCATTTGTCATGAGTGTTACTTCATGAAATGTTTTAAATTTTAACCACTTAAAAAATATTTTTTATCATAACTTTAATAGGAATTAAGAGAATACTTCAAATAACATATTTTAACAGTAAAAATATCCTCTAAATTTAATTTTTTTTAATTTCATTACAACAATGTTCAGTGGGAAAAAAACCAAAAAGTAACGCTCATGACAATGTACACAGTAATTTAAAAAAAAAAAAAAATTAATTGCTCATTTTGTATGTATCCTTGTTAAAGGACCAATATGTAATTGAAAATTTTCATTTTATAGAAATAATCATTTTTACTTAACTACGAAATTCAATCATTTTGTCCGGTAACACTCGTGACATTAGAGCCCAGAGATTCATTTTCAAAGTTAAATATCTTTAATGACACAAAAAATTAAGCTCGAATATTATTATATTCTAAAAGATTAATTATTTTTAAGCCTGTGTATTAACAATAAATTTAATTTCAAACAATTTTATTTCAAATGAATGGAATATTTTCCATGTATTTATATACAAACAATTTTAAATTTTAATTTTCTAAAATGCTGTTTTGGCAAACTTTTTGAAAATGACCCATAAGATTCACGTCGAGTTTATTTGAATTGTGCTGCCTTTTTTAACATTTTCCAACATAGTTGAAAAGCGTATGACTTCAGTTTGTCATACTTCTTACTCGAATTGCCACATAATTGACATATGTTATTAAAGTTTACTAGACATGTTTGCTATTGAAAGTGGAGGGTGTAGCATTTATGGTTTGTCTACAGGGACACTCAAAAAAGAATCTCGTTACATTATAGTCAGTGTGGAAAAATCGTCTTGTGGTGTATTTTAATGATGTTATACTATTTCAAACCAAATAAAATTTATATGCATTTATAAAGTGCACTAAAATATGCTTTTTGCAGAATATGGTGTACAAAGCAATTGACATTAATTTATGGGGTCACTCAAAATAATTCGGTTACATAATGGCCTAAATGGGGAAAATTGTTTGCAGCATATTTTAATAATATACTGTTTTAAACATAATGAAAATTATATGCAATATTGAGGTTCATTGAAAGATTGTAGTATATGATGTGCATAACAGTTAGTATTCATTTACAGGGCCACACAAAAAATTTCAGTTATGGTACTGTCTGTAAGCGATAACAGCTAGAAGTGCATTTTCATATGTGGTATGCGTTTTTATGTTTAACTAAATTTTTGCATATTATGTGGCATGTATACATTCTATAGATAATATATAAGGTTATTCTAAATAATTCATAAGCATTAACTGTGTATGAGCGTGAATTGCTCAAGGGTGTTTTTTGAGTTATGCATTTTCCAGCTCAACTAAACTTTGTATACTAAGATCAATGCAAAAACCCTTGACGGGTTAAAAGTTTCTGACGCAGCACTTTATCTTATGCTCTAAGAATTTTAAATATGGAACTTAAAAATACTGATATCAAATTTTGAGTGACGTTATGCTATTTCTTAAAAAATATATTTGTATTTATTTCACCATTTTATTTTTGTTTTATTTATAATCGCATGTGCAAAAGTTATGTTCAACATGAAAAGCTGCATAAAATTTTATTCGCTGTTGCTTTATCATTTACATCTCTCATAAATTCAAAATATGTGTTTTAAAAGATATGATATAAAATTTAAGTGACGCCTTGATGTGACTTTAAAAGGTTTGTTTTTTAAAATCCAATTTAAATTATTTTTGACTTGGTTAAAATATTTTTTTTACATCTACACAATACTTTTAATTTTCCAATTCACTGTTAAATATATCACTTTCATCGAATCTATACTATGCATTGAAATGTATTTATTTCAATAAATTGATTTATCTTTTGTGTCACGCTATTCAAAATTGTGAGTAAGATTTATGTAAATGGTTTCTTTGCGTCATTGTGTCCAAACTACATGAAATGTATGAAAAAGGATAGTTTGACGCAAAGAAACCATTTACATAAATCTTACTCACAATTTTGAATAGCGTGACACAAAAGATAAATCAATTTATTGAAATAAATACATTTCAAATCATAGTATAGATTCAATGAAAGTGATATATTTAACAGTGAATTGGAAAATTAAAAGTATTGTGTAGATGTAAAAAAAATATTTTAACCAACTCAAAAATAATTTAAATTGAATTTTAAAAAACAAACCTTTTAAAGTCACATCAAGGCGTCACTTAAATTTTATATCATATCTTTTAAAACACATATTTTGAATTTATGAGAGATGTAAATGATAAAGCAACAGCGAATAAAATTTTATGCAGCTTTTCATGTTGAACATAACTTTTGCACATGCGATTATAAATAAAACAAAAATAAAATGGTGAAATAAATACAAATATATTTTTTAAGAAATAGCATAACGTCACTCAAAATTTGATATCAGTATTTTTAAGTTCCATATTTAAAATTCTTAGAGCATAAGATAAAGTGCTGCGTCAGAAACTTTTAACCCGTCAAGGGTTTTTGCATTGATATCATTACTTTTTTGAGGTTAGTGATAAAATGATTAAAAAAAAGATACTTATGGAATTTAATGCAGATTTAATTTTTATTATTTTATTACAATTTTCCTTATAGCAGTTTGTATATAAAAACAACTGGGTAAGTATAATCGCAGATCGCACAGAGGGTTTCATTTGATACTCCTTTAAAAACACTTTATCCTTAAATTAATAAATCCAAAATGTTAATTTATAATTATTAACTCCTTACATAGATGGTGCACCAATAGTTCCAATTTTCATGGGGCAGGGAACGCACTCTTTTAAACAAACCACCTTCCTATTGAAGTCATCAAAAACCAAGTTGAATAAGCAAGAGCCCGTTGTGTTGTTTGACAAACAGCAGTCTCATGTCCCCTCCTTCCCCCCTTTTTCAAAATTTTTCAGACCAGTACCTAAGAATGGAACCGAAATAATTTTTTCTCTTCAGAAATTACGATAAAAAAATAGTATGCAGTACTCATAAATTTACTTTAATGCTATATAGGGTGATTATTAAGTTAATTATAACGTTTGGAATCTGTTGCATTGATGTCCGAAAGGTAGTTTCTGAGTTATGGAAGCTGGACCCATAAGGCGCCATAGTGGGGCGAAGCCCGCTAGTGTCTATCATAATTATATCTGCCATGTAGACTAATTGCGATATTTAATCAAAATAGCCCCCTCACTCCTCATCCCCGGAAATATAACAAATACAAAATGTGTCTTTATAAACCTATCGTCAAATAGGTTTTTATTTCTTTTTCCCTAAAAAAAACATGATTTTTATATCCGTAACGTAAATAGCGGACGAAGCCCGCTAGTTCCTATCATAATATATATTTTTAATAATTTTATATAGTCTATAATAAAAATCAGACTTAAAATAGTCTAGTTCCATGAGTACTTGTAGTGTCAGTTACATGCTACGATTTTTGGATACCAGTATTTTAGAACGGGAAAATGTGACTTATTTTATCGGGGATATCTCATTAATTGAATAAGGTGAAGCAAACTTTTTGAAAAAAAGGTGGCCAACAAGCATGGCAGTTATCAGCTATGTGACTTTGTGCTAAAGTCCATTAATTTGATCTGCTTTAAAAAGATTACGGAAGATTGAATTATAGTAGAACCTGGATTAACCGAGCTTCGATTAATCGAGGTTTCTGTTAACCGAGCCGATAACAAAGTCTGATTTTTTTTTCCCTTTTGAATGAGCCTTAAAAATAACCACACTCTTTAGCTCACTGTCCGTGCTATACAGCCCTTCTGCCCCCAAAAGTCCTCAACTCCAAAGAAACATTGGACCCTGAGAAGTCAATAGCGAACAATGCTTTGTTTCCAGTGGCTGTGTGAACTTTCGTAAATTTTTCAATTTGCATTTTAAAATTTACTACTGGTAGTTGATTTTCTTTTTAAATTTGTTAAGCTGTGAAACAGAACTTTACATATATTTACTTTTATTATTTAAAAAACGTTCTATATATTTTTTTAAAAGAGATGTTAAATTCGCAAGCACGGCGAGTTTTTACACACAGTTTCTATTAACCGAGATTTCCGATTCAGATTTACTAACAGTCCCAATTAGCTCGGATAATCGAGGCTGCTCTGTATAATTAAAAAATCAATGGCGATCTTACTGTAAACGGGTTTCCCTTTTACTGAGGGATTTCAAAACCGAATCAGCTGATGTTAGTTGCTGTTTCCCTGCTTGATTAAATAAGATTAGTTAAACATTTGAAAATTACCAAATATAAAAGGAACTAAGTCAACAGAGTCTTTGCTTTATGGTATTTTTTAACAACGCTATAAGAAAATGATTTTAAATAAGAGATTTTAAATGTAACGTTTTAAATCTGACATAATTTTCACCAAACTTTCCTTTCTCTTTGTAACATTCAACTGAAAATATTTTTATTATTAGAAAGATAATATTATTATTTGCGCTACCTTAAAATTAGCAACTATAGTTAAAAATATCATCTCGAAATTTGAAATAAATCTCTCATATAAATATATTTTTTAATTTACACTGTTTTGCAATATGTTTTGCAGTGTGTTTTGTAAACTGTTTTAGCCACTTTGGCCAATATGACGTAATTTCCTCCATTTACGACTTTTAACACATATCAATGAATTTATTATTTAAAAATTTTCTTTTTCTTTTAATATTCACGTGTAAATATAATTTTTATGACGTAATTTTCAATGTTTTCCTTCTTTTAATGCGTAATCATTTAATTCTAATTTGAAAATAATTGATTATTTTATAATTTTCTTTCATTTTAAGTAAGCATGTGTAAAAACAATTTTTATGACGTAATGTTTAATATTTTCCTGCTTTTAATATGTTATCATTTAATTCTAATTTAAAAGGATTTTTTTCTGTTTATAATAGTCGCGTGTGAATAAATTTTTAATTTAAAGGATATATTATTCTTTGCGCTGTTTTAACATTTGGCAACAATTTAAAATAACCTTTTCTAAAATATGTAAAAAATATCTCTGGAAATTCTGAAAATTTTAATTTAAAATTGAAATAAACCGTCAAAAAATTAGGCAAGTTAAAAATAATAAATGCACTCTGCAAACTTCGAGTTTCTATTGAATGATTAAATTGAATGAAAATGATTAAATTCCCATGTATATATATTTTTTTCCTATGAGACTTTTTTAATGAGACAATTTTATCCAGATTTAACATTAAATATCTCTTAAAATAATTCTTCGGTTTAAAAACTGTCTACTTCAACGTTTTTATCAAACATTTCTCTATAATACTACGCAATTGCGTCAAAAGATGGCGACACCAGAATTCTGATATGCTTATTATGTAAACTGTAAATATTGCAAAGTTAAATAAAAAGAATTGTCTCGGGGTTATCAAACTTCATTGATATTTATAAATAAAACATTTCAACTAAATTATTTATTATAAAAGAATTATTACATCACAATAGCTTTTATGCAAGGAAAATAATAATTATAATAATAATAATATTATGGATGTCAGTGATTATATATTGATTGACCGTCATAATAATAAAAAATGATATTATAAAAAGAAGAGCTGAAATGAATTATTTTTTTACGTTTCTGATCGTGTGATTTATATTCAAATAATTATTATTAATGTTTATTTTTTGTAAAGTGATTGAAATTAAATATATTTATAAAATTTATGGTAATATTTTTATTGTTGAAAAATTGCCAAGAAATAATCCTCATCAAATTGGCGTCATTATAATTGTAATTTTATTTAACTTAATAGCAATTAAAAAAATTACAAAGGAACTGAGAATAATGGTCAACTAACAGACTTTAAAAGAAAAAAAAAACATTCACATGTGAAAACACGTACCAGGGAGTATCGAACTGCCTATCTTAAGGTCAGTAAACGATGGCCCTTAGCCACTCAGCCAGTGGGAAGACAAAATTTTTTTCCCCAAAAGTGGTTAAAAAGAAAGCATGTGTATGAATACAGTGTCATGCATTTTCGGTGAAATTTCCATAGAATGGCGAAGAGATATAGTCCGATTTTTCATGCGCATTATAAAACGAACAAGAGTCTTGCTGGAAACAAGTAAATTGTTATTTGGTTCATCTGAAACATATTTATTTGATTTTTAAAAAATCGCCCGTGTCATTTTCGAGAGAAAAAAAAAATCGAATTATTTAACGAATGAGAGTTTTCCCAGAAAAAAAAAAAAGTGTTATTCACCTCGCCTTAATCACATTTATATTATGTATCTTTTCAAAAATAATCGTTAGAACCATTTTCGAGATTTTCAAATTAGGAACTTCCTCGATATTATACCAACGTTTTCACTTTTAAAATGGCTATTTAGATCTCAAAATATACTGCACGTAGAAATGCAAAAATTTCAGTATACGATTAGACTGCAGATATAAGACTGTTCTAGAAAATTCAGAACAATAAGACATATATCTGCTGAGTTATTAAAAGGCGGCTTTTCGCGTTTTCTTTGATGTCGAGTTAGCTGTATATATGAGTTCCGCCATCTACGAATTCTATGATACGATACGATACGATTTTAACGATGCGATACGATACGATTTTAGGCTTAAGGCTGCGTCACTCGAAATACTACCGTCTTCCATGATATTTTAGTAGAATATAAATAAAATCATGTACAGGACCATTTAAAAAACTGAATAAGCTGTCTATGGATGCTTAATTTCGGACAGTATATTTTCAGTTGGTGTGGGCATTCTTTTCCTAAATTAAATTTTAGTTTAATTGTGAGGAGTGTATAAAAAATCTCTATATACAGGGCTGTGCAAAATTAGTCTTTTGCATTTCCATCTACTAGGGCTGGACGATATCAAAAATTTAATATCGCAATATATCAACGAGTTAATATCAATATCGGTGATATATCGCGATAACTACTTTAAAGTGTGAGGGAATAGAAAAATTTCTTATTTCTAAAGACAAATGGTATAGTAGGAATAATTTTATTGCAAATAATTGTAGAAAGCAAAGAATTAATGTTTTATACCTATTTGCTCACGCAATATTCTTTAAATATATATATATATATATATATATATATACATATATATATATACATATATATATATATATATATATACATATATATATATACATATATATATATATATATATATATATATATATATATATATATATATATATATATATATATATATATATATACATATATATATATATATATATATACATATATATATATATATATACATATATATATACATACATATATATATATATATATACATATATATATATATATATATATATATATATACATATATATATATATATATATATATATATACATATATATATATATATATATACATATATATATACATACATATATATATATATATATACATACATATATATATATATATATATACATACATATATATATATATATATACATACATATATATATATATATATACATACATATATATATATATATATATATATATATATATATATATATATATACATACATATATATATATATACATATATATACATACATATATATACATATATATATATATATATATATATATATATATATATATATATATATATATATGACACAAATAAATACTTTAGAAAAAGGAACCAATATTCGGTATCTTTATTTGCACTTATATCATTGATTACATAGTGATTTTCTTTAGCTTGTTCTCGATTCTTCCTGTTTTATGTATTATTTATGAATAACTTTTTAACTATTTAAATTTATCGCGTAAACGGAGAATATTATTTAAAAAAAACTTTACTAGATAAACTAAAATGTTCTCAATTTTAGGACGTTGATGATTTTAAAATGATTAAAATAAGTGAAAAGCAAAAACTGAAACAGATTTAATGTCATAATTGCATGTACTCGTAATTAAATAGTCTTCAGTGAATGACAGATGCAGCAGAAATTTTATTTTTTAATCTTTTTCTAAGAGTATCAATTCATTCTTAATAGTTAAAATATTAAGAAAATTTCTCTGTCTTTATAACTTTCATATTTATTTATCTATGGATGAATAAAACATTAAAATTTTTAAAATATACATATTCAAATCCCATTTGGAAATAGACCTATGCTAAGTAAACTTCACTTTTTTATAAATATTTTGTAAATAACATCTAGATCCATAACAACATATTTTTCAAGAAAGAAACTAACTAAAAGGAAAAACTTACCATAAAATTTTACTTGATTACGCAAAATACTCGGTTTGATATTTAAATCTGTTTTTTATTTGGAAAGTGCCACTGAATTTAAAAGAAAAAAAAAAAAAAAAAAGAAAAAGTAATGTTGCAAATGAAAAAAAAAAAAATAGAAATAAAATAAAGTTATTGACTAACAAAAACAAATACATAAACAAAACAATCGATATTCTGCATTAGATTTCAAGAAGTTCGAAATCAGAGAGTCTTGGTTAGTTCAAAGAGATCATTGCATTTTAAATTTATGAAAATACTCATAACGTTTATTTTAAAAGATTAATAAACAAAAAAATTTAAAACATTAATAATCATATAATTATTTACAAATGAATATACATCTTATAGATACCCACGCCTTGTCCGGATGGCTTTTTAAAAAGCCGTGATGATAGAAAACTCCACCTCCCCCTTTCATTTTAGCGCGAGAACACACTATTCAAATTCTATTCTTTTAAATAGTATAAAAAGGACTCCGTGAAAGTGTCATCAAGTTTGCGATGCTTACGTGCAGAGAAAAAAACTATTGAGTTGCAAGCAAACAAAAAAAGAAAAAGAATGAAAATCAAAATCTTCTTTTCCTTACTGTTAAAAAAAAAAAATAATAATAATCAATAAATCCATATCTCCTATGTAAATTGACTGATTTCTTTCAAATTTTCAGCTAGTTGAAATAATAGTAAATTAGGCTGTGTAACAAATTTTTATTAAAATTTAATTATTTATTAGAAAGTTACAACGCCTTCCGAAATTTCGAATGAAAAGCAGGAAAGCACCTGCGGTTTATTTTCGTTTATTCATCTCGCTCCGAGAAATCGGAAGTCATATGTTTACACAATCAGATCATTATGTTTTGCAAAGCAGAAAGAAACCATGGATAGAGCTTTTATTTGTTTATTTTTTCTTTGTAACTCAAATATCTACTTTAGTTTTATTATTTTTAAGTACTATCTTTTCTCAGTATTGTAAATGTGTTTCTGATGTAAATAATTTGCGGGGAAAGAGAGTGTTCAATGTGGATAGATTTTTTTTTCTTACGTTAAAAAAATTCGCTATTAAAACATCTGCTTTAATATTATGTTTTTTTAGTATTGAAAACGCGTTCTTGACGTAAATCACACACTGTATTTTGGGAGAGGAGGTGGGGAGGGGGGCGGCGGTAGATATATATATATATTTTTTTAAATTAAAATGAACGAAATTCGGAATCGCCAAGATCCAGTGGTGCTGGATTTCGAATATTGTACTGTATATTTATGTATAAAAGTTCAAGTACAGGATTTTTCAGATTATTTGTGCGTCTGTGCCGCCCATAGAACATGGTATATCAATTTTAGTGATCTTGATCTGATCACTTAAGCAATTATAAGCACATAAACACATAAAATTTTTAATGTAAATTAAAATGAAAGGAAAATTTGGTTAAAGAAAATCAAAACTTTTAAACAATGAAAAAAGAAAATAGATTTTTAAATTATTACTCTGTAGTTTTTTAAGCAAAAATAAAACTTCAAAATTTCTATTAAAAATGTATTATATAGCTATTATTTTTACCAAAAAAGAGAGAGAGAGAAAAAAAAAGTAAAGTAAGGGAAGCTATCAATTCGACGTATACTGGAAAAAATTTCAAACCCGACCCAGTCTTCAAATTAGATTCTTGCATCATCTCAGGTTACCCGATTTTACCCGAACCCGACCCGACACGCGGTTCGTGTTGACCAACCATTTTAAAAGAAAGTCATGAATATATTTTATGAAAAAAAACTATATATTTGAACATTAATGGTATATGTATTCAATTTTGTACTAAAAAGATAAATTTGATATTACAGAATAATTCTTTTTTATATTGTATTAAAATATGAATTTATTATCTTCCACTTCGAGTTTGTGATGAAGTGTGCTGGGTGTCGGTCGGGTTGACTTTAAGCAGAGTTTTCGGGTTTGGCTCTGGTAAGACGCGACCCGTGCCGCACTACATCCCGAGTGGGCAGAAAAAAAAGGCCGACCCAGCCTGCATGTCCAGAGCAAAAAGCAAACACGGCTTCAGTCTAATGACATGAAATTAATCCAAGCGTTCCAGCCCGGTTTGCAGACATCCAGTATAATGGCGTTTAATAATATTACATTTTACAGACTTTAAAAATAAGGCCCGGATGTAGTAATATTTTTTATTTTTATTGTTCTTTTTTATCTTTTTGCTCATTTATGTCATTTTTTAAAACAGGATTTTTTTTCTGTCTTATTTAAAATGAGATAAGTTATATAATTAAAAAAAATCAGAAATATATTTTCATTGAAAAAATTAAAACTGGAATTCGTTTAACTAATTTCCACGCCCGTGTGAATATTATCAATAAAATCAATCAGTAAAGTAAATCATATAAATAAAGTAAATCAGTAAAATAAAGTAAATCAATTCTTACCTTGAATTTAGTCCATCATATTGTAGAGGATGAATTATATCTAAGATGGCTCCATAAATTAGAAGTAGCTTTTGCAGATACCGGTCGAACGCATATACTGCATACTGCAATTTTTTCATTTATTACTTCACCATTTTCATTACCTGGGCATCCAAAATATTGCCACACGTTACTCTTAGCCTCTTTTTTTGAAATCACTTGATTATAATTCGGGCAATTTACCCAACACCGTACGTTCATCTTACTATAAAATATAAAATCACTACCGATAACTCGCTCGAGACGAGCATTGAATGAAGCCTATAGACAAACAATTATTGACTCAACAATGAACAGATGTTCTAGCTCATGTCATTGGCCAGGACGTACCAAAGACTTGATATGTTCTGATATGTCTAGACCAATAGTAGCAGCGAAATTAAATCAACGACGATTAAAACATTATTCAGTAACGAACGGGCATATGCATGTTGATATATTAGAATATGAATTATGCTGGGTCTGGGATATCAACGAAAGACAGATTATCACGGGAGGGGAGTTTAGATTAAAGCGGGGCTGCGAATAAATACATCTATCGGATGAGAGAAAGAATTGAAGAAGTCATTGGCCAGGACGTATCAAAGACTTGATATGTTCTAATATGTCTAAACCAATAGTAGCAGCGAAATTAAAACAACGACGATTAAACCATTATATGTATGTTGATATATTAGAATATGAATTAGTCTGGGTCTGGGATATCAGCGAAAGACCGGGGGGGAATTTAGAATAAAGCGGGGCTGCGAATAAATGCATCTATCGGATGAGAGAAAGGATTGAAGAAGTTATTGGTTACGCAATATTCGGCGCTTTTTCTTCTTATGGTTCGAAGTCATGGTGGGGGAAAAATGTTATTGTGATATATAAGTAGAGCCAGAGATTAGATATCGCTATTGGGATATATCGTTAGAGTCAGAGCTTACATATTGTTATTGCGATAGTTAAAAAATATCAATATTTGACCAATATATTGATAATTAATCCAGCCCTACCATCTACTGGTGGAAATTGCTGAAGATTAATTTTCAATTGGGCTATCTATTTTATAATGAAGCTAAATTTTAGCACATTATGTAGTAGTGTATATGCAGTTCTATAGGTCATATACAGGGATCCATAAAAGAATTTGTGTACCTTTCTGGTTATAGACAGTAATTCTGAAATTCGGTTTCACCTTTTTAATCAGTGAAGATCCGTTGCACTATTCTGGAAGTGTTAGAAAATATTTCATAGTCTATGCTTGACGCATGATTTTTCTTTCTTGTTTAATAATATGTTGTATACTATGTATAAAAAAAAATTAATAAATTCAAAATAACTAAAATACTTGAAATTTTGTATAAACTATTCTTAATAATTTTCAAACAATAGTTTCTTTCAAATGTTAAAATAAGTATAAATGTAAAAGAAGTTTTTTAAATAACACTCCTTTATTAGCATTTTATGTTTATCTAAAAGATCACGTCTAATTTCGTGGCTGCAATTCATGTTGCTATAAAAAAAAATCATTACGATGTTAATTTGGTGTAAGGCCCTGATTATTGAAATTTGACTGCTTCGATTTACACTTGGTAGAAAGAACAAACAAGTGAATTTATTTTTTAAATGATAATTCTTACTCTAATGATAACTGGAGGAAAAAAGGCATTGTTTAAACAATCCATTCAGGATTTCTAAAATGTTTTCTCCATGTGTAATTTCTGTTCTAAAAGTTTTGAAATATGGTGTTGTCATTGGAAACACACCTGTGTACATAATTTATTCTAACATATAGAGAAGTGAGTGAAAAATCGACTACAAAATTCCATCTTTACACACAAGAACCAAGTTCAAAAATAAAGTGCAATAAAATTTTAATAGACACTGGAGTTTCTCTACTTTACTAAATTAATCCACTTCCCTTATTTAAAAAAAGATAATGTATGAGTTAGGCTTGCTTTATCTTTTAATCTAATTTATGTGTCATCATATATTACAAATATTACATATATACAAAATCATATATTTTATATGCTGCTGTTACGAGTAAAATGTATTGCAAAAAACATTTCCAACTTAAAGTTCAATATGATTTAGACTATATCTATAAAAGGTATTTTATTATCATATGCTACAGTCGTAATTTTTTATTTTATTTGCTACTAACAATTGTAAACCTGTTCTTCGTGCAGAGAAAATGAAAAAAAAAAAAACTCTGAACATAAAAAGACGTAACACTTCCACCAATGAATATGACATACATGAAAGTATATCGGTGATTTCATCCATAAAAAGGAAACATATTACAATGATTGTTTGAAAAAGATTCTTCAAAGATAAATTGTTTTAATTTTCATGGATTAAGCAGTTAAACTACTTAAGAGGCTAAATGGCAAAAATTTGCCGTTGAAACTGGGTCATTTTTAAAAGAAAAAGGTTAAGGCTGTGAAAAAATGAGTCATTTTCCTTTATGTCTCGGAATTCTTATTATAATGTGAAGCTTAAAAGAATTTTTTTTTTTTTTTTTTTTTTTTTTTTTTAACCACTCTCTTTAAGTTGTGGCAAAATTATTTTGCTACATTTTATAAAAATCTAAAGCTATGTTGTCACGCTATGAATGCACCATTTTTTTTTTGTAATTGCGATTGGCCGTTTCCACGTGGTTTGCCCTCATGTAATTAACGTAATTTTAACCATTTTTAGTAATTTATCTTTAATCTTTAATTATTTCAGCATTCCCATTGTTCAGCATTTGCGATTCCCATTAAGTTGGTATATCACTTTTGTTCCTACGGCAATTCGTTCATATTTTCATCTCCCATCGCTACAATCGTAAGTATTTATTTATTTCAAGTTTTATATCTGCCATTTTCGGCAGTTTGCCATGTTGAAACGACTGGAGGGAAATGGTTATTCTTCGATCAGTTGCCGTTCGGAGCGAGTTCAGATTGCGTTCGTTATTGCTCTTTTTGGCATGCATCGCGCGCTCGCTTTTTCTGTTATGCAGGCGTGGCTAGTCTGCTCTGTGCATTCTGATTGGTTGGATCGCTGGTTGATTCGCCAAACAGCGCGTGTTGCTTTTCTTGGGATTTTTTTTTTTTTTTTTTGGAGCAGAATAGTCAGTCTTGTGAGAAACCTTTCACCTAGTAGGTGACTCTTTCGTTAGTGCAGTTTCGCCCTGACACGGGAGATGCCAGCCATGGCTCTCGCCGGTGTCGCGTCCAGCAAAGTTCTCTTCTTATCAAAATATATATATATATATGAGTCGTTACCAGCATGCCCAAAAGTTCACGAAAGTTATGAAGTTATTTAATAAAAGTTCATTTGTTTTGACGTCAAAAACCGAGTCTTCATTCTGTGTCAAGAACATGCCTGCTCTCCATGCATCCTTGTTTGGGTCCATCACCATAGTTCCATGAGTAATTATAATGTTCCCTGCTCATCTGGTAAGCCCACACCAGTTTTTACATTCTCTATCTTTTTATATCACAAGAAAAATATGTCAGTTGTTACGACCAGCGAGTTGTTTTTCCCTGGGATGTCACCACGTGTCTTGATTAGGGCTAAGGCCAGACACGCTGCAACTTCAACCACTATACACAGTAAATAATATTAAATAGATCACAGAACCTAAAATAATGTATATACTTTCGTGACGTATGGTGCCGTAGTACCAGTCGCACGTCGTACTTCTGCAAAAAAAAAAAAAAAAAAAGAGAGTCACATAAAGTAACTGAATTTATGCTCTCAGGACTTTTATTTCAAGGAACCTTGTGTTTTAAAGAAAAACTGTTATTACCAAAGTGCATCATGTATTTACATAGTACAGTTTCACCACAGCGATCGTTGAGATCGTATTACGCCATACGAATTTTTTTTTTCAGATATAATTGATGTAACATTTTCAGTAAACAATCTCAATTGAAATATTTTTTTTTGTTATAATAAAATAGTCAATTTACAATTTTGATAATAGTTATCATTGTTTTTAAGGTGCTTTTACTTAAAATGTTTTTTATTTTATTTATTTATTTATTTATTTATTTTGTAACTATTTTGTATTGAAATTAATATTAATGCTAGCACTCAATTACTGACTAAAATCAATAGTGAAGGCAAGTTTTTTTTTTTCTTTGAAAGTACAGGAAACAGGTATTAATCTGATCAGTTTAGTGTGTGTATTTTATATTTTCTCATAGATATATGCATGTTTTCCTGCAAATCATTTTCACAGGTATAAAGCATTTTTAAGTCATGGTGCAGGAGTAGTTGAAAATTATTTTGTCATAGTGTAGGATTATTCATTGTTTTCAATTCTCCAGGTTTGAACTATTTTGAAAATTTTCAATAGTTTAACTCAATAAGAGTATACAAAGTTTTTTTTTTTTTTTTTTTTTTTTTTTTTTTTTTTTTTTCATGCCAGTATGAATAAAAGTGCTCATTTTTTTATATAAAGGTGATTAAATATTACAATTCAAGGTTAATCTATGCAATTAAATATTTTTCAGAGCTCATTTATGTTCTATGTCCATGAACAATTTGTTTTAATTTTTGGTAAATCAGTTATAATATAGTAATAAATATAAGTTTTCTTTTCTTCTTTTTCATCTGATTGCTCCCTGGCCAGGAGGAATTAGGTGAAAAAGGTTTTACATCCATTATTGGTTTACCGGGGCCAAGAAATGGTTGTTAGTTGGTTAATTCACTTAAACTGTCATTTCATGCTTTTGCTTATATTTTTAACATTATCAATGTGTTTTCTGTTTTAAATATCAGTCATTTATGGCAAGTTTTAACAATCTGAAATTTTGATTTTAAATTTCATAGTTTATTAAACTCTCAATCACATTTTCTTTTTGTTAAAGCCTTGCTATTTTAATTCTTTTTTTTTAATACTACAATTTCAATTTTACACTTATATTTAAGCTCATCATCTTTTTTTCATTTTTTTTTAAACATTTGCTGTCCATTACTTTGCAGACAGGTTACTACATTATACATTTTTACAATTGGCGGGCAAAATTTGACATGTTTGCATGTATAAGTTTAGTTTTCTGTGACAATACTTATATATATATTTTTTTATTATTTTATTAAACGTTTTTACACAATGTTGGTCACTACAATGTTTTATCACACTTAAAGTAGTTGCATTTCATGGCAAAGTGAAGTCTGTTGTAAGAAGAGATCTTGAGGCAAAATTTTTCTTTTTATTAAAATAAGTTTTTTTTTAATATGCACTTAAATAAATGGTTCTTTTAAATAAGGGATAATGGTCAATCGTATACATAACTTTTTTTTCTTTTCTTTTCTTTGTCAAGATAATATATCTAGTGTGCCACATGTGTTCAGAAAAGAAAATATTTACAGTTTTTAGGTAATTCTTAGGTTTTTGCACAGTAGCCTAAGAGTAAGTGTATCTAAAATTAATAGTCTAGTGTGCAATACATATTCACTTCATTAAGTATACAATTTAAGTTTCTAAAACATTTTCAAATAACATTTTCAATTTGTGTGATGTGATACTTTCTATAGTATTGTAGCAGGTTGCCTTTTCAGTTTTTGTTTTGAAATTTTAAGACATTCTCTAATGTTTTTTCTAAAATCCTGTTTAGACTTTTTTTTTTTTTTTTTTTTTTTTCAACATCATATTTTTAAGTGATTACACAGCCTGTTTTTAAAAATTTTATGGTGTTCATTTTCAATTTACACACAATTATGCAGCATTTATAGTTCATATTCATTTTCTCTTTACACTTTGTTTACACTTTCAATTTTAGAATTTTATTGATGTCTTTTCCATTCACATTAACATCCATTATTGTTTAGTTTATGTGTTTTGTATATAGGTGTACATATATCATTCTTTGTTTTTGTGACAGCCCGAGCACATTGAATGAAGCCAATCACATCCGGTGTGTTCCTTTTTTTTATTATTCACATTGACATTCAATTGTTTATTTCATGCATATTTCTGGATGGTGATTCAGCCCGGCATAGTGATAGGTTGATGAGGGACAACCTTCACATTTATGCCCTTTTTTTCTCATTACCATTCATTGTTCTTTGTATTTATTTGTGTGTTTATTTCATGTATATTCCATGAATGGCAATCCATGCACTGTGATGGGTTGATGAGGGAGCAGCCCTCACATTGTGCGCTTCTGTTGCCATTCAACACTTTTATGTGCTCAGTTAGCGTTTTTTTTTTTTTTTCCCCTCATATACACATTTAAATTTTCAATAGTTTCACACTTCTTTTTTTTTTTTTTTTTTTTTTTTTTTGGTACTTTCATGGTAATTTTAAAATTTTTTCACTTACCTATTTCCTTTATTCCATCCCAGTTTGGGGTGTTGCAGCATTAATTTTTGTTTTCGAAAACTTGTGTTTTGGGAGATCCTCTTGTCGGATAGCAGATGACTGTTATTTTTGTTGCATTCATATACAATGGGTTCTATAATTCATGTACAATAAAATCTCAATTATCCGAAGTAATTGGGACCGACCCTCTTTCGGATAATTGAGAATGCTTCAATTTTAAGTTTAAGGAGAGAGATATGCAATATTTCTTATTATGGTAACAAGTGCTTAACAAAAATAAAGCAATATCTAAATAGAAACAAGAATAAATTACCTGAATTTTAATTTTGAAATTAAATAGTACCTTTTACATATATTACAAGGGTTTGAAAACATGTTTTGTTTGTTGCAGTTTCGATTGCCTTTGCTTTGAAGCTCTACCACTGAGTTTTTTAATATTATTAGTTCACCAGTATCACAATTTTCCTGCTGCTTCTGCTATGCCAAACCTTTTCTAAAGCTTTAAAAATGGATTTCGGTTAAAAGAGTTTCGGATAAAAGAGGTTCTACTGTTTTTACCTTTTGAAGGTTTTCATTTTTTTTTTCTTTCACAGAAAGGATCAGTTCTATCAATACATACATTATTGTCAGGATTGGGGGGAACTCTTGATGGGGTGTGTTGTAGTGTACGAATTGGTTAGGATAATTTACATTTCTTTACATTAGGATAATTACGATTTCTTTTTCATGTGTGTTGCTGCCTATTTTGTATTGTTTAAATGTCTTATTCAAGTGTTCACAGTATCATCTTAGTTTTTTTTAGGCTGTGTCTAATCATTTTTTTTTTTTTTTTTTTTTTTTTTTTTTTTGAAAATCTGTGCACACAATTCCACATTTTAGTTATACAATTTTTAAATTAAAAATGCATTATTCAAGCCACTCAATGGAATTCTAAAAACGCCTTCTTAAAATTCTATAGTTCTTGTGTGTTATATCTAAGTTTGGCAATTTTGTTTTCTCTTGTTCTTCACAATAAATGGTTATGGTAGCTCTCTGCCACCTTGACAGATCTTTAATTTTTTTTTTTTTTTACCATTTTAAACTCTTATATATATATATATATATATATACATATATATGTAATAGTTTAAAAATAAAATCTTTTCTTGTGACTAAATAATTTTTTTTTCAGTTATTATTGGTAAATTATCTTCATGATAATTAGTGCTATATTTATGTTTACAAGAATCCAAATGCTTTTTTGCCATAAGTTAATGACCAGGCACTTGAATTCATAGTGCATTATTTAATGGAATGTTTAAGGTTTTAATTCCTGGTTGTTGGACATAATGTTCCACATGTATGGTCACAAATTTCGCCATGAAATATTTTAACTGTTTTATTAGTATCTGTAATGATTTCTAAGTTTCATAATAGCAAATTTTTTATATATGTGTGCTTATAGATGTAAAGTTGTGACCAAAGGTCTGTGTTTCTAACACAACATAGTGTAAATTAGTATTTAGTAATCATATTTTAACATGTATACTGGAATTGATTTGATACGACTTATTGTCAAGTCGTCCTCTGAACCCCGTGTAACTCCTGGTAACGACTTGCACATTCAAAATTTTAATAGCTATTTCGTCTTAGTTCTGCTCGTTTTTTAATTTGGATCTTGCTTGCTCTAAATTTTTTTTGTTACTTATAGTTTTGCGTTTATTATTATTATTATTGGGGGTTTTCCTTGTCAAAATTTCGCAGTGTTCAAATTTTTTTTTTCTTTCCAAGTCAAAATTTTTTTCATATCCTGTTTCGGGGGAGTACGTTATGAACATGCCATTTTTATTCGTAATTGCAATCAGCCGTTTGCACGTGGTTTACCCCCCATGTAATTAACGTAATTTTAACCATTTTTAGTAATTTATCTTTAATATTTAATTATTTCAGTATTCCCATTGTACATCATTCACTATTTATTTATTTCCAGTTTTATATCTGTCATTTTCGGCAGTTTGCCATGTTGAATCGACGTGAGGGGAAATGGTTATTCTTCGATCAGTTGCCGTTCGGAGCGTGTTCTGATTGCATTCATTATCGCTCTTTTTGGCGTGCATCGCTCGCTCGCTTTTTCCGTTATGCAGGCGTGGCTAGTGCGTTCTGATTGGTTGGATCGCCGGTCGATTCACCAAACAGCGTGCATTGCTTTTGTTGGGATTTTTTTTGGAGCAGAATAGTCAGTCTTGTGAGAGACCGTTCACTTAGTAGGTGACTCTTTCGTTAGTGCAGTTTCGCCCTGACATGGGAGATGCCAGCCATGGCTCTCGCCGGTGTCACGTCCGTCAAAGTTATCTTCTTATCGAATATATATATATAGTAGATGAGCCGTTACCGGCTTGCCCAAAAGTTCACGAAAGTTATGAAGTTATTTAATAAAAGTTAATTTGTTTTGACATCAAAAACCGAGTCTTCATTCCGTGTCAAGAACATGCCTGCTCTCCACGCATCCTTGTTTGGGTCCATCACCGTAGTTCCACGAGTAATTATAATGTTCCCTGCTCATCTGTTAACTCCTCTCCGGTTTTTACATTCTCTATCTTTTTATATCACAAGAAAAAGATGTCAGTTGTTACGACCAGCGAGTTGTTTTTCCCTGGGATGTCACCACGTGTCTCGATTAGGGCTTAGGCCAGACACGCTGCAACTTCAACCGCTATACACAGTAAATAATATTAAATAGATCACGAACTCTAAAAATAATAGTAATAATAAATATACTTTCGCGACATATGTAATAAAAATTAAATTTTTTTAACATCACATGATTCAACTGTTTCATCGAGGCTAAAATCGGTAGCAAAATGTTATGCTGCCTTCCAGGCTATAAGTAATACCATTTAATTATAATTGGAGATATGTTGATAGTTTTGTACTGCCTATGAACTTGCATGCAAAGTTCGTATTGTTATCTGAAACATTGTCTCTTTCTCAACTATTGTAATCAAGGTTTGTTTATAAATATTTACTCCTAAATGGCATTACATATGCTGCTTTTGTTGAAACACCTCGTATCGGGAATGATGAAGTACATCTTTGTTTTTTTTTCTTAGAGTCACAAAGCAAAAACAGTCACAAAACGGTATTTAGGCTTAATTTTGATTGTTTTTTAAATCAAGTAATTTTTAATAATCAGTTAAATTTATCCTTAAATGATTTTTTAAGTAACCAAAATGCATCATGTCATTTGGCAATTTTTATTTTCCTAAAATTTAGGGGGAAAAGTTTTATCATTAACATCTTAGCATTATACAAAGAAACAAAATGAAGAGACAAAATAATCGGTTTCAGTTTAAAATTTATTAAAATTTAAAGCAAAAAATTACATGTTTAAAATTAATTTTTTTTTTTTCAAGTTAATCATTAAAAATTTGCAAATTATGTTATAGTTTTGAGATAAACTTTATCTGGAAGTGCTTTTTTTGCTCTATTCTGTGCTGTAACGACTGAAATTATCTGATAATTAGAAACAAAAATGTGAATAGTGAAAGAAAATACCTCTTGCAAAAATCCAGTAAAAAAATCTCCTTAATATTTAATTTTTAAAAAAATGTAAATCGAATTTTGAAAAAATATCTCTTTTTTGGTGAGATTTTCGGTAAGATGTTCTCAGATACACTCTGGAGTATCTTTGTGCCCAATGTTGTAGCACTGGCCTTATTAATCACACCATGAGTCTATGAATTTTTGTAGATCCCACAAACTCTGTTTTATGAATATAAATTGATATGTTGTTAGATCTTCAAAAATGCTGCAATACATGCAATTGAGTGCTGAAAAAATAGTAATATAATGTTTAAGTTAAAAATATTGCATTATGCATGTTAATTTCTAGCTTTATTTATTTATTTATTTATTTATTTTCAAATAAGTTTTTTACAAGTATATGTTTGTTTAATTGTAGGCCCAGTGATTTAAAAGAAGATACCAATAGCTGGATTTTCCCAAATCTTTTGAAATGCTATCGTCAGATGTTTATGGGGATTATGAGATTGATTTTATCTATTGCAATGACTCTTGGATCTAAGCACAGAGAAGCAACATTGCAGGTTTTTGTGCTTTTTTTCCCCCCATGATTCATCTATTTCTATTGTCTGCATTGTTCTCTTGCAGTTGGTAATAGTGTGGTTTTATAAATAAATAAGTAAAAATGTTTTATTTTATTTTATTTTACTAGGGGGCTCGGCCCCCTACGAGCTACGCTCGCCAACCCCCGTCCAGACACCGCAGACTCTAAATGCACGCTAATTTGATCGGCTTTAAAAAGATTTCGAAAGATTGAATTATAATTGAAAAAACAGTGGCGATCTCCCTATAAACGAATTTCTATTCATTTCTCTTTGATTGGGGAATTTTAACGCAAAATCCGTTGCATTACTACTTGATTATCCCGTCGACCAATTTCGCCAAATTATATAAATCGCCAAACCACTCGCCAAATTATACAAATTGACATAATTTTTATTTTAAATAACGAAAGAACAAATAAATTAATACATCATTAATAAAAATACAAATAAAACGTCGAAATAAAAATAACTTGATGACGTAGACACATGTAACAACATTTCAAAATAAGCTAATATAAAAGGAATTAAGTAAACAGTCTTTGTATCCTGGTATTTTTTAACAAAGCGAAAAGAAAGTTCTTTTAAATGAGACATTTTAAATTAATCGTTTTTAATCTGACGTAATTTTTACCAAGCTATTCTTTCTCTGTTAAATATTCATGTGAAAATACCAGTTGAAAAGTATCCTCTCAAAATATCAAATAAATGTCTAGCGCAATTTTTAAATTTAAACCGTTTTGCAATATTATTTTGTGTTCATTTTATGTAATAACTGTAATGTGACATAAATATGACGTAATTTCTCCTATTTAAGACTTCTAACGCATGATAATAAATTTATTATTTTACAAATTCCTTTCTCTCTTAAAATTCACGTGTAATTATAGTTTTTATGACGTAATTTTTAATAAGTTCCTGCTTTTTGCACATAATTATTTAATTCTAATTCCAAATGTTTTTTTTTTTTTCTGTTTATAATAGTCACGTGTAAATAAATTTTTAATTTATTTACACGTATAAATTTTTTTTTGAAGCAAACATTATTGCTTCCTCTGTTTATACAGTTGGCAACAGTTTAAATTAATATCACTTTCTAAAATCTGTAAAAAATATCTCTAGAAATGCTGAAAATTTGAATTTAAATAAGAAATAAAACCTCAAAAAATGAGTCAAAATAAAAAAATTAATGCAATCTGCACTCCGGCAAATTCTAACGCATAAAATGATCTAAAAATGATTACACTGCCATGTATAGTTTTTGCTGCTATAAAACTTTTTTAGTGGAACGATTTTGTCCAACTTTAGCATTAAATATCTCTTAAAATAATTCTTCGATTTGAAAACTGTCTGCTTCAGCGTATTTATCAAACATTTCTGTATAAAACCACCGATTTTCATATTTTTGTATACATTATTTTTCTTAATATTAACGAAGAAAGACCTCCAGTCACAAAAAATTCAAAACCGGCGGCGGTGACAGCGGTAGTTACTTTTTTTTAGAATAGAGAGATTTTATTTTATTTTTATTTATTTATTTTTTAAGCAAGTTTAAAAAAATTGAATGTCATTTTAATGGAAGTCTAGAGGTAGAAGGGATTGGGGGATCTGGTGGATTTTGTTCTTTTCAGTGAAATTGTATGGGATCTGAAATTAAATAACATTTTACTGAAACAATATCGTTTTTGCTATTAATTTTATAATTTTTTTTTTTTAAAGAAAAGGTGTTTAAAATTATGGTAATTGCTTGTATTAATTATTAAAACAGTAGGTATTTTTGATAGTAAAAGTGTAATAGAGCCCCATAGTGAATTTGTAAAAAAAAAAAAAAAAAAAAAATTAAATATTTTGTTAAAAGGGTTATTTTTATATTTGATTTTTAATTTTTAAAAATATTACAATTTTATATACAGTACAGCCTCGATTATCTGCAGAATTGGGTGGCAAGAGCACCGCAGATAACAAAAAATCGCGGATAACCCAAAAAAGGCTGAAAATGGATGCAAGTACGAAAAAAAGAAAATTCAACATTAAAACTATGTTTTAGTATACAAAAAACATAATAAAACATTTAAAATACATGCATATGCACAGTACAGCAAAAACCTTTGCTTTACGTCTAAATCACTAAAATAAAGAACAGTAAAGAAGAAACAATGCCATACAATACTGCACAAAAAGTGTCGAGTTACACCTTTTTAAAAAAATCAGTCACTTGTTTTTGCTTCTTGCTTTGGTAACACCTTTTAACATCTTTTGTTAACATCTCAAAAAGGAAGCTTTCTTGATATGCTCCCCTGGAATTTATCATAATAGTCTTATTTAATTGTTAAATACCTTAATTGCTGTATGTTTACGTTTTGTTAATAAAATCAAGAAAAGACATCAAGACTTTATATCTGATATTTTAAACATGGCAACTGAATTTAGAAATATTTTTCTATTACTTTCGAATACACGAATTTTTCTGTTTATATTTATTAGTAGGACTTATTGCATTTTCCTTGCTGTTGGCTTGAATTTAAAAAAAAAAATTTGCTTCGTGGATAAACTGCACCGCAGATAATCGGGGCGTTACTGTACTCTCATCATTTAAGATTTTATGTTTTAATCTCCATTTGTCTCACTATTATGTGTTGGTAAACAATTAAACTCAGCTGTCAGTAAATCCATAAAGATTTTGTTTGTTGTGATTAAAATTAACTAAAATTATAATTTTTTTTTTTTCTCCTGGATCAATCTAGTTTATAATAAGCTACCTTCAAATCTTCATGTAACTGCTTTTAGGATAATAAAAATGCAATGTTCTTTCTTGTTAATGATTACAGCTGTTGTAATTTGCAATATTTGCTCCCATTTCACCCTCTCAGGTATTTTACTAAGGCTAATATTGCATAAGCATCAAAATGAACACCTGTTCTTGGGAGTGCAGTGACCTTTTAGGCTGTTTTCATGGGCATTGAAAATGCCAGGCATAAAAAATGATGCAGTGCACCACTTAAACTAATGTGTTTGCCCCAAGGAGGCATTGTTTCGCAGCATGCTGGCGGCTATTTTTTATGATATACTGTTCATATGAGCAATAATTTTAATTCTTCAGTTTGAGTTTTCATGCGATTTTTATTTCACTTCCATTCATCATGTTCTTTTTCTCCAAATTAGAGCCCTGTAAAGGGTCAGATGACAGATTTTTTTCAGGTTGGTTCTGATAAATGCTTTTTTTTTTCTATTGTGGGTCATGCTCGGTTCAGATTGGCTCTTTAACCCTTTATCTACTGATGGTACTTATAAGTACCATTAAAATAACTTGTTATAAAATTCATTTAATGCATCGATTAGTTGTAATACAGTTTAGAATTAATTATAGATACATTACTTTATCTTATTCCAAAACCATTATTGGTTACACAAAGCAAAAATATTTTTAAAAGGGTGATTTCTTTTGCCGTTGCATCTTTTTAGCTTTCTTGGTGTTGGGGTTGGGAGGATTTTTCAGTTCGGAAATATTTCTATTGTAAGAACATTATATTTGTACATTTCCTAATTCTACAAAATTCTAAGAAAAATATTTAAAATAAAAGATTTGAGTATGGTTATAAATATTTTCAAATTTAATTCTTCTAAATCCTTCAAAAATTTATTAAATGATTATGTAAATCCTCTAATGTAGTTTAAACAATTCACGATAAATGCTTTAGAAGATAAAATTTTCATGAATTCGTAAAGAGTTACACTAGATTAAATTTTAACGCAATTATTCTAATTGGTAAACAAATCATATTAGATGTAAATTTCCAACTGGATGAAAAATGTCCGAACCAGGATTCAAACCGGGACCTCCTGGCTGAAGCCGCCAGTGCTCTGCTATCTGAGCTATCCCGGACGATTCTGGTCTAACTTTTTCACCCAGCTAACCTTGATGATTACAGCATCTTGTCTGAAACCTGGTTCGACTCAACAGAATAAATCTCAGGTAATTGAACTCCAGAAATCGCTGGATACGAAATTACACTAGATTAATTTTAACACAATTATTCTAATTGGTAAACAAATCATATTAGATGTAAATTTCCAACTGGGCGAAAAATGTCTGGACCAGGATTCGAACCCGCGACCTCATGCTGAAGCCACCAGTGCTCTGCCATCTGAGCTATCCTGGATGATTCTGGTCGAACTTTTTCACCCAGCTAACCTTGATGATTACAGCATCTGGTCTGAAACCTGGTTCAGCTCAACGGAATAAATCTCAGGTAATGGAACTCCAGAAATCGCTGGATACGAAATTACACTAGATTAATTTTAACACAATTATTCTAATTGGTAAACAAATCATATTAGATGTAAATTTCCAACTGGGCGAAAAATGTCCGGACCAGGATTCGAACCCAGTTTCGCCCAGTTGGAAATTTACATCTAATATGATTTGTTTACCAATTAGAATAATTGTGTTAAAATTAATCTAGTGTCATTTCTTTCGTATCCAGCGATTTCTGGAGTTCCATTTCCTGAGATTTATTCTGTTAAGCTGAACCAGGTTTCAGAGCAGATGCTGTAAATCATCAAGGTTAGCTGGGTGAAAAAGTTCGACCAGAATCGTCCGGGATAGCTCAGATGGCAGAGCACTGGCGGCTTCAGCCAGGAGGTCCCAGGTTCGAATCCTGGTCCGGACATTTTTCGCCCAGTTGGGATCAGTTTGACCCTATTTAAAAAAATAAATAAATAAATCGAAATATTTTTTATGAAAAAAAAAAAACTCTACATATGAAAAAAAAGGCAGAAATTTTCCAGCTTGGCCTAACTCATACAAAAAATGTATTGACTCGGCTTGTACAAAACTTAATTTGTCCAATCCATACAAAAACTTTTGGCCTGTCCCGATTGAATTTCTACAAAACATGCCAATGTTTATCATTGTTAAATTAAATTGCCGTTAAAAAGGATGAAGTGTGTAAAGATACTCTATCCCATAAAAACAGAAGCCAAAAATTTGTAATATTATGTATTTTTTTAACGAAACCTTTGGATAAAAGTATTCTGTTAAATTTAAATTTAATTTTGTTTAATAATAAATTACATGGACATTTTTTCATTTATTTTATCTTTGTAGGATTTGAAGATTATTATAGTTTGAAATTATCTTTTATTTACTTATTTTAAATTTTAAACTACCATTCAATTCTCAGGCAGGGGTGAGTTGGAACAAGGCCAGATAGGATCAATGACCCACCTTGGATTTTGAAATATTCTTTTTGCATGGATGAAGACATTTTTCCATATAAGACAAAATTCCATCTCAGACAAGTTTTTTTGCGCAGGTTTTACAGTATTTTAAATTTTTTGCATAGAAATATATGCTCTATGTATTATTCTTTAAATAGAATTTTTATTTTAAAATATTGGCAATTAAAAAATATCTGGATTTTTTGCAAAAATTCTTGGAACGAGCCCAGGATGAAAATTATATTTGACAGACTTGAAGCCAGTGCAAACCTCTAGCTTAAACATTAATGAGAGTATATATGCTCATTTTTTAAAATAAAAGATAAAATTGTAGATTAGTTTTCCATAATTGTATTAAAATATCGATTATGTATGAATTGTTCTTTTTTTTTTTTTCCAAACTGAACATTATATTCTTCCAGAAAGCTTTTAATTGTAGGGCAGTGTTAGTTAAGAAAAATCAACATTTTTGAAAAAAACGGGTCAGATTTAATGTCCTGCGTGTTTTGGGTTATGCCTTACCTGAACCAAAAAATTAAATTTAAAGTCAATCCAACCACAACAAAATAATAATTTCGTCCACAAGAAACTCTAACCGAACCCAGCACTTTTCAATGCGAATCAGAAATGAACAAAAAATACTTCATATTTTTATACAATTAGGGAAAATAATCTTTCTTTATACCTACTATCAATTCTATATATATGTTAAGAATAAAACACTAAGTTACTCAATGACACCATTTTTAAGGAACTCTTCGCAGTGAACTGTATATTTGTTTATTTTAAAACAATAATTGTTAAGAGTGAAACAGTCTCTCTGGCCGTTTCCAAATCAAACATTCCATTATCTCAATAACAACAACAACAAAAATTCAGTGTTTCCACTCACTAGTAACTAAATTACAATCTATCGTCAACACGCAGACGATTGGAATAATAAATAAAATTACGGCGCTGACACAGCGCCCTCGTACGGGAGATTTTAATTACGATCAGTAACATACTCCCGACCGTTGAAACCTGCAGGTTTCAAAACTACTCTAATACATAATATAAAATTACATAATACTACATATAACAATGCAAAGATACAATTAATAACAAAGGAAAAATGGCTAAATTACTTTACATTTGAATACAATAAAACATACTATAGAAATTAAACAACAAAATATATTCAAAATATACCAAATATATACATTAAAGAAATTAGTTTCCATTAATTGGAAGAGGACAAATACTTCTCACATCTCTCTTTATTATTGTACTGTTAGGCAGACGAATGTTCACTACTCGAACTTTTTTGTCCTTACCGAGAAATATCTCGGAAATCCTACCTGTTGCCCATTTTGTGCTGAGCATATTTTCATCTTTGATCAATACGAGAGAACCAACATTTATATTGTTTTTATTTATTTGCCATTTATTACGTTGCTGCAAGGTGTTCAGATAGTCCCGCTTCCATAATTTCCATATTTGCTGGCTATATTTTGTTATTTTTTGCCAGTTGCTAAGTTTGTTTTCCGAAATTTCAGTGAGCTGGGGTTCAATAATAGACGTTAAGGGCCTACCTATAAGAAAATGACCCGGTGACAGAGTCTCGAAATCGTCGAAATCTGATGACAATGGGGACAGAGGTCTTGAGTTCAAAACACTTTCAATTTCTAGAATTACTGTCAGAAATTCCTTTAAAGTGAGGTGCGCGTTACCAATTACACGTTTTAGATGGAATTTGAATGATTTAACCCCTGCCTCCCAAAGACCACCGAAGTTCGGCGCTTTCGGAGGAATAAAATTCCATTCGATATTTTCCCTTGCAAAATAATCAGCTAATGCTTCATCTGGGTGTCTAACCAAATTGTGAAGCCTTTTCAATTCTAAGTTTGCCCCTACAAAGTTTTTTGCATTGTCAGAAAATATTTTTGAACACTTTCCCCTTCTGCTAACAAAGCGCTTAAAACAAGCAATGAAGGCTGCAGAAGTGAGATCTGAAACGAAATCTAGATGAATAGCTTTGGTGCAGAGACAAACGAATATACATACATACACTTTATTATATGTACCTTTCCTTTGATTTTTGAATTTAATGTAAAAAGGGCCGCAATAATCAGTTCCAATAATGGAAAATGGAAATGAAGGTGTAACACGCTCTTTGGGCAAGTCACCCATAACTTGACTCGCTAATACAGGCTTGTTTTTAAAACAAGTGACACATTCATATGTTATTTTGCGACAGATGTTTCTACCATTAGTTATCCAAAATTTACGACGAATATGGTACAACAATGTTTGTGATCCTACATGTAAATACTTTAAATGAAAATATCTTACAATAATTAAAGTAAGGGGATGCTTACTTGGCAGAACCATAGGATGTTTTTCATTTGTTGTCAAATATGAGTTACCCAATCTACCCCCAACTCTTAAAATATTACTTTCATCTAAGAAACAATTTAAAGAATTTAGTTTACTTTTATTTGGTACCGAATTACCTTTCTGAAGACATTTTATTTCTTCCTGATACTCACTTTGTTGAACCATCTTTATCAGTGATAATTCTGCAGCATTCAATTCTTTAGAAGTAAGATGATCTTTCACTCTATTAACATTTCGAAGGTTATGAATAAATCTAAGCACATAACATAAAATACGAATGATAGTTATATAATTATTACTAACACTAATAATATAATCTAATAAATAATTTTGATCATAAATAGCTAGAGTAACTAAAGAGTTATCATTTTCACATTTAACTGTTTTCTTTAGTTCATCAGAATAGTCATCTGGCGAATTTTGGATGTTGCAGTCATTAGTTGGGAGAACAGTTTCTCTCAAAAAGGGGGGACCTTTAAACCACAAATCCTTTTCTAAGAGCATATCAACACTGACGTCTCTGGTAAGGAGGTCGGCTGGATTAGACTTTCCCGGACAATGAAACCACGAATTGGAGTCAGTCAAAGATTGAATCTCGTTGACACGATTCGCTATGAATGATTTCCATCTTTTATTAGAACCTCTAATCCAGTACAAAGTGATTTTCGAGTCTGTCCAGAAGAACACATCTGATGGCTTCTTATGATCTATTATTTTCTTGACTGCATTACCTAGTCGGGCAGCAAGTAAAGCTCCCAATAGCTCTAATCTTGGTAAAGTGATTTTTTTAAGAGGTGTAACTCTACTTTTTGAAGTCACAAGGTTAACTTCAATAGCATTTTCTTTTACAATTCTGAGGTATATGACAGTGCCGAAGGCTTTCTTACTAGCATCGCAGAAACAGTGAATCTCTACCACATCTGAATTTTCTTCTTTCGTTGAATTTAGCACAATTCTTGGAATTTTTAGGTCGGAGAGGCGTGGCATCTCAGAACACCATTGAAGCCACTTTTCTTTAACATCTATTGGTAGATCTTCATCCCAAGCAATTTTCCTCAACCACAGATCTTGAAATAGGCATTTCATGCGAATAGTATAAGGAGTGAGCAAGCCAAGAGGGTCGAATATTTTTCCAATAGCACGCAGGATGAAGCGCTTGGTGTTTTCATTTTTTGATAACATTTCTAATAAGCCTTTTACATCTACGATAAAGCAATCTTCACTCGTATGCCAAGACATTCCTAGAACCTTTGTTGAGTCAAATCCTAATTCAATTGGGTTGTGTAGAGGCTGAGTATCAAACCCTTCTTGTTTCCATTGCTCCATCAAATCGTTATCATTAGTTGACCATTTTCTGAGTTTCATACTTGCCTCGCTCATAATATAAACAGCATTTCGAGAGATTTCTAACGCATCTTGCAAGTTGTCAGCACCAGCGATGAAATCATCAACGTAGAGGCACCTATCTAATAACTTTGTTGTTGTAGGATATCTAACTTGAAATTTCTTGATATGTTTTCTTAGAGTAGCAGCAAGAAGAAACGGGGAAGCATTCATACCAAAAAGAACTCGGTTGAAGCGATATATTTCTATACCTCTATCTCCAATCCATAAAAACCTCACTGCATCTCTGTCTTTCTCCGCTAGGGATATCTGCAGAAAGGCTTTTTCTATATCACCTATCAATGCTATTTTGTTTAATCTAAAATTGATAAGTAGATCGAATATGTTTGGATTTAGATTTGGACCTGGCCAAAGACAATCATTTAACGATAATTCGCCAACATCGTGTGAGCTGGCATCGAAGACTACTCTCATTTTTGTTGTCAGGCTTTGTCTAAAGACAGGTTGATGTGGAAGATAAAAAAGTGGTTTCTCCACTGGCTTGTGCGTTTCCGTTATTTTTTCTATGATTCCTTTATTTTCATAATCTTTCAAAGTCTCACAATATTGAGCACGAAGCTCTAATTTTCGCTTCATTTTCACTTTAAGACAGTTTAGTCTATTATTGGCTATTTTGAGATTGTCGTTCATTTCTCGCCAATCTTTTTTCCATGGTAAGGTAACTTCGTAACGTTTATTTTTATAAGATACAGATTTTTCGAATATTTCTAATGCTCTATCTTCGTCAGTACATGTGGGATCGTCTTTTATCCCTAATGTTTCTAACTGAAAGAATTTTTGAACTTCTTTTGTCAAATCTTCATAGTTACAAACAAGCCCACAATGAGTATTTTGCGTGATTTGATTGTCAGGATTTAATACGCTTCCACAGGCAATGAATCCAAATACCGAGTTTTGGAATTTTAAATTAGAATTGGGGACTTCAATTCGACCGACTTCTAAAAGATCATAAAATATTTGAGCTCCCAAAAGAACATGAATTTTTCCAGGTTTGTAAAATTCTGGATCCGCTAATTTAATGTTATTAAGGTATTGTTCTGTTGGAACGTTAATCCGATTTACTGGAATAGTATCCGATATTTTTGGTAGACAAAGAAGTTCTATTTCCGCCTTAAAATTTGAATTGTTCGAAATTAATGCTTTTACCTTGGAGTTAATATTCACGGAGATGCCATTTAATCCTGAAACCGCAACTTTTATTTTTTCTTTCTTAATTCCTAAATAATCAGCACACTGAATCGTAATGAAATTACTCATTGATCCAGCATCAATCAAACCTCTTAACGGCTTAAATTCACCAAATTTATTTTTAATATAAACAATGACAGTTGATAAGATGCCAGAACTTAAATAATTCATCTCACAAACAGATGTACCTGAAAATGCTCTTTCGTTAGAAATGTGAAATGTTGCAGCATTCGGGTCTAGATTTGAATGCGCTACGATTTGATTCTGGTTTTGGGTATTGCAATCACTGACCTCGGGTTTTGAAATAAATTCATTTTTTCTATCGCTGTTTTGAATTTGCTTTTCATTTTCATTCTCGAAATGCAGTAAACTCGAATGTTTTTTCATACATTTCTGACAAGCATAAGTAGATTTACAATTTCTAACCGAGTGGAATTTTAAACAGTTAAAACAAATATTATTTTTCTTTACGAATTCATATCTAGAAGCCACTGAAAGATTTAAGAATTCTGGACATTTGTGCAAACAGTGGAATTCATTACTCTGACACTTAACACATTTAAATGTTTTTGAGTTTTTACCATTAGATGTAGATACCATACTAGTGATTCGTTGTTGAGCATTGCGTTTAGGAGTTACATTATTTATAAGAGGTTTGGAAACTTGCAGTGTTCTCGCTTGTCTTTTTAAAAACTCGATTAATTCTTTTAATTTTGGTAGCTCGTCTTTTTTTTGTTCACGTTCAAACCATAATTTTGTGGACCCATCTAATTTCTGCCACAATATATAAGTTATTATTGTATCCGCAAACCCTTCAATTTTTTGATCGAGAATTTCTAGAGATCTGATACATTCACTGGCGGTATCTGCTAAATTAAGAATAGCACTAGGTGTTTCACTTTGTATTGAATTAATGGACATTAATTTTTTAATGTGAGCAAACACTTGTTGTCTTTTATTGGAATATCTTTCCTCTAATAAGGACCACGCTGTTTGATAATTATCATCTGAAATCGTTATACTTTGTACAACTTTTGCAGCTTCAGAATGAAGCGAAGATTTCAAATATGATAACTTTTGAGCACCCGAAAGTGCGCTATTATTGTGAACGCTAGATTTAAAAAGATCACTAAAATATATCCAATCCTGTACGTTTCCACTAAAAGAAGGTAGATTAATCGTGGGAAGTCGAACTTCCGTTACACTATTCTCTTGTTTCGGCTTTGATTCATTAAGAACATTTATTTGTTTTTGTTTCGCTCTTTTAATTTTTAACCAAGTTTCATCTAACTCTTTTTCAATCGATGATTGTTCATCGATATATTTATCAATTTCCTCCTCATCGCACAATGAATAAATTTTATCAAAAATTTCTTTCAATTCTGTATTGAATTGATCACATTTCGTATTTACAAGTTCTAAAGAGCATTCATCAGAGTCACTTAATTTAATTTCACTCACAAATTTAGTAATTTTACATTTTAAAACTCTTTTTTTAGTCAAAATATTTTTTAATTCAGTAGACATGTTAAAGAAAAGGTCCTACCTTATTCGAAGAAACCAAGTCTCGTCGCTGATTCTTGACTTTTAAAAGCAAACGATAAATCTATTTACTTTGGCCTCGAAGGACCAATTTTTGTTAAGAATAAAACACTAAGTTACTCAATGACACCATTTTTAAGGAACTCTTCGCAGTGAACTGTATATTTGTTTATTTTAAAACAATAATTGTTAAGAGTGAAACAGTCTCTCTGGCCGTTTCCAAATCAAACATTCCATTATCTCAATAACAACAACAACAAAAATTCAGTGTTTCCACTCACTAGTAACTAAATTACAATCTATCGTCAACACGCAGATGATTGGAATAATAAATAAAATTACGGCGCTGACACAGCGCCCTCGTACGGGAGATTTTAATTACGATCAGTAACAATATATGATGAATGGATGCTCTTTACTGGTGCTTTGATTTTTTTTTTTTTTTTCAACGTTGTTTTTTTTCAATGTTTTTTTTTTCACAGCTGAGTTAGACAGTGAAAACCAGGTAGAGACTTGATTTATTGTTCCTTTCCAATACATCTCTTTTTTTATTATTATTAGGTCTAGCCAGATGAGAGGTGCCTGTTAACACTAATGTTCCAAAAATGCTCTTCCGAATTATGATAGTTTCTTCTAGCACATCATGGTGGGAAAAAAGCTGTGAATTTTTTTCTGTCTCAGTATAAATGAAAGTAATTTAGCTTATTCCTAGCACGGCGCCTTAGTGTTAAAGAGGGCATTTTCTTCAATCCTAGTTGGTTAAATCTATTTTTAATGATGGGTTTTGCAGTATTTATTGTAATTTTCACTTTTGACATTAATGGTTACTTATGATTTAACAAATGTCAGTTAGCAAAACTTTAATTAGGATTTATGCCATTCCAAATAGTTATTTTGATATTACTATGAATTTATCTCTTAACATAATGACTTTTACATGAATAATTAAAGTTGCATGTTTTCCAAACTGGGAGGAAATGTGTCCAGGTCAGGATTGGAAATGGGCCTTTGGCTGAAGCCACTGATGCTCTATCAACTGATTTGTCCAGACAAACCTGGCAGACACATAATTCATCCAGTAACCTAATGACTAAGTGTAGCTGATTCACATATCAGACCAGATGCCATAGTCATTAGGTTTCTGGATGAATTATGTGTCTGCCAATTATTCATGTGTAAAGATGTATCCAGCCTTTTTCTGGAGTTATATTACCTGTGTTTTATGAACATAATGATTTAGTTTGATTTATATGCTCTAATTCTAATAACTGTCAAACTTGGAAAAGTTAATTGCTATTTATGGGTTTTAAGAATTTTTTAATATTTGTTTTAACTGAAGTTTTTTATGATTTTAAGTACTCATTTATGTTTTTCAAACACCTATCAATGTCAAAGGTATGATGGTAAATTAGCTTTAAATGTTAGATTTAAAGTTAAAAAAAGAAGTTAGAAATTTTGAATTTTATAAAAAGGTTTATATTTTATCCTGTTATATATAAAAATTTTAATGTTCAAATATATAGTTTTTCGCATCGGAAAAATTTTTCTAAACTTTTTTAATAATCAAGTTAACTTAAACCTGACACACTAGAGCGAAATCCGAAGCTAAAGCAAATAAAATCAACCCCAAACTGTGGGCTGGGTCTGTTAAAATTAGGTTACCCGACTTGATGCAGAACTCTTGTCGGCTTTTTACTCAGGTCGGGCTGGGCCAGTAAAAACATTGGTTGGAAGAATGCCGGGAGCTTTGAAACTGCTGCCTTGTAGCTAATGCATCACAGATGTCATTTTTGATGCAGAAAACATGAATGTCGAAATTTACGCTTGTGTAACAGTGTCCTAAGTATTTGCTGTATATCTTTGTCTGCCTGAATGCCCCGTCCTCACATGTGCTATCTCAAGAATTGTCTTTATTTTATTGCTGAAGTTTAAAATCTAATCAAATGTAAATTAAGTAAATATTTTTAATCAAATATGTTTACAAAAGCTTTTAATTTTTCTTTCAGCTTTTAGAATTTGTAGTATGTAATGGAGAACTTTTTTCACATGTCATCAGAGATCCATCCAATCTGTGCTCACTTGAGGCTTTAGAAGAATTAAGTGTTATTTCTGCTGTTCTCTCACGTGCTCAGTTTGATGGTAAATTTTTATTGTTTTATTAACTGTTCAGTTCTTTTAAATACCTTTTAGATCATAAATCTCAAAACAATATTATCTTATGTAATAAATATTCAGGAATATTGTTAGGGTTCTCGTTTGTAGAACATTTTCTGAGTTGAAGACTCATTTTTTAAACATTTTGAAAGTAATATTGCGGCATATTTTTTTTCTTTTCATATGTATTTACTATTGCATTTAAAATATATTTCATAAAGCTCAAAAACTATGAATGAGTTGACACAGTAAAATAACAAATAGCTTTTTTAACCTTGTGAACAATTTAATGAGAGTACTGTGAAATGTTGTAGTAGTTGTTTTTTTTTTTTGTTTTTTTTTAAATCAAAGTGATTGCTCTTTACTGAATTCTTGACATGTTTGATGTTCTCTTTTTAGTGTATGATTTTCGCTTAGGAAAGTTGTCCTGAAATTTTGCTTTTTAAATCTGAATATATTTTATTTTGTATTTTGCCAATTCAGTGCAGACTTTTGCAGCAGTCACTCTGAACAATGATAACCTCTGAAAACTGTTCATGTTTTAATGGAACCAAATATCTTTAATTTTCATAATAATATCATTATACCTAAGCTCTAAACAATGAAATCCAAACAAATAATATCCATCCACAAAAGTCAGATTAAAATTTTCAACTTTATATTTCAACTGAAACTGGGATTGGCAAGAATGCAAAGGAAATATTTGATAGTTTTGACTGAAATTCTGTAATTAAGATAAAATTTTAACTGCAGGTTTCTGCACTGGGAAATAATCAATTATACATAATATAAAATACAGAAATAATTTATGATTTTGGAGTGAAACAAACATGAAAGTTAGCAAATATGTCAATGCAGATAGTAATTTAACTTCTTCCATTTTTAGTAAATGTAAATCTTTAATTTTGGAAAATGTTTGCTACCTCTAACACAATACAAGAACTAATAGAAAGAAATGTCTATGTTAGTACAGGGCGTCTAGCCACCTGGAAAAGTCAGGAAAATTTGCCATTCCTGAGTAAAAGTCAGGGAAATTTGAAAACTCTGAGAAAAAGTTACAAAAATTGAAAATTCCAAGAAAAAATTAGGAAAAAATTTCTTATTATAAAACTAAAGATTTGAAATTGCAGCATCAGAAAAATCAAATTTTGCTCTTTTTAAGCACTGTAAACATAAAGAGTATTTCAACATGTTTCTCTCCACCTTTTTAATCCTTCCTTGTAACTCAGAGATTTTCAACTCCAGCTTCACTGAAACTTTGTACTGGATGTTGTAGGATTGATTAGATGTTTGTCTTTTTACTTATCTTTGTTTGGGAACTAAATATTTGTTAGCTTAATTTATTGAATATTTATTATTTGTATTAAAATATGTCAAACCAATCTGCATTTAACTGGGACTGGTGTGATAAAGAATTTCATCCTTACTGATAGAGTCTGATGCTAAAAGAGTGTATTTGCAAAATTTTTAGCATGTAAAATGTTCAACAATTTGTAGATTTTGCAAGAATTTGTTTAACAATGCAGTAGTTGTTATTTCTGAATCTGTTGTGAAAGCTCCACTCTCAAATTCACAACTTTTAAGAGTTTTTGTGAGTAACATTACAAAATCTCGATACTTGGAAAAGTCAGGGAAATTTGTTGCTGATCTGGAATAGACATCCAAGCAATGAGGATAAAAAGAAAAGGGGGGGGGGGGGGGAATGTGGAACTGTCACAAAATTCCAGTATAAAGTCATGAATGACAGACAAGTTCAAAATTTTGTGAAAAGACAAACTGCTTAAAAAGTCTAAAGACATAATTATTTCTTAAAAAAGATACATGTTTAGAAAAATTAATTAGTTCTTTAGCGCAAAGTACAATTATGTATCTCTTATTTACAAAAATACAAATTGTCAGTTATTTTTATTTGATATAATTTTAAGTGCTTAAAATGTCATACTTCTGAATAACTAACCCGCACCCTCAAAGGAAAAAAAAAAAAAAAAAAAAAACTCAATTCTCAAGTAGTCGGGATATTAATCAAAATAGAGTGATATTTTAGATTTTTTTATGAGCATAAAATATTAAATATATGTCTATGCAAGGAATTTTTACTTTGGAAACCTAGAATGTTTCTTTATCTTCTCCCTGCTGTGTCTTTGAAAAAAGAAAATTGTTTGTGTGGCTGTATAGTGAAAATTTTTTTTTTTATGTTTTTGAAATTGTCTGTCATAAGTATATTTTCCCTTGAAATTTCTTGAAATGTTTTTGATTCTCTTTCATACACTATGTATAATAAGTATGCCTGATACAGGGGTCACATTCCTGTGCCAAACGAAAATATCTGCTACAAATGGGCTATTTTGACTGTGTTTGCGCCGGAATGGCCGTTTTGTTTCTCCTTTCTGCACTCAAATTGAATTTCTTTGCGCTATTATTACAGAATATCATAAATTTTGTCAAATTGCCGCCGAAAAAAATAATTTTGTCAATCGTTCACAGAAAAAATCGCCAATTTCGTCAAAGAATTACGGAGAAAACATGAATTTCATCAAAGGATCATTGGGGGGGGGGGGGCGGAGCAAAATCTGTCAAAAGATCTTGTAAAATAAACGCAGTTTTATCAAAGGGCCCTGGAAAAAATGTGAATTTTGTCAGAGAATCGTAAAAAAAAGGCAAATTTCATCCTATGATCACGAAAAAACATGAAATTCGTCAACAGATCGCAGATTAGACACGAATTTTATCACAAGATCGCTGATAAAACATGAATTTCATCACAAGATCGTGGATAAAATGCAAATTTCTTAACAAGATTGAAAAAAAAAAAAAAAAATGCGGATTTCATCAAAGAATCGCAGAAAAAAAAGAGAATTTCGTCAAAGGTCTGCAAAAAAAAAAAAAAAATCCAATTTTGTCAAAGGATCATGAAAAAACATGCACTTTTTCTGCAGTTTTTAATTTACCAAAGGCAAATTTGTTTTCTGCTACAAAAATAAATGTATTCCTTATTTTAGCTTGCTATAATTTTTTTTTTTTTTGCTTGCAAACAGTTTTTGTCCAAGTAACTGCAGGTGTAAAAACTGGTTTTTTTTTTTGCTGCTACAAGATTTGTATTTGCTGCTACAAAATTTGATTTTTCCTGCTCCAAAAAACTGCTATGAATTACTTCGAGTGAGTGTGACCCCCCCTGCTAATATGAAAATGTCATTTTCATGGTTTAATTTTTTTTTTAAATAATGTACGTGTGCACTGTTTTATTTCAGATCCAACTGCTTTATCTAGTGACACATTTTTAAGTGAACAAAGAGGCCACCTTTTACTGTTAAGACAAAATTCATTACTTTTATTACAAAGACTCATAGCCATTGGAAATGCAGTCAGTAATAAGGGCGATCATCAAGAGAGTGATGAAGTTGCCCGTATGAAAATGTACAGACTTGAGATTACATCATATATCATAGGCTCCTGTTGCAGTTCAATCGTAAAATCTGGTAAGATAATTTTGTGGAATCTTTTTATTATAAAGTATTTTCTAACATTCCCACAGAATTTTATAATACTTTTAAAGTTTAATGTGTAGAACATGTAAATTTATTTTGTGTATGTGTAAGCAATTTACGTAAACAATTAGTTTTGGTTATAACCAAACTTTTGCTAAACTGTTATGTAACTATCAAATTTTTAAACAGATCAAAAGTTTAAAAAAAAAAACCTGCTATTTTTTTTAAACTACTTTCGATAAAATGTTTTGTGTCATCTCCATTATTTTCTTTTTTTCACAGTAATGTTCTAATCCAATTGCCATCCTTTGAATTTATTGCAAAAATTTAATTAAAAATAAAGAATTTAAATGTTTAAAACTTAGTTGTGACACATTTATAAATGAACTTCTGATTAAAGAGTGGTTTTAAAAGAGCTTATAAGTTACAGTTCTTAATTATTTAAAAAATTTATTTCGAAAAAATTTTTTTTTCAAATTTTTGAAAAAATATGAATTGCAACCTGTGAATTTTTTATCATAAATAAATTTTTTAGAAAGTTCAAACATGCGAATTCAAAATTACAGATATAATTCCTTTTTTTTATTTTTTAGTTAGGCTTTAAAAAGCACCTGCGCTGCAATCTGTTACAAATGAATTTTGATGGCAGAATAAATTTTGTTCTCCTTGCTTCGTCTCTTATCGCTTATCTTAAAGTACCGGTCTTTTGTTTACTTTTTATATATATTTTCTTTATTACAGTTTCATTAATAGTTAACATTTATTCATCTTTATTTACTTAAATATATTACTTACTTATCTCTTCTGTAATGGTCCTTAATTGGAAATCCTTTTGATTTGTTTTCTATGCGATGTTTACTTTGTGAACATCGTTGAATTTTTGCCGTTCTCCATGCTGTGAATTAGCCACGTCGTGCATAGAACGTTTCATGATCGATAAGACGTATCGATATCACTTTCACTTTGTCGCCAGATGGCAGCACAGAATCTTTTAGAATCGAATAAATTGATTCATCGTTTCTGGTTTTTGCATATCCATAATGATATCGGCTGCTCATTGGTTGCTGTGGTTCTTCTTGAAATCACGTGCTTTTTCTTTGATCGTATATAGCCTTGGCGTGTTGTGATATCGTGGCCTTTTGTTTTGCTTCTCCCATGAGGGGAAGTATTTTCAAGAATCTTGAACGTTCGCTTGACGGCGTTCATGGAGTTTATTAATTTGAAAGTATTGAATGAGTTTTATTTTTAATGTGGTTTTAATCAAGCTTTAATCAACTGTGATATTTTTATTAATGTTAATTAATGTGCAATTAAACATCTGTTCCTGCTGTTATGAATTTCATCAGCCTTGCTCTCGTCTGTGAATATTATCAGCTGTAATCTCGATCTGTGATATTTTTAAATAAACTGTGTGTACCAAAGTTCAATCAAGCCTCAGCCATTTTATTTATACAGTTAGAGGAATGTCTTTCATATTTCACTGACGTTACGATGCACTCTTCAGCTCACTCTTGCCAGCTAGACTTTCATGGCGTTGTTCTGCTCTTTTAATAGTTTCCCTTTCTTTAATGGCATATCAGCACAAGTTATATGCCCTAAATTATTAAATTTAATAATAGTAATTCAAACTTTTAACCCTCTTAACTCCTAAACCATCACCTCAGGTATCCTGTTTGATATTTTAATATAAATGTCATTGAAAAATTCAAATATAATGTCAAAATTATGTGTTCCTATTGAAAGTTTCTGAGTTTGGTACAATTTCTGTATGACAGTGACCCTCACCCTCTAAGCTTATTTTCTAAATACATAAATTGGAGTAAGACATAATTTACAGTCGAATTGCTATTTCCGGTTTTTCCTGTATCAATTTGGAAATGAAAATACATGGGCCTTCACCCCCAATTTTATGCTTTTCTGTGCATTTTCCCTTTTTAAAATACATAAATCCAACATCACCCTGAAAATTTTCCCTCCTTTGCCTTCCCCAACACATAAAGTGTAAGAACTTTCAACTTTGTCTGCTCTATTTCTTTTCTTGTAACAATAATTAATCTCATCGTCTAACCATCTCCCCTCCACTCGAAATTAACACTTCTTTTTTTTTCTGCCACTCGTACTGGGTACCCAAAATTTAAAATATTTTATAACTCTCTCATTTTTAAATTTGTTTCTGCCCTATTTGTTATTCTGTGATGAAACAAATAAATAATAATTTAAATTACTCCATCAAATCAAAATTTCTGCATATCTCTTTTTGTCCACCTCCATCAAGTTAAAAAATTAAAAATCAGTAAAACACTTCATTTAAAAAAAAAAATAATAATAATAATAATCTGATCTTTAAAAAAAAAAAAACTTTGTTATAACAATAAATAAATAATTATGTAAATCCCCTGCCTAAAAGAAGGGCTGGAAAGAGTAGTGACCAAGTTTGGCCTAAGCTTACAAAAAAAGTAAGGCCTGGCCCGAATTTTGTGAATGAAAATTGACTGGGCCTAGGCTTCAAGCCAGCATCTGGTCTGTGCAGACCATTGCATCATATATACTAGTTATAACAGAGTTTTCATAACAACAAAAATTAAGATTTCATGTAATGAAATAGAAGCAAATAAATTCAGATCATTAATTCAGAAAATTAAGGTTAATGTCAAAATTTACAGACTGAGATTTCTGATAGATGTAGTTTTACATTTCTGAATTAGAATAAAATCGAATTGCTAATGGCAACTTAACATTTACTTTCGCAAATTTTAAATTTGAAGTTATAAATAGGAAATAATTCTACAAAAAGGATCATAATTAATTCAAACATACTTACCAATTATTTATTAATCTAAATGTTTTTAGCAGTTTTCGTTTTTTATATGTTTACATTGTGCGTTTGTCTTCTATATACTTGAATGAACTCAGAAAGGGAGTAATACTACCATCTGTTTGTTTGTAAAAATGGACCTATGTCATTTAAGAAAAATGATTTCATAAATTATAAATTCTTAAAGATACTTCACCCTATTGCATTAAAAGTATTGAACACACTTTAATTACCTGTTATACTTCGAAAAAAATGAGTCAAACTAGAAATCTTATTGTGAGTTTTCAAAATCTTTGTTTTTTATGCTACAACCAAGTTTCCTTCAATGCATTTTTATATAATGGCAATCTTTTCCTTCCTTTTTTTGAACTCTATGCATGAGTTTGATTATTGACATTCATAGCTGCAATGATAGATTTTTTAAAAATCTATTCTAAACAAAATTTAAAAAGTAAATCTGCCAAAATTCTAGTTCAAAGATACAATACAATTTAAACATTATTTATGTATAATATATATTTCTTATAATGAATTATTCAGATAGTTATTTTTAAAATGTTGCATGCATATTTATTTATATTTTATGCTTAGTGAACTGGGCAATTTGTAAAATAAATTATTAATTTTCTTTTTTTCCCTCTTCAGGAATAGATGTTCAGAATTCTTCAATTCTCTTTAGCCATCATATAACTATAGCTTCTTCTTCTGAGTCATATCACTTAATGTCTTCTGGTGAGTTTTATTCTCATTGTTTATTCATAGAGCACAGTCTCCATCAGTAATTAAGATTGATATTGATAAGTGTTTTGTAGAATGGACAATAGACATCAATATAGGATAACCCTTCATATTTTGTCATTTTCATAATTATATGTGACAAATAACTTTATCCCACTTGAAGGATTACTCTATGCATAAGATCATTTTTACATTAGTCTCTTAAAGATGATTTTGTATTGAGATTTGCATACATTAATATCCTCTAGATTATTCGATTGGTTTGAAAAAAAAAAAAAAAAACTGAAATGCAACTTAATAAATTCCAGTGTAATTCAATATTGTAACATTTTTTTTTTTTTTTCAAATCGAATCAATTTAAAGTTATTATTACTTCTAAAACAAGTGGGTAAGTGTGATCATAGATTGCACAAAGGGTTTCGTTTAATATTCCTTTCAAAACGTCCAGTACATTTATCGCCATGGAACATCTTCTAAATTTTGGCAAACCCTTGCTAAACTATCGTAAAGCTTCAAACAGATTCGCCTTGTTATATTTCCTAATTTTGTTCGTGCCACCCTCCCCCCCTTCAAAATGCTACGATATATCACATGAAGGGTATCTGCCAAATTTAGAAAAGTGCCCCCTTTGCGGGGGTGAAGTGGGATAATGGTCACCATGATTTTTGACGCGGCCTGATGTTTAAAATTTTTGTATGTTTTATAAGCTATACTAAAGTTTCAAACAGATCGTCCAGCTATATTTCCTAATTTTGTTTGCGCCCCTTCCTCCCCCTCCCCCCTCGAAATGCGACACGCCATTCTTCTTTATACTTCATTATAATTTGTTATAAAGTATCTTAAAGTTTAAAACAGATTGCATTGTTAGATTTCCTACTTTAAATGAAATCGCAGTCTGTTAGTTCCACATTCTACCACCAGAGAGCGCACTCTATTCTTAACAAAAGCGTATCTGAACGAAACTCCTTTACACAACCCATTAGTAGATATGTTACTCGAGGGGGTGGTGGTCTTCAGCAAGAATTTAAGATAATTGTTGAAATTACTATTCGGAAATAGTGGTAATTTAACTTTTGACAAATTTATATTTAATAAGTACCATGTATCTGAGGACTCCGTAAAAAAAAAAAACGCACCTGAAACGGTATGAAACAAAAAATAAATATTTTGCACCTCCCCCTCTCCCCACCTGCCCGAAATTTCATGCGCCATTTTTTATAAACTTTTTCTTGTGTGTTATAAACTATGTTAAAGTTTCAAACAGATCGCCTTGTTAGATTTCCTACTTTAAATGAAATCGCGGTCTGTTAGTTCCACATTCCACCACGAGGGAGCGCACTCTATTAACAAAACTGTATCTGAACGTAACTCCGTTAAACAACCTATCAGGAGATATGCTAGTCGAGGGGGTCGCGGTCTTAACCAAGAATTTATTATATTTGCTGAAATTACTATTCGAAAATAGTGGTATCAATACTTCTGACATTTTTATCTGGCATAAGTAACATTTATGCTGTATTTTTAAAAATCGGACAAAATTGAGAAGTATACTGCAATGAAACATCACGTGACTGCCTTGTAAAATAAGTATATAATAGAAATAAATCAATTAGTGAAATTAGCGCCCCTACCTGAAATTTCACGCGCTATTTTTATAAACTTTTTCTTATGTGTTATAAACTATCTTTAAGTTTCAAACAGATCGCCTTGTTATATTTCCTAATTTTAACAAAATTGCTTTATGTCAGTTCCACATTCCACCACCAGGGAGCGCACTCTATTCTTAACAAAACTGTATCGGAAGGAAACTCCGTTAAACAACCTATAAGTAGATATGTTGCTCGAGGTGGTGGCGGTCTTAATAAGAAATTAAGATATTTGCTGAAAGTACTATTCGGAAATAGTGGTAACTAAACTTTAGACAATTTTGTATTAAATAAGTAGCGTATATCTCAGGACTCCCTCAAAAATAGCACCTAAAACGGTTAGAAACGCTAACTTTTTAAATAGAAATCTAGCGCCTCCCTCCCCCTCCCCGAAATTTCACGTGCCTTTCTTTTTTACACTTTATCTTATAAAATATCTTAGTTAGATTTCCTAATTTTAACAAAATCACGTTATGTTAGTTCCACATTCCACCACCAGGAAATGCACTCTATTCTTAACAAAAGCATATCTGAACGAAACTCCTTTACGCAATCTTTTGTAGATACATGGGTCCGGATGGTGGCGGTCTGTGGTAACAAACGCTAAGATTTTAAAAATAATTCTAGCTCCCCTCCCCCTCTTCGAAATATCACACTCTATTCTTTTTTACACTTTTTCTTATGTGTTATAAACTATCTTAAATTTTCAAACAAATCGAGTGGCGGTCTTAACCAATAATTTAAGATATTTCCTGAAATTACTATTCGAAAATAGTGGTATGAATACTTGTAAACTTTCTGATGATGAATGAGTTATACTTATCTCATAGCGCTGTTCAATTATCCCACGCAAATTATTAGATTTTCGAAGCACGTTAGTCTTTATCATCAAAAGTAGTCCCCCCCCCCCCTTTTCCATTCACACAAACCTAACAAATACAAATTATGCGGTAGCGGGCGAAGCACATTAGTCTTTGTCATAATAATATCTGTAATGCGCACTAACTGGTATATTTAATCAAAAGTAGTTCCCTCCCTCCACCTTTTCCATTGACACAAACCTAACAAAATAAAATTATGCGACAGCGGGCGAAGCATGCTTTTCAATTTCGCTGGAAGAATGCATCTCATTTTACATCAGCCTCGCACGGACTGAAATAATCTGATAGCGGGCGAAGCACGTGTGACGATAATGATTGTGTTGTGATCGTAAAAGGGTTAAGTACTCGTTGTGAAGGTCTTTTAATAAATTACTATTGATTGTTAAAGAAATAATAAAACTGGAGAGTTCTTACTTGAAATATAGACAGTGAAGAGGCAAAGTGGTGAAAACAAATATTCTTTATTTCTTTCGTTAGTAGCAGTAGAAGGTTATGAAAATACTTGCTTCTGGTCACCATTTTAAAATAGAAGAACTAATCTTTTAAGAAGAAAAATAGCAGCCAACATGGAATAAATCCATGGGATTCCTTTTAATGAGAGCAGCACAACTTTAAAGGATTAAACTTTGAGAAAGAACATATCCACTTAACTAAAATATCAAACTCATTCGGCCAAAAAAAAGCGGCACGACATTCGAACGGCCGGCGGGCCGTGCTCCGCTAAAACTACGTTAAAAGACTACATCTTTTTCAGACAACATCAAACCAAATTCTGATTTAAAAATTAAAGAGTTTTAGTATTTGAATGATGAATACGGGGTTGACAAAGTAATTAAAAGGCAGACTTTAAATTGATTAGCTAAATTAACATTTACGGGAAATTAATGAAAATCGAATTACAAGCTGCAGAATTAAAAAAGTTTTCACTGATTGGAAAACGAAACCAAACGATTCTCCTGTCAGCGATCGGCGTCAAAAGAGGGCGGCGCATAATTTCAATGACATCATCATAAGGCAAACTGTCTCCATCGATACGAGAGCTCCAAGACGTGCTCCTAAAATAGCGGAGTGCGCATGCGCAAGCTGCCGATCCGCTCCCAACGCAGATATGAATATCGGCGGGGAAAAATGAACTTGTGAGAGAGATACAGTGAGAGATAAAAGCGTCAACATCGCAGCATAAAGATTGAGTTCAAATAGACATCGATGCAAAAAAAAAAAGGCTGAAAGGGAATAAAATTAAACCAAATTTAAATACTGTGAGAAGATTCTCACATTACCTCCCTTCACCGAGAAAATTTTGTAAGACCAGGAGATGTAAAAGGCAAAATTGATCAAGAACCTTTTACAGAAAATGGGATGACAAAATTTTGAACTGCCAAAGCGAAAAAAAATCATTAAAGTCGAACAATAAAATTTAAAGTTAAGGTGATGGAAAAAAAAATTGTGCTGGAAAAAAAAATTGGTGATTTAACAGTTGAAAAAAAATTGGTGCTGGAAAATAAATTGGTGACCAAAAGTAAGAGAGAGAAAAAGAATATACATTGCATAAAGTACATTCATAATCCAAAAAGTATACAATAGATCAAGTATACAATGAAAATGCCAAAAATACAGTAACATTGGCAAAACCTTCTATTTGATCTCATAAAATTATCATGATAAAAGTGTTAACATATTTTAAGTTAACAAACAAAATTGAGATCATTGACTAGTCAAAACAAATTTTGCTATCTTGGTACCAAATAAAAACAGAATTCACTTCTGATAAAAGTTGCAAATACAAAAGCAACAAAAAAGTCAGGAAACATTTGTAGTTTGACTTTTACAACATGCCTAGGACTTTTTAATTATAGAATTATATCTAAAAAAATAAAGAGTTTTCTTTATTACTCTTAACATGAAAGGAACTGAAATGGCCATATATAAATAAACTTTCATAAAACTTAATGATATCCTTTTAGTGTATCAAACTTTATAATTTCATTTAAACTAAAACATACAACCAATTGTATGTGATACCAATTGTGTAACTGAGTCGTGCACTACTCAGTCACCCAAACAAGGTATCCCATACAAACAAGTTGCTATTTCAATCAAAAGACATGTCATAATTAAGTGTCATAAATCCCATCTTAGACACAATTTCTTTGAACTTTATACTTTACTAAATAAAAATTTCAATGTATTAGTCATAAGAATTCTTAATATGTATATATGAGACTCAAAAGATTAGATAAATATACATATACCATGGTTTTTCTTTAAAATATGAGAGACTGGTGATCACCAAAAAAAAATTTAAGTACTTCCATATGGAATGAAAGAAAAAAATTGACAAAATCATGAGTTTATAAAACTAAAATACCATGTACCAGGAATATAATTTTAAAATAATCATTTAAAATATAATATAGAAATAAAATTATTACAATTCAATGTTAAGCTCACAATGATGATAATGACAAAGATAAATCATCAGCAACACCGTAAACAAACAAAAAAATTAGATATATATATGTAAATATTGAAGTCCACAACCATGCCGATGACCATCATGCCCTAGCCACCAGCATGCCCATGAACAAAAATAAACACATATATGAACTCCTACGTAAAATTTTAGGTGGCTTGGATCTCCTAACAAGGCTCCTAACATCTTAGGTAAAAGAAAATTTTAAATATAATAACACTGTGTAACTGCAGGTGGGTAAAGGCAATGATTTTGGATTCAAAATGATGTTCTTTGAGTCCAGAGCCACATGGAACAAGGCTATTAAAGATATACTGATGTCACTGAATGTTTTGCAACACAACATGAAGTGGTACACTGGTACTAGTATTTCATCTTAAGGTTGTACACAAGCACTAAATAGATATTGCATACACCAAAACAGATGCTGTCGAAAAAAATGGAACATTCACATAATAATCATCAAAATAGATGATCTTTGCATGATGACATTAGAACAGTTTAACATGACGAAACACTTTGTAGAAAGTGAGAATGCATTGCATTCTCTTTGAAGCACTTAACTGACGACATCGTACTCATTACTGCAGAGCAATCATACTTCTGCGACACATACATGAATCACTTTTGCAGAGTTAACAAGGACGAGAAGTCGGTGGTGCACTTAATAATAAAATTAGTATGGTCACACATACTTCTTAGGACATAATCGGTATTTGAGGTCAAGAAGCACTTTTTTTTTTTGTAAAAAAAATTTCACTAGATGATTTATAGAAAAAAATTCTATATATATATAAATGCGCTGGTAAAAATTTCCATCTAGAGTTGTGCTTTTCTGTAATCTTCTTGTATTATTTGTAGGTATGAAGAGAAGACATTAATAAATTTCACTTTCTTCATAAAACATTGAAAACTTCAAAATGAAGATCATTTTTACTATTCAATTCTTCATAAAACAAAAAATCTTGAAAATGAATATAATCATTCTTTTTTTTTTTTTTTTTTTTTTTTTTTTTTTTAAATCAATGAGGCAAATGGCAAAATAAAAACTTAGAGGCTTTGGGTATGAAATAAGATTAAAGTAAAAGGCACTATGCACATAATAAATAAATAAATATGGGAACTTTTCAAAATAACTTGATCTTGCATAAACACTGTAACAAATATTCACAAACTTCTTATATTAATTGAGAATTTACACTTGATTATCAATGAGCAAAAATTTTGCAATATGAGGATGAATTGCTACACACAAGCAAAAATCAACTCTGAATAATTTTTAATTGCACCTGCTAGAATATTTGGAGAAAATGCAGCATAAAATTATGTTATTGAAGGTAAAACACATCAGTAATTTTCAGGTAATTCAAACGTACTTGTTTGAGAAGACTTAGAATAATATGATGTGAGTAACTGAGTTCTAGCAGCATACAAGTCAAAAATTTCACTTGATGAGGATATTTACTCTCACATGAGAAACGTTAACTGACACACTATCATAATCAGTAATGAAAGTTATTTACTTTATTTATTTTTTACTTATTTTTTTAAGAGAATTAAGTAGTAAACACTATTTGTAGCTTCACAAACCAAAGAACTCCAATGAAGTGGTTTCATAAATGGATATTTGCCTATAAATGAACAACATCTTCACCAGGCATCTTATGGCTGGATACGAAACATACACACAAAAAAAATAAACTATTGTAGATGTAGGAAACTTTTGAAGAAGTAGGTAGGTAATTTTATAATTTTTAGCTTCCATGATAACATGTGCAACAACAGAGAAGAGACCAGAAGAAATGGATGTCACACAAAACCACTGACCACCTTCATCAGGTAAGCAACAGATGAATGGAAGAAAAGTCAGAAGAATGTCATTACAGGTAATTAAATTTTTCTAGTAGCATATACAGGAACAGTCATAATTAAATATGGCAAAAAGCACATAACTTAAGAGCTATTGATAGTTAATAAATATATAAAAGTAATCTTCACTATTGGCAAGGAAAAAATATTTTTCTTATGGTGAATGGAATTTTTAAGTAGAACTGTTACAGGATTGAAGAAGCCCCATTTCATTTTAAATGAAAAAAAATAATGTTGCTCTTTTTATTTTTATAAAACAACATGAGAATAAGGTATGATGATGTCGATGTGGATATGTCATGCATAGACTTATAAATTTGCCAAAGAGAATTGAAGCAATAAAAATTTTGAATATTTTCAATTTGTTAGCTGAGAGTTCTATAACAACATCAACAGGTAAATTTAAAAACAGGAACAGTTCTTTAAATATTAGAAACACTTCTTTAAATATTAGAAACACTTCTTTAAATATTAGAGATGAAATCAGACTAGTCCACAAGACAACTTGCTAACTACACATACAGCATATTTCACAAATCATCTAAGGAGCAAGGTCTAAGAACTTTTCAAAGGGGATAACTGTTTATAAATTTTCATATTATATTTTTGTTACTCAGAGAAGAAGGCAATACCTCAAAATAATCATACAGGATAATTACTACTATAAATTACTTGAAGAATACCAACCTTCAGTTGGAGAAAATAGGCATAATTGATGAGATGACAACAACTTTAAGTGAAGAACAAAATTTCTCAGCAACAAGAATTAAAAATAATACTTCAATAAAATTTCAATCTTTTTTTTTTTTAAATAAATATATTGAAATTCAAATTTATAATTCATTTAAAGTGTCATTAATAAGTAGAAAATTAAAAAAAATAACCCAAAAGCCATGCCTCCTAAAATATCATATCATGTTCCTGAGAACAATTTTTGCCAAACTTCAAATTCATTGAAATTATTTGAGAACATAAATTCATTTATAAAAATATTTCAATTTCAGCAATTATTCTTCAAAATTATTTTTAATTCCAAAATTTTCAATCAATTAAAAAAATATGTAACTGCCTCAGAATTCTATTCTTAAAAACAGAATATTGCTATTGTTTGCAACAACATAAAATTCATTTTCAATATTGTAATTATACAAATTCATTTCTTGATTTGAATAATAATATATTCTACAAAATATAGTAAAATTTAAATATGAATACTTTAGAATAATGTAAGAAAAAAAATGCAACTCTTTAACACAAAAATGGCATAACTCAAGAATCTATAAGAACAAGAACATCAAATATTCTAAAATATTTTCATAAATTATATCCAATAAATCTTGAATTAAATTAACCATTTTCTTTTGAACTAATGAGAACAATTCCTCAAAAAATTTTTACTTGACTTTCTTGAATAACGATCTCAATTGTCTTCAAAAATTAGAACAAGTTTCATGAAAATGTAGCTTCTATTAAAATATTTCAACCAAAACTCTCATAATTCTTAAAAAAAGAACAAAAAGTTCTAAAAAAATTATCTTCAAGAATTAGTAATTTGAAAATTGCAATAATCCCAAAGCAACCACTGTTGCAATTCGAAAGGTACTACGGCGCCAAATTGTGACGATAATAATTGTGTTGTGATCGTAAAAGGGTTAAGTACTCGTTGTGAAGGTCTTTTAATAAATTACTATTGATTGTTAAAGAAATAATAAAACTGGAGAGTTCTTACTTGAAATGTAGACAGTGAAGAGGCAAAGTGGTGAAAACAAATATTCTTTATTTCTTTCGTTAGTAGCAGTAGAAGGTTATGAAAATACTTGCTTCTGGTCACCATTTTAAAATAGAAGAACTAATCTTTTAAGAAGAAAAATAGCAGCCAACATGGAATAAATCCATGGGATTCCTTTTAATGAGAGCAGCACAACTTTAAAGGATTAAACTTTGAGAAAGAACATATCCACTTAACTAAAATATCAAACTCATTCGGCCAAAAAAAGCGGCACGACATTCGAACGGCTGGCGGGCCGTGCTCCGCTAAAACTACGTTAAAAGACTACATCTTTTTCAGACAACATCAAACCAAATTCTGATTTAAAAATTAAAGAGTTTTAGTATTTAAATGATGAATACGGGGTTGGCAAAGTAATTAAAAGGCAGACTTTAAATTGATTAGCTAAATTAACATTTACGGGAAATTAATGAAAATCGAATTACAAGCTGCAGAATTAAAAAAGTTTTCACTGATTGGAAAACGAAACCAAACGATTCTCCTGTCAGCGATCGGCGTCAAAAGAGGGCGGCGCATAATTTCAATGACATCATCATAAGGCAAACTGTCTCCATCGATACGAGAGCTCCAAGACGTGCTCCTAAAATAGCGGAGTGCGCATGCGCAAGCTGCCGATCCGCTCCCAACGCAGATATGAATATCGGCGGGGAAAAATGAACTTGTGAGAGAGATACGGTTGAGAGATAAAAGCGTCAACATCGCGGCATAAAGATTGAGTTCAAATAGACATCGATGCAAAAAAAAAAGGCTGAAAGGTAATAAAATTAAACCAAATTTAAATACTGTGAGAAGATTCTCACAGCACGCTAGCCCATGTCATAATAATATCTGTAATGCGAACTTTCCTAATTTTAACAAAATCGCTTTGTTAGTTCCACATTCCACCACCAGGGAGCGCACACTATTCATAACAAAAGTGCATCAGAACGAAACTCTGTTGGGATATTTAATCAAAAGCATTTCCCTCCCCCCTCCTTTCCATTTACCCAAACCTTACAAATACAAATTATATGATAGCGGGCGAAGCACACTAGTCTCCCCTCGAAATATCACACTCCATTTTTTTTTTTACAATTTTTCTTATGCGTTATAAACTATTTTAAAGTTTCAACCGGATCGAGTGGCAATCTCAACCAATAATTTAAGATATTTGCAGAAATTACTATTCTAAAATAGTGGTATGAATACTTACAAACTTTCTTATAATGAATAAGTTATACTTGTCTCATAGAGCGGCGTCGAAAACTCTCTTGGAAACTCTGTTGGGATATTTAATCAAAAGTATTTCCCTCTCCCCTCCTTTCCATTTACCCAAACCTTACAAATACAAATTATACGATAGCGGGCGAAGCACGCTAGTCTCCCCTCGAAATATCACACTCCATTTTTTTTTTACAATTTTTCTTATGCGTTATAAACTATTTTAAAGTTTCAACCAGATCGAGTGGCGATCTCAACCAATAAGTTATTTGCAGAAATTACTATTCTAAAATAGTGGTATGAATACTTACAAACTTTCTTATAATGAATAAGTTATACTTGTCTCATAGAGCGGCGTCGAAAAACTTCAAGCAAATTGTTAGATTTCCTAATTTAAATAATTTCATGGTTAAAAAAGCATGTGCCTTCATTTTATTCTATTCATTAGATAGAAATGAAACAGATTAATTAAATAATAATTAATATCTCAGCTTCTAATTGAGTTATCGCTTTGAACTGGGTATGTATGAAATCTGCGAGAGATTTCCCTTTCGGATGGCAAAAAATTTTATCAAAAAATTTAATATTTAAAAAGTTAAAATTTCGTATTAAAATATTCCGCTACCGAAAACCGCAAGGTCGCCGTCATGTCTGAAGTTGAGCACACCTGCTTTCGCGCCGAAATGAAATATCTTTTCATTGTCTTTTCAAATACAGAAATTAAATTTTTATCGATCGATTTTTAGTGGATTTTTTGCATTATACCCAACACAGAAATGTGAACTTTATACCAAATGAAAGTAGATTTTTTTCCGCGTCTGTCTATACCATTTACGAATTTCTCGTACCAATATTTTCTGATATGCGATTTCGCTTTAAAATGCCCACTTCATTTTTCGGCTTAATTTCCTCCGTGGTAACCGTGCACCGGCTGATTTTACTGGCAACCCTTAGGAGAAACTCCGAAGTTTTGGAGAATGTCCGTTTGAACCTGTGTTAAAAAGGTGGATTGGTTAATTTTAGAAGTTAATTAGCCCACAATTCGGTTAATTACCGACTTTTTCAAAATTTTAGGATTTGTTGTTTGATGCGAGGTGTTCAGCTACAAGTACCCAAAATTTCAAGTCTCTAACATGTATGGTTTCTGAGAACGGGCTCTGTGACGGACGGACGGACAGACAGACAGACAGACAGACAGAGGAGTGAGACGAATAGGGTTTCGCCAGATGAACGAAACCCTAAAAAGGCCAAAAATTTATGTATGACAGATTTTGATAAAATAAAAAATGGGCTCAAGGGGCGAGGAAAATAGGGTTTTGGAAAGAAAAAAATTCATAACTTCTTCAATTCTCAAGCTATCAAATCTAATTAAATTTCTTTTAAATCTTTTTAATATTATCTACAACTTTTATATTGACCAGTTTTTGATAGGACCAATTCGTACCCCCCCCCCCCCAAAAAAAAAAAAATAAAAAAAAGGGGGGGGGAGGGTTAAAGAAGAAAAAAATCCATAACTTCACCAATTCACAAGATATAAAATCCGCATGAATTTATTATATATCTTCTTAATATTATCTATACCTTTTATACTGACAAGTTTTTGATAGGACCAATTCTTATAGGAGAAACAAATAAAAAAAAAAAAAAAAAAATAGCAGTTGAAGAAAATATCATCGTATTAAGTGTGTACTCAAATCCAAACTGCTTATTTTCTTACTCGTTTCTAAATTCATTTTTGCTCTCAAACGCATCTAACTGGTAGGTTTTTTTGTTCAGAAACATATATAATGTGCCGTAATGGTTGATTTTTTGATAGAGGCAGAATATATTTCAAAAAATGATGTCAAAGTGGGCATTTTGAACTGAATTTCGCAAAGCAATTGTGTTGGAAACGAAAAATATTGTCCCACTGAGAAAGTAATTGTTTATAAATCACGTTATAATTAATTGAACGGGAAAAAAAAAAAACAGGTTGCTTATATCTCTTTAAAAATCACATCAGCAAGTTTCGTGTTTTTTCTTTTAAAAATTTGTCAGAAAATTTCGAGTTGTTGAATATGAAAAATATTTTTTGGATGCCGCCTTAACATGATTCAGATAAAACCAGCTCTTATATAAAAATGAAATTAAAAACTTGTCAAAAGTGGCCAGATAAAATTGTTAAAGTGGGTTTATCTCTAATCATTGCTCTGCTCTTATAGACTCGTTTTACATGGGCAGTGGCAGAGTTACTCGAGGTATCTTACGTGGGGCATGCTTAACTGTAAAATCAGTAAGCATCCAGTCTTTATCATGAAGGGTGACGGCATGCCTTTAAGAGGGGTGGTTACTCAGATTCGGAATTCTCCTCCGTAATGTTAAGTCTATGGGCAATTGATGCATTCGTATATTTAAAATATCTTCTCGGGAAATTAATATTTTTAACTTCTACTTTTTGTGTACACTTCCTAAAAGATGTCTCGTGTTTTCTTAGTTCTCAAAATATTTCTAAAGTATAGACTTAATTTTATATGAGGTGTTAAAATCTTACTCACGGTTCTCCTGCTTTTAACATATAAAATATTAAATGCAGCATAGATTTTAGAAATACTTTAAAAACTAAGAAAAAAAGAGACATCCTTTAAGAGGAGTACACAGAAAAAAGATGTTAAAGATATGAATTTCCCGACAAGATATTTTAAATATACGAATGCATCGAAAGTCCATAGACTTAACATTACGGGGGAGAATTCCGAAGCTGAGTGACCAGCCCTCTTAAAGCATGTATTTGATAAGTCGTTCAGAGTTAGTCTTCACTCTAGAGCTGAATGGGAGACTCTTTCTGTAATGGAGCTTAAGACTGGTATGATCTGGTTTACTGATGGTTCCAAGATGAATACTGGTACAGGAGCTGGGGTTTGCTGCCCAGCTGATGGTAAAGATGAAAATAAGGAATTTTGCTTAGTGGCCACTGGCCGGTAGGTTGATTTTTTTTAGTAGCCAGACTGGCTACTAGGAATAATTTCTTTAGTAGCCAGTAAGTACATTTATGTCACTGAATATTTAATTTAAAAATATAAATTTAGAGTAAATAAGTAACTTATGTACTAAATAAAAATATTTTAATTCATATTGTAACAAAATGACTGCCTTCCCTTATTTTTATAGCATATAGATGGCGCTGTTGCCACTGTCGGCAAAATATCCTGAGATATTTTGCCAAACATGAAGTGATGAAGTGAAGTGAATGTATGTAATCATGTTTGCGTGGGTTTAAGAAAAGTTTCGGCGTGTGTTCGAAATGTATCTCCCCTAGAGATGTTTGTATGGAAATATGTATGTTCCAAAGTTATTTTGCGCTTTTCGCGAATCTGTTTATATTTTGTGTGTGATTCTTATTAAAATGTGATTGTTTAAGTGTCGCACGAGTTAATCCTAACCCACAACAACACAAAACGATGCCCAACGTGAAAAAATCTCCTTCTTCAAAACCGAAATAAAAAGGAACCGCTATACCAGGTTCAAAATATTGTCATCCGGACAATAATGACAGTGGATAATTGTGTATTTGTCATCCTGACAAAGTAAGTGATTAAAAAGAATCTCCAAATTCTAAAGTTTGAGAAACCATTCTCAATTCTGTGAATGTGAAAGCCTATTTTCAAGAAAAGCGTTTTCCTTCGATAGTGTATTGCCGCCCTGGCAAATGAGTAAAAAGAATCAGCTAGATTCGTAATTGTGTGAAATCATCATTTCAAGAATATGGTAAAAGAAAAAAAGAATCACTTCGGTTCTAATGTGTGCATTCTTTTTGATATTAAATCAAGTAATTAGTGCCATCCTTATGGAATAATTATTTGTGGGGTATGCTTCAAGCTTCAAAGTTCTCAAGGCGAAAGTGTGCTGTTAAAAGTGAAAAAAAAAAAAAAAAAAATCTTTGAGTTTGTTGCATAATTGCTGGTTGTGATCATCGAATACTCGTTACGCAATTCTAAAATGTTTTCGGAATAACTTTCAGTGTTCTGCTATCGCCGATATTCTGTGTGTTTAAAAGAAATCTGAAACTGTCACGTGACCACCGAAGAATGATTATCTAAAGATAAATTTTTTTTTCTGTTTATTGCTGGCCAGCTGGTGGTTTATTTATTTTTAAATGCTGTTTTATGTATGTGGTTTTTTTTGTTTTTGTTCTTTTGAGTATTATGAAAGATTAATTTTCTGAAAAAGAGATTTATATAATTTCTTTTGGTAATATTTTTTTCTTTTCTTTTTTCAATGCAATATTATTTGAGTAAGTCAATTTTATGATTATTTGTTCTAACTGTGCACAGCGTAGTATATTAGAAAAGAAAAGTGATTTCAGTAATCGTCAATAATTATTTAGAATGTTGTTTATTTTAAAGAAGTAAGTAAGTACTTTATTTTGATATTTTTGTTGCTTTCATATTTATTTGTGAATGAAAATTTTTTTCACATCAAATTATCGATGGTATTTCATATACTTAAAATTTTATGATTTAAATATTTCTGACAGTTTTATACGGTAAGTTATATTAGAAAAAAAAAAAAAGTTGCATATTAACTTATTATAATATTTTTGCATTAATATTTACATGAGCTCATGTTTAATTAGAGATAGATTTTGGTATGGTATTAAATTATTTTTTGTATGTTTCATCAATTGTTTATGAAAGTTTATGCATATTTACCTGTAAGGGGAAGGTAGTTATTTTGTTATTTGATTATTTAATGGGTCAAGTATTGCATATAATTTTGTAATTTAAGCATAAATTTAACTGATTTGAGGAAAAATGGCGTTTCTTTCTAAAGGGAAAAAAATCGATTTATATAATTTGGCTACCGAATTAGAGCTTCAGGTAGGTGCAGATGATAAAATAGTAGTCTTGCGTGAAAAAATTATGAAATGCGCCCTTTTTAAAGAAGATGAACAATTTGTAAAAGAGGCATTGATTGCTATCGTGGAAGATAGAAAAAAACAAGAGAGCATAGAAGAACAAATGGTTGAGGACAAACGTATCGCAGAGGAAAGAGCTTATGAGTTAGAAAAACTTAAGCTGCAAGCTCAAAACCATACCGCAACAACTGTCCCACAAAATCAAATGGACCAGATGCGTATAGATATTAAAAACATCCTACCACCATTTAATCCGGAAAAAGATAATATGTCGTTGTTCTTGACAATGTTTGAACGTCAAATGAAAATGTTAAATGTCTCCAAAGATTTTTGGGTCTCACAATTAGTCGCCGTACTTCCGAATAACATTGCTAAACTTATAGCAAGAGAGCCTGAAGAAATGTTCAAAAACTATGCACATATTCGAGACATTTTGTTAAAAAGATTTAAATTAACAGCGGAGAAGTTTAGGGTATTATTTAGCCGACATCAAAAAAGAGAGAATTCTACTTGGAAAGATTTTTACTTTGAAATTAGAAATTATTTTGAAGGTTGGTTATCCGAATTAGAAGTTAATTCATTTGAAAAGCTCTCAGAACTAATAATCGCTGATGAGATTAAAAAAAAGTGCCCACCAGAATATAAAAATCATTATTTAGATGGTTGGGACAAACTAAATGACCCTGTCTTGTTGGCCGAAAAGCTTGACAAATATGAAAATATTAGACCCCCTTTTCAAAAATCAGCAAGTAATTCAAAATCGCGTGAAACACAGAAACATGTTTTGTCAAAAAATTCAAATGGTCAGGAATTCTGGAAAAATCAGGTAACCAAAAATGAAGCTAGCGAACATTTTGGAAATTTCAAAAATACTTCTACCTCAAAATATACGAATTCACGCTTTGTAAACGATGATAAGCGTCCAGTTATAAGCTGCTATGGCTGTGGGAAACAAGGTTTTGTCAAAGCAAAATGTCCTAATTGTTCCCCATCTACGCAAGTAAAATCAGCAAATTTTAGTTCCCTACATCTCCAATCTTGTTATATTAATACACAGGCAACACCTATGTTGCATATAAAGGTAAATGGTATCACAGGGGTAGCTTGCGCAGATACCGGAGCTACACATTCCATTGCTGGGGAAATGTTGTTCAAGCTTCTCCGTGACCAAGGAACTTCGTTCGAAGAGACCAGTGTAAACATAACGCTCGCTGATGGCATACGAAAAGAAACTAACGTTCTTCAAGCAACAATCACTGTTGAAATAGAAGGTCGTAGAACTAATACAACGATTTTTGCGTTACCCAAAGCCACCGGAAATAGAACATTGTTAGGCATAGATTTTTTGAATAAAATGGGGATTGTGTTGGATATGCGAAGCCAAAGTTGGTATTTCCAGAACAATCCAAGATATAAATTTCCTTTTGTTGATGATCCTTTCAAAACGACACCTGAAATCTCAACACCAAATGTCAAAGTTAACACAGTTATGTTAAGAGAAAATGAAGGTCAAAACCTATCTGCAATACAACGAAAGAGACTTAATGACTTGCTTGAAAAATTTTCCAATACCTTTCAACCAGGGGGAGAAGCAACACCCGTCGTCGAACATCACATAAACACTAGAGAACATCGTCCTATATCATTACCACCTTACAGGTTATCACCAGCTAAGAAAGAGTTGTTGAAAACAGAAATTGATGATCTTCTTGCCAAAGGAATTATTGAGCAATGCGAATCTCCATATTCTGCACCAATCGTGCTCATTCCTAAGCCAAATGGTAGTGTACGTCTATGTGTAGACTACAGGAAGCTCAATGAGGTGACCATACCATATACCTATCCACTTCCTCGTATGGACGATCTTCTACATCAGGCAAAGACTGCCCAGTTCATGACCACTCTGGATCTGAATGCTGGCTACCATCAGGTGAGTGTCTATGGGCCTGATCGTGATAAAACTGCTTTTGTATGTCCTCTCTGAACATACTGCTTTCGAAGAATGCCTTTTGGACTCCGTAACGCTCCTGCAACGTTTCAGAGGACGATGGATAACTTTCGCAACGGACTCCCAGATGTAAATATTCTCTCTTACCTTGATGACCTCATTATTTTATCATCAAGTTTTGAACAACACCTCTCTGACTTTCAAGCTGTTTTTCAAAGATTAGACAAATGGAAACTTTCTGCAAATCGAGAAAAATTCAACTTTGCATGTACCAGAGTAAAGTACTTAGGACACTGGATCACTCCAAATGGCCTAGAAGTTGATCCTGGGAAAATTGATGCTATTGTGAGGATCCCACCTCCCAAGAATATAAAACAACTGCAATCGTTTCTGCAGACATGTTCATGGTATCGCCGTTTTATACAAGATTTTGCAGAAATATCCAGACCACTTAGTAACCTCACTAAGAAGAATGTTGAATGGCATTGGGGTGCCGATGAAGAAAATGCATTTCAAACCTTGAAGCAATGCCTGGTTTCAGCACCAATATTGAAACTGGCTGATGAAACAAAACCCTTCACCATTCGAACCGATGCCAGCAATTATGCTCTTGGAGCAGTACTTCTCCAGGGTGCGGAAGAGCATCCGATTGAGTATGCCAGTAGATTACTGACTCCTGCAGAACGCAACTATCACACCACGGAACGGGAAGCTCTTGCTGTTGTCTAGGCTCTTAATAAATTCAGAGGATACATTGACGGAACAGAAGTTACTGTGGCATCCGACCAACAGCCTCTCCGATGGCTCATGAGCTTAAAGTCCCCTTCTGGAAGACTTGCCAGATGGGCTTTACAGTTGCAAGAATTTAATCTGAAAATGGAATACATTCCAGGTAAAGCAAACGTCATAGCTGACATGCTTTCTCGTCCTGCATGCGATCATATCAGTAAAGAAGATTGTGATATTTGCACCATAATGATTGATATCCCTGCTAAAATGCCTAGTAATCTACGTGCTGAACAAATGAAAGATGAAGAATTAAAGAAAATTATTAAAAGTTTCGAAGATGAAGAAAAAACTCTAGACTACACTAACTGGACTGAACGCGGTTATGTTATGAACCAAGGAGTTTTATACAGGTATTCCCCAACTTCGGAATCTGAAGAAGCACAACTAGTAGTCCCCTCACATGAAAGGGAGAAAATTTTAAAAGAACACCATGACTCACCTACGGCTGGTCACTATGGTGCTGAAGGTACATTTAATAGAATATCCAAAAGATATTATTGGACTGGAATGCGTTCATACATTGCAGATTATGTCAAACATTGTGCTGAATGTAATAGGTATAAACCTTCTAATCAAAAACCATCCGGTTTGTTACAAACACCAGTGTATTCACAACAATTTGAAGTTCTATCAATTGATCTTTTTGGCCCTTTACCAAAAAGTAAGAATGGTAAAAGATGGATATTCATAGTAGAAGACTGTGCAACAAGATGGGTTGAACTATTTGCCCTTACAGAAGCTACTGCAGCACAGTGTGCAACTACGTTGCTCGAAGAAGTTATCCTTAGATATGGTGTACCCAGACGTATAATATGTGATAACGGACCACAATTTGTTAGTAGTGTAATGCAACAACTTTGTTTTCTTTTAGGTATCAAACAAAACCCAACTCCCATATATCATCCTCAGGCAAACCCTGTGGAGAGAAAAAATAGAGATCTCAAGCCGAGATTGGCTATATTAGTAGAGAATGACCACTGTTCATGGGAAGAGAAACTTCCAACAATACGTTTTGCAATGAATACTGCTAAGTGTGACACCACTGGAGAAACAGCAGCATTTTTACAATTTGGGAGAGAATTAAGAACGACAGACGATGTTCAACACGACATTCGTGCTGTAATTCACAATGACAACTTTGTACCTGAAATTACACCATACCTCAAGAAATTTGCAAACTTCACCAAAGAAATTAAGGACAAAGTTGAAGCTAAGCAAGATCAACGAAAGAAATACGCTGACCGTAAAAGAAAACCAGGACATTGCTTTGCTCCAGGAGACAAGGTTTGGGTTGACTTACATCCAGTAAGTAAAGCCTCTAGCAATAAAACTGCAAAGTTCATGCCTAAATGTGACGGACCATACATTATTTTAACTCAAAAATCACCCACCACATTTGTTATAGCAAGCATGGACAATCCAAATGAACCGCTTGCTACATGTCATACGTCAGCTTTGAAACTGTGTAATGACTCTGACATTGTGCCTATTGCACCTATTAGGAAACGTGGCAGACCACCTAAAAAAGTTACTGGTTCCTCACCGGGACGTCCGCGGAACCAGAGGGGGAGGTTGTAACAAAATGACTGCCTTCCCTTATTTTTATAGCATATAGATGGCGCTGTTGCCACTGTCGGCAAAATATCCTGAGATATTTTGCCAAACATGAAGTGAAGTGAATGTATGTAATCTAGTTTGCGCGGGTTTAAGAAAAGTTTCGGCGTGTGTTCGAAATGTATCTCCCCTAGAGATGTTTGTATGGAAATATGTATGTTCCAAAGTTATTTTGCGCTTTTCGCGAATCTGTATATATTTTGTGTGTTATTCTTATTAAAATGTGATTGTTTAAGTGTCGCACGAGTTAATCCTAACCCACAACGACACAATATTGTTTTAATAAACAGGGGTGATTCTGAGTAAAAAAAAAATCAGAAATTCACAGCAAATTTTCTGAAAGGTTTACAACAGAGGTTTGGGGGGGGGGGGGGGGGGTAAATCTATTCCGGCATGAACTATGTTTTGTTTCACACCACTTTGACGAAATTTGTGGATTTTTTCGCGATCTTTTGACGAAATTTGTCATTTTTTTTCACGATCTTTTGGCAAAATTTGCTGTTTTTTCGCGAACTTTTGGCAAAATTTGCCTTTTTTTTTTTTTTTTTCCCCACGATCTTATGACGAAATTTCTCGTTTTTTCGCGATCCATTGACGATATTTGCGTTTTTTCCACGATTGTTTGACGAAATTTGGGCTTCTTAGCGATCCTTTGACGAAATTCGGGTTTTCCCGCGATCCTTTGACGAAATGTGCGTTTTTTTTTTCTGCTATCTTTTGACAAAGTCTCGTTTTTTTTTCAGTGATTCTTTGACGAAATTCGTGTTTTTTTCGCAGTTCTTTAACAAAATTCGCGCTTTTTTCGTGATTTATTGACGAAATTTCGGGTTTTTTAGCGTTCCTTTGACGAAATATGCGTTTTTTTTTTCGCGATCTTTTAACAAAAGTCATTTTTTTTTTTTTTTTTTTTTTTTTTTTCGAAATTTTTTGGTGAAATACGCGTTTTTTTTTCGCGATCTGTTGACGATGTTTGGGTTTTTTCGCGATCTTTCGACAAAATTTACGTTTTTTTTTTTTTTTTTTCACAATCTTTTGACGAAATGTGCATTTTTTTGTGATCTTTCGACGAAATTCGCGGAGTTTTTTTCCGCGATTCTGTGACGAAATCCCTTTTGGAAAATCCTGCATTTGGCCGGTACTTTCCATATTTTTAGTTGCCAGTTTTTCACGTTTAGTTGCCGAGTGCTTATTTTCATCTTTAGCTGATGGTACATCCTTCTTTTACCCGCTGGGTAGTTATGCTACTGTCTTTCAGGCAGAGGTTTATGCAATACTCATGTGTTGTTACATTTGCATTGAAAGGGGGTATAGTGGCCTGTCTGTCAATATCTACTCTGACAGTCAGGCAGCATTGCTTGCCTTACAGAAACATACAATTACTTCTAGGATTGTTTGGGAGTGTTACTGCTCTTTGAACAAGCTTGCCAGTAACAATAATGATGTTGCTATACATTGGGTACCTGGTCATACTGGCATCCTGGGTAATGAGCTTGCTGATAGTCTAGCAAGGAAAGGCTCGGTTACTCCATTTATTGGACCAGAAACAGCTATTGGCATTTCTAAGGACTGCATTAGAACTACTGCTTTTAGAATTTTAAGAGAGCAGCAGTATAAAGAATGGTTTGACTCAAGTGGACAGAGACAAGCGAAAGAGCTCAATAGCGGATGCCCTAAAAGGGCAAAGGAACTCATTGAGCTCAGAAGGAATAGTCTAAGAAATATGGTGGAACTGTTAACAGGACACTGTAGACTTAATGGGCACCTTAGTATTATGAAGGTGGTTAATGACCCTCTTTGTAGGGGTTGTAAGCATGAAGAGGAGACTGTCTTACATGTGCTCTGTAACTGTGAGGCATATGCTGCTTACCGTTTCGAACACATGGGTCGACATATGATTGAGCCATGGGAAATTCAGGATATTCCTATCAAATGTCTGTTGAATTTTATGTCAGCTACTGGTCTATTTAGGGACTAAGTGAGGATGTTTTCCTGTTAAAAGTTTTGGGGGATAGCACAATAGACCTCTGGCCGCGGTGCTTTGGCTCAGGCCACCCCTACAGTAATACAGTAATCTCTAATCATGATTTAGTTTTTCTTGTTGAAATTATTAGTACTTAATTTCGAAATTTGCTTGTGCCTGTAGGCCGAGCCGGCAGAGATTTTTATTTAATCTACTACTTTTTTTTAATATTTAGAACGTGGAAATGCTGCATTGTTATATTATTACGTTTTATACTTACCATATAGCTAATTATGATTATTAGAGTTAAGATTCGTCACAGGAAAAAAATATCAGCTAAAAGTTGTATGCTACTACAGTGGAACCCCGCTAATTCGGATAATCCGGATCGGTCTGGTCGATTTTTTTTCAAGTTTGAAATGCCAATCGGTGAATTTCCATGACATTCATTTATTTCATCCACATATTCGGAATAAAAAAGTATTTTCTGAAATCTTTAGAAGAGCACCTTAAGCAATCTTTTTAAAACTCTTTGATGTTATCTTTCAGAGAAACAACAACGTATCACTTTAAGTTTTGCTGTTTTATAGTTCCGGGTGTTACAAAAAATATTTAAAATCGTGCAACTTACCCATCAAAGCTGTCCTCCTAATTGATAATGCCCCGATATACCCCGAAGAAAGTCACCTGACAAAAGGAAACATAATGGTAATGTTTCTACCACCTAATGTGACAGCGCTGGTACAGCCAATAGATCAAGGGGTTCTTCAGAACATTAAGAAAGTTTATAAACGACAAATGCTGAATGAACTTTTAAAAGATGATGGAGAACATGGAGTGATAGAGATTCTCAAATCAATCAATTTTAAAAAAAGTAATCTATATGATTGCTGAATCTTGGAATCAGGGTGCTGAGAGTACTCTCCGAAAGTCCTGGAAGAATTTATGGCCTGCAAATTGTGATTTCTCAAATAATAAGCTTGAAACAGAAGGAGGAATAAGTGACAATGAAAGAGATACTACACCTGAAGATTTTGTGAGCATGTTAAAAAAAAATTGATGGTTGCTCAGATGTTGATATCAGCGACATTAGCAATTGGTTGGAAGCAGAAAATAATGAAGGTTACGCCTCACTTACAGATGAAGAAATAATTGCTTTGTGCACAACTGAAGAAAATGAAAATGAAGATGATACAGACGAAAACACCATTATCAATGATAATCAGCCAAAAGTTATTAGCCATAATGAAGCATTTAGAACAATTAATGGTTTATTTTGAACGTCAGGTGGAGACCACACCAAACGAACTACTTATGCTCAAGCAGATGCGTGGCCGTGCAGTCCACAAAAGGTATACAAAACTGGCACAGCAGAAGATTACAAACTTTATAATTACAAAATAAACATTTTTTACAGTCTGTAAATATTCAATAGGGTTAATATAAAAGTGATTTTCTGTAAGTATGTTTTATTTTATTTATTTTTTTCTCATTCTCTGGATTTTCGATAATCCGGATTTGGTCTGGTCCCAATTAATCCAAATTATCGGGGTTTTACTGTAATTCCAAACAAGAATCTTTGCAGCATATTTCTACATCATTTGCAATAGAAATCGGATGCGAAATATATTGTTTCGAAATAGTGGTGTTAAATTTTCTTGGTAACATTTCTTTTGTGACACTTCGGGGATTCTTTCCCCCCTGTTCGCTAAGCTCACCAATCCCCTGCATAATTGCAAAGAAATCCTTATTTTCTAGCCAACACCAGACGTAATTGTTTCATGTTTACATTCTTAGTCCAAGAGCTGTTAAACATTTTAGGGAAGGTATTTGAGGCATCCTGAAAATTTGCGCAACACTTCTTCTGTAATGCCTGAATACAAAATCGAATGTCTGGCTGAAAGATCGTGGCCCAATAACTGTGCCAGACACGTGTCAAGTGCCATTTTTTGACTACGCAAAAAAGGTATTTGAGGCACGCTGAGATTGAGACAGAATAATATTTATGCTTAGAAAAAAATATTTTGAAACTGACAGACACTTTAGTCGGCCCAAAACCTGTACCAGACACGTGTCAAGTGCCATTTTTTGACTACCCAAAAAAGGTATTTGAGGCACGCTGAGATTGAGAAAGAATAGTATTTATGCTCAGAAAAAAAATATTTTGAAAATGACAGGCACTTTAGTCGGCCCAAAACCTGTGCCAGACACGTGTCAAGTGCCATTTTTTGACTACCCAAAAAAGGCTATTTGAGGCACGCTGAGATTGAGACAGAATAGTATTTATGCTTAGAAAAAAATATTTTGAAAGTTACAGACACTTTAGTTGGCCCAAAAACTGTGCCAGACACGTGTCAAGTGCCATTTTTGACTACCCAAAAAAGGTATTTGAGGCACGGTGAAATTGAGACAGAAAAATATTTATGCTTAGAAAAAATATTTTGAAAATGACAGACACTTTTGTTGGCACTTTTTACTTGCCAGACAACATAGAATGTTAAACGCGAGTGCCAGTAAAGCTGAACTTCCGGTGTCTTTTTAAAAGTATATTTAAAAGTATAAATATATTAATATACTTTTATAACTATGATTTTGTCATATACATTTATATGTAATGAAATTTAACGATCATTTAATGACGGTTAGTACAAAATTTAAACTGATTAAATTTGCTTTAAACTCAAAGTTAAGATCCCGATTCTGAGCACTGTCGATTTGTGTTCGATAGTGTTAGTGTCGGAGACAACATGAGAAAAGTATTGTTGCCATAGAAACAACGACTTATTTAATTTTCGAAATATATAATGAAATAGTTCTTAATCGGACAGTTACATTTAAAGTGCACTTAAATTTATCCAGCCGGTGAAACCGTCTGAAAATTAAATAACTTCAGCAACGCGCAACTTGTATATATTACATAAGCTTATAGAAAAAATAACAAAATATTTCATTGTTTAAGTTTAAATTCCTTAAGTACCGCGCATTCGAATAATCATTTAACAAGCAATTTTCAGATGCATTAAAATATTCGCGTTTGGTGAGGAAAAGTTTTACTCGCCAAATCGCGTGCACATTCGTCTTTTAGCGCCAAATCACGTGCACATTCGTCTTTTAGCGCCAAATAATCGAAAATATTTTATTTTTAGCTCACAGGCTATCAAAGCCTGAGACCTTATGTGCCCGCCGGTTCTGTATGTACGTAACGTGATAACTCTTGACAGAAACATCCCATTTGCTTCAATTTTTTTTCTTGTTTCATTCTGATATGCCGTTTCCCTGATTAGTTTTGGGGACTCATTGGTTAAGGATAAAGAGGAAAAGGGGGAGTTAGTCCCCCCCCCCTCTCCCTTAATTCAGATAAATGGGTTTTTCATGAAGAATTATTCGATTTGCTCTGAATTTGGTATACCGGTTTATTATGTTAAGGAACTTCCCTGATTAGTTTGGGGGTTCATTGGTTAAGGATAAAGGGGGAAAAGGGGCGTTAATCCACCCTCCCCTTATTTCAGATAAATGGGTTTTTCATGCAGAATTATTCGATTTACTCCGAATTTGGTATGCCGGTTTATTATGTTAAGGAACTTCCCTGATTAGTTTTGGGGGTTCATTGGTTAAGGATAAAGGGGGAACTGGGGTGCAATGCGATTTACGCTTTGTTTGTATCGTAAGTCAATAAATGGATCTTCAGCGGGGCACCGCAAGTCCAGCTTCACTGGCGCTCGCGTTTAACATTCTATGTTGTCTGGCAAGTAGAAAGTGCCAACAAAAGTGTCTGTCATTTTCAAAATATTTTTTTCTAAGCATAAATATTATTCTGTCTGAATCTCAGCGTGCCTCAAATACCTTTTTTGGGTAGTCAAAAAATGGCACTTGACACGTGTCTGGCACAGTATTTGGGCCAACTAAAGTGTCTGTCATTTTCAAAATATTTTTTTCTAAGCATAAATATTATTCTGTCTCAATCTCAGCGTGCCTCAAATACATTTTTGGGTAGTCAAAAAATGGCACTTGGCACGTGTCTGGCACAGTTTTTGGGCCGACTAAAGTGTCTGTCATTTTCAAAATATTTTTTTTAAGCATAAATATTGTTCTGTCTCAATCTCAGCGTGCCTCAAATACCAAAGTCAAGTTTGTGTAGTCAAATAATGGCACTTGACACGTGTCTGGCACAGTTTTTGGGCCGACTAAAGTGTCTGTCATTTTCAAAATATTTTTTTCTAAGCATAAATATTGTTCTGTCTCAATCTCAGCGTGCCTCAAATACCAAAGTCAAGTTTGGGTAGTCAAAAAATGGCACTTGACACGTGTCTGGCACAGTTTTTGGGCCGACTAAAGTGTCTGTCATTTTGAAAATATTTTTTTCTAAGCATAAATACTGTTCTGTCTCAATCTCAGCGTGCCTCAAATAACTTTTTTGGGTAGTCAAAAAATGGCACTTGACACGTGTCTGGCACAGGTTTTGGGCCGACTAAAGTGTCTGTCATTTTCAAAATATTTTTTTCTAGCATAAATATTATTCTGTCTCAATCTCAGCGTGCCTCAAATACCTTTTTTGGGTAGTCAAAAAATGGCACTTGACACGTGTCTGGCACAGGTTTTGGGCCACGATCCTTCAGCCAGACAATCGATTTTGTATTCAGGCATTACAAAAGAAGTGTTGCACAAATTTTCAGGGTGCCTCAAATACCTACTCAAAAATGTTCAGCAGCTCTCCTACTATCTGGATCATTTCGCGATTCCTTATTTTCTATGCATTCAATTTTTAAATTCCAAACGCAGATGTCACCCCCGCCCCCCAGCCTTCTCATTATTTAATGGAAATTATCTTCTTTCTGTAAAAATCGCTTTTGCCGTCTCCTCGCCATCTTATCTGAATTCTCTACTTTCATGGTTTTTGCCAAGTACAATTCCCGTTAAGAAAAGACAGAAAGCTCGCACCAATCAGGTGTGTTTCGCGGTATCTACACAGATTTTCTTTGGTCCATTTCAAATCTCTTGAGGGAATACTCTGAGAAAACTATAGGATATTCCTGACAAAACAGGAAATAATTTGCAAACAAATGCTATAGCATTTAGTGAAATTCTATTTTGTAGGGCGTGGCAGAAAACTTTTTATTTCATAGATAATGAACATTAACTTAAGAAGATCAAGTGGCTTCCACTGAAGATAAAACATTATTACTTTCCGTACACATATAGTATAAGGAAAGTATTGTAATTATAATGAAAATCGGATTATGGAAATTTTGGAAAGTTTCCTTGATCCATTTTCATTATTTTTAAACCAATTACATGTATATATATATATATATATGTTGGTATTTGCTTATCTTTTAATGTCCCCAGAGTCTGTTTTTTTGTGTTTTCACAATTATGTCAGAATGTATGTAATTGAACGAGACAGTATCCAAACTATGCTTTTTATTGAGCTCTCATTTATTGAATATATTACAGGCTGTCACAAAAACTGTATACACATGCCCAAAGGATTTGGTGTCTAAACCATTTTTCAATCATTCTGTGATAACTGATAAACATTTTTCTCTTATATTGCAATCATTGAACTAATTATTTTTACTGCTCATGTTTATCTTATGTCGACAGAATAATCATGTTTCATCTGAACCTTGCTTAATTTTGTAAAAAAAAAAAATTCCTTTGAAATACAAATGGAAAAAAATAAGTTTTTTTTAATCTGATAAAAGGGTGTGGAAATTTATGTAATGCATATTTTAGAGACAAAAGTGTGAAATAGTTACATTTTTAAAAACTCTTATTAACATGACTATGTAAATTTAATTTCAATATTTATATTAATTCAATGGCATTAATTTCAGCAAGGGCGGAATTAAATTTCATTGAAAATTATGTCATAATTGCAGTTTTGTGAATGAAAATACATGTTTTCATTAGAACATGAGGCCATTTTCACCAGTGAAAACAATTTACCTTTGTAAAATTAAGATCTAAGTTTTTATTTTTATATTATTACTTAAAGTATGAAATAATAATTCGATAAAGTGAATCTGAACTTTTATTGCCTTATAAAAATGTTGTCCATACACAGTTTCTTTTTGTGGCAACAGAAAAGAAATAATTGTATTTGAAAGGAAAAGTAGATTTTTCTATAATGATAAACTATGGCAGGTGGTTGAAATAAAGAGATGAAGAGTACTCAAATAATTTTTTTAAGTTGACATGTTATGTTTAGATGTTACTCATGTATGTATGTGTGTCAAGTTTCGTACAAATTGATCAAATTTTGTAGATTTGCATAAGGAACATACAAAGCAAGAATGACTTTTATATAGAGAGATATAAAAGTATTGTCCATACGCAGTTTCATTTTGTGGCAACAAGAAAGAAATAATTGCATTAGAAAAAAAAAAAAAAGATTTCCATATTGATCAACTATGGCAGGTGGTTGAAAAAAGGGGTAAAGAGTAGTCTGGAAATTTCTTTAAGTGGACAGTAATTTAATGTTCTAAAATGTATGTTTATCAAGTTTCATACAAATTGGTCAAAAGCTGTAGATTTGTATAAGGAACTTACAAACCAAGAATGACTTTTATGTATATAGTTTTTTTCCAAATCAATCAGAAACTGTACATTTGTATAATGAATATACAAGCCAAGAAAGACTTTTTATATATAAGATATGTATGTATGAACTATAATTGATGAGGATTAGGGGTTTGTTATACACCATATAGACTTTTTGCTTATCCATACCACTAACTACTAAGTGAGTTGGTTTTACGCACTTAATCATGGAAAATATTGTTAAATAGAAAGCTGTTTATAAATACTAAGGACTTAAGATGAGTACATTAGTCATCTTTTGACTAATGTTATGTAAGATACATTGTTTCTTTTAGGTTTTGAAAAGAGATTACCTTTAGTGATTGGTCGCACTCCAGATTTGGGGCTTCTAATCACTCTGCTGTATCGTTCTGCATCAGAATTTCTGTCTAGTCTTGATGATCAAAAAGCCCTTAATCGTAGGCTGCAGTCCCTGGCAACACTGACAAGTGATGAATTATCAGAGGTATTGTTCTGTTGTTTCCTTGTTGTTTTGCTTTAAAGAATGAGATTCTATTATTTTCTCTTAAACTCAATTAACTTTCTCTTTCCTTTTGTAAATAAATCGCATGCTCATTAAATTAGACATCTTAGTTATTATGACCATCTTTTTGCCTGTTTTAGCCAAAAACAATGTTTGTTTAAGATTTTGAAAACCCCCTATGCAAAAAATAAATATTTTTTTAATCTCTTGACTACATCTTTATAAACAATGAACGGCCTACAGACCTGCCAACTGCTACGAAAAAATTGTAGTTGCTATGATTTGGACCTATAAACTACGATGCTACGAAAATCGGTCTTAAACTAAGATTTTTTGCAAAAAACACAGACGCATTTTTTGTTTCTAGTTTCAATTTTTATCCCACACAGCATATTTTTCAGGAGTGATTCTGTTCCTAAATTTCCAAAATTTCAAAATATTAATTTCCTTAAGTTTTAAAAAATTGGCCATTAGTCCGAAAATTCAGACATTAAATAATGCTCATGGGAAAAAATATCTGAGCTGCAAAACAAACTCTCTTTATATATATTAACCACGAGTGAATAGTGTTTCTGTAAATATTTATACAGGAATTCTCTTCCTCAGAAACATGGGTGCCATTTAAGAACTTCTGGAGGGGGGGAGATGGTTCTTTGAGGGGTTGGGTTTGAAATAGTGTGCAGAATCGCACAATTTGCACACGGAAAAGAAAAGTCCTGTGTAATGAAAAATGCTGTGCAGTATTTCCCCCTAAATTCTTCCACAGACCTATGATTCTCTTGCGAGTATATTTCAAAATTTCTTGAAGGCCGCAATTTTTTTTTTTCTTTTATCGAATTTCTTCAAATTAATTCGTGAATTGATCGCAGAAAAAATTGAGAATTTCTCCAAATGATCGTGCAAAAAGTATCGGTATTTCGTCAAAAATCTCAGAAACAAATAGTGATTATCTTCATTGATTGCTGAATAAAATCATTAATTTTGTTAAGAGTTCAGAAAGAAATTGTGAATTTCGTGAAGAGTTCAGAAAGAAATTGCGAATTTTGTCAAAAGATTGTGCAAAAAATCATGAATTTCGATAAACTATTGAGGGAAAAATATTGCAAATTTCGTCAAAAGGTCACGGAAATAAATGAATTTTGTTAATTGGTCGATAAAGATATCGAAAACTTCGCCGATCGATTGCGATAAACTATCGCGAATTTCGAAAAATGATTGCATAAAAAAATCTATTTTGTCAATTGGTCGCAGAAGAAAATAAATTTCGTCAATGGATCATGGTAAAAACGCAAATTTTGTCAAAATATCGCAGAAAAAAAACACAAATTTCATCAAAAGATCAGTAAGAAAATCCAAATTTCATCGAAAGATCAGTATGAAAACGCAAATTTCACCGAAAGATTGCGAAAAGAAAACTCTAATTTTGTTAAAGAATCGTGGTAAAAAACGCAACATTTGTCAAAGGATTGAGGTAAAAAATGCGAATTTCATCAAAAGTTCATGGTAAAAAGTGCAGATTTCAATAAAAATCGTGATAGAAAAATGTAAATTACGATTGTGGGAAAAAAAATTGTTGAATATCCTCAAATGATCGCAGGGGAAAAAATGACGAATTTCATCAAAATTTACTGCATTGTGCTAAAAAAATTCAAACTTGACTCCTTTTACAAATGTCAAAAAAAAAAAAAACACTTTGAAATGAGAAGAAACTCTAAAAAGCGAATAAAAATTTTCAGAGGAAAAAATTTACTATATTGAGTTGAAAGACTGAAACCTTATTCTTTTTATGAATGTCAAAAGATAGCAACGAAAAATCAACCAACCAACCTCCAGATTAATTTTAATTTTGTGTGCTACGATATCTCATTTTCAAAGGTTGGCAGGTCTGGGCCTACTAACTAGGGTTTTTAGGAAAGTAAATAAAATTCAGAGCGAAGTCATGTACTGAGACTTTTTTCAAAGTCAGAAGCTTCATAGTTTCAACTACGTATACTTCGTAGATGGATATAGTGAAGGGTTTAAGGAATGCCATGGAAGTGATTTACTAGATTTTAAATATTCTCACAATGGGAAATCTTGCAATATGTTTTATTATATGTGTTTTATGTGTACTTATTATATAATCTATGTTTTCTTCTAGTTTATTCCCTTAAGTTTAAGACGAAGCCAATCTTCTGTACAGCAGCATAGAGAAATAGCGAGAAATTCTTTACAAAAACTTCTTCAATATACAGATAAAGAAATATCTATTTTGTCATGTATCCTTTAAAAAAAATTTTATGATTCTTAAAAATGTTGCTAGTCACATTTTATAATTTGTGATGTATTAATTTTATTATACTTTTACAAATTAATAAGTGGCAAAAAAATTCTCACATTGCTGTTTTTCTCTGCATTGCTGTTTTGTTGTTTTTTGGCAATGTTAATTTTGCCGAACTGATTTATTCTATTTCTAACATTGTTGTCATGTTTGGTTTGCCTGAGCGTGTTATCTGCTTCCGCAACACATATTGCATCTCTTTCTGGCACACGCAACACTATTTTCTTGTTGCACAAGTCTTTCGAATTTGTAGTGATACTTCTGACAAATGATTATAAAAATTACTTTTTAACACATTTTGAAGCCCTGCCGATATAATTTATATACTTTGACAGTTTAAAATTAATAGAGTTAGTTGTTTGATGGGATGTCATGTTGAAGTCGTTGTACTTTCTTTCATTTTCTTAGAGGCTATTTTGTTATGATACTTATTATATATTATTGTACTTTTACATAAAAATTATTTCATGATTTTTACATCAAAAGTATAGTCCTAATTATTCAATGAACCTTTAAAAATATTTTAATTATCTTCATCCATTCCATCATTTTATACTTTTTTTTTTCAATTAACAAATATCATTAAAAAAAAAAAAATCATAGTTTTCAAAAATAAGTTATGTTGTGCTGTTATAAAATAATGATGATAATGCTAGAGATTAGCATTTCTTAATGTTGACTTTTATTTCTGAATTCAGTTTTGTTTCTTATTATGTCATTTATCTTATATATATTTATCATAGTTTGACTGCATTTTTAAATTTACCATGCACAAAGTTTTGAAACTTTATGGTAATATAACCAATATATTCCTTTGGTGTTATTGAAAAAAAAAAAAGTTTTCTTCAGCATGTTTCTATTATCTACGTTAGTCATATTTACTATTGTCCCCACCCCATTGAAATAAAGACAGTTTTATAATTAGAAAGGAATATGACTAGAATTTAAGATTATATAAATACAAAATGTTTTTTTTTTTATGTATTTCTCATTATCTTCTTTACAATTCACCTATTTCATTGAAATGCAATAACCCCTTAAAACATTTACCAGAAAACACTTTGATTTTAAAAATATTTTCCTTAAAAAAAAAAAAAAAAAAAAAAAAAAAGTTTTCTGAAATTTTAATGAGAAGGATAAAATATTTAAATGAAAAAAACAAACATATGTTAACTAACAATATCCAATATCCAACAACAGCTTTCCAATGTAACATAATGCAAGGTTTAGTATATACAAATAATTGTAAAATAAAATTTATTTAATTGAAGATGACTCAAAATAAAGTGTAAATTACGTAATAACACGGAATTAAAGAAATTGTAGATTTTTGCATCTAAGGGGATTTCTGTCATTTTTGTGAAAACATTGCCACACATGATTTTTATGTAGCTTAATCTCAAATGTTCTCAAGAAATTTTTCTTCCTGTAAGAAATAACAGTGCCATTGTCACACAGCATTTCTTCATTTTAATTGAATATGATAAAGATGCTATTATTTTATCTTGCATCTAACATTCATCACCATTGCTAAAATCTCTTTTTTTTTCCTTTACAGAGTTCATAATTATGTTACCACTGTTATGTTGCAACATTAACCCTTTTCATGAGTTGATATCTGAAAACTCTGCAAAATATTATTTCACATAAGTTAAAATAAAATAAAATCGTATATTGTGTTCCAAGAAGGGAGGGAATAATGAAAAAATTGTGGATGATCAAAACACACTCACTAATATATATATATACAGTGGACGCTCGTTAATTCGAACTCAAAGGTTCTCAGAAATAAGTTCGAATTATCCGAAGTTCGAATTATCCGATGTTAAGTGAAAATATAACTTAAAATGTGTATCACTGAAGAAGAAAAATGTCCTAGTATGTATAACCCGAGAAAATATATTATATTATATTATGCTATTTAAAATTAAACATAGTACATAAAAAGCAATAAAGACTTACCTTAATCATAAAATGAAGCAGAAGATACGGAGTAGAAAGTAAACTTTAATTAAAAATATGAATTACACTTTTGGGAAAAACTGTAAAATGGATGTTTGGTTTTGTTTATTATGCCTACATTTTTCAGCCAGCTTCTCGATTTGAAGTAAACATTTCAATTCATTTTCAGAGGAAGGTTCCATCTGAATAAATGCTTTCAGAGTTTTTATAGAGTCCATTATGGCTTGATCATTAGGACGCTTAACAGTCTCTGCATTCTCTCCTGAATCCGATAAGATCTCTGCATTTTCATCTTCTCGGATACTTTTTATAATGTCATCGTCGCTCAGTTTTCCACAAACGTCCACGTCTTCATCTACCCTTACATAATCAGAAAAAGCAACGTTATCACATTTAAATTTTTTGAAATCAGGAAAATCTGTATCAATATCGTCACATTCTTCTATATGATTTTTCTTTTCGGGGTGAATGAATTTAGCATGACGAAAGCAATTACTAATTGTGCTTTCCTTTACAGCATCCCATGCGGCATATAGATCATTTATAGCTGTCAGCAGAGTAATGTTGTAATTTTCACCACAATCTAAAGAAAAAAGGATTTGTTTTAAGAGTCTCTTACGATAATTTATTTTAAGATTCTGGATGATTCCTTGATCCATTGGTTGTAGCTTCGCAGTTGTATTTGGCGGCAAATATTCAACCTGTATGGAACTCAGTTCTGGAAGGTTATTATGGCACCTTGCGTTGTCCACAAATAATACAATTTTACGCTTTTGCCTCGAAAATTGCTTATCTATTCCTTTTAACCAGCTACTGAAGATGTCTTGTGTCATTCATGCTTTTGCATTGGATACATAATCAACTGGCAGTGTTTTAATTCCTTTAAAACACCGTGGATTCTTGGACTTTCCAATCACTAATAATTTAAGCTTTTCGCTCCCATCCATATTAGCACAAACTAAAGCTGTAACCCTCTCTTTACTGTTTTTACCTCCTACGCAAGTTTCCTCTTTAAAATGTAATGTCTTGTTTGGCATAAGAGTTTATAAAAAAGTGCAGTTTCGTCCGCATTAAAAATATCTTTCGGCAGGTAAGTAGATAAAATCTCTGGCAGTTTCCTACCGAAATTAGTGCATACATCTTCGCTTACATCAGAGCTCTGGTCACATATCGCTTTATAAGACATATTGTGCCTTGACTTAAACCGAGAAAGCCATCCATCTCTGCATTTAAAATCTTCAATACCCATTCGACTCGCCAATTCATCAGCCTTCGCCTGCACTAGGGGTCCATTTATCGGAAAGTTTCGAGATCTAGCATCCTGGAACCATAGCAGTAGAGCCTTCTCTAGATCTTCTTGGGACGCATTTCTCATGCGTTTCCTTCCTCTAGCAAATTTCGATTTTTCCCATGAATCTAAAATTGATTCCTTGTTTTTCAAATAAGTTGACAAGGTATTTTTTTTTTAATTCCATAGTCAGCTGCTAACTTAGTTTTGCTTTCGCCATTCTCTACCTTCCTTAAAATTTCTATCTTTGTCTCCAAAGTTAGGGCTTTGTACTTTCCACGTGTAGACATCCTGAATTTTTACACGTTCACACCACACACTGAGGAAGAACAACCGGAGCACATTAATTTGGACGCAGCTTCCCTAGAATCTAAAGTAAAGACTGGTTTTTCTGAAATTCTAAGAAAATCAGCGGCAAATAAACGAATGGTAGAGCTTCCCCCCTCCCTACTTCTTTTTCCGCGCGCTATGTTTCTACTCACGAGGGTGGGTTCTGTTTGGCGGGGGGCAGGGGGAAGGAAAAGTATGTTGCAATGGTTTTGGTTTAAGTTTCTAACTACCGCGCACGCTTGCCGGTGAGGGAAGAAAAGTACGTTGCTGTTGTTACGTCACGGCAGGTACTTTTCCTACCACCACCCATTCATAAACGTTTCTGAATGAATGTCAGGAAACAGGTAACGACGGAGAACTTTGTCAGTTAAGCACTGTTAAGAAGAGGACAGTAGGACTGACGTTTAGCGGAAATACAATAGTTTAGGAATGCAGGCATTCGTGTCTTTACACAGAAAATAAATACAGATAATTTTGCCACAGAAAATAATAAAAAAGCAAGTATTTTCTCCATTAAACGAGGAAAAAGAAATTTCTTTTGCCAAATTTTTAGTTCGAATTAACCGAAGTGATGAAAAATTCGTTCGAATTAATGAGATATTTTTAACATTAATTCCAATACAAGTTTTGTGGGGCCTTTGGATTAGTTCGAATTAACGAGCGTCCACTGTATATATACAGTACACTCCCTCTAATCCGCACAGGTTGGGACCAAGGGTTTTGCAGATTATAGAATTTTGCGGATTATAGGTCATTTCTTTGTTTACATTACAATATTTGGAATTTATCAACAAATATAGTATCCACATTGTAAATAAATAACACAGAAATAAAAGAAATTGCTTATAAATGTATAAACTATACCCAATATTAGAAATATATTTAAATGATATAATAATGCACAATTTATAGAAACATTTCTACTTATTTTTAGATCTCAAACATCACAGTGATAATTGTTTGCTTTATAGCTTTTAATTTATACTCTGCAATTTAATCTTGAAGCCTTTTACAAGAGTCAGGATTTCTTGATAAATAACAAAAGTTTGTTTTTCTAAAAGATTATGATATTTATCCAAAAGAGCTAACCCCTCTTTGAAAGCAATTTTACCTTTTACATAGCTAACAAATGCATTCAGAATATAGCAGTCTAATAGTTATTTTTAAGATACGCAGAATATTTCTTTCTAACTAATGCAAAAACGCATTTAAAATTAATTAAAATTCTTAATAAATCCATCAGATTAGTCAACTTTTATTACAGTCAAAATGTGCATTATCTTGCTTAAAAAAAGATTTTAACTCTTTGTTTACATCTGAAATATAGTGTGGATTATAGGCGTTTGCGGATTATAGAGTTGTGGATTAGAGGGAGTGGACTGTATAACCATTACATAATTACAATTCGTCATCTTTTTCATTTTACTAAAAATAAAATTAATAAATTGTGCGTCAATACATTACAATGATATTATACAAAATAAAATTGGAACTAATGACTGGTAACTAATTATCATAGGCAATATTATGAAATGACTAGTAAATTGCAGATGATTAAACCGTAAACACATGAAAATTTATCAAATTTGATGCAATAACCATTTAAAGACAAAATATACAAAAATCCACCTAAAAAATGTTTATATTATACATAGAATGACAGAAAATGTATAACGCTTCCGGGGTTGAACTCATCCGTTTCCTGATAATCCAAACGCGGCCACGTTAGGCTTAAGTATTCCGATGCCGTATTTGCCGACTGCCTTATTTAATCTGTCTATCTATTTGTTGTGTAACATATTCTTCTTCAATTTTTCTCAAACCTTCAAAAAGTATACAATTATAACGCTTTAAGATCTAATTTAAAAATAACCAGATACCAACAACAGGGTTCCGATGTATACAAGCGATTACCGTTGCCATTCATAAGCACAAATTACAAATCCAAAAACAAATGAATGACTCTTTCAGCTATTCATTAAATGCTCTTAAATATTTTGCAAAAGTATATTAATATTTTGAAATACGTTTTTCACTTTTGTTTACATTTATTTACAGTTTGAATTCAGTATACACGGTTAAAAATATCGCGAAAAATTACCTCTGTTTTTCAAGGCTATCTATTTTCTGACCAATGAGAACACTTTATGGTGTTAAGTAAATATAGCTATATTCGGTGATTCATTCCCGTGAATTATTTTGTACCGGATTAACGTTTCCTTTCTAAAAACAAACGTATTTCAAATTATTTAAAAGCTTTATTATGGTTTTACAAATATTTTAAGAGCAAAATCGGATGTCGACCGTATTTTTTAATGATTCGCTCAAAGAGTCATTCAACTGCTTCTGGATTTGGAATTTGTGTTGTACATGTGGCATCACGACACACGAGTGAATGTTGATTTGATTTTCAATCTTAAAACGTTGAGTTAAACGTGCTTTCTTTTCCACTATTCGCAAAAGTTACATTTTTAGACAGATTATTCAGAATAAATTAATATTTATAAGAGATTACATTCAATTATCTAATATTCAGCTGCGATAACTTGAGTTAAAATTAGATTGGTAGCTTTATCTATCCCTATATGAAAGTAAACAAACAATTGATTCATTCGTCTTGAACTTTTAAAATATTAAAACAAACGTTTATATGCTCTGTTGCGCCATCTGTCGGTAGTTAAAAAAAAGAAATTCTCTTTTTAAAATGTTTTTTGAACTCTGAAGACATTGGGGGGGGGGGGGGGGGGGAAATGAATATTTCTTATAAAATGAAATTAGAATATCAGAAATATGTAATGCCGTGTATTACATATATATATATATGTATATATATCAATGCATTATTACAATAAATAAAATTTTGTATTTTGTAGGGAAAATAAATTTGTAATTTAATAACAGAATTTGGGAAAATAAATTGTTAATGTAATTAACAGTTGCGATTTACTTATGTGATAAAAGATGATTTTTAATTATCAAAATTTATTACTGGTTTCTTTTATGCATGTTTAAAAAAAATCGGGATTTTCTCTGTTCAACTTTTTAAAATTTAAGTTATATAATTATTATTTTGGAAATTAATAAAAACAAATAAACCTTCTGTTGGAATTGTCTTTTATTTTACCACATACCATCAGATAAAATAGTTAATTGACAATATGTTTTAAAATAACATTATTAGTACTAATTTGAATGTTTTTGTGAAATATTTCTTCAAATTTTGTGAGTGAAGTTCATTTGCATACTTTATATCAGTATTTTACCAATTCAATTAATAATTTTCTTGCCAATTAAATTTCAATGAAAAATGGGCTGTTTTTACTTTACCCCACCTGACCCTATTAATCAGACAAGACAAAATTTATTACTTCACAATTCTTTTTATAATGCAATGCTATATAATTTTTTTGAAAATGCAAACACGTCATTCTGACGGGCTATATTCTAGTATATATATAATGTTTGTAAATTAACAGAAACTGTGAAAGTTAAAACTTAATGTTAAAGAAATGTATTTAAAAACCTTTAATAAATATTTCTTAACAGTATTTAGATATAATTGAAAGTTCTGCTTTCATACTTCTTAAACACTTAGAGTATTATTTTGCATTATTCAGTAAAGAAAGTGCTCCATTTTCTGTGCCAGGAAAAACAATAACTCCAATGAGACGTTTGCAAGGTGAGCATTATTATTATTATTTTCTTTTCAGGTTATTTTGATTTTAGGTACCATTTTGCATCCTTTTATATTCTCTGTGATTTATTGTTTTATTGTTCAGTTGTAAGTTTTTGTCTTTTAGGTAATATAAAGTAGGAACGCACCAAATATTCGGTTAGGCCGAATGTCAAACTATTAGGCCTACTGAATATTCGGCCAAATCGCATACTTAATAAATCTCTTTAAAATATATTTTTAAACCATACACAACTTCTACTTTTAACTGTCAGTTAATAAAGATATTCAGAATAATTAAACAGAATAATCTTTAAATAAAAGAGAATGCTTATTTTATATTATTTATTTGCTGTTTTAAAAGTGCCACTTAAAAAAATTAACCATTAATGAAGTACAAATGAAAGTTCCTGGGCATTGTCTAGTAAATAATCCATTTCTTGCTTTTTCGCAAAAAGGGTGTTTCTAAAGAAAAATTGAAAAAACTTTCAGAGGTAGTAATAAGCATCTAAACAGGCAATTTTTTGTTCAGCAAACCAGGATCGCAATTCACTTATTCAGTCAAAAATAAAGTTTATCTCTTCCCAGGTCAAACTTTAATTTTCTTTTGTTACTGTAACAATAATCAAGGTATTGTAACTATATTGTCAACAGCGTTACATTAATTTCTGTGAAATATGATGACAAGAAGTGCTGGAAATTGCAAACATTCTTATCTAAACAGCACTGAGCTAGACATTCCTTTATTAAGAATGCAGCTAACAGTACTTATACTGTATTACTGGTCAAAATTCAGTCACTTCAAATAATATCATCCCATTTCATACAAACAAATTAATATTATGCAAATCGTGCTAAAATTTCTTCAGTTTTGCTAAAGTTGTGAATGAAAATTCAGTTACAACTTGTAGTGACACACCTTGCATTTTTGATGGAATAAGTGGAATGATAAGTTGTTTCTTGTTCAATATAAGAAAGTTTTGGTCATATATTTGAAATCTCAGAAGGCGGTATGGAATTAAATTTTGTTAATTAAAAAAAATTTAAACAATCCTCTTCTTAAATAATAATTCAAAACATATTTTTTTTTTTTGGGGGGGGGGGGGGGGGGTGCAAAGTTTATTTATAAAAAAATCTTGTTATCAAAATGGGAGTATCTGTGCCAAATATTATGTAAAATGGTTTAAAATTTAACTTTTTAATATCATTAAACTCCGAGGTATAAAAGTATTTGGTCAACGGAATATTCAGTATTTGGCCAGCTGAATATCCAGTATTTGGCCTAACAATTGCTATTTGGCTAGCCAAATATTTGGTATTCAGCTTACCTGCAGGCCAAATGTTCAGTATTCGTCCAAAATCTCTTTTCTGTGCATCCCTAATATAAAGTTACTGATACAGAAAAGAATCAAAAATAAAATTTTATTTGTGCATAATTACTGAGTATTCGAGTCCTGCTGAGGTCAGGTTATATCTGTTAGTGATGAGTTCCCATTGATTTGAAATATGAGTCATCATGAAAATTTTGTGTCATCAGAGCCCAGTACTGAAAGTATGCAATAGAAAATTGTTCATAACATTTTTAATTTGTTTCTAGATTAATTTTCTCACTTAAAAATATCTTCTTACCTAGAAATAAGCATAAATTCTAAATACTCCTTCATGACAATGTTTCGTGATATTCATATCCCTGAATAATCTGTTTAAAATAGAAATTTTTTTATATATATACCCAAATACTGTCAGAAATCAGTCAAAGTCACTTCATTCTTATTCTTTTAAAATGTCATTTTACCACTATTGCAAAATAGACATGAGTTCTGTTTTCCAGTAATTCTGTAAAAAAAGCTTCAATCGAGAAAGCAACAATAAACAAGGAATATCCCATGGCCTATTTATGTTACTAATACTGACCGTGCAAGAGTCTTCAGAATCAGACTTTTCTTTATATCCAATCAATACAATTCAATTCCCTTGCAAACTGATTTTTAAATGATTCTAAAATACTTTAGAAAACTTAGAATGCATTCTTATTTCTCTAACATTTTTTATTTTTTTCCTTATTTCAATTTGTAAATTAAAGTCCACTTTGAGTCCGAGCCTGAAGACTGATATAAAAATCAGGCTTGGGTTAAGCCCATATTATCATATATCCTATCTGAACCTTTTAATATCTATTTAAAATCAACCTGCAACACGACCCAGCTCCAATAATTTAAAAAAAAAAAAAAAAAAAAAAAAAAAAAAAAAGTTATGCTGATCTGCAGCTCGGCTCTCCAAATCCGGCAAAGAAACTTTTGTCCATCTGTAATCGAAGAATTTTTATCTACGATTTAATGTAATTATGAAAAAATAATCTATAATGATATCCCTAAAATTATTTTTTTATGTCAAAAGATGAATATGTAAAGAATTTTTATGCTCATCACATATTCATATTAAAAAATGCTGGTATGTATTTCAGAAATTTTAATCACCTTAGAAAGTTATCTAAAAAAAAAAATCCATAATTTTTTAACTTTCCTTTGTTTCCTTTTTAAAATAATACTTTTATGTATTCTTATTTTACTTTGTTTTGTAGATTCTACTGCAGGTGCAAGATCCCCTCAGATCTCTAGCAGTCCTAGATTTGCTGATACTTCTGCACCCTTTCCATCACAATTTGACTTTGAAGGTTTTAAGACAGATGTTCAATCTACACTGGGTGAACCCTTTTTTAGAAAGCTGAAACCCATTGAACAAGTAAGTATCTAAATATTGATATTATGAAAACAAACAGTCTGTTCCATTTTCAATGTGAAATTATAATTGTCCTTCATATTGTTTTAATAAACGAAGAAAATAATTTTGCAGGTCTGTATTTTCCCATTATTTTTTATTTTTTCCTCGTTTTGCTACATTTGGGATCTTCAATATTTCATGCCTGATGTCCACATCAATAAACTATTAAAGTTCCACAGGCCATCCACAAGTCTTTTTTAACTTACACTAAATAATGTCCGTTGCAGGAGCAGGTTGCATATAGGCACTGTTGAATTTCAGTATTCTCATTTTCTTCTTGATTTATAAAAACAGTTTATGTATTTATATTTGAAAGTAATATTCAAATTTATCCCCAGAAATTTTATGCAATTACCTCATTTAGTATAATAGTAGTGGTGCATAACATAACAATAATGAAATTGATCCATTGGCAAGCATTCAAGAAAACAAGACGTCAAAAAAACACTGTGTTTACTATAGTAACAATACAGTATTAGTTTAGTACATGAGTAAACATATATATAAGCCATTGGGTATCGATCTATTAGCATAAAGCAGTGCTGTCTGTTTCACAAAATTTCAGCTTTTTGTGGTATGAAAAAGCAAATTCGCTTTATCAAGATGTTGATGAAGAGAAAAATTATGTGTAGCAAATGGCTTTCCCCCTTTTTTTCATTTTCATTTATAACACTTTTTTACATACTGTCAACCGGGGTGACTTTGTCTCACTTTTCCCCTGTTGTTGCCTTTAAAGATCCAAAAATTATTGAAATATTCATTTAAACAATTTCTAATTCTTTTTTTCTAGTTAAAAGATATCAATTGTAAAATTTTACAATTCACATTTAGTGTTTGGCAAGAATAGGTTCCTTTTTATTATTGTTTTAAAAAGTTGAGACTGGGGCTTAAGGTGACTTTGTCTCATAACTAAAAAATTATCAGGGCAATTCCGTGCAGAGAGTCACACACGTAACACAGGCTTTAATTTTCATTTATTCAATTATTTATTAAATTTTAATTTTAATTGTGATTTTAGGTGGTATGGTAAATAAGTTATTACCATATTTTTTAATTTAAATGTGTGGAAAAAAAACTCACAGAAATATGTCAAAAACCGTTGTAAGTTTTCGTAAAAACTCAAACAAAATTTACTTCACCTTTTCATATCATATAAATAAAAACATACATTTATTTTACTTAAATAGGTGTCACAAATATAAAAAATTAAAATATGTTGACATGTTTCGGTTTAATAGTAAAAACCGTAATCATAACACACACATAATCAATAGAAATGAATGACACTGGGTACCAAAAAATAATCTAAAAACCAAAAAACATAAAAATGCAAAACACTGCGCCCTCTATGATCTCAAATAGCCTACGCTACCGCGGCTCCCTCTATCAGACTCCCTTTTTAAGTATTTATTAAGGAATTCCAACCATAAAATAGGAATATCAACGGATAAAGAATCATTACACACAGTATCCCTCCTAGAATATATCTCAATAGATTCCCGGATGATTGACTTGCGGAATAAACTCGAAACAAACAATAATCTACTGTCTCTGAAACAAATATTAACCCCCCTCTTTAAAAATAGACTTGATAACGCAGTCTTATCCCTACCAAATTTTATATCAGATTCATGCTCTTTCTTCCTAATCCCAAACTTTCTACCTGTCATACCAATATAATAATTAATATCCCCCCCCTCATTCTCATATGGAATTTCATACACCCCTGCGAGGTCATCCTGTGCAACCGGATCAAAAGGTTTGTACAGAAGATGTTTCAACTTAGGAGGTGGTTTAGCAACTAATTCTAACTTAAACTTCCTTAATTTACTTTTAAGCCTCTCAAAATTACCCTTGATATATGGAAACGATAACCTTTTAAATCTATTAACCTCCCCCCTCTCGCACACCTTATCAACCAAAGTAGAACTAACTTGTGAATGACCTTTACACTTATAATTTTTAATCAAATTATTAATCTTTTCTCTTTTGTAACCATTTACTTTAGCAATATTGAAAATATAATTCAACTCCTCGTCCAAAAAATCCCCTGAACAAATATTAAACGCACGATTAACCATGAACCTGAACGTTGAGAATTTATACCCAAAAGGTGAATACGCTGAATTTGGAATAATATGCTGGCTACTAATATCCTTCCTATAAACTTTTCTTTTTAAAACAGATCCCTCTCTTATAAGGCATACGTCTAAAAATGAAAGAGCACGGTCATTTTCTAATTCAAAAGTAAACTGAATATTCCTATCAAGTTTGTTAACCCCATCAACAAAATCAATAAAAGACTCAACTCCCCCCTCCCAAATTAAAAACACATCATCAACATACCTCTTCCAAAATTTAGGAACTCTCTTAAACTTTACGAAAATATTCTCTTCAAAAGGTCTCATTTTAAACTCTGCTAAAAAACCCGAAATAGGAGATCCCATAGGGGCACCCATGTTTTGCTTATAAATTTTACTGTCAAAAATAAAATAGTTACTTTGTACAATTAACTGCAATCCATCTTTCAGAGTACATTTTATGCTATCACTATACATTTCTGCATTATCAATTTTCTTATTAATTTCACGACAAACTTCATAAATGTCAATTGATGGAAAAAGTGATTTAACATCCATACTCGCTAATAAACAGTCATGAGGAATCTCAAGTGTCCTAATGCTTTCAACAAATCCTGCAGTGGAGTCCACAACATAATCTGATGGCGGCAGTAACTCTTTCAAAATGAGCACGAACGCCTTTTCCAAATAATAAGTCGGTGCTTGGCACCTCGTAACGATGGGGCGTAGTGGATACCCCTCCTTATGATCCTTTAATCTACCAATCATACGTGGAATCACACCCTGTTTATTAATAAACAATCCAACTTTAACATTATCTGGCCAACTGCCTTTCTCGATAATCTCTTTCACACTTTTGTGGATTTTATTCAAAGGAGATTTTTCAATTAATGAACAATCCAATTCACTAATAGCTTTTTGCATTTTATCTTTATATTCAATTCGATCTAAAACAGCAATCCTGTTGGACTTATCAGTTTGTATGAACAATACCTCTCTATCCTTCTTCAGACTCTTAATGATGTTAAGCTCAGATGTACCAAGATTTAAAGGTCTTTTCATGTATTTATCTAATTCAGTAAACATAATATTTCTAACCTCTTCCTTGTTTTCACTATCCACTTTATCAATTATACATTCTGCTTCCATAATTAAGTTCTTAACGTATTGCTTCTGTTCAAACATAAATTTCGGGTCTTTATTTAAAACATCTAATTCTCTCGCATTAAACTCCTTCTTAGATAAATTCACGATCTCTACCTTTTCCAAACTCTCCATACTTCTAAAGCCACGAACAGGAATTTTCGACTTCAAAATCAAACTCTCAATTTTCTTCTTAAGTTTAGCCACTTTAAATTGGTTATGAATCTCCCTCCATCTCTCTAACTTCTTATTCAATAAATCAAATTTTTCAATCCAAAAACCGTTACTTTCAAGTTCAACATTTTTAAGATCACAATAACCAACAAACTTCATATAAGCTTCATATGTTCTAATGTTCAAATCATTAATAATAGCATATTTCTTCCTGATATATAGCGTCAAACATCTTGCTTCAAAAGCCTCCTCCAAATTATTAAACAATTGTTTAATAGTTTTATTTTTAACTGATAAAAAGTTCGGTACAACATTAACTTTCTTACAAACCTTTAAAAATCTCAAATTTAAAATTTCACGATCCAGCGTCATTCTCAAATTCTTAAACCGATTAAAACATGTGTAAAAACTCATCTTATTATCCAGTATCGATAAAATCAATGTCAAAAACCGTTGTAAGTTTTCGTAAAAACTCAAACAAAATTTACTTCACCTTTTCATATCATATAAATAAAAACATACATTTATTTTACTTAAATAGGTGTCACAAATATAAAAAATTAAAATATGTTGACATGTTTCGGTTTAATAGTAAAAACCGTAATCATAACACACACATAATCAATAGAAATGAATGACACTGGGTACCAAAAAATAATCTAAAACCAAAAAACATAAAAATGCAAAACACTGCGCCCTCTATGATCTCAAATAGCCTACGCTACCGCGGCTCCCTCAGACTCCCTTTTTAAGTACTTATTAAGGAATTCCAACCATAAAATAGGAATATCAACGGATAAAGAATCATTACACACAGTATCCCTCCTAGAATATATCTCAATAGATTCCCGGATGATTGACTTGCGGAGCCGCGGTAGCGTAGGCTATTTGAGATCATAGAGGGCGCAGTGTTTTGCATTTTTATGTTTTTTGGTTTTTAGATTATTTTTTGGTACCCAGTGTCATTCATTTCTATTGATTATGTGTGTGTTATGATTACGGTTTTTACTATTAAACCGAAACATGTCAACATATTTTAATTTTTTATATTTGTGACACCTATTTAAGTAAAATAAATGTATGTTTTTATTTATATGATATGAAAAGGTGAAGTAAATTTTGTTTGAGTTTTTACGAAAACTTACAACGGTTTTTGACATTGATTTTATCGATACTGGATAATAAGATGAGTTTTTACACATGTTTTAATCGGTTTAAGAATTTGAGAATGACGCTGGATCGTGAAATTTTAAATTTGAGATTTTTAAAGGTTTGTAAGAAAGTTAATGTTGTACCGAACTTTTTATCAGTTAAAAATAAAACTATTAAACAATTGTTTAATAATTTGGAGGAGGCTTTTGAAGCAAGATGTTTGACGCTATATATCAGGAAGAAATATGCTATTATTAATGATTTGAACATTAGAACATATGAAGCTTATATGAAGTTTGTTGGTTATTGTGATCTTAAAAATGTTGAACTTGAAAGTAACGGTTTTTGGATTGAAAAATTTGATTTATTGAATAAGAAGTTAGAGAGATGGAGGGAGATTCATAACCAATTTAAAGTGGCTAAACTTAAGAAGAAAATTGAGAGTTTGATTTTGAAGTCGAAAATTCCTGTTCGTGGCTTTAGAAGTATGGAGAGTTTGGAAAAGGTAGAGATCGTTAATTTATCTAAGAAGGAGTTTAATGCGAGAGAATTAGATGTTTTAAATAAAGGCCCGAAATTTATGTTTGAACAGAAGCAATACGTTAAGAACTTAATTATGGAAGCAGAATGTATAATTGATAAAGTGGATAGTGAAAACAAGGAAGAGGTTAGAAATATTATGTTTACTGAATTAGATAAATACATGAAAAGACCTTTAAATCTTGGTACATCTGAGCTTAACATCATTAAGAGTCTGAAGAAGGATAGAGAGGTATTGTTCATACAAACTGATAAGTCCAACAGGATTGCTGTTTTAGATCGAATTGAATATAAAGATAAAATGCAAAAAGCTATTAGTGAATTGGATTGTTCATTAATTGAAAAATCTCCTTTGAATAAAATCCACAAAAGTGTGAAAGAGATTATCGAGAAAGGCAGTTGGCCAGATAATGTTAAAGTTGGATTGTTTATTAATAAACAGGGTGTGATTCCACGTATGATTGGTAGATTAAAGGATCATAAGGAGGGGTATCCACTACGCCCCATCGTTACGAGGTGCCAAGCACCGACTTATTATTTGGAAAAAGCGTTCGTGCTCATTTTGAAAGAGTTACTGCCGCCATCAGATTATGTTGTGGACTCCACTGCAGGATTTGTTGAAAGCATTAGGACACTTGAGATTCCTCATGACTGTTTATTAGCGAGTATGGATGTTAAATCACTTTTTCCATCAATTGACATTTATGAAGTTTGTCGTGAAATTAATAAGAAAATTGATAATGCAGAAATGTATAGTGATAGCATAAAATGTACTCTGAAAGATGGATTGCAGTTAATTGTACAAAGTAACTATTTTATTTTTGACAGTAAAATTTATAAGCAAAACATGGGTGCCCCTATGGGATCTCCTATTTCGGGTTTTTTAACAGAGTTTAAAATGAGACCTTTTGAAGAGAATATTTTCGTAAAGTTTAAGAGAGTTCCTAAATTTTGGAAGAGGTATGTTGATGATGTGTTTTTAATTTGGGAGGGGGGAGTTGAGTCTTTTATTGATTTTGTTGATGGGGTTAACAAACTTGATAGGAATATTCAGTTTACTTTTGAATTAGAAAATGACCGTGCTCTTTCATTTTTAGACGTATGCCTTATAAGAGAGGGATCTGTTTTAAAAAGAAAAGTTTATAGGAAGGATATTAGTAGCCAGCATATTATTCCAAATTCAGCGTATTCACCTTTTGGGTATAAATTCTCAACGTTCAGGTTCATGGTTAATCGTGTGTTTAATATTTGTTCAGGGGATTTTTTGGACGAGGAGTTGAATTATATTTTCAATATTGCTAAAGTAAATGGTTACAAAAGAGAAAAGATTAATAATTTGATTAAAAATTATAAGTGTAAAGGTCATTCACAAGTTAGTTCTACTTTGGTTGATAAGGTGTGCGAGAGGGGGGAGGTTAATAGATTTAAAAGGTTATCGTTTCCATATATCAAGGGTAATTTTGAGAGGCTTAAAAGTAAATTAAGGAAGTTTAAGTTAGAATTAGTTGCTAAACCACCTCCTAAGTTGAAACATCTTCTGTACAAACCTTTTGATCCGGTTGCACAGGATGACCTCGCAGGGGTGTATGAAATTCCATATGAGAATGAGGGGGGGGGGTATTAATTATTATATTGGTATGACAGGTAGAAAGTTTGGGATTAGGAAGAAAGAGCATGAATCTGATATAAAATTTGGTAGGGATAAGACTGCGTTATCAAGTCTATTTTTAAAGAGGGGGGTTAATATTTGTTTCAGAGACAGTAGATTATTGTTTGTTTCGAGTTTATTCCGCAAGTCAATCATCCGGGAATCTATTGAGATATATTCTAGGAGGGATACTGTGTGTAATGATTCTTTATCCGTTGATATTCCTATTTTATGGTTGGAATTCCTTAATAAATACTTAAAAAGGGAGTCTGATAGAGGGAGCCGCGGTAGCGTAGGCTATTTGAGATCATAGAGGGCGCAGTGTTTTGCATTTTTATGTTTTTTGGTTTTTAGATTATTTTTTGGTACCCAGTGTCATTCATTTCTATTGATTATGTGTGTGTTATGATTACGGTTTTTACTATTAAACCGAAACATGTCAACATATTTTAATTTTTTATATTTGTGACACCTATTTAAGTAAAATAAATGTATGTTTTTATTTATATCACAGAAATATATCATTTAATTTCATTATTCAAAATTTGCTTTTTTTTCTGAGTCGCGCATGTAACGTTTTTAAAAAGCTATTTAAAAAATAACTATTATATCAAAATGATAGGTTTTTGCATGAAAGAATAGCGTAAAGTGTATATTTTTTAAAGAACTTTTGTTTGGATTTTTAAATAAGAAATATATTGAAAAATCCTTGATTAATTAGAATTTTTTTTGTTCAAAATGTCACACACGTAACATGGAATGGCCCATCGGATAAACCTTAAAAACCATGTAAGACAATGAAAAGTATAATTAACAAGAACTACATCATTTTGTCATTAACAATACAGAAAAATCATGCGTCAAGCATAGATTATACAACACATTCAGATAGTTCTAACAAAACTTCATTGTTTAATAAGGTGAAACATATGTCTAAGTAAACAGTTTGGAAAATAGATAACACATTCGAAAACCCAACTTCCGAAATTTCCTTCCATAGTCGAAAAATTATTCCAATTCTTTTGTTTATGCAACCCTATATATAATCCATGTGATGATTTATATATATACTACATACTATGAAAAAAATTAGTTCAGTTAAGAAAGGCACAGTTGAAAATTTCCCTTCAGAAATTTACATCAATAAGCTCCATTTATTCTTTTCTGCAGACCTGTATATGATTTTTAGAAATTATACACACTAAGTAATATGTAAAAAATTAGTTGCATTTAAACACGCATACCACAAATGAAAACACATTTCCAACATAGACAGTATTGTAACCTAATTATTTTGTGTGTCCTTGTAACGATAAAAGCTATGCACACCCTATTCCAGGGTTGGCGAATCTTTTTATAGCCACATGCCTATTTGTTTCCAAAAATATTTGACAGTACCTTGACGTGCCAACAAATTTAGTGGATTAAAAAAATTGTGAAAAAAAATCTTTAATAATAACATTAAGATAAACAAATGGGTAACATATAGGTGAGGTATTGCACTATAATAATCATAAAAAAATTTAATTCTAGAAATTATTAAAAAATATATGTGATTGTGTTGTTGCAACTTGGAAAGAAAGTAATTAATATCGGGTTCATATTTAGTTAATTTCAATAGAATGCAAACTAAACTGAATTTATATGACAACTGCTTTTTATTTGATTTTTTGTATTATTCATTTTAGAAACAAATGTCCTTGCGGACAAAGATAGATGGAAAAAATATTAAAAGATCAAATGCCAGTTTCTTTAAATAGCTCTGAAATTAATTTCTAAGGTGAAATAATTTTATTATTGGTACATTTACTAATGTGGTAATTTCTGGTGTTTTAAAAAGCCGCATGCCATTTTCGGCACACGTGCCATAGGTTCGCCGTCCCCATCCAATTCTATAGTAAACATCTTGTGGTGCACCTCAGTGCTGTATATAAATTTCTCTTAGTTGAAATAGTGTGACAACATTATAATACACTGCAAATGATTTTTTCCCATAAAGCATAATATAACGGCATTCTTTTGAGTGCACTTGTAAACTTGCTATAAATGCTACATTCTTCATTTTCAATACCGATCCTGCCATAGTAAACCTCAATAGCATCTATCAATTACATGCTAATCCGACTATTTGTTTGTGAGTTAGAGCAGGGAGGGATAGCCAGTCAGTCATATTGAATTCATAAACAGTTTTCAACTATGTTGGAAAGTGTTAAAACACAAATGTTTGTATGAAAATGAATAGAAGAAATGAAATTATATTTAAAAAATAACCATTATGCAATTCACAACTAAGACATGGTAAGATTAATAACTTTTCTAGGAAACAAAATTTGAAATGTATTCACTTATTTCAGACACTGAAAGAACATTTCTTTTAGAAGAAATAGGTCATGGAGGGTTAATTTAGCTTATTCTTTAAAGAGTTATTGGAATTGAATATCTTTCAGTGACTTTTCTTTGGCTTAATACATGTTGTTGAATAGCATTTACCACTTTCTGCAGCTTTTCATAAATATAATTTTTATAATTATGACTGCTTACAGCAAATTTATATGTATGAGGTATTATTACACCATCAGCTGTACAAAAAATAATGTATGTACAATGTTTAAAATTTGCAGTAAATGTTTGTCTTTATATTTTCAGAAAAATCAAATGCAATAACTAAATTAAATTTGTGGTGACTTTGTACTGAGACAATCTCACACCAAATCAGCATTTAAAATTCAGGTTGTGAATAAAGTCAATGTAAAATATTAAATTAATATTTATAAAATCTCATTGATTTGTAAAGAAAACATATTAAGAAAAAAAAAAAAGTATCTACTACTTTATGACATTAAGTATAAATAACTTTTCCAATCAAAAGTTTCCCCCGGTAATATTATGTGCAAAAAAAGTAAATGAAACAACAAAAGTTATGCAAAATTCAATTTGTAAAATGCTAAATTAAATAATTTTGTGTTTAAGCTACTGCTGCAATATATCAGAATTCAGCATTAAAGGAGTTCTCCCATGTGACGGCCTGTATTTTAAGCATTTTTTGGGTATTTTTTTTGACGACAAATAAAAAAAATGGAACTTTGAGTTTTTTATTATACATTTATTGCTATTTCAAGAATATGTAAAACAAATTTCAAGCAAAAATCTTTATTAGAACGTAAGTTACACCACTCTGAAGACACCTGCCTCCAAAAAAAAGACGCTCACCTCACTTTCGGCTGATTGGCTTATCTGAAAGAGAAAAAAAAAAACGGTGTTTTTATCTGTAAGCCTAAATACACCGAATGAACTAGAATCATTTGAAAATATTGAAAATTGGGTTTTTGGCAGACTTCTTAAAACCTTTTTCAAATTTCATGACATTTTTTTATTTTTTCGTTACGAAAGAAAATAGAAATATTCTGAAGTTTTGGATGATCCCAGTTCACTCAGTGCGTCTACATGTGCTGAGTCAACTCTATAAATTTTAAGTGAGTTGGTCAAACCGATCTCGGGATATGATGGCAGAAAGTTTGAAAAACAACATTTTGATAAAAACATGTTTAAATATTCAAGTACGGTTAAAACAATGAAAATCTCAACTTATCATCAATCTGCGATGCCTAGTCCATAGAGCATTCCTTCCTCTTCCTCTTGGAGGTCTTTCAATGCGAATTGCTCTGTTCTTGCTTCCATTCTGGCATTTCTCGCAGTGACAAAATAAGTGACTCAAGAAATTTCCTTTTATAGCTGTGTAAACCACTTAACTCAGCGCTCCAAACATCTGTTTCTTCTAAATGCTATATCTTTATAATGAATTCGAATTTTAGAAAATTATTTTACCATCGTATTCCAGGCATGTTGAGGAATCAATTTATGCAAAAGAAAAAAAATCGATTTTTTGAACCCATCACACGGGGGGAACCACTTAATTAGTTTTATTGTAACAAATTTTATTTATTAGAAATTTTGTCTTTATCTGCAGGATGGGACAAAGTTACCCCAGTTAATGGTAGCTGAAAAATGGTTATGACTATGGTTTATCTGTCTGATTTATTTCTAACTCTTGTAAATATACTCTGATTTCCACCTAACTGATACATGTTATTAAGCTCTACCCATAGCATGTGTCCTATTGAAAATAAAGTGTATAGCACTCAAAACATTTGGATACATTTTGTTTTATGAACAAAGATTGTTTGAAGTACATTAGACTGATGTTACACTATTTCAAACATATATTACTAAATTAAAAATGAGTATACAGCATTGATCATGCTGCAAAACTAAAGCCATTGTCAAAACAAATGGGAATATTCTATAGTTGTACGATCTATAATGAATGAATTTTATATCATTAAATTATAGATCCAGCAACTATAAAATATTTTTGTTTTGATAATGGTTTTGGTGGAGCCAAAACATCTAAGCAGCTTATTATAACCCTTTTTATTGTTTTTATAATTTTAATTTAACATTTTTTAGCTATTTGATAAATTATATTATTTCTGGGTGTTGCAATTTATCATATAGTGACAATCATTATTCTGTATGTTTAGTTTTACAATCATTGTAAACTTTGTATTGAAAAATATTTGTTTTCTACTTTACCATCAATTTATTTTTATATTTGAACTCTTTAACTCATAATATTTTATTATTTTTTAGCATTTATCTCAAGGGCAAGGTCATGTGAGCTTTCTTGAAGCAATAATGAATCGCATGAAAAGATTAATGAGAACTCAAGCCAGATGAAATTAAATTATATGTAAGATGTAATTAATTTGAGGACTTTCAAAATCCTCTTTAAAGAGATTGTCAAAGTTATGTGAACTTTTTTGAAGCAATAATGAATTGCATGAAAAGATTAGTGAGAAACAACTTGAGAACTTAAGAACTGAAACCAGAACTTTTAAAAACTCAAACCAGATGAAAATAAGATCATATTAAAGAAGTAGTTAATTAGATGACTTTTATCCAAAATTCTCTTTAAAGGGATTGTTCCCGTGTTTTTTTGTGCTAAGCACACAAAATTTGTATTTTGTAAGAATGGATTTGTATTTAAATGCATATTTTATTGTAAAATAAAAGTTTTTTATCTTTCTATATTGATATTTTATTTTGTAAATAATAAAATTCAGTATGTCATACTCATAGTTCCAAAATCTTAAAATAGTTTCAAGCAAATAAAACTTATATGCATTTTTAAAAATTTATTTCTCCATTCTAAAAAAAATTATAACAAATGATACTGCTGCCATAAATTTCTCATTTTCTGAGGGTTTTTTTTCCCCTCCTCCAAACTTTTTACTTGAAATTTCGTTATCTACATATTTCAAAAAAACTATTTTTTACCTATTGTTTCCAGATAATACAAAGCCCAAATAATAATATTTTTCAATTGAAAAATGTAGTTACACATGAATATTAAAAAAGAAAGAAAACTTTAAAATAATTAAATTATGTGCAAAAAGCATTTAATACTGAAAGTTACGTCATATTTAAAAATCCCCAAAAAGTAATATTTCCAAACACTTTTCAGTTGAAAAATGCTTTTACATGTGAATATTAAGAGAGAATGAAAACTTTAAAATAATTAAATTATTGTGTGGTAAAAGCATTAAATGGAAGAAAATGATGTCAATTTAAATCTATTTTCTTACAACATCTATTTTTTCTAGACATTATTATAAAAACCCGAGAAGCAGCAACACTTTTACTTAACTTTTTTATACAAACTGATTTTCAAATGTGTGATAGATCTTGCTTAATCAGTCAAGAAAATAGCTGTGGGGTCCTTCCGAGTGTGTATTGGTGGGGATAGACGTTTTATATTTCAATAGGCTGTTCTAATCACAAATAAAGTTTAGTTTAGGGGTGCACAACCTTTTTAAGAGAAGCGCCACTTACAAAAATGTCTGGGTTGTCGAAGGCTACATCAGTAACACAGAGAGAATTCTATTTTGGGAGGAGGGATCTGTGGGCTATAATCAGATAAAAAAAAAAAAAAAAACATTGTTTTAGAGGAGGCAGTTTTACCTATCTAGGTTCCCCTACCCACTTAACATACCCAATTCAGTTGGCAAGGATATATCAACAGTTTACAGTTGTATATACAACAGAGATATAGTAAAGATTATTTTCAAGAAGGGAAAACACTCCTTGACTTTATTCAGAGGAACCAATTTCGCTTTATTAAAAGTGCTAAAAAACAAACGTAGGCATGGAATAGAGATGAGTTCGGGCTCTTTTTTTGGAGTCCGAGCCCGACGATTTAAAATCCGAGCCCAAAAAACTTTGTTTCATGAGAGCCCGAGCCCAAAACTAGAAGTTTGCAACAGAAAATTTTTGAGTAATATTTAAAAGCTGTTTCAAAATTAGTATCTCATTTTTAAGTCTCTACAAAGAAATAACTGTTAATCAGCATACAATTAATTAAATGAAATATACATTAAATCGTATCAAAAGAAAAATTTGGTATAAAAAATATACTTCATGCTTCAGAGGATTCTCTTTTTTAATTTCCTTAACGAACAAATCTGATGGATACGTTAACGAAGTGAGTTTTATAAATAAATGCATGAAATGTGCCGTTACTGCCGGTGATCGAACAACGTTTTTCTATTTTCTATTAAATGTGTACATCATTCATTATTATAGACTTCTTCCTCATAAGTCTTTTGTGATTGTCATGTATCTGAAAAACAGATGAAATTAAAAATTATACACAGTTTGAAATATCCGTTACCTTTATAGGAAAATAGGAAAAGTTGCTCGATTGCTTTCTATCCGGATAAAAATACCTGCGAAATATGTGTATTTGCGAATGAAAATGACTTCGTGAAAGTTTCCGATGTATATACATGTTTGGATTTATAAATAACCTTAAATCTTGAAAATATTGCAAAATTTAAATAATTTCTATCGAGAAAACTATTGGGGAAAACAATTAGTGTAAGATTAAAATTTAATTTCATTTTGTTATTTATTGTTACGTAGATATGTAAGTAGTATCATAAAATTATTTAAAAAAATACATCGCTAAAACATTGTAATCACTTCTACCCCATTGGAGCCAAGGGAACATTGGGATTTAGAAGAGCAAATCACCGAATGTCACAAATGATTTTAAAAATGTATATGGATAAATGATGATGTTAAAATATTCTCATAACTCTACATACGGGAAAAACACTATTATGTTATAGTAAACAATTAAAATGTTAAAACACTGTAGGCTGTAAATTATGGAAAAGAAAATACTCACAGAAAAATTCATCGAATTAAATAGACGAAACATTCGCAGAAAACTTTCATTAACCAATTATAAAATGCTAACTGATTCTATTACATCAATATCGTGATTATAACCAATATGCATTCTTATAACAATTTAAGCATAGGCATTACACTATGAATAAAAATATATTTTGGGCTATAAAAATGTCGGATAAAAAAACATTTTTTTTTTCTAATACTACATATTAGAAAAATTGAAGATAACCTACCGAATTCCAAGTATTTTTTTCCCGCTAAACTTCTTTTTCTTTTCAGTTCAGTTAAATTTCACAATTTCATTCACAAAGTAAAAAAAAAAGCATATAATATTCAAAAATAACATCATTTATAGCAAAAGTTACTTTTGATTTTGTCCTTTTAAAGGTTTTTTTTTTCTAAAAAGCCCTGTTTATTTTTTTCCAAAATGTTTTTAAAAAAGTATTGCGTCCACAGCTTCAGGACTCAAGTTACATCGCCTTTCTTCTAGAACACGTCCAGCAATACTGAAATCTCTTTCGCATGTTGTGCTACTTGCAGGTATGCTTAAAATTTTCCTTGCAACATTAGCTAAATTTGGAAAAGGACAATTTTTCCACCAATTCAATAGATTTTTGTCTTCGATCCCTGCATTTACTGAGAAGTCAATATAATTGCGAATCTCATCATCGGATTCTACCTGTACGGTATTATCGGCCCATTCTTCAAATATACCACTACGTTGACTTGAAATGCAAAGATTAGCATCCGACACACTGCGATTTTCCAGAGGATATTGCGGTATCATTTCTCGTACTTGAGACTGTACTTCCATCTTTTCGTGATCAGCAAGCATTTTTAAAGATTTAAAGTTCCGATGCAGAAATGTAGCAATTTTGTGATATTGGTCAATTTGAATTTTTTTTTTAACCACTTTTCTGTTTTCTCTTTTAAGCACTTTTCTAATTCAGAATCTGTAACTTTTGGCGCACAGTATTTTTTCAGATACTGATTCCACAATAAGACACGATGTAACGTTGGATATAAATCGCCTTCCAGCTGTGAACTTGCTTCTTCAAATATTTTAAGAAAAATTTGCAGTGTTTGCAACATTTCAGGTTCTATGTTTTGTAAGGGATTATTTTCTTTCCTTTTCTCCATTATTTTCTGAATGTCAGAATATTGTGTGAGAACGGATCGCAACATGAAGCTGAGAGTATTCCACCTACTCTCAATTTGCTGATGTACAGTTTTTTCTTGTTTGTTTACAGCACCGGATTTCTTTAAATATCTGACTAACATTTTACAATTTTCAACTGAAGATTTTAAAATAGGAAATTCATCAGCAGTTTCATTGTAACTGTGTTTCAGAACAGTATTTAATAAGTGACATATACAAGTAAGTCTTTTGTAGCAATTTAACGCAGACACTATATTTGATCCTTCATCTGTAACAAATGTACATTGATTCAAAACTGATACATCAAAACCTACATTTTTCAAAGTATCCAAAATTTCACTTAAAATATTCACACCAGTTTTGGGAATATTTGGGAAAGAGCATGTCGATAGTACAGTGGGTTTTAGCTCAAAATCATCATTAATATAGTGACAAGAGAGGGCAATGTATGATAATTGGCGAAATGGTTCTGTCCACATATCAGTAGACAAAGCACCTCCAAAATTTTGTAAGATTTTATTAATACTTGGCAAAATCTCATTTCTGGAATTTTCTGTTGTCTGACGTACATGTTTCGAAATTGTTGTACAATGAGGCAGAACATCTGACGCTTTCACTTTACCCAAAGATGCACCTAAGTTAATTAGATTTTGGGCTAAATGCAGAAATCCTTGTCCTTCAACTATATCAAATGGTCGCAGATCTTCAGTCTTCAGTGCACAGTTTTACACAACTTTCTAAGATAGTATTTTTTTCAATCGCTGTTACTTGTTTGGAAGAAGAATATAAATATTTTTCCAGGGGTTTTTTAATTTTTGATGGAGCACATGTTTTAGAATGTCGAGAAAGTCTGCTTGAACCAAGTGAACTTTTATATTTTAAAACGGATTTACAGTGACAACATTGAACGTATTCTAATTTCAAATTTGTTTGAGCATCAAAGATTTCTAGGAAATGTTGCCACACTGTGGATTTTCCAATTTCATTTTTCATGCATTTATAGTCCCCAGAATTAATTTTATCAATGATAGTCTTAGAGTCAGCTGAAGCAGAACTCATGATGAAAAAAGACTTGAAGGAATCACAAACAAAGGAGATTATGGTTCATACACAATAGAAAAGAAAGTCAGAGACATCTAGCTAACGCTCATTGACTAATAACAGAACAGATTACTTTTTTCGCCTAGATTGTCAAATAATACAATAAAATAAAATAAATGAGATCCAATTTAAAAAAATCCTACTATTTATTTGTCTTGGCGATGACGCATTATTCTATCAAATGTATCCAGTGAGAATCTGCAAATATTGCGAATTTCTTTTAAAATAACTGTGATGTTGTAACATTAATCAATCATAACATATAAAAAATGATACCCAATTTAAAACCACAATTCCCCTTTTAAAAACATATATATATCTCTTTATCTCTTATACATCCAATAAATATTCCTTTTAATGTTTACCAAATTATCAACTGTTAACAAAACAAAGCAAAAAAAACTTTTCTCAATTTAAAAATCATTAACAAACAGTGAAATTAAATGCTTTTATTTCCGCTCATAAATAAAACTGTATTTTTGATCATTTGCTTTTCTTTTGTGCAGTAATCTAAACAGTTACTGATTCGACGCCATCAATCTCAGACATATGAAAATATCACAAATATTTTTATTTACTTATTTATTTTTAAGTAGTATTCTTATACTACAATAGCAAAACACTTTCTGTTATCCTTTCATTCTGATCAAAACAGCATTAAAATGATTTTTTATGGGAAATGTAATTTTCAACGCTGGTGGCTTGATGGCTTCGCGTTAAGGAGGAGAAGTAGGAGATTGACAGATGAATCATTTATTTATTGAAACCACCGGAAACTGAAAGATTAATGATTATTATGAAAGGAATAAATTACTTTTATAAGAATAAAAGCTTTTTAACAGAGATTAAAATAGAATTTATTTTAGAAATATAAATAGATTTTCCATATTAACACACCTTAAAAAGCATTAACAGAATAATATAGGGGACACAATAAATTTTGATGATTATATATTAATTAATACATGATTACTTCTTACATTTTTTAAAAAGCTTTTTTTCCCATGCGTGAATAAATAAAATTTTCAGTTAAAAAAAAATGAGCCCGAGCCCGAAGGCTGGTATAAAAATCGAGCCCGGGCTGAGCCCGTCTCATCTCTAGCATGGAAGTGCCTAGTGGCTAGTGCTGAAAAAAAAAGTGAACTTTATGAACAAAGGGTGGGGGGGGGGAAACATATATTATTTCATGATTTTTTCTCTGATATACATTGATGTAATTTACTATTTTTTTTCCCACAATAAATTGAAAAAAGTCGTCATTTCTTTTCAGCGCATGATCGACGAAATTTGCGATTTTTCCTACGGCCAATTGATTTTTATTTCATAGCCGACAGACAAAATTTGTAATTTTTTTCCATGAGCGATTCACGAAATTCATGAACTTAAAAAAAATCATTAATTTCATCACAAAATTAACGATTTTTTCACAGGCAATTGACGAATTTCGCGAAACTTTATGGAACCAATTGACAAAATTTGTAATTTTGTCCATCAATTGTCTGGCTTTTTACTGCGACAGATTGACAAAGTTCACTATTTTTTTCGCGATAAATTGACGAAAAATGCGATTTTCCCGCAGACGATCAACGAAATTTGAGATTTTTCCATATGCGATTCTTAACTGACTGACGAAAATTGCAATTTTTTCCCGCGCAAATTGACGAAATTTGCGATTGTTTCGCACCCAATCAACAAAATTCGTGATTCTTAAATGACTGACGAATTTGCAATTTTTTCCCACAGCAGAGTGATGAAATTTGTGATTTTTTTTTTCACGATAAGCTGATGAAATTTGAGATTTTCTCGCAACTGATTGACAAAATTCATGACTGTTTTGCGCCCAATCAACAAAGTTTGTGATTCTTAGGCTACGTACAGACACGTATTTTGCCTACTTCTCTAGTTTTCTTGGAAAATCTTTTATTCTGAACCCATCTGTGGTTTATTCACAAAAGAATGAGTGGAATCAACAATGGGTCAGGAGATAAGGAGCTCGACTCTACTTGAAGAAAAGGTTTCCTCTTTTGCTGGACATCAGTCCCTTTCCTGCTAAAGTCGTTAAAAATCAAAGACACCGCGTGGCCACAAAAAACGAAACCAACACTGATAACAGTTAGAAGAATGGTGCATGCGCAGCCTAAAATGACTGATGAATTTGCAATTTTTTCCCACGGCAGATTGATGAAATTTGCGATTTTTTTCTCACTATCAGCTGATGAAACTCCAGATTTTTTGGCAGCCAATGAACTAAATTTTGGAAATTTTTCTGCTCCTCATCGAGAAAATTTGTGAATTTTCCATGCCATATCAACAAAATTCGTGATTTTTCTGTGCCCAATTGACTAAACTCGCGATTTTTCTGTGCTTAATCGACGAAACTCGCGATTTTTCTGCAGCCGATTAACAGAAATTGAGATTTTTCCACACCTTATCGACAAAATTAATGATTTTTCCATGCCCGATCGACGAGACTCGATTTTTATGGCCCGATTGATGAAACACTCTATTTTTACATGCCTAATCAACGAATTTCTCGATTTTTCTGTGCTCAATCGATGTAATTAAAGATATTTTCAGACTAGCGACTGACAAAATTCAGAGTTTGGGACTTTCATATCTACAATATCGGCCGGGCAATTAATGAAATTCATGATTTTTAACTGACTAATGAAATTTGCAATCTTTTTCAGTGATAAATTGATGAAATTTACGATTTTTTCGTGCGACTTATGGACAAAAATTGCAATTTTTCCAGTTATAAATTGACGAAATTTACTGGCCACAGGTTGTATATCCCTAGTTTATTTTAATATGACACACATAAGTTACAGCACAAGATGAATCCCTAAAACAAATGTAATTTACATTAATTCACATGATTTCTTTTGTGAAAATGTGATTGTCATTAACCAAAGTAATTTTTTTTATTGCTGACAGCTTTCTTAGGCATTGCCATTCACATTCTGTTGAATTCTTCAGTTTTTTCATGAAAGGGTCAGTCCCAGAGCAAAAAAAAAAGGCATGCACAATTGTCACACCTTATTTAGATCAATTTATCCCATAATGAGTCTTCCAAAAAATCAAAGTCAAGAATACCCATAAATAATGAGAAAAAAAGAAGTGTTTGTAGAAGACTTTGCCAATTTTAAAATAACACAATGTATTTTAAACATACAACAGCAGAATTAACCACAGTTTTGATACTGAAAAAAATATTACTATCATATACATGATTTTTGACTTGTTGAAAAAAATAAGTAGATTATAAGGAAATATTTGTATCAGAATCAAAAAGAAATATGAGAAAAAAATTGTAGAATCTTGCTTAGCAAGAGATGTATTATTGACAGTGTAGGTTGGTCCTTTTCTGTATGCAAAAGAAATTCTATGGACTTGTTTTGTGGATCAAAATGCAGCTATAAGATTTTCAGTTTGAGTGGCAATAGACTTTACTGATCTTTGTGAAGAAATACACCATTGTGCTTTAATTTTAGGAGATCCAGGCAAAACAACTTCATTTTATATAGCAAGTGGATTACCATGTATTGAAGAATGTTTATTACCAGAATATGAATCTTGCATATTCAACGGAGTAAAATAATGACTGTTATAAACAGTGTCATAAATCAGACTTTGTCATTTTTTAAGCAACAAATTATAATAAACTTGGTATTAGCTTCAATTAAATGCTGTTCATATTTGTATTGCAGATTTTGTATAATTATTATAGGTGTATACAAAATGATAAGGTATATGCAAAATACAAACCTTTAAAAAAGTCTTGGATTTATTTTTTTTTTTTTCATTTGAACGGAATCCAAGTTTTTAGGGTGGTTTAAGTATCATATTGTTTGAATTTTATTTTTTAAATTTCAATTGGTTTAATCCCATTTGTTACAAAAATTTAACATTAAATGTAGAACTAACTGAATGAAATATCTTAATATCTGTCCTTTCTTGGACCTAAACAGTGTAGGAAATAAATTGTTTTTTTTTTAATTTGTTTTGCAAATTATGTTTTTGTTTAATATATATTTTTTTATATATATTCAGTTTACTGCACGAGAAATAAAATGTACATAGGAACCATAGATTATTCTTTCTTTATGGTGATCACAGATTATTCTTTCTTTGTGATACAATTAAGAACACTCTTTTCTTCTCTCGGAATATGAAAAATAATATCATTTAGCTTTTAATACACACAATAACATTTTGTGATAGTTTACACACACACACACATATTTGTGTGTGTAGATTCAGCAGTAAAAGTGTACAGTTGAATAAGTGTTAAATAGAGGTGTCTGCTATTAAGAAGTGTCCATTATGGAGGTTTTATTGTATACAGATTTTTTACCTGAAAAAATGCTTTGGGCATTCTTTATAAAAAACGAACCTAACATGCAAGTGTCAAAATCCGACCTACAAGGAAAAATATATTGTGCCAACCCGACCCTACCAAAACTAGTCTTCTCAAAGTTTGCATATTCTGCCATTTTTAATGTTGTTTTTAAATTTATAATAGTTACAGTTGCTCACATGTTTGTTCTTGTACGGGTTTAGAAACACAGTTCACTATAAATATAAGTAAATTATTTTTAACAATTTAATGCATTGTATTTTGTAAGATTAAACTATCAGCTTTATAATCTGGCAATTTGAAAAACGAGTTCAATGAACAATAAAATCATAGTGCACATATGGCCTTATTACTTCAGGCTGGATAATCATAATATCTGACTACAGTCAATTATCCGACATACTTACCAGATGCAGCATGTTCTGCTGGATGTTCATTGCATTAATAATTTTAACTTAAAAAAATAAGCAATGTGCAATTTTGTCTGTTTACCTTTCTCTTTTTTTGATTTATTCTTACTTGGTATTAGCTTCAATTAAATGCTGTTCATAATAGATATCAAAATTAGAAACCTAATTCATATTCCAGTTTCCTCATAGTATTTACATATATGCGAAACTACAATGATACTACCAAAGTAATTTTTCTTTGTAGTTAAGGAAAAAAAGGGTGGAGCATGGGCTCCTGCTCAATCCCATCCTTGGCTGCATCCTTTGACTTATGGATTTTTAAACGATTGCTACTCATAAAAAGCCCCCAAAATCAAGCAACTCGTTGCATACCTGCCAGTCTTGTTTCTTCCCAGAAAATGAAATCTTGCTGATTTTTGTATAGGTCATTTTATTTTTCTCAAAATGATAAATAAAAATCTTCTAGTCTTAGAGCTAGCAATGTTTTCGTCACTTGATTTTATCAAGGCTCATTTTTCTATATTCCTTCCTTTAAATGGTATAGTACACATGCAGATGATCTGGCAGGCGGGAGACGTTGCATTTACCTGTGAGAGGAGGGGTTATGTTGGAAAAAAAAATTAGAAAATCACATCATAATAGCATGACTTTTATTTTTAACATCTGCTTCAGCTAACTATTCGTGATATTAATTCGTCACTGCCAGACAGTTCCAACAATGTTCTTGCCAAACTCTAATTTATAGGTACAAAAAAAAAAAAAGTCATCTTCATGTCATTTTAGCAAACTTGAAATTTTAATGTGTTATTCTTTATCGATCAGACAACTTATAATTAATTTGCATTAAACATAGTTTCCAACCTTTGTATACATTTTTAATCAAATACCACCAGAAATTTTTTAAAAAAAAAAGAAACAAAATGATAGTTGCCAACCTTCATAATTTTTTTAATCAATTATCTTCAGAAATTTTGAAGATAAAAAGCAATATCCCTTTTAAATATCCAAATTCAAAGAAACCACTACCTGCCATCCCATGCCGGCCAATGTGCTCTCCTGCGCGATAAAACACCTTCAGCAACCAAATCCATAAATCTTTAATTCAACCCTTCCACCACAGATTAATTTCAGATTCTTCCTCATAATAATATGTTCCGCAAAACATATCTTTCATTCCTTCCCAAAAACATGAAAAGAATTTATAAACACTTTCAATTTTAATCAAATGTCGTTCACTGAAACAAAATTTATTCTTAGAGTTTTATATAACCATCAGTGCTATTTTTTATTTAAAATGCTGTTGTAAATAAAAATTTGGGCTGAGTAGTTTTTGCATTCATGTTTTATTTAATTTTTATATAGTTATTATTTTTACCTGCAGTTGAAAAAGGATGTTTATTATATTATTCAACTTTTTAAATGAAAAGAACTCTTTTCAACTTGGCTTTGCTCCATCTTCACAATATATTTACATTTTTAGGGTTACGTTCATCTGATGAAACCCTATTCGCCTCACTCCTCTGTCTGTCACCGATCCCGTTCGCAGAAACTATATATGTTGAAGACTTGAAATTTTGGATTCTTATAGCTGATTCTTATAGCTCATCAAACGACAAATCATAAAATTTTGAAAAAGTCTTATATTTACCCCTCTGGGCTCTAACTTGTATATTTTAAGCAATTTTTCTAACTTGGCCCCTAATTAAGTTGGAGATGTGAAATTTTGCATACTTATAGCAGAACACTTGTAATCACATGAAAAATGATAAAATTTTCAAAAAGTCTTATATTATTTACCCCTCCGGGATCTAACTTCTGTATTTTTAGCAATTTTTCTAACCTCCACCTGGGGTGCACTTTTCTAACTTTTGCCGACACTTCTTTGACCACTCTTTCATATTATGCACCATAGCCCCTACATATTTTAGTTTTAATTTTTACCGCCAGGGGGCACCTATCTATCTCGGGTGCTATGGGTCCGATCCCCTCGACTAATATATCTACGGATAGTTTGTAAAACAGAGTTTCATTCGGATAGAAGTTTGTTTAGAATAGAGTGCACCCCTGGTTGCGAAATGTGGAACTAACAGATTTTGCAAAAGGATAAAGTGTTTTGAAAAGAATATTAAATGAAACCTTCTATACAATTTGTGATCATACTTACCCACTTGTTTAATCTGAATTATTGAACTTTGTAATTCTTGAATTCATCATATATATACAGTTATGGAATAACAGTTGGCCAGAGATCTGGTGTTTGTTTTCCTTCCCCAACAGTGGTAGCGGAGCATGGTTATTGCCATGTCTCTGTTAGCCAGCTGTTTGAATAATTTCAAGAATTTTCCATTTTTTAAATGTCTAGAAAATTATAGATGTATGCTTATTCTGAACATACATTTTCTTGTTACAATCATGAAAATTTTAAAGCGTGGAAATATAGTATAGACCTCTACTTGATAAGTCAGGATTTACAGAATTACACATCTGACAAGATCATTGATGAAGAAAAACCACTTGATGCAGTAAAGGAAAAACTAAAGGAGGAAAAGGCTATTATATGCTTGAGCATTAGAGAAAATTTGAAAAGCATAGTTTATGAAATTCATACATCTTCAAAGCTTGGAAATTATTAAAGACTGTGTTTGAACCTGTTTCAAGAGCAAGAGTAGCCAGATTGAGAAGAAGTTTTATGAATATAAGATATGGCCCAGATGAATCTGATTAGTTATTTGAACAGAATAACCCTAGCTGCTAAAGAACTTGAACAGGTGTGGAAGTAAGTTAAAGATGATGAAGTGGCTTTCCAGATATTAGGAAACTTACCTGATAGTTATGAAAGTTTAGCTGCACAGTTATATAGATTATCTGATGCTGAATTTACTGTGAAAGGAATTAGAAGTCATTTGTCAGCAGAACATGATCGGCAGAAAAACAGAAATTTACACATTAGTGATGTCTTTCCTGCAAACCAAGCTTTGGTCTCAACTGAAGACTCCAAACATAAGGAATATTTTGACAAAGATGAAGGAAGACTGTGTTATCGATGTGGTTTGAAAGGCCACCTAATTAAGAACTGTCATATCTAGCCAAAAAGTAAAAAACGGTATCATCAGTCATCTAAAGAACGACAAGCCTTCTTCAAGCTACTTCACAGCAGCGATGAGCAAATGTACAAATCTTGAGTTTGTTCTGGACTCTGCCGCAACTGACCATTTTTTCAGGAGCCTTAAAGCAAAAGCTGCAATTGCTTGTGATAATACAGATATCCTTGAAATAGGTGATATACAGTTCGTAACTAAGTAGTACTGTAACTAAAACTTTGTTTCACAAGGATGTTTTCTATGCCCCGAAACTTAATTTCTGTGAGATGTTTAGCTAGTAATGGTTTTAAAATAGCTTTTGATTATCATAATGCTTATATTAGTAAAAATAGTAATGATGTCTTTTTATGTGCTGCATTATGCAAAAAATTTTATACTCTTTCAGCTAACTGTAAAAGAATTAGTGTTCCTGAAGCTCAAAATGCAAAATCATCTAATATGATGATGTGGCATGCACGTTATGCTCATTCAAATTTTAAAAATTTACTAAGCTTTGCAAATTCTAAAAATGTTTATGGTCTAGAAAAACAAGAGTGTGTAATGGAGTCTTGTGAGGCCTGCCATTTTTCTAAAAGTAAGAAGGAAAATTTTAGTGAATTAGAAAATGTTTAAACATCTAGTATATTGGAACTATTACATATGGATCTCAGGGGCCTGTCACCTGAACCTAGTATGGGGGGAGCAAAATTTTTACTTAGTATAATAGAGGATTTTTCAAGATTTGTTTTTGTATGCATCTTAAAACGTGAAGATCAGGCTTTTGAATTTTTTAAGAACTTTAAGCAGATGGTCGAGAGGCAGATTGGTAAAAAGGTTAAGAGGATTAGGACAGATAATGGACAAGAGTTTTGTGCTGAGTATTTTGAAGCTTTTCTATTATGCGAGGAAACTGAACATGAGAAGACAAATGTGTATAGCCCAGAAATGAACGGGGTTGCAGAGCGATATAATCACACTCAGATGGAAGGTGTTAAATCCTTATTAGTCCAGGGAAATTTACCAAAAAGTCTGTGGGCTGAATTAGTTTATACTGTCAATTATTTAAGAAATAGATTCCCTCATAAAAAGTTGAAAGGTAAAGCTCCTTTAAATGTTTGGCACGGGAAAAGTTTTTCAGTTCGTCACCTTAAAGTAATTGGTAGTGATGCATATATCAATATTCCCAATAGATATAGCTAAAAACTTGACAACAGGTCAAAGAAAGGAATACTTATTGGCTATCCTATTAATACAATAGGTTGTAGGATCTGGTATCCAGGTACAAAAACAGTTGTAGAAACTAAATATGTTAAAATAATTGAAAAAAGGGTGTAATTTTAAAAATGTAGAAGAAAGGGGGCAGAATTTTAACGATTATGTAAATTTAGTTTAGTTAATGAAAATTCAGAAGTGAATAAAAGTAAACCAATTCAGGAATCTCTACCTTTACCTAAAGATTGGGAAATTGAAACTGTTAGAAAATCGGGAATAACTCCTGGGTAGGTAGACATGTACTATCATGGCTCTCGCTGGCTCGACCAATATTAGCAATTTGGCGAATAAGAAATAAAAAACAATAGCCAGATGAAAAAAAAATGTTAGCAAAATAGATTCAGCGTAAAACACTGAAAAACCTATCTTTAACCCCCTTATTGAATCCTTTTTTTCAATATGTTCTAAAATAACTATTTTTTAAAAAATTTTATAAAATAGAAATTTGACTATCTACAGAAACTATTAAAATAAGTACGATCTAAATTTCTCCTAAATGTGTAAGTGTTTCAGTCATTCTTTTAGCAGTCTAAGTAAAAATTCAAAATAGCTATGTTTCACTTACCACATAGTGAAAATTTACTCAAACTTTCTATGAGGTTTCGACTATAAGCGATAGAAAATACCGACCAGCCAATGATACTTTGCATGCAACTAATAAATAATATGGTAAATGGCTAATTTCAAGACCGCATTCCAGCCAACTTTTCTATTTGGGGCTTGATGCGAATAATTTTGTGTTTTTACCAGCACGACATTGTGGCAGACCACAGTCAGTGATTATGCAATAGATATTTGTCTATTCTCAGTTAATCTTTTTCTGACTTTGGTTGTTAATTTGAATTGATGTTGAGTCAGTATTTCAATAAATAGAGCAATATAAATGGCTTAATGAGATAGAAAATTTAAAGTGACATCAATCATTCAGCAGCGTGAAGATTCTCGACTTTATTGACACAACCACATAAAGAGTAGAAACTGAGCACTCAAGATTTGGCGAGTCTGCTTGTTCGTTTACTCGCCAAATGGAACATTTTGTATGACATAGAAAAATATTGTCAGAAAAAGAGAATAAATTATAACCCAGATGATTTCAGTTTCAGCCTACTTCTCCAAATCCTAAAGTAGAAAATACAGACTTAAATGTAAGTGAAGACTATGAGGGAGACAAGCCTGCCCCCCTCACTTCAAAGAATAGTACACTGTGTGGAAGTAAAAATTCCATGCACTTTTAGGGAATCTCAGGAACTATCTGAAAAAAGGGAATGGAATGAAGCGATGAAAAATGAGCTTGAGACACTTAAAGGTAGGAATGTTTATGATTTAGTACCTAGGTCAGAGGGAACTAAAGTTTTGAGTACTAGGTGGATATTTACATTAAAAAAGGATGTGTTTCCTGGAAAAGTAAAAAGATTTAAAGCTCAATTGATTGCTAAAGGTTTAGGCAAATTGAGGGAGTTAACTATTTTGATATCTTTTCACGAGTAGTAATTTCTTTTTCCCTAGTTAGACTGTTCTACACTGTATTGGTTGTACTTAAAGATTGGGTAAGTCAACATCTTGATATTAAATGTGCGTATCCTTATGCAAAACTAAATGAATTAATTTCTGTAGAACAACCAGAAGGTTTTGTGGAAAAAACAAAAGAGGGTTTTGTTTGGAAGTTGGACAAGGCACTGTTATATTGTTTCAAGCTGGCCGGGAGTAGTTTTTAGAGTTGGACAATACTTTTATTGAATTGGGCTTTGATAAAATTAAGGACTCAAATTGTATTTACGTATTTAAATCTGAAGTCATTGTATTGGTCTATGTAGATGACTTTGCAGTCTTTCCTAAAAATAATAAGACTGAATAAGGTAATAAACTTAATTAAATTAAAATTTTAAATAAAAGTATTGGGGAAAATAAAACATTTTCTAGGTGTTGATTTTGAAGAAAGGGAGAAATTTTTATACATAACAAAGTTATATAGAAAAACTTGCTGAAAAATTTAATATCCCAAAAATAAAAAGTAAATTACCATTGATAAATTACCATTGACCCTGGGAGCAGTTTTAGATGCTGCAGTAGAGGGGGAGCAAGCAGTTGATGTTCCATATTGCTAATTGATAAGTTGCCTTCTTTTCCTAGCATCCCATATTTAGTGATGGGCGATTCTCGAGAATTCGACAATCGAGAAAAATTGTCATCGTAAAAAATCACAATCGATACAGCCATCGATTAATTCATAGAATCTACAATCGAGATGTTTTACAATCGATTATAACGAGAAAAGCTAAAAACAGTTATTGGAAAACTTAGCTATTATTCTGGCCGACAATTTCATAGTAGTGATAGGGCTTAGTGATGGGCGATTCTCGAAAATTTACCAATCGAAAAAAATCGTTATCGTAAAATACACAATCGATACAGTCATCGATTACTTTCGACAATCTACAAAGGAGATGTTCTAGAATCGATTATTGAAATCATTGTTTTTACATATATATAAGGCAGATTTTATTAAATATAGGGTAACTGAAAACAGATGGAATAAAAAAAAACAACAAACCAAAGGGAAACTATAAAGGAGCCATAAGACTGCAAAAGTCTTGTAAGGGTGCCCCATGGTTGAAAAAAGCTGAAAAAACGCGAGTAGCTATGAAGCAGTAAGGGGAGTTTAAGTATCAAAAATTAGAATTTTTCGGCAATTAGCACCAAAATGGCCAAAGAAATAAGAATCAAAAGCACCCCCTAGTGGCAGAAATATGAACTAAAGGATGATAAAAGGGATCAAAATTTTTTATTGATTTTTCCACGTCATTTGAGATTGGATCTTTAATTTCCCCATTTTTATAAAGTCTTCGACTGGAATACATTAAACGAACTCCCGCGGGGAGCAAAGTAGGAGGGAGGGGCAAGGAAAGTGCATAATATGAATAAGTGGTCACAGGACTTTCCAACGATATGGCACATGAGGGGTGTCGGCTAAATTTAGTAAAGTGCCCCCGCTCGGGGGCAAAGTAAGGGGAGGGGCGCGGGCGATATATAAAATGAAATAGTAGTCACAGAGCTTTCCAATGATATATCACATGAGGGGTGTCAGCAAAAGATAGAAAAGAGTCCCAACTCCCAGGATTCCAATTATCGTGCACCCTCCCCCGAAATATACCCTGCCCATCCTTCTCTTTGAAATTTTCATATATTAAAAATTATTTATCGGAGGGTTCCGTAAAAAAAATCCGATCTAAAATGTTTAAAAACGCTATGATTTCAAAAAAGTTCGAAAAGTGCCTCTCTCGGGGCGCCAAACTAAGGAAGGAAGAAGAAAGGTTCATAATATGAAAGAGTAACTTTGCGATGATAACCGAAAACTTTCCGATGATAGATCAAATGACTGGTCCAAAAAAAGTTTGAAATCTACCCCTCCCACGTGGGTTCCCTCTTTTATCCTAGAATATACCCGGAAATCACGCAGCCCCACTTTTAAAATTTTATATTTAATAAATAATATTTATCGGAGAGCTCCATTAAAAAACCTCATTTAATGATATTTATTGTAGAAATCTCTACAATTAAAAAAAAAAGTCCCCCCCCCCCCCCCGAACCCCTTCCGGAATTCAACTCTGGGAGGAGAAAGGTTCATAATATGAAAGAGTGGTGAAAGGACTTTCCGATGATATGTCAAGGAGAGGTTTGGTAAAAGTTTGAAAATTAACCCCCCCCCCCCCTCCCTTTGTGTACTCTCGCGCAACCCAGAATTCACTCATCTTCCTCTTTGAACTTTTTATATTTAATAAATAGTATTTATCTGAGTCTCCAGGTATGGGGCAGCTTGGCAGAGCTAAAATAAGAGAAACATTGAAAATTCGGGGCAAAATGACACTAAATTTAACAATAAAGTTTGAAACTAGGACTATACAGAACTGAATACATAAACCACTATGCTTCATAACCCACATCGGTTAATAGCAATAAAATGATAAGTGCCAGTTAAACTGATGGCATTGAGCTCACAGGTTATTAACACTAACTGTATATTATACTCTTATTTCAAAGAATAATGTCCCTCAAAAAATAAATGAAGGGAAATATCCCCCGTTTGCCCCTTTTATACTTAACCAATGAACCTCCAAATCTAATCAGGGAAACTCCTTAACTATAATAAATCAGTATATCAAATTTGAAGCAAATCAGATAATTCTGCATGAAAAAAAGAAACATATCCCTAAATTAAGGGTGGTCTAACCCCTTTAAGCCTTTTATACTTAACTAATGAAACTCCAAATCTAATCAGGAAAGCTCCTTATCAGAACAAACATAGAAAAAAAATTAAAGTAAATTGAATAATTCTCCATGAAAATCCATTTATCTAAATTAAGGGGAGGGGACTTGCCCCCTTTTCGCCCTTGTATATTTAACCAATGAACCTCCAAATCTAATGAAGGAAGCGCCATATCGGAATAAATCGGTATATTAAATTTGAAGCAAATCCAATAATTCTGCATGAAAAACCCTTTTATCTAAATTAAGGGGAGACTAGCCCCTCCCCTTTATACTTAGCCCATAAACCTCCAAATCTAATCAAGGCAGCTTCTTAACATAATAAACCGGTATCCCAAATTTGGAGCAAATCGAATAATTCTGCATGAAAAACCCATTTATCTAAATTAAATAGGGGGTCTAACCCCCCTTTATACTTAACTAATGAACCTCCAAGTTTAATCAGGGAAGCTCCTTAACATAATAAACCGGTATACCAAATTTGGAACAAATCGAGTAAATCTGCATGAAACACCCATTTATCTAAATTAAGTGAGGGACCAGCCCCCCTTCTCCCCCTTTATCCTTAACCAATGAACTTCCAAGTTTAATCAGGGAAGCTCCTTAACATAATAAACCAGTATACCAAATTTGGAGCAAATCAAATAATTCTGCATGAAAAGCCCATTTATCTAAATTAAGGGGGGACCAGCCCCCCTTCTCCCCCCTTTATACTTAACCCGTAAACCTCCAAATCTAATCAAGGCAACTTCTTAACGTAATAAACCGGTATACCAAATTTGGAACAAATTTGAACAATTCTGCATGAAAAACCCATTTATCTAAATTAAGGGGGGACCAGCCCCCCTTCTCCCCCCTTTATCCTTAACCAATGAACTTCCAAGTTTAATCAGGGAAGCTCTTTAACATAATAAACCGGTATACCAAATTATGAGCAAATCAAATAATTCTGCATGAAAAGCCCATTTATCTAAATTAAGGGGGGGGGGGGTCTAACCCCCTTCTCCCCCTTTATACTTTACCCGTAAACCTCCAAATCTAATCAAGGCAACTTCTTAACATACTGAACCGGTATACCAAATTTGGAGCAAATCGAATAATTCTGCATGAAAAACCCATTTATCTAAATTAAGGAGGAGGTCTACCCCCCTTTCCCCCCTTCATACTTAACTAATGAACCTCCAAGTTTAATCAGGGAAGCTCCTTAACATAATAAACCGGTATACGAAATTTGGAGCAAATCGAAGAATTCTGCATGAAAAACCTATTTATCTAAATTAAGGAGGGGGTGGGGACCAGCCCCCTTTCTCTCCCTTTATCCTTAACCAATGAACCGTCAAAACTAAACAGCGGAACGCCTTATCAGAATGAACATAAAAAAAATTGAAGCAAATCGTACATTTTAATCAAGAGTTATCGCGTTACGTACATACATACGTACGTACAGTACATGCATACACACAGAACCGACGGGTACATTAGCTCTCAGGCTTAGATAGCCTGTGAGCTAAAAAGAGATTGGATAAGCAGATGGACTCCTTTGAGAAATTATGACTTAAACCAGAAATGCGGTAAGTTTGACTCTGAAAGCTTCATTTCCATCTCGCATTTCGGCAAATCTCATCTCGATGATTTTTCCAGCATTTCGACGCTTCCAGACGGGAATCTGCTCGATGGTTGGTTCTCTCGCGGTTTTAAACCTTTCGGGATGGGAAGTCTCTCGAGAGTTTCCTCTCGCCCTTTCGAACCTTTCCCGATGGGAAGCCTCTCGCTTGTTACTCTCGTCCTTTTCGAAATCTCCCAATGAAAAGCCTTTCGAGATTTCTCTCGCGCTTTTCAACATTTCGCTATGAGAAGCTTTTCGAGGATTTCTCTCGTCCTCGGCAGAGAAGAAAAGTAAGAAAATTTATCGAGAGTACCAAGGGACGAGATAGAGAAAAAGGCATGACAATGAGCTGTGAAATGAAGCCCTAATTTTCAAAGTTTCTCTTATTTTAGCCCTACCAAGATGTCACATACCTGGAACCCTCCGATAAAAATTATTTATTAAATATAAAATTTTCAAAGAGGAAGGTGGGTCGGGTGATTTCGAGGGAGGAGGACGTGAGAGTGGACTCATGGGATGCAATTTTAAAAATTTTACCGAACCCTTCCTGTGGCATATAATCGAAAAGCCCTTTGACCACTCTTTCATACTATGAACCTTTCTTCGCCCAAAGGGGGGTAGGGAAGGGGCGAACAAATTTTTAAAACCGTAGCCGATTTCTATAATAAATTTAAATATCACTTTAAATATGGGTTTTTTATGCAGTCTTCCGGTAAATATTATTTATTGAACATAAAAATTTTAAAGTGGCGGCTGTGTGAATTCCGGGGTGAAAGAGTGGGCCCACGGGGGGGGGGGGAGAGGGGGAGCAATTTTCAAACTTTTTTTGGACCAGTCATGTGATATGTCATCGGTAAGCTCTCGGATGACTCTTTCATATTATGAGACTTTCTTCCTCCCCTCCCCAATTTGGCCCCCACTGCGAGGGTAGTTTTTTCCGCTTTTATCATTTTAGATCGGATTTTTTTATGGAGTCCTCTGCTAAATATTATTTATAATATATGAAATTTCAGGACACTTTTCCAAATTTAGCCAAGAACCCTCATGTGACATATCGTTAGAAAGGTTTGTGACTACTTATTAGTACTATGCACTTCCGGTGGCCGCCCCCCCGGAGGACACTTTTCCAAATTTAGTCAGAACCCCTCTTATGAGATATCGTTGAAAAGGTCTGTGACTACTTATTGATGTTATGCACTTCCAGTGATAGTCCCCCCCACTCTTTGCCCCCCCTGGGGGACACTTTTACAAATTTAGTCAAGACCCCTCGTGTGAGATATCGTTGGAAAGGTCTGTGACTACTTATTGATGTTATGTACCTACGGTGTCCCCACCACCACTTTGCCCCCCCCCCCGGGGGGGGGGCACTTTTCCAAATTTAGCCAAGACCCCTCATGTGAGATATCGTTGGAAAGGTCTGTGACTATTTATTGATGTTATGCACCTCCGGTGACAGTCTCCCCCAATTTGCTCCTCCCGGGGGACACTTTTTCAAATTTAGCCAAGACCCCTCATGTGAGATATCGTTGGAAAGGTCTGTGACTACTTATTGATGTTATGCTCCTCCGGTGTCCATCCCCCCATTTTGAACCCCTCCCCCCCCCGGGGGACACTTTTCCAAATTTGGTCAAGACCCCACATGTGAGATATCGTTGGAAAGGTCTGTGACTACTTATTGATGTAATGCACCTCCGGTGACCGCCCCCCCCACTTTTCCCCCACGGGGGTGTTTTTCTAAATTTAGCCGAGACCCCTCATGTGACATATTGTTGGAAAGGCTTATGACCACTTACTCATGTTATCCACCTCCCGCACCCCTCCCCCCCATTCCCCCCACGGGGAGGGCATTTTTATAAATTCAGATCCAGACTTCTCATGTGACATATGGTTGGAAAGGCCTAAAGACCTATGACGACTTAATCATATTATGCAGCTGCTGTGCCCCTCCGCTCGCTTTGACCCCTCCCCCAAGAGATCTGGTCTGACGTTCATTCGTTTCGATATTATATACACTGCTCAAAACAATTAAAGGATATTTGAAGTTTTATATAAAATAAAGATATAAACGAAATTTTTTTTGCCGAAAATAGAAGAAGAGAATCACAAATGCAAATTTTTCTGGTTTTCAAACTGTGGAGTATGCAAATTTTGAGTTCGACGTCAAAAACGTCGCTTCAGCGGCAGCGAATGAAATTTGACTTTCAACTGGATAAAAGAGAATGAAGACAAGGATGATCGGCATTCAGTGATTGCTTTGTTTCGATGAGTACGATGTCTCAGCGAAGTCATTTGACAGATTCAGAAGCTTTGAGAATTGTTGGTAGGTTAGAAGGGGGCCAAACTCAAGCTGAAGTAGCGCAAGCCATTGGAGTGTCACAAAGTGTCATTTCCAGGATCTGGAACCGTTTTTTGGAGAGTGGATGTGCAGGCCGAAGACCAGGGCAAGGTCGTAGACGGGCAACAACGCCCAATGAAGATCGGTATTTAGCGTTAACAGCTAGGAGACACCAAACCATGAACGCTACTCTTCTCCAACAACACCTTCGCTCGGATACAGGCACCACGATTTCAACTCAGACTGTCCGAAACCGGCTCCATGCTGTAGGTCTGTATGCTCGTCGACCGATGGTATGTGTTAGATTAACATCAAGGCATCGTCGCGACTGCAGGGAGTGGGCAACCGAGCATGTCAACAGGAGGAGAAATGAATGGAGCAATATTCTGTTTTCTGATGAGTCCCTTTTTTCTGTGCATCCGGATAATAGGCGTATTTTCATCTGGAGGGACCGTGGCAGTAGGAATAATCCTGCGTTCGTGCATGAAATTGTCAGATTTGGCGGTGGAGGAGTGTTGGTGTATGGTGGCATCTCCATTGACGGGCGCACTGACCTCTACATCATTCAAGATGGAGCTCTGACTGGTCGCCTATATAGGGATGAGATCCTCAGACCTATTGTAGTCCCTTACGCTGCAGCAATTGGAGATAACTTCATTTTAATGGACGATAACTGCAGGCCACATCGTGCAAACCTGGTGGAGGATTTCCTTTTCGAGGAAGGAATCGTTCGAATGGAATGACCAGCGTGTTCTCCAGACTTGAATCCAATCGAGCACGTTTGGGACGCTCTAGGAAGACTAGTTTCTGGCCGCCAACAACCCCCACAAACTCTCCAAGAACTGGAAAGAGCTCTTCTGGAAGAGTGGGGCAGAATACCCCAACTCGTCATTAATAGCCTCATTGAGTCCATGCCTCAAAGGGGTTCAACGTAGCTGGCCGACCGTGGAAACCATACCCCCTACTAAAAATGATTTTCTTTGAAGAAAACACATTTTCTTATTCTTTTTTTCTCATATGCACAAATTGTGTTTTTTTCCTTTAGTACACAAATGCGCAATAAAATGCATTTTTTCTGCCAAACATGTGTAATTTATTCTCATATAACCTACTATGTCTGTCGACCATGTATCAATCAGCTAAACAGTTTACCAGATACAAAATCCACCTAAAACTGCAATATCCTTTAATTGTTTTGAGCAGTGTATTTTACAAGATTTTGTAGTGTGTGCACACCACACCCGCCTGCTATCATATATCAGTGCCGTATATAACGGGTAACCTGTTCGTGATTTCATATTACAAGATTACGTATAAATTAGGGACCCCAATTAAAGGAGGGGCCCGCTAGCGGTCGAAGTCACCTAGTCTTTATTAACATCGACTCATTCCAGTTCATCCGCAGACTATTCTTGATAAATGTATGACGTATATAATACATAATATATGATTTATAAAAGAAATTTGCAAACTGTAGTCATCGAGAAAAAATTTATACAATCGAAAAATATCGAGATGTCCATACAATCGAGAAAATCGAGAAAAACATCTTGTTATCGCCCATCACTACCCATATTAGACCAGATATAAAGTTTCCTCTTATAGCCCTTGCACAGTTTTCAAACTGCCCATCTTTAACACTGGAAATATTTATGTCAAGTGCTTCAGTATGTTGTAGGTACCAAAGAACTAGCAATTAGCTTGTCTTGGATTTCAAACTATACATTAAATGCTTACTCGGATGCCAGTTGGGCATCTGATTTAGTTGATAGAAAATCCATAAGTGGTTTTAGTTTTTGTAAATTCTAAAATTTGGAACTATCGCAAACAAAAGTGTATAGCATTGCCAGCATGGTGGTAGAATATATGTCATTATCAGATTCCATAAAAGAACTGTGTTGGCTACTTAGAATTGTGGATAATTTTTATGTTCTTTTGAACTTGGAAATAGATAAGCCAAATGTTTTTTTTTTGTTTGTTTGTGATAAAGTACTATACATTTTTTCAGAAATAGTATTTGAAAATAACAGAACTAAGTACATAGATACTAGAATATATTTTGTTAAAGATAATTTGAATAAATTTAACTTAAAGTTTGTGTCAGGTTCAGCTGATGTTGCTGATTTATTTACTAAGGTTTTGCCTAGTCAAAATTTTTTGTATTATTGTAAGTAGGTACTTGGTTAAGAGAAAGAGCTGGAGAGAAAAGAGACATTATGTTGACATTTTCAATAAAAAAGTCCCAGTTTTAAGCTCAATTAAATCTCAATAAGTTTATCCCCGTCTCTTTCTCTCATCCCTACAATGTTTAATGAATTAGTTAAAGTTATTCATGTTGGAGAAAAAGGATTGAAAGTTAAACTTTGCTGGCTAGTATAAAATGTAAACTTTAAATAGTTAATTATGTATATGTATTACCTTATTATTCTTAAAGGACTTTTTACTCTTTAACCAATGTAAGATATATCTGCTAGATGGTTTATTTGTGAAGGGAGTAAACTTCACACTCCAAGCTTGGAAAATTAATGCCATGTCAGCAATTTTCAGTAATCATAGGTTGGTTGGTAACCAAATGCTAGAGTTAGTGTTTGCCTGTTAAACTTGTTTATTAAGCTGTTTTATTTAATTGTAACAATAACCTTTTCTTAAACTATGCTAATGTTATTAAATTAACTGTGATTGTAATGTTTTTGACAGTATAAATAGAGATGCAGCACATGTAGTTGGTGTGTATTTGCCTGGCTAGCAGTAACTCCAGCTATATGATTTATGGAGTAGTTACCTTATGTTTACAGCCATATTTGGGCTGAGTAGTTTTTACATTCATGTTTTATTTAATTTTTATGTGTCTGTTTAACTTATTATTTTCACCTACAGTTGGAAAAAGATGTTTATTAAATTATTCAACTTTTTAAATAAAAAGAACTTTGTTTTCAACTTGGCTTCTCTTTATCTTCACAGTATGTTTACATTTTTCAATTTGAATTATTGTATGATTTCTTGACTAAAATGAATAATAGCTTCTTGAAATATATTTTAACTATGAAAGTTATTGTAAAAAATTTCCCTGTTTTTCAATCAGCTGTTGCATGAGTATGTTATAGATCATTATGCAACAGCCAAGTCATTAAATATAAATTTTTAATATATCTCAGCAAATATCATTCAGTTACTGGGCTGTCACTGATTCAAGAAGCAAAAAATCGTTATCATTTTTAAATTGTTCAGTTTTATCCTTCTCTTTAATTCCATTAAAAAATATATTGCTTTGTAAGGAAGAAGCCATTGCATCAAACTTAAATCAGGACCTTTATGTTCCAGCTCAAAATTTATTTCTTCAAGGAAGGCATAAAATCAAATTTTGGTGAATTTTAGCCCGGTGCAGAAAAGAATATGACTAAATCATAATCAATAGAGAATCAGTATTAGAGATATAAAAAGTCAAAAGTAAAATGGGACACAGCATTAGGCATTCAAAGATGACTTTTCCATATGCCTTTACTAATTCTACCTGTGTACTAAATACATACTTGCATAAGTATATGTTACTACAAGTATCACTTGCCTTGCAACAAGTAATCACATATTCACTTCAAATTTCTACAGTCATTTGTGTTTGCGTGTACAATTAAATATGATATATTAATTTCACTCCATATAACATATGATGTTTTCATATTTTGAAAAGAAAAATATTCAAAAGTAAAAAAAAAAAAAATTAATTGATATATTTTGGTAGACATTTAGAGATTAAAAAATGATTCAAAGAAGAGAATCTGGATGACATGTAAATTGGATGTATTTGTGCAAATTAATAAAATAAATGAAACTAAATGATTATAAATTTATTAAAATATTTTGTAAAATAACAAAAACACTGATAAAATACAATCATAATGATCCACATTATAATTTGTAAACTGTATATTGCATATGTGAGTAAATCTGTATTGCTTGAAATTTACTGGAATGATTTAAAGCACAGTTTTTTAAATGTTATTTCACATTTTTTAGATGATGTTCATGCATTAGATTTTAGATCTTGGCTTTTTCTTTCTAAAAAGGAAAAGAAATATATATATTATACAATAAAAATGTAATTATTTTTCAATATTTTAAATGTAGATATAGTACAAAAGAATTAAAATATGTATTTATAAAAACACATAAATTAACGTCTGGATTCCAATTTTTTTAAAATTATTATTATTAAAGGTACACATACTTTAAACACAATAAACGCAACTGGAATGAAAAATTAGCCAGGGCCAGGACTCAAATAACAGCACGGTACACTGTGGACCCAAGTTAGAGTCCTGGCCCTGACTAATTTTCCAGTCCTGTTGGGTTTACTGCATTAATTGTCTTTAAGGTCTGTTTTAATATATGTGTACTATATATGTATAATATATGTGTTCTTAATATATGTTAATAATAATTAAAATATATATATGCATTGTTAACAGAAATGAATATAGAGAAAGATTTAAGATGTAAGCTAATTTTTTCCCTTTATACAACTAGGGGGTTAGGCCCCCTACGAGCTACGCTCGCCAACCCCTGTTCAGACACCGCAGTCTCTAAAAGCACACTAATTTGATTGGCTTTAAAAAGATTTTGAAAGATTGAATTATAATTTAAAAAACAGTGGCGATCTCCCTATAAATGGGTTTCTATTCATTTTTCTTCGATTGGAGAATTTTAAGGAAAAATCAGCTGCTGTTAAAAGATATAATGGCTGTTTTAGTCTTTGATTAAATAAAATCAGTTAAACATTTCAAAATAAGCTAATATAATAAGCAAATCTGCATCAAAATGCAAATATATTTTACAAATACCAATGCCTTCTTTTGACGGAAATGACACACAAGGTTAATGAATTTTAACTAAACCATTTAAGCAATTTCTTTATTTTCTGCTTCACAGATATTTCTCTTTCAAATCATATTTTTTGTTGATGATGCTTCATTTTCAGCTTGTAATCTTTTTTATTTTTATTACATTACTAAATAATCCCTCGAAAGCAGTCTAAACGCGTTCAATAAAATTAATATTAATCTTATTAATATAATCTCAAAATATCAAATTAATGTCTCGTGCAATTTTTAAATTTAAACTGTTTTGCAATATTACTTTTTGTTCATTTTACGTAATTTCTCCTATTTAAGACTTCTAACACATGTTAATGAATTTATTATTTTACAATATCTTTATAAAATTCACGTGTAAATATAGTTTTTATGAAGTAATTTTCAATAAGTTCCTGCTTTTCACACATAATTATTTAATTCTAATTTGAAAGTTTTTTTACTGTTAATAATACTGTTAATAAGTGTACATAAATTTTTAATTTGAAGCAAACATTATTATTTGCGCTGTTTATACAGTTGACAACAGTTTAAATTAATACCATCTCCTAAAATAAGTAAAAAATATCTCTCCAAATGCTGAAAATTTGAATTTAAAATAGAAATAAAACCTCAAAAAAGGAATCAAATTAAAAAAGTGAATGCGGTCTGCACATCGGGAAATTCTAACGTATAAAATGATCTAAAAATGAATTGATTCCCATATCCCACGTATAGTTTTTGCTACTATAAAAATTTTTTTAATGGAACAATTTTGTCCAACTTTAGCATTAAATATCTCTTAAAATAATTATTCGATTTGAAAACTGTCTGCATCAGCGTGTTTATCAAACATTTCTCTATAATACCGCCGATTTTCATATTTTTGTATGCAGTATTTTTCTTAATAGTAACGGAGAAAGACTTCCGGTCTCAAAAAATTAAAAACCGGCGGCGGCAGTGACAGCGTAAGTTACTTTTTTTTAGAATAGTTTCAACATAGCTTAGGATCAAGAATTTTGCAGATTTTAGATGATTATTTACATTTTAAACTCTGTCAGTAGTTTATATATTATAAATAATCCATTAAAAAAGCTATTTATATAATGAATAATTTTGATAAATTATAATACTACTGCAAATTATTACTTAAACTTGTTAAGCATTTGACAAATAGTAATTTTTTTACGAATATGTTAAGAATTTTATGTTAATCTTTTATTGCAATGTACGAAAAGTAATAAAAAAATATATATATTATGCGATTAGAAAATTCAAATATTTATCTCCATGAGAATTAAAAAATTTATAATTATACCTATATAATATATATAAGATATATATAATTATATCTTCTTCCTCTAATAAAGGGAAAAGGAGCTGTACAAACTATCCAATAAAACCAAACATAGCTTTTCAGTGCTATAATGTAAACAAAAAAATGTCATCCCTAATAGCATTTATCAAAGCACACATTCATGACAATATTTTAAAAACAGTTCATCTAAAAATGTACAAAGTATACAATTTAGGTAGTTCAACATTTAAATTTTACATAGCACAATGTAAGCACAGCCTGTTTTGTCAGTTCTGCAACGGATGTTAACAATAAGGCTCCTATTATAGTAGCAATATTAACAAGTGCAGACATTATTTTCTGCTTATCCTGGTTACTTTCATATAGTCTTTTGGTGTGTTTTGTGCTTATTTATTGAAGATTAACGAAATGGGTGGTAAACGAATAGGGTCGCGGAAGAGGGCTAACAGGGAGAAGCAGTCATTTAGCAAGGACTTTTTCAAAAACTAAGTTTTGACTCTTTTATTTTATGCCTAACTTTTCATATTTGTGAAAACATTTATTAATAAACAGTAAAATAAGATTTGCTATTTTTTTTACGAATTAAGTTATTTACGCATTACGCTAATGTTTTACTTATTTTGAAACTGTATATAAAATTTATCTTAAAATGTGTAACATGCGTTTTTAATATAATGGGAAGGAGGGCAGGAAGTGAGTAAATATTATAGAACTCTGGCCTATCCGACTTTTTTGTTATCCAGCCTACTCCTCTGCCACATTAGGCCAGATAGTTGGGAGTTTACTGTAATATTAAACATACCTTTAACTTTTCCAAACCTTCTTTAACTCTTCTTCCAAAATCTGGATCAACAGCTGAAAAGTTTTTGACTGCTCTTTCCTGAATAAAATCCTTGGCACTCACGAGATGGTTTACAATATTGCTAATAAGACGGGCTTTCTCTTCATCATTCAGAACCTAAAATTAAAAAGTATATTCATGCAACAAAATCAAATGATATCAGCACAAAATAAAAATGTCATTCAGTTTTAAATGACTATAAAACTTCTGTAAGTGTAAGAACAAAAAAAAAAAATAAATAAATAAATAAATAAATAAAATAAATTATTTGGATTTATACTGAAAAATACAAGATCAATGAATAAAGAACTTATGATCTTGAAATTTTAACTTTTTAATTTGGAATACTGTCAAAATCTTTTCACTCTTCTTTTTCTCTCTCCCTTCTTTGGAAATTAAAAAAAAATAACGACTGCTAAAATCACATTTTACAATTTTACCCTAACATTTCCAAGAAAAGGAACCTATATATTCTGAACATCTGAACCACAATAAATTTCATAAACATATTTTAGATTACATTACATGGAAATGCACATTATTATTGATAAAAAATGTTTCATTAAAATATGTGGCAGCCTCCTTTGTAAACTGAGGACTGAATAAGATATTGATATTAAGGCAGATTTTCTTAAATGACTACAGTATGTGATGTAAGTATGTGAAGGGCCTCATGAAGAATTAGAATAGAATACAGTAGACTCCCTCAAATTTACACTGCCTGGGACCAGAGGTTGTGTGGATTTTAGAATTTTATAGATTTCTGGTCATTGATTTATTTACATTTTAACAGTAATTTGAATGTAATAATGCAATTGAAATTATAATGAATGCTTACAATATAGTAGAATATTAAAATAAGTAAAGTAATAAACTAAAATAATAAAAATATTTAAAAAATGATTAAATTGTTATAAGTTAATGTCAAGTAAATGATTAATAATGTATAAAATATGCACCATAAAGATACATTTTTCTTGAATTTTTCAGTGCAACTTACCTCATAAATGTACCCCTATTAATTCACACCAAATCATAAAATAAAGAATTTTATTTCAGGTTTAGCCAGACTTAATAACCAAAAAAAAGGTTGACTAATAACAAATATATCAGATAAAAAGATTGTGACTATCAAAGATATCAGCAATATCTTGAATTTTTTCAGAAATAAATTTATACTTCCCTTCATGAAAAAGCATGAGTTCAGTCATATTATCCCTTAACAGTGTGGTCCGAACTGGATTCGGGCAAGAACACTTTGCCTGCTTCGTTATTAAAAGCATTTTGATACCACTAATTTGTAACTGTAAATTTATCTTTATTGATTGTCAGATATTTTTCGATTAAGTAAGGTAAATATTTTAGTATGGAAAAAGTGGTGTCCAGCCTCATTTTTAATTTTTTTTGTAAGAAAACAAATGTCACTGTTAAGGGGTTAATGAGAATTACATTTAAAATACAAACAGAATAATATAAGAATGAAAAAATCCATAATTTTGACCCTTCATTTGAACTGAAAGTTCCATTGCTTGCATCTGTCATGATGTGCAGATTTTAAGTGTTTGCGGATTTTAGGGTGACAGATTTGAGGGAGTCTACTGTATTGCCTTGTGAAGTACCATGACTTTATACACTGAAAAATATAACTTAAATTATCAGCTCAACATAAAATGTAATTCAATATATTAAAGTATACACATTTAAAGTTAAAAATAGTTAAAATATTTTTTACATGCTTTATAACATAACAACTGAAATGTAAAAGAGAAGATAATAAAATATTTAAATAATTTCAGAATATTATTTACTGATTTTAAAAGGAAACATTAACTTATACTTCACAATTTTTCTAGAAGAAAAAAAAAAAAAAATATATATATATATATATATATATATATGCAAATGGTTCTAATTTTGTGTAGTCAAAGATACATAGTAGAAAATTTTACACTAAAAAAAGAAACAATCTCATGTTAATAGACAAAACATTTACTTTTATTTTATTAAAATTGAGAGATTTCAAAAAACAGCATAATTCTTAAATTAATCTAACAAGGGAACCACTTTTGGTGCTGCTTGCATCTAGAATTGAGACCTGGTGCATTTTAAAGCCCTATATTACGAAGTTTGCGAATTGATAAAATTTTTCTGTTAAAATAATATTTCTTGATTTTATAGCAGTATAACTTTCTGAAAATGCAATTTTTGAGACCACTTATCGGACTATTAACATTGAAGTTTTTTAAAGTTAAACATTAAAAAATAAAAATTAGTTAACAATAGGCATGAAATATTGAAAAAAGTTTAAAAATTCCTTCAAAAACACACAAATTTGATTTTGAAAAATTGTAACATTATATTCACATTTTTGGCGTGGAAAAGGTTGGCGCTTTTTTTCAAACATAGAGCTTTCTGGCAATCCTAGCCAAATGTCATAGCTGTTTGTCTTGTGAGGAACTTCAGTAGAAACTGTAACGTCTGACCTAATTAGCCACAGTATTTTTTCTAAATTGTGTAAGAATATTAATTTTTTTTATGATTACTTTTACCAAAGGACCATTTAATACAGCAACATTTCATTTTAAACATTCAAAACTTTATTCTATTTGATTTAAAAAAAAAAATAGTTTGCTTATTTTGTATTCCATTAAAAAATAGTTTTCAATGATCTTGAAAGCTTTTATAGAAATATATTTACTATTTATAAATTTATCGTCTGCATAGAAAAACAGAAAAAATCAAATTCTTGTTTCTTATGCTATCACAATTATTATCAAACAAATCGCAATCTGATATAATTCTAATATGTACTGTACAGTGTACATTCACTCCCCGGATAAAGCAGGCGGAAAAATTGTAGTGCCACATTTGGCGACTCAACTCACCTTATGCGTGATATAAACAAATAAAAATGTAGTAATAAAAAATTAAAAGTATAAAAAAGTACATAAAATATGATTTTAGCTGAGAAATTTTATCGGTTCTCTAACTTTTATGTATAGGACTACAAAATGCACCAGGTCTCGATGCTAGGTGCGAGCAGCACCAAAAGTGGTTCCCTTGTAAGTATATCTAAGAATACAGTAGACTCCCTCAAATTTGCACAGCTTGGGACCAGAGGTTGTGCAGATTTCAGAATTTTGCAGATTTCTGGTCATTGCTTTGTTTACAATTTTTAAACAGTAATTTGAATGTAATAATGCAATCAAAATTATAAAGAATCCTTGCAATATAGTAAAATATTAAAATAATTAAGTAAAGTAATAAACTAAAATGATAAGAAGTAATTTTAAAAAGTATTAAATTATTAAAAATAAAGGTTCAAGTAAATAATCAATATGTATAATTAAATCTGTATAATAAAGATAAGATACATTTTCCTTGAATTACTGAATGAAACTTGCCTCATAATGGTACCCTATTAATTCACATCAAAATCATAAAGTAAGGAAGTTTTATTTCAGGTTTAGCCAGCCTTAATAACAAAAACAATCTCCATTAATACATAAAAAGATTTGGTAAAAAGATTGTGATTACCAAAGATATCAACATTTTTTTTTTGTTTCAGAAATAAATTGTACGACTTTCTTCATGAAAAACCATGAGTTCAGTCATATTATAGAGAATTAATTACATATTAAAATACAAACAGAATGATATAAAACTAAAAAATTCTGTAATTTTGCTCCTACATCTGAACTGAAAGTTTCATTGTTTACATCTTTGATGATGTGCGGATTTCAAGCATTTGTGGATTTTAGGGTTGCAGATTTGAGGGAGTCTACTGTATAAGTAATCCAAGTATAAATATATTACCAAAAACAAAAAAAATTAACTACAAATTTGATAAGTTTGTTTTACAGAACTAATTGTTTCTAAATTCCACATTATTATAATTTTTCTAGTGTATTTTCTGATATTAAGAGGTAAATTATTGAAATGAAATTTTTCATAATTTATGATTTTGAATACAAAGGTTTTTTTAAAAAAATCCTTCACAGAATAAATGTTACTCCTTTAAAACTCAACCAAGGATTTAGAATTCTGATTTTCCCAAAAGAATGTATAAAAAAGTTGATCTTAGTGTAGACTTAGTGTCGAGGTGAGAACTAGTTCTTGTATTCCAGCTTTAAAAAAGGACAAAATATTGGCATCCCACCGTGTAAACAGAGTACAATCACTCCTGCTACAGGTTTCTCTAATTCCCCAAGGAAAATTAAATCTTGTTAACCCTCTCACACATGACATAACATCATATGAGGTGGTATTATAAAACAACACACAGAGAATTCGGCATATTTCATTTTTACTCCTTTAGTGCATATAAACCTCCCACAAAGTTTGATAATGCTTGTGAAATACAGCAAAAATGACAGAATTAATTTCTTTCTGAGTATTCAGTTACAAAATTCCTCTTTTGGGGAAAAAAAAAAATATCTGCATGAGAAAAGATTTTCTCAAAGAATTTCTGTGCTTGAATCTAAACAAGAAGCTGAACAAAAATGTTTCTCTAGTTTGTATTTTTTACTAATAATATCCAAAGTTTGAATTATCACAAAATTTAATACCTATTAATACAAAATTCTAAACTATTAATAAATTCATTATTATTTATTCTTAATAATCTATTTAATTTTGAATCTATTTCAAAATAATTCATGCTTGAGAGGGTAATATCAACCATCCTAACAATTTTGAACTATAATTCTACCAAACCAGATCAAATGTTTTGACATACTTTTTTGTAGAATATTCCAGGCTGAGTAAAATTATCTTCATCAGCGCTGTTCCAACGAGCAACATCACCAGACACACTGAATACAGTCTGCTTATGCTTCGGATCATCTACTGGCCCACTAAAGCTGTTGGGATAATAATTTGGAGCACCATCTGAAAATAAATAGCACAAAAAATATCTTTCAACACACCTTTCAAAATATTTTACAACACATATACATAATGAGACAGAGTGTGGGGTTGATTTTCATTTTTCATCTAAATCAAAAGTTTAACTTCCAGTTTTGTTTTGTAATGCAGAAATGTTTTGTTTTGTAAGAACAAGTACAATTTTACTTATGAAAATCATCCGATCTATTGTATTTAGATGCATAATGTTTGCAACTTGCTATCGTGGGGGGGGGGGGGGGGGGGAGTATAATTTTTCCATCAAGAATTCAATTCTTTAAATCTTTTTTTCCCCTTTTCATTTAAATGATTGACGGTATGTGCATCATCACTGGTGTAAAGACCAGTGCTGAATCAAAGGAAAAAAATAACAAAACTAAAAAATATCAATATAGTGAATATGTGTTATAAAATTAATAAATAGATAGAAATTCCGTAACTATGTGATAAATTTATTCTAATATTTGACAAGTGTAATAATAATAATCACAATAATAAAATCTGGCCTATGCATGAAAAAGATTTTAAAAAAAATTGGCCTATGACTTGAAAATAAGTGTGCCACACTGTTTTATACCACTGCATAATGTGCGATATTTTTGTGTCTCAATCTAAGTTGGATTAAACTGAGCAAAAATGCATATGAACAAAATATTAAAATTGTTTAATGTCTAAGTAAAAAATTTTTACTTTAAATCTACAGTAGTCAGTTTTGCGAGGGGGAAAAATTGTAATAAAGCCAAAGACAGATAATAAAAGTATACAGACTAAAATTCTTTAATTTTTAATAAAAAGACAGCAGGTTTAGACATACAGGATGACAAAAATAACCAGGACAAATTTCAAATTGAGAAAAAAACATACCATTAAACTTCACCCCATTTTTTTGTTTTTGTTTTTTAATCTCCATATGAGAAATAAACCTCGAATCATACAGTTGTTTATGCTTTGTAATAACAGTCTTCAAGAAAGCTGAAGACATGAGGTAATAAGAGTTAGTTTGAGTTCTGAAAGCACCAAGTTATGTTGTGTCAAATACTGTGGAACTGTTCTAACAGCATAGCTATAATGCGACAGAATAACCTGAGGTAAAAAATAAATTCAACAAAAACATAATTAGCATAACAAATTAAAAGAAGAAATAATTTATTTCCAACATTGTTTAGGCCCGAGAAGGGATTGATATTAAGATATTTCATTTAGTTGCTTCTACATTTAACGTTAAATTCTTGTAAGAAATATGGTTAAACTAATTGAACTTTAAAAAATAAAAATAAAATTCAAACAATATGATACTTAAATCGCCCTAAACACTTAGATTCTGTTCAAATGAAATCAAAATAATTCTTATTCTTTATTTATTTATTTATTATTTTTTTTTCTGCAATACAAATATTTGCCACTTAAAAATGGAAAAAAGTCTAAGATTTATTTCGGTTTGATTTGAACAGAATCTAAGTTTTTAGGGTGGTTTAAATGTCATATTGTTTTAGTTTAACCATATTTCTTACAAGAATTTAACATTAAATGTAGAAGCAACTGAATGAAATAGTTTAATATCAGTCCTTTCTCAGGCCTAAACAATGTTAGAAATAAATTGTTTTTTCTTTTAATTTGTTATGCAAATTATGTTTTTCTTTAATATGCGAAGTTTTTTCATAAGTAATGCAATGAAACAAATTGATGTCAAATTTATCATCATCAGGTCTTGATTTATGCAGTATCGCATCACAATTTGAGATGTAAATTTATCAAACAATTATTTAGTGGCAACTCTAATCATCAAAACTGTTTGATCAACGATCATCTAATTAAACAATGTTTCAGTGTCATGGTTTTCATAACAAAAAGAGAAAAATTATGTCATCAGGAAACAATTTTAGATTTTTAAAAAAATGCCATAGACTTAACATTAAATGTCCCTATATTTTTTTAATTTACAAATAATTATTTTTTCTTTCTTGTTGCCACAAAAAGAAACTATTAACAATATATATGTTATACAGAAAAAACATGTTAGTTTGTAACACTTGACGTCATATTGATGCAACCTGTAAAATAAATTTTGCTTTTGCAAATTTATTAACCTCTAAGGATCGGACAATTTCAATTTTTACACCATCTTAAAGCAAAATGGTACAGTATTTGTTTTAAGCTAATATTTCGTAAATGAAAACTGCATCAATCAATAAATAAATACAATAAAAATAAATCACAAAATTAACAACTATTTAATGGAACAATGTGTTCATCTGTATGCAACTAATATTAGTGTTTTAAAATAAATATCGGTAAAATATATTTCAATTTTTTGTTTTAAATTTGACATCATGTTCACCTACTTTCTGTATTAACTCATATTAATGAGCTTTGTATTACTAACACTTATTATTACTACATTTTGTATTACTAACTTATTTCCACTATGATGCCACATTTATCTTATTTTTTATTCTTAAAAAAATTATTTCAATTTCATTTTTCACTTGGAAATCTTTCAACTGAAAATTAATTGCTGTAGGCAAAAACTTAGCATGGCTTTTGAATTTTTGCAACAATAAAGAAATGATGTTAAATTTTATAGGAAAATGTCACTTGATTCTCAATGAACATAGCGAAATTTATTATAAATAAGAAAAATATTTGAATAATGTAAATAAAACATAGCCTGTACTACTTTCTGAGTTATCATCCACTCATATGCAAAGGCATTTTATCTCCGTTTTGACTCTGACGTCAGGCAAACGTTTTCAACTTTAAATTTATTATATTATTAGAATTAGGAAAGAATTTTTAAAAATGTGGCATCAGGGGCAAAAAGGTGGGAAGAAAAAGTCAAAAAAGTTATGAGCTCCATAGGCTTTTCTATGTTAAATTAATCTTGAGAAGCGACACTGGATTAAATAGAATAATTTCCAGAAGACAGAAAATTACCATAAAGAGACTAGATTAATTTCCAGCGTTTTGAAGAAAAAAAAAAAAATCTTAAAGAAAATGAACATCAATCTGGAGACTGTTCGACAAAGTGTTTGAAAGAGTTTCTTGGATGCCAGCTTTACAAAATGAAACAACCCCAAAAAATTGCTGTTGCCAACAGAAAGGTAAGATTTCAAAAAAGAATAGTTAGCACCAATAAAGCAGGCCGCTGATGATCAATGGTTAAAAGTCACAGGAATTAACAAGACCATAGTCAATAAAACAGTTGAATTTGGCCAAAGATTACTCCTCACCTGTTATCGAAAGATGGCAAAATCTTCAGCCCGGTATGGTTTGATATGGCAGGGGTCTGTCCAGACTTTTCTCACAGGGTCCTGTTTTTGTGAAATTGTGAAGTTTTTCTTATTTTTGTGAAAATTCTAGTCATAATTTTGTGAATTTTAAATTATCGATGCCTTCATGTCCTATCCTCCATGTATAAAAAGCAAAGTAATATGTTCTTTGGCGAGTTCAACTGCTTACTTACAGGCCAGATTTTATTTTTAAATGACTAAATTTGTGAAAAGTTCAATTTGAAAGTGAAAAAATTCTATGAAAGGTCTATTTAAGAGACAAATAATTTTGTGAAGGGTCCTGTTTTGGGATAAAATGTTTTGTGAAGGGTCCTGTTTGGGGATAAATAATTTTGTGAAGGGTCCTTTTTAAAGGACCTAAAATTTTCCTAAACATATCCCTGTATGGGATTTATTTAATCACTTCTTTTTATTGATGAAGGTGACAATATTTAAACATATCATAAAAAGATCTTTGAGAGGGTTTTGCTTAGCTTCCCTGTCCCAACAACACCTGGGAAATGAAAAATAGACTGACCAGCAAGATTCTGCGAGCACACAGAATAAGAAAAGGGCAAGTCACATCTGGCAGACTTTGTCAGAGCTCAAAAATGGCCCCAATACTCTCTAGATGTCAATGAGACGGATTATTCTGCATGATGATATTACAGAGAAAAGTTTGCTCTAAGTCTCACAGAAGTTTGGAGTACCTGAAAAAATCTTTTCAGGAAGTATGGACTAACATATTCAAGGTTCAGTTGCGACCCATTGCTAAAAAATTTTTCACACGATTTCAACTTGTTCATAAAAGCAAAAGGCAAACACTTTGGAAGCTTGCAGTTTTTCTGCAAATCACGGGTTCATAATGTGTCTCTCAGCTAAGCCGATTTTGATTTCTGTGGTTATTAAAAGAATTAAAAGTTAAAACATTTGTCAGAGTTATTTGTCACCCTGCACTGTCCCTTATCAAAAAGTAAAATTTTGATATATTACAAAAATTATAGAGTTGTCCTAGAATTTTCTCACACATATTCATTTATTTTATTATTTTTTTTATTTATTTATTTTATTTTTTTTTATTTTTTTTTGCTTTAAATAAGTCTTGTTAAAGTTTTTTAAACTGAAATGTATTTTATTTTACTTATTAATTAAAGTGTTACATTTATCTTAAAGACTGCAGTTTTTTCCCCTTTGTTATTTTTAGTTTGCATTGCAGAAAAGTAACAACAAATATTTTTTAAAAAAGAAAGAAAAGAAATACTATATATTGTGAAATATCTGATTTTTACATTGTTGAAATGACAAAAAAAGTGTAAAAAATACACAAGCAAATTTGTTATCTTAATTGTCTCATTTAAATCAGAATAATGTTCATTTGAGACTTTTTATCCTCCTTATTGTTTTTCTACAAGGAAGATTTTTTATTCTCTGTTGCTTTAATGGGTAATCATATTTTATGGTTCGAATGAGATTAGCTAAGAACTAACTATTAAATTTCCAACTCATTCCCATTTCTCAGAAACTTTTAGACAAAAATGTTAAGTGTGTCTACACTAATTCCAAATATTTTACAATTTGCATTATTTCAAGATGAATACACTTAAAAATACTAAAATTCATACATTTTCATTCCTGTAATTTTGTTCAAAAAACATAACAGCTGAGACCTAATATATATTTTCATTGTATGTGAAGAAAGTAACTATTTTTTCTTCAATTAAAATAAACAATTATTAAATACATAAATATATAATTTTTTTAATGAAGTATTTTTTCTGATATTAAGCCACCATGACTTGTATTCAAAGCCTATATTGCTGTTTGCACTGATAGTGACAAAACTACAAAAATTTTATGTTTGCTTTTATTCAGTTGAAGTGTACAAACAATCTATTTTTAGCATATAAAAATGCATGTTTATAATTACACTAGCTTTGCATATAAGGCAATTACGCCACTTTCATATTAACTTCAATCTGGCAACAATACTGGCTTTATTTTTCATTGCTATATGACACTATAAGTGGAAGATAGTTATACTTTTATGAATAGCCTTAGAAGCAAAACAGTTATACTGTTGTGTGTGTGTTCACGATTTCTATCCAATTTCCTGGTAGTTAATCTCATCACTGAAGAAAAGGTATTTTGAACAGGATTCTGAACAGTAAAATGACAAATAAAAAACAGTAGTAAAAGGATGCTTTTAGTCACATGATTCTTTTCAACCTTACAACTTAGGGAGATTGCTTTGAACAGCCATGGGTAATTGATGCATAGATCATCACAATGCAATTCACACAATCATTAGTGATGAATTTTAAGATAAGATTGCACTTATCAGAAATATTTCCAACAGAATACCAATATTGGTTACACATTATTTTAGAAACATTTGCAATAAAACGTCACTATTACAGAAATATTGGCTTTAAATTGGAGAAAGTAATAATGGTACATGGTAAAAAGTACCAATGTTGCAGGAATATTTATTTTATGGAATATTAGCAATAAAATGTGGAAACATTTTTTGCCAATACTGGAATGTTGTCAAACAAAACATCCCAATATTGGAAATGCATGCCAATATTGTTTCATTAATAGGATGGTGTATGTCTTCAGTGTTAATAATCATTAACACTGTGTGTCAGTGTCAATTCAATGTTTGTAAACAAATTATTTTATATTTCAAAAAATTAAACCCAGTTTGGTCTCCCTTAAATTTACCTAAGCTTGCAACATGTTACTTTTATTCATAATGTTATTTAGTTGTGTACCTTCACTAAATGTAAAGATTCTGTTAGAGAAATCAATAAATCTATGCGATCAGGGCAGCATTTCATTTATATATTATATATATCTACCCTATATACATAAAATCCTAATGAAACGACTGAATTGAAACGAATTTATGTAACGATTCTATGAAACGACTGATTAAACAACTGATTATGTTTCACGGCGATTTCTCCTAAAATATGGAATACTTTGCGATGAAATTAACACCAAAAATCTGTATTGATCCACAGATCTCAAAACTGGTATTAGAATTTTTAAATTCGAATTAGTTTTCGAAATATTAATTTTTTTCTAATTTTAAATACTTTTTTTTCTAATGATGGCAACTCAAATTTTAATCATAACAGGTATTTTTTTTCATAATTCAGAAAAGGTTATATTTTAAATTAATTTGACGACCAGTTTGGCCTCTCTTAAATCTATGCTAAGAACAATGCTTTTTTTGTATTTCATTATCATTTTATTTAATACAAAACTTTCTTTTAAAACTGAAACATTTAAATTAATGGCTTTCACTTTCTTTTTTTAAACGAAACGAAAAGAAAAATATTAAGCACAGATATCATATACGCACCAAGGTGCCTAATTGGTGCCAAAATGGCATTATCTTGATTGACATGGTAACCCGGCTATTGTTGTTTATTTAATAATAAATGTTTATTTACTTTTATTTCTTTTTTAAATTTATATAAATTATTTTGTTCTATAGTTATTAAATTTTTTTTTTGCAATTTCCTTTTGAAAATAATAGAAAATAATTAAAAAATATGGTACAACGTAGCTATTCCGTCAATCAATTTCCCAAATTATATAAATCGCCAAACCACTCGCCAAATTATACAGACTGACAAAATTTTTATTTTAAATAACAAAAGAACAAATAAATTAGTATAACATTAATAAATATACAAATAAAACGTCGAAATAAAAATCACTTTATGACGTAAACACGTGTAACTTGCTAAAAGTCAAGTGAATGCGACATTTATGATCAAACATTATTAGCATTTAATCTTATAGTTCGGCGATAGATTTTTGGTCGACGAGATAACTAAGTAGTACCAAAAATACATATGTAACTGGTATTCGAAAATGAGGTTTTCGCCAAATTTTCGTAAAAAAAAAAAAATCATGCCAAACCTGCGGAGCGTATATGACATCTGGCAAAATATTAAATTATGTAACAAACCATGACATTTAATTTCAACTTCAAATCAATGTTTTAACTTACCACTCGAAAAATAAAAAAAATGCTAACTGGCGAGTTGAAAAAAAAGATATTAGCGAGATTTGCACCCGGCTAGCGTAACAGTGCCAAGAATTATTTGTGATCATGGCAACTTTTATGTAGTTTTATTCAAAAAAAAATTTTTTTAATAAAAATGGGAAAACTTTCGCCACAGATGTCATATACGGCTCCATATTGGCACAATTTTTTTCTGACGCCAATGTCATATGCGCAACGGGTACTTAACTGGCGCCAAAGTATCGTTATTTTGCTTGATATAGTATGCCGGATGTTGTTTATGCTGTTGATGCTTTCCCTAAATTGGCATCGGAAAAAAATCGCGCCAATATATATATGACATTTGTGCCAAACCTTCATATGAAAGGCGAAGGAATCAAACCGTATTTGTTTATGGCATTTGATGACTTGAACTATTATAATATAGATGGGAATAGAATAATATTTGGTGACTTATCACCTGTGCCTGGATAACATTAAAGTATCAAAATGGCACCTAGAGTATAAAAAGCGAAGTGCTCCGCCCAGAACTGTTGATGATAGTTACATGATTTAGGCTATTGTTATAGATTGTTTTAAAATATCGGGAGACAAAGGCTCTGTATATTTAATTCATTTTATTTTAGCTTCTTTTCAAACATTTAACTGATCCTCTTTAATCAAAAACGAAAACAAACATTGGATGTCTTTAACAGCAACTGATTTGCCCTTAAATTTTTGCAATCAAAGGGAAATAAATGGAAACCCGTTTACAAGGAGATCTGCACAGCTTTTTTCAGTATAATTCAATCTTCTGTAATATTTTTAAAACCCATCAGATTAGCGTGTTTTTAGATTTTTAGATGCTGCAGTGTCTGAACGGGGGTTGGCGAGCGTAGCTTGCAGGGGGCAGAGCCCCCTAGTATATATATATGAAACGATAAAAGCTAAGCCCCTTTTTTAAATTTAAAATCCCCTTTTTGCCCCTTTTAAAATTTGAAATCCCCGTTTTAAGAAACAGAAATTTAAATTTAGAAATTAAAATTAAAACTTTTAAAATGCTTTTGTAATTGTGTCTCAGTTGATTGAATGCATCTGCCCCTGTTAAATTAACTTTCCCGCATCGCATCTTATAACTTTCAAAGATCGTTTTGGCACATCTCATAAGAATACTTTTGCTGAATAAGTGCAATTTGTAAGTCTTGCGGCGACCAGTTGGCCGATCATGAGCCAGCGCCCAAGTCCTGGGCAATCAATCATTCAGCTAATGACCAATTATAGTTTAAAGACACCTCCTTCGACTTCAACGGCCCCTAGCAGGAATAATGCAAAATACAGCATATTTATACCGCTGCACGGGTCACAGGATGGAGCTTTTTACCATCAAAAGAATGCACTAACTCCACGTCACTCGGCTCTCCAGGGATCGCCTTGCGATCCACCTAAGTTCCCCTGTCCAGAAAGAATTAACTGAACAGCTCTCAAGCCAAAAGGGGCCTGATTTCTCAAAAAGATGTATAAAGGATTAATAAATCAGGTCCTCGAAAACACTGTCTTTCTTTACGCAGAGACTCACATAAACTTTCATTAATGCTTGGATACCACTCACGGCGACTACCTAACGATACTAGCAGCTCAGAGGGAGCGATCCTACGTCGGCCCGATCTACACCGAAACAACGGGAGTAGCGCTGATTCGTTACATATATATATTTGTCATGTATTTCATCTTTCTTGAGAAGAACCACTTAGCTCACTTAGGCATTTATTCTTTCTGTCTGTTTGCTATCAGTTGCAACACGTTCACAAATGTGCACACTTTAAAATCTATTAAGTCATCTTATGTAATTGGGTCCAAGGCAAAAGGTTAACTAACTAATAGGACTTGGTCAGTGACTTTTTCTGTAAAAACCGTTTAATGATATCCAGACTTACATTAAACCAAAATATCGTTGCTAATATATTTTTTTTTATGTACTTTCTCCATTATCCCTGTCGAACACTTTTCATAAAAAAACTATCGTCAAACTTTAACACCTAATAAATAATGGATGTCAATTGAAACTGATCTATTCTACAAATGTATCATTCTGTTTTTTCAGTGCTCGTCAATCTTTAACATCACAACATCAGTCTTTAATGATGTAATTCTTATTTTAATTAACAGATAAACTATTAAACATCTTTATGAATACAGATAAACGTTGAATTAAAAATCCCTTCATGAAATAACAAACAGGCGTAATAAATCTGACGTCAGATGAATGCGATGTCAAGATCATTCATTCTGGTTGTGTGAATGATTACCTCCATAAATTAATTTTTTTCGTTCACTGAAGAACGAATATTTTATGTTTAGTTCCATGGAAAGACATGTGGGCTGTCAATCTAATTTTAACTGTTTTTTAATATAACTCATCTCTCAAACATTAACTGTTTTAAATATTTTTCTAAATAATCAAATTTTAAGCAGTTTTATTATTATTTTTTTTAATTGAGTAAAAATGGCTGAGTTTTTATGTTGGGTGGACTCAAATCTTGCCAACAGCATTTTTCTCCTTGCTAGCTTTTATTTTTCGGGTGTGTAAATTAGAAATAGTGCTTTCATATTACAATAAAATATTTTTGTATATGTTATTTTTATTACCATTAATTAATTATTTAGATATTTTTCCACTATGGGCACAATGGCATTTTTTAAAAAGCTTGGTACAATTCTGGCTTCAAAAAGGGAGATATGTTGCCAAAATATATAAACAGCTCTGAAGACAAACCTGATGAACTTTCATTTTTGTTTATACGTGTAATTATATATATTTATAAACATTTTATTAACACATATTTTTATATATACAAATTACTTCTGTTTCTACATAAAAAAGGATAAATGGCTTCTTTATATTAAGAGGACTCTTCACTCGCTTGAAAACACCCCCTCCGTAATGTTAAACCAATGGGCAGTTTGTTTTCAAATTTCTCGTTTAAATTTGAATATTTTTAAACAATTTTTTTTTTTTTTTTTTTTTTTTTTTTTTTGCATAGGATAGCTGAGCTTGATCTTTAATATGACTGTTTTTTACTTTTCCGATTTTGGTTGCAGATTTTTTCTAAAAGGGTACTTTCAGTTTTGAAATCAGTTCCAAAAGTGAAATTACCTTCATTAAAAAATCTGCAACCGAAATTGAAAAAGTAAAAAACTGCCATATTAAAGATCAAGCTCAGCTATCCTATGCAAAAAAAATTGTTTAAAAATATCCAAATTTAAACAAGAAATTCGAAAATAACCTGCTCATTGGTTTAACATTACGGAATGGGCATTTTCAAGTGAGTGAGGAATCCCCTTAAGTAAATTGTATTCAAATGGGAAAAAAAAAAAGGCGCTTGCGTATATGAAACAGTAAATAGGTTGTTCTTTTCTTACCCAGCACTTTTTCGTCAAGTACCTATACTGAAAAAGTACCTTTATTTATTTACTTATTGTATTTTAAATGAGATGAAGAAAGACATGTATTTTAAATGTATCTGATATTTCGATTTTAAATTTATTTGCTTTAAATGAAGTCAGTGATAGCTTTATATTTTAAATTATATGATGGCGATGGAACCCTATTTGGCGATTAAATCACCTGCACCCAGCTAACATGAAAGTAGCAAAATGGCATATAAAAAGTGAAGCAGTCAGCCCGAAACTGTTGATGACAGTCACGACTTAGACTTTTATTATATAGATTCTCTCTCTTCCTCTCTCTTTTTTTAAAGTTAAGCCAAGTCTGTACTTTTAAAACATCTTATTCTCTTTTCTATAGAAAAAAAAGTAAATTCCATTTAAAATTACAGGCTATCTATATTATAAAGGACAAACATATCTGTGCGTAACGCATACGTCAGTTTGCGAATGGCAACACATTGAAATTTGAAATAAAATTTCGGTTTTACAATTTCCTCTACTGCAAATTTTTAAACTTCTAAACATCGCACATTTTGAATTTTTACACCGTCATATAAGGAAAAAAATACTCTTTTAAATGCAATTTGTTTGAAAGCTGTATCTATATTTATTTTTGAGATATTAATTTTTTTGTAGTTTTTAATACCATTTTTCTTATCATGGCAACAAAAGTACCTCTTTTCTATTGAAAGTCATTGAAAGTAAACGGAAAATAATCGAAAATAAGAGATACTGTGACTTTTTGTTGCCACTTTCTCATAAAACTTGAAAAAAAAAGTTGAAATTAAAATATGGGCTATGTCAAGAATATTGTCTTTTATTCCGCGATAATGACGTCATATGCACACTTTTCTATAGATGAAGTTTAAGACTCGATTGTAAAAGTGGATTGCTTTAGCGGATGCAAATGACGTCATTTTATAAAAAAGCGTGTAGTATTTTAATTCTTAAACCTAAATTAGTTTTGTAGAAGTGCGTCATTTTCACAGCCCAGCTGCTTTGAAATTCTTCACAGGTGAAAATGCTTCACTTTTAAAAATGATGTAATCGAAATCACACACTGATAAAACGCAATGTTTTACAGAAATTTAGAGTGTCTTTATAAAAGAGAGGTGACATGCAAATAATAGCGATTTATATTACAGAAATTGATGGTTCTCGCCTGGATGGATTTGCTTCGCCGAGTTAGACAAGCAAACAAAATAATTCGTGGTTTAAAATAATATCGTGTTCCTGAAGTGAATGCTACTGATTGTCTACGGTTTTAAAAACAATTTTAAAGCATGAAATATATTTTAATTTATCTATATCGCGCGAGCTCGATTACGAAAGATTAATCAGTTTTCCCTTAAAACAAAATAAAGAGTTCATTTTCTTACGGCTAATATCCATTAAAAAAAACTTCCCTATGAATAAATAAGTAAAATAATGTAAATAAAACACAAATTTACCAGACATGTATAAGCTCTGAAATTATCAGAATATAAAAGGATGCCATAAGTAGCAAAATCTTGGCAAAAAATCTTAGCATGCAGCTAATAAGAAAATATCGCTTTTGATAAATTTCAAAAAATTATTTGATTGTATAATTTGTATTTTCCTTAAGAAAAATGCTTTTTTAATGTAAGTGGTCAATCTAAAAAATTTATTGCATATAAAAAAATTATTATTTTTCAATTTAAAAAAAAAGTTTCACCTATATTCTTTAACCCGGGAATCCCGGGTACGATCCCCTAGTTAAATTAAAAGAAATGTTATCAGAAGGAAAAAAATAAAACAAATTTTGGTCTACAGCAAATTCTATATTAATAGTTAAATGTACATGATAGAAAAATATAAATTCCTCACTGACAGTAAAATTGATATTAATGTAACTTACCCTGATTATCTGTTACACACATAGGTCCATCTCTCTGATAATTTTGAACTCGAGTTTTGTAAGGACAATTTACAGGTATTTGAAGGTAATTGGCCCCAAGTCTGTGGCGATGGGTATCAGTGTAAGCAAATAATCGTCCCTACAAAGAAAAAATACATATTTATCACTAGTTTCACAATCTTTTATTAAGCATTATAGTTTGGAAAAAAAAGAAAATATATATAACAAATAAACAAATTAATTTACCACAAAAAATAGAAAGGAAAAACTTATTAGCATTTTTTCCAGGAAGGCTGCCCCGCTCCATTTTTCGTCCACACTTAAAATACAGCTCTATGTATATTCAGGCTGTCATTAGTTAATAAATATATCTGTGGTGCAGTGAAAAACACTCCACTTACACAGCTATAAAACATCAAAACATGAGTCAGGAGCCCAGTAGCAGAAACAATGCAGCATGGCAGCGGGCACTGCAGATTAATCCACCAGGTTAAAAAGAAATGCTAGGCTTAAAAGGTAGCTGAAATTTACTTTTAGTCTCTAGATTTATGGTATTTGTTGTATCCTTTTATTATATTTTCCTTATAAATGCAAATTTTGCTTATTTTATGGGTTTCTGTTGTTTTTTTATGATAGTAGACTTAGTCTAGCACTGTTAGGTAGCAGATAAATTTTAGTTTGCTGCAGACTGATGCTGAAAATTCTGCTTCTGAGGTCAGGAGCTCAGATTTCCGTGCCACCAGTTGATTTAAAAGACTCATACTTGCCATCTGGAAGTGATTTTTTTTTTAAAAATAATAGATTGAATTTTATAACACCCTTCTAATGCATAGTTCACGATGATTTAACTACTAAAGTTTAAGTGGTGAAAATGTCAAAATAATCTATGGATCTGTGGTGATTGTGTTAATTCTGTATTCTACTCAACTGATCTAATAGGCATGCTTCCGATACGGATAAATTTTCTCTCTTTATTGTCTGGAAAACACCATAATTTTTCGATCCGCTGCAAAATGGCTAACGACAACTGCAAATATGCTGAGTCTTCTAATGAAGTTAAAAAGAGTGATGTTTATTGTACGTTATTACCTCAGTTTTCGCCTGAATGTTACAAAATATCTTAACATTATATATCTTTACATCTTTATAAAAATTAGTCTATGTCATTCTTCAGCATTTTATGTATCACATAGACATGATGCTCGCCACATATTGATTAACGAAGCATAGTAGAAATTTACATATTAGCTAATTTTTAGATGTTTCAATATCTATAATGGATTCCTTATTGATTCTGGCTATTGCTGTAAGCTGTAATAGATTTAGCTAATTTTCTCTCTCTTTTATATTCTTTAATATTTTTTTGGGGCCATATTTGCCCATTTTGGTATGACTCTCTCTTCCTATCATCATAAGTACAAGGTGTCCATAATTAAACGACCCTACTTAAATGATGTCTACAGACGAAAATATTGGTGAGAAAACTGTGAAATTTTGTGATGGACATAATAAAGAAATGGGAATTTGAATGAAAAAAAAAAAAAAAAATTGTTCAAAATTTCGACACAGGGGGCTTTTTTAATGAATTACACATTTTTAAAAGTTTTTACACTTTATTTTCCTCAGATTAAATTAGACAAATATACAAACTGCCCCCCTGAAAAAAATAAAGCATAGAAACTTTTAAAAATTATTGGTGTCTAAATCGAATGGACCATACAAACTCTTAAAAAAAAAAAAAATCCACCTATGATAGCCGCTATTTTTTTTCACAGAGCCCAGGTGTAGTATTCAGTGGGCGGTGACTAAATGTTTAATTTATTAAAAAACGCCCTCTGGTGACAAAATTTTGAACTATTTTTTTTTCTGAAACAAATTTCCATTTTTTTATTATGTCTGACACAAAATTTCATAACTTCTTGACCAAAGTTTTGTATTTAAAACAACTTTAAAGTAGGGTCGTTTAATTATGGACACCCTGCATAATTAATGTTATAAATTTATGTTTTTTGTATATTATAATTAATATTTTCTTTGACAGATCTTAGGAGTTATCGGTGCATTTCTTTAATTCCCTTTTAAACTTCAAAGATGTACTGTCCATAAATGGAATGACTGCAGTGATTTTTTTCTCTGTGTGCTGAAGTGGATCATATTAATACAATCATCCTAGCATAAATAGAGGAGAAAAAAAAAAGATTAACTTCAGCCATCCCATTTCTGAATAGTGTATCATGAAATTTAAATGTGAATTAAAGAAACTGAACTTGAATATACCTATATCGATATTTCCAACTTATTAGATTCAACAAAGAAAATATTGACCCCTTCTCTCTCAGATGGAATAATTCTACAGAGCATATATGCACTAGTAAATACACAGGAAGTAAAAGGATTATTCATATAAAAACAGCAAGAATTAAGAAGTTGTGGGAGCTGTCATGCATAGGTATGACCAAAAGAAAAATTTCAGAAAGAATCAAAGAACATAAAATACATATAAAATTAGGGAAATCAATCAAAGCATCAGCCAAAATTAATGAATCCATCATAGTTATTGAGTTCAACAACATCAAAAAATTAGCTAACTATATAAATATCAACTATGCTTTATTAAGGGAAGCAATAGAAATAATTAATAATGAAAAATTCGCATGCAATGGTATGGTACACTCAAAAATTCATACCAGAGGGTGATATCTACTCAAAGAAAAGTCAAAGATGAAGTCAAAATAGTGAAGGTTGTTTTCATTCAATGTCTTTTATTTGCTGAAGTTATCTTAGGACATGAGGTAAAAATATTTTAATAAAAATATTTTAAATATGTGTAAACATGTAATTTTAATATCTGGTAATAGGTAGTAATTTATGTACATGGTCAAATGACTTTATTGTAACATATTTTTATAGTATTTTTCTCATTATAACTTTAGGCATAAATTAACAAAGTATTTACTATTTTAGCTATTTTTAGAATTCTGAAAATAGTGCTCTAAACCTAATAAAAATAATTAAATAAACAAAAATATGATATTATTTAAGAGAGCATATTAGGATATAAATTAAGTTTTAACAGTAAATTATAATTACTTGAAGCATCTTATCAGGACTCGGCTCGATTCCAGTGACAAAGTGAGCTGGAGCATATGCTGCTTGTTCAACTTCAGTAAAATAGTTCTTAGGATTCCGGTTCAAAACAATTTTTCCAACTTTAATCAGAGGGAATTCTCCATGAGGCCATACCTGAAAAATGCAAACATTATAAAAAGTCAATAAAACATTTTTACAGCAAATTTATTATAAATTATAAATTAGCAACTGTATGCTATCTAAGCAAGCACATTTATAAAGACATACAAATGACTTCCAGCATGTCACATTTAGACATTTGGTGAATAGACTTTTAAACGAAAAAGAAACCAAGAAAAATGATGTGCTGTGTCGTAGGTATGTTCAGAAGATCGTGAAAAGAAAAAAGGAAAAAACAAAACACTTATTCACTACGAAAATTATTTTTCCTCCAATGATTGCCGATAAAAGAAAAGAAATGACAACTTTGGACGACAATTTTAAAACCTCTATTTAATCTGACGCTCTGCAAAGAGATAAAACAGTTGTGGTTTCACGTTTATACGTACTAAAGAATTACTCCAACACTAAGTTCTTCATGTGTGGTGGTTTTCTGTAATCAACTAAGTGAAAAACTATCTTCTGAACAGCTGATATCATGGTCACATTCACAGGAACGTCACGAATTGCATCATCCAAGAAAAGTAAAAACTTCCTTTTTCTTCCGAACGAACAGCTGTTTTTCAACGGTAGAGGTCAACTTTAATCTGGATTCCGTAATGAAGCGAGTAGAAAAGACAAAGGAAATTTTTACGGCAAATAGTGTATGACTTTTTAAAAAATTATTATTAGAGCGTTAAATTTTTTTCTAAGTCACGCGTTTTTTATTGTGTGTGTGCAGGAGTGCCAACTTTTGAAAAATATTGAGTGGACTCAAAACTTTGAGTAAAATAACACAATTTTTGCCCCTTAGTGTATGTGTGTGGAGGGAGGGTTGGGGAGGAGCAAATGACAAAAGATGATAATTCGAAGACAAATTATAGTTTTTCTAAGTGAAATATAAAATTTCTATAACTTAATAAATAAATGTATTATATTATATTCTTAATTTCTTTCTTATAAATACATTAATATCTATTATAAATATTATAAAAATGGAAAGTGCAAAAAACTATTTGTCAAGAGAAACACACATTTTAGTCAATTGAGTTCTTTATCGATTGAAGACATTAAAACAGATCGCAAAATATGCAGGAAATTTGTTTGAGAGAAATTTAATTATACATCCGAAGAAGGAGCTTTCAGCTCTCCTGTAAGTATAATTGTTATCCTTGATATTTTCAGACAAAATTTTTTGAGAACGTCAATAAAATCAAATTTTATTTCAGCAATTAAATAAATAAATAACAAAATAAATGAATGAAAATTGGATGGGCGGAGAGATCAAATTATTGGGTGGGCTCAGGCCCATATAAGTTGGCGCTACTGTGTGTGTGTGATACGGATTACGCATTACGGGGTAAGATTGCAGTTTTTATTTCAAGAAAAGGAGAGAGAGCAGATTTTATGTTAAAAATAATTAAATAACATTACAGATTTTTTTTTTTGCATATTTTATGAAACATTTTAGTTATAAGAAATTAGTTTCGTTAGATTAAACAGTCTATTTATTTATTTATTATTTATTTGACCAATGGAATTTGTTAGTGCTGAAAATACAAAAAGGTGAAAAAAGAAAGAAATATTTATTTTACTCTGAAGGGTAATTACAGTTCTTGAAAATAATCCATATTTTTAAAAGTTTTAAACCAGTTTAAACCTTAATTTATGTGAAAATTATTATTTAAAAATTTTTCTTAGCTTTATTTTTCATTTCTTGGAGATTTAAGGTTTATTATTAAAATTATAGAAAAATGAGGAGTTGACATGCTATATGCATGTTAAAATTGTGACAAATTACGGTAGTTTTTTTTTTTAAATGTTGTTCATCAAGTAAAGCATAGGTGTGATCATCCAAGAAATAAACTTTGTGCTTTTTAACGATTTTGTTTTGGAAATAAACTGGTTATTTACTTATTTTTTAGAGAAAAAATATTTTTTACAATTATAAATTTTTAAGTTTTTACTATTTGTTGAATGTTTAAAGTGTATTGTCCATACTATTTAATTAAATTGATATGCCTGAAAAATATTCAAAATTTTGAGGATTTTTCTACAAGTATATTTATTTTTATATGTTGATATTTTATGTTGTCAAAAAGCCTACATAATGAGTAATCCAACAGATTTAGTAAATACTGAAACAGCAGAAAATCCATAAAATGAAAGTAATGGTAGTCAAAGCCCCAGTAAGAATAACGAAAGTACAATTACTTTGCCAGTTGTAAGTGAACAAAATGCTTCAGCTCAAGCTAGTTCTACCACATACATATATATATATATATAAAACTTTCTGTACAACTAAACCATTTAAACACTGACCAAATATTGTAAAATCACTATTTATAAACAAAAGAAACAAAGTACTAGTTAAATTATGTAGTACTAAGAAATGACTTATGAAAATTACAAATGGAAAAGCAAGTGGATGGATACAGAAGAAAGCTTATATTGTAAATCACTTCATCAGGGGTACAAGATTTACTAATACAAGCAAAAAAACAAAAACAAAAATTTCCACTCCCTTGGTTCGATTTCGCCCATTAGTGAACTTGACTGAGATTTCCTGCCCCTTGATTTTATGTATCAGTTTGTAAGAGATTTGTGCAGAATTATAGAAGTTATTGTGTCCGTAAAAAAGTGATATAGATAGATAAAGTTTTGAACTGGGTGTGGTTTTGGGTTCTAGAGGTCATGATCGGCATAGATCTGCAAAAAAATTTCAGAAATTCCAACAAAGGGGAAAATGTAATAGGTAGTATTTCTTACGAAATCTATCTAAAAAGAGAGAAGAGTGAAGACAAAAAAAAAAAAAAAAATTTTTTTTGAACGATTTTTGACTTTTAAGTTAACAAAGTTTTAAAATTAAGTGAAACAAAGATTGACAGATTTTTTTTTTACTTTTTTGAGTAAAATTAAATTGATCAGTTTGATTAGCTAGACTATTGTTATTTATAGATTTCTAGTTTATTTTAAAATGATATTTTTAATATTATAATTATTTGTTTAAATTTTTATTACTGTGGATATACCATGCAGTAATAAAATAATATAGTATAATAAACAAAGTAATTCCAGTAACAATGAGTGACGATGAACAACACAATCCTGAAAAAGTAAAGAGGCAGATTAAAGTAATGAAAAGGTTAGTTCCGAAATTAGTGAGAAAAGCAAAAATGGAATTTTAACAATGGGGCGTTTGCTAACAATTGAAAATCCTAGTACTTAATATCCCTAGCCTGAGTTCTAACAATGGAACTCCAGTAAATTCCAAAAAAAGTTGCCACCATTCCATAAATGATCAGAGCCCCTTAAGCCGGGAGGACACGTACCGGGCCTGATAGACCCAGAGTGCGTATGGTTTTTACAATTGTCATCACTAATTTTTTTTAAGTATGGTTTTTACACTTTTCACTATATTTTACACACAAATTCCACCAAAATAGCAAAGCAAAAAAACGAGTTTCATAAAAGCATAGTGAAACTTTGTCAAAAGATTGCAAAAAAAAAAATGCAAAGTTCGTCAAAGAATCGCGGAAAAAAACTAATTTTGTCAAAGAATCGAGAAAAGATGCGAATTTCGTCAAGGATTGCGAGAAAAAAGTGATTTCATCAAATAATCATAGGAAAAAGTGAATTTCGTGAAAACGTGCAAATTTCGTCAAAGGATCGCGGAAAAAAAAAAAAAAAAAAAAATGGGAATTTCGTCAAATGATCACAGAAAAAGGGATAGTTTCGTCACAAGGCCGCGGTAAAAACTCATCGGTCTCTTTAATGATGATACCTATGAATGGACCTCTCCCTATAAAATGTGATTCAGCTATTTCAGAAGCAATGCCACACTATTTCTGTGAAGAGAGTGACTGGCATTTTGCATGAAGAGGTCACAATATTAAGGATTGGGCTGTTTCTAAATGCACTGACAAAATAATTGATAAAAATTCACCCTTTCTTATCATGGATTTTTAGCTTTATTATTATTTTTTTAATTAAAATAATTATTATGAATTTAAAAGCAACGTTAAAAATGCCAGAATAAGCAAACATTCAGCAGACTAGTTTCGGTAGCGTTTAGCGTACCGTCCTCAGTGCAAAGAATGGAAACTTGCTCACTTATATAGAGGAGAAGCAGATTGAAAAGTTCATTAACCAATGGGGAAACAAGAAAATGTGGGCACCAGCACCAGCCAATGGGAGAATACTCCACCACAAATATGAAAAAAGAAAAAAAAAAATGGTAATAATTAAGCAAAAGAAGAATTTATGAAATATTTCCAGCAATCTTATAAAGGGGGAATAGCAAATTCACTATTAACAATATTGTCATAATTTTTGTAGATATGAAATGCTTCAAGAAAATTAAGTTCATATATAGAAGTGGGTTTAGAGATGATTTTGGCTGAATTAAAATCAAAAGAGTGGTTCATCTCCCAGCAATGTGACCAGATGAACCACACTTATAATCTTAATTATTAAAACAATTATTCTTTAATTAATATAAATTAAATTTTAATTTTAATGATAATTATTTTAAAACTACTAATTTTAATTCAAATCGTCAAAATAATAACATGTTATTTTATTAAACATTAAATTAATTTGAGAAAGTTTTTGACCCAATATTTGTGTGCGCAGAAAGTTTTTGGTTTTATACAAGTCTGTTCAGCACTAACTTCTGAACATCCAGGAATTTTCAAAAGAATGTTTCTGAATTCCTTAAGTGGCACATCATCATCTTCTACTGTCTCTTCCCTTTCCTAGGACATTAGCATGTGTAGAATCAATATTTTGCAAATTACAGTTTGTTTCCGCTTTAATTTTTTTTCTGAAATTCTGAAAGCGATTCGGATAATTGGAGTTCTATTGTATTTCACATTCTGCAACTCAGTTTTACCTTTAGTTATTTATTGTTAGGAAAATTGCCCTATGATCCTCTCTTGCCAAATAATAATAATTATTCTCCTGTTGATGAAGCTAGAAAAACAGCTAACAAAAGAGCAAATACATACCATAGTAAAAATAGCATCCATTATAATAACTTATTTCCTTCTGTAAAGTTTAAAGTTGATTGATGCTGTTATATACAAAGAATTCTTTTATCCTAATAGCCATAAATTAAGTCTGCCATCTTCTGGACCATATGCCATTAAATCTCTTGTGGATGAAGCTAGAAAAATAGCTAACAAAAGAGCAATTACGTGCCATAATAAAAATAGCGTCCATTATAACTTATTTCCATCCTATAAAGTTTAAAGTTGATGATGCTGTTATATACAAAGAATTCTTTTATCCTAATACCCATAAATTAAGTCCACCATCTTCTGAATCATACACCATTTTAAATCCACTTTCTGATGTAAAATTTGAAATTTATATACATAAATATATGAAAACTAAACATAGAAGAAAGAAATACCTTTGTGAGATCAAATGGATTGAATTTCCAGGTTTCAGCTTGCTTGAATGTCATAACTTGAATATAGAAAGTGTACGAAGGATAGTTTCCGGTTTCAATAGCATTGTACAAGTCCCGTATGGCATAATCAGGATCAGAACCAGACAATTCTCCAGCCTTCTCCACAGGTAAATTTTTGATGCCTTGATCAGTCTAAAAAAGAAAAAGAAAAAAAATCAATTCTAAACTTTTAGACAGCCACAACGAGACTGGGGTGGGTCTTCATTGAAAACTGAACTAAAAAGAGATCCATTTCAGCAAATAAACTGACCCCCTATCTAATTTGGGATATGAAAGGAAATAATTATCAGACATTGACAAATGCTAAAAATATAAATAAAAAAACTTTTATCAACCTAATTAAAGATTAATGCTGTGTTCTGTGGCAAAGGTTCTTGATATGGGTTAATGTAGGTTTATGGTGCCCCTCTTTCCGACTCTTTCACAAGATGGGTTAAACCCGATATTACCAATCTAGCAGAGTGATCTTGTCAAATAAATTAAGGTGTGAAATACTTGAAAAAAATATCTGAACTGAGCAATTTTTATTAATAAAATATGTACATAAACAATTTCGTAATTCATTAGCATATACTTTTGTATACAAACAAGTAAGGTAAGTAAGTGTATAAGATTGTACTTACAGAAATAAGTAACAGTGAAGAAGCCAGGAGGTTCCATGGAGATGGAGACTATTTTTTTATTTGCAGAAAATACAGGTAGGAACAGTACTTTCATTCCAAAATCAGAATAAGATGTACAATTTGAAGAAAATATCACCATGAATTTGACGACTACTTCTTTAAAAATCACTATACTCGACTCTGAGAAATTTGCAGCTTACCGCTTAGTTTTTACTTTATAAACTTTAACTTTCTCCATCAATTACTTATTACAAGCACTTAAATTTAGAATATTTTCATACTAAAAAACTCCTCTTATAAAAAAACACACTTTTCCAGCTCTTAGTCATCATAAACTAGTAAATTACTTTGGCACACATCGTCATACAGCAACATACCACAAATAGGCTTTTACTTATTAATTAAACCGAAATACTTATCTTAAAAAAACCTGAATACGAGCGAATGTGATCGCAAGTGAAATTACCGAATACGGTCCATGACCAACATGCAACCACTCAACCGTGCTGATCAAAAATGTAAACAAATGCTGGAAACGCAGCTACGAAAAGAAAATAAAGCATAGTAGTCGAGTTCAGGTAAATTTACAAATAGATTAATGAAAAATTAAAAATGCTTGGGAATAAAACTGCTTCCCACAGTTAAGAGTTTGCCCAAAAGCATTTCTTTCCCTTATTTACATTTAAAAGTATGCTTTCCGAAATAAAGACATTCAATTATATTCAGTATAGAAATTCAGTTACCATCATTTTACAGCATATTCTTTTCTTGGCTTCTATGGTTCATTCAACTTAGCTTACGATTCTCTTACAGTTTTTAGTTCCATCTTCCACTGCCAGAGGGCACATTATTATCTCTGATTCTATGGTCCCGATTTCAACAGGGTTTGGCTCATTTAACTTCGTTTCTGATTGCCTAACAGTTTTTAGTTCCACCTTCGACCACCATGGAACATTCTTATCTCGGGTTTTATGGGCCCAATTTCAATGAAGCTTACAACTGATTCTCTTCAGATTTTACGGCATGTGCACAGCACGTCTGCTCTATGGTGCCCCAGACAGCAGGGATCCATGCCAGAGGCTCCTTTAGAAAGAGGTTTTTTTGGAACACACTGCATATCATGCCCAGTCTACAATTCCGAAGGTAGCAAGAACCCATCCCAAAGGTTCATTTTGAGAGATTTTTTGTTTTTTTAATTTTAATATGAATTGAGATTTTAAACGTTTGCGGTTTGTTTGGAAAAATTAATGGGCACGGGCAACGACAGGTTTTATGAGCCCAATTCCAACAGAATTTGTTTCTTTCAACTCAGCGTATGATTTTCTTCAGTTTTTCCAACATGTGCGCAGCACACCTGCTACATGGTGCCATAGGCAGCTTTACCACTGCCAGAGGTTTGTTTGGAACAATGCCGGTGTATGATGCTGAAGACAGCAGAAACCTATTCCAAAGGTTTATTTGTGAGATTCTTTTTTTATTTTTATATGAATCAAGGTTTAAAATATCACAATTTGTTTTGAAAAATTGACAGCTAATAATAATAATAAAAAGAGTTCTTCTGTTGAAAATTTTATTTCTTTTTTCTATTTTAATGTAAAATAATTTGATTTAATGACTTGTTTATTTATAAATTACCTCATATTATATTTGCATAAATCATTAATTTTTTATTTGGATATTCCCATTTGCTATGCTTATGAATTCTCGGACAGGCAAAATGACAAACATTTCAAATTGAAATATTTTGTACAACTATTCAGTCATAATTCCAAGTAGTTTTTTTTTTTAATATGCTATGAGTAATTTGATAAATATGTCTTATTATAGCCCAGTTTCTTGAAAATTGGCAAGAAGTTGAAAAGGAATATCCCAAAATGAAAAAAATCTGACTGTAGGTTCACTGGCATCAACTGTTTGTAGCACAAACAGTTACTTTTCATTGTCAATACTCTGTACTATTATTTTGTGAGCTATACCATATAAAATAATATTGTTACAGAATAAAAAACACTAAAGATTTGGTAATATATTAACAATGCTAAACTGAGATATTTAAACTGGGGAATTTTTTTTTTTTTTAATTCTATACAGTCTAAAAATATATAAATAAAAATAATAAAAATATTATTATTATTGGTGAGCTTTCTCAAAAAGTTTAATTTTGCAAAAGATTTGATCTATGAAATAAATTGAATGTAAATTATTTAATCAAACAAAGAAACTAATACCTTGTAATGAAATTTGCAGTACACAGCTTCACCCTCAGCATTTACTAACTTGAAAGTGTGGGAACCGTAGCCATTCATATGTCTATAACCATTAGGAATACCTCGATCAGAAAACAGAAACATGGTCTGGTGAGTGCTTTCTGCCCTGAGAGTAATGAAATCCCAAAACATATCAGGATCCTAGACAATGAAAAAAAAAAAATATTCATGCAAAAAGCTTAACATATATATGACAAAAGAAAAAAAAAAACCCTAAAAAAATTAATAAAATGAATTTTAATTACAATGTACACACAGTCTAGGAGTTAAACTTAGGACTTTCGGCTTAATGTGCCAATGCTTTACCAACTGAGCTATCCTGGACTATTCTGGTGAAAACAAATAACTAAAACAACTTGCTAGCAAATAATAGATACTGCGGTTAATAAATTTTACGACACAAAACAGTAAACACCAAAGCTAATTTATTGACAATATCATTAGCCACAAGACAACATAAATTTATCCCTCTCTGAATAGAATGAAAACATTAATACACAAATTTCTATAAAATAAGTAAGTATGCATATAAATAAATAATAACAATCTTTTATAAACATTCAATGCTTATACTGAGAATCACTCTTTATTCCATGACTACAATTCATGATATTTCAAAAAAAAAAATTCTTTACAATACGTTAATTTGGCATGGGCACCAATCTAATAATGGAAAATTCACAAGGATTATTATTATTATTTTAATGCATTATAACGTGTAATCTAGTGAATTTATTTTTAAAAATATATAATTTTTGCTTTTAAGATATAACAACACGAAAGAAAAAAGCATTTTTTAAACTAGCTATTAATTAAAGAATATTTATAAAAATATACATTTCATTATCCTACCTTTTATATATTCTATCCTATTTTGATGAGCCTGATTTGGTGAATAATTAAAATTATAATTGTAACTGGTATAAAATTATAACCATAAAGAATATTTGGCGATTTATAACCCGTAGTAGGTTAAAGGAAAAATGTCTTAAAACTTTATAGTAATTTATAATTAAGTTCCAAAAATATTAAAATGTTGCAGGGTGGCCCTGCCACTATTTGATACCTTTCCAGTAGTTGATCAATTTTTTAAAATATTGAACCATTTCAGGCGAAAATGAGTTTTACTTGTAGTACTAGACATAATATTTTTGTTTGAATGTTAGTGCACCTGTTGTCACATTGTTGTCAGCTGTTTACTGTAAGAGCCATTTTATGAAAATTTCTTATTAAAAAGTACAAACACTTAGTTTTTGATTAGTTGGAGAGAATTACAGTAAGTTAAAATAATCCACTTTCATCTTGCTTATTTCAACTAATATTTTTATAAGAATTGCTGTTAATCACAGCCCAAGGATGACATTTTAAAGATTCATTTTTAGATTTTCGACTGACTTCTTTCGCCTGATTAACCACTGGGAAAATGGCAATTAAAAAAACTATTTATTTATATTTTTGTTGCTATTTAATTTCAGCGGATTTCATGTTTGTCCATTATAGGACATTTATTAAGGGTTGTAGAAATCATGTTAGTTTACCTCTAAAACTTAAATGGAAGGAAACAGAATAAAAACCCTGTAGCACTGACTTTATTGGACCAACTAGTGGCTGAGTCACGCTACTGTCACTGGAAATACCTGTGAACATAATTTTTATAGTGAAAAATCGATCCCAAAATTCCATCTTTACTTCAAAAAACAAATTGAGTTAAATAAAAGTGTGTAAAAACATATTAGAATTAAATCTTCAAAAAGAAGAGGGGAAAAAAAATTAGATTAGATGTGGGTCTAATTTGATAAGCAGAAAAGATATTTTTAAATCAAATTATTAGATGCCTTTTGAAGGAATGCATTTAACCTGTCAGCACATGCACCTACATTTGTAGCGTTAGCACTCGTGGGATAAATCTCACCCCATTTTGTCTATTTTTGACTAAATACGTTTCAAGTATTGTTGGAAAAATCATGCTTTTCATATTTATTTTCAAACTTTGTAGCAGTTTCTGTAAAAACCATGCCTTTTCCTAGAAAATATGCAAACAACTTGTTTTACCCCTTAAAACATGAATAATTTCACAAAATGGATATTAATTGCATTTAATATCCTTTCATCAATATATACAAGTAGCTTTTATCCTACTCTTTCATTAAAATTATTTTAGTGCGTGTTATCTATCCTGTAAGAAATGAACGTATCGAAATCAAACGTTTCTACATGCGTGTGGTTATTTTATTCCAAGAGCCATATTTCTCCCCTCCCAGTGTCCTAGTGAATAACGAAAAGACATTCCTTCACTCACCCCCTTCTCAACCTTAAAAGATACAAGGCAGGTCAAAAAACTTATCCTTTTTTTCGAAGAAAAATTGTGATTGGGGTAGATTTGATCCCAGAATGTGGTCTGATGGGTTAATAAGTGATGACTAAAGAGTTAAATTTGTTCATGGAAGTAAAAACTATTCATAAAAGAAAAAAACGCTTGCCACGAAAATAGCGTACCTTCAAATGGGTAACTGGGTTTCTCTTCTGTGTATGGATGAAACTAGGAAAAAGCAAAGGATCCCTAATGAAAAAGATAGGAGTGTTATTTCCAACTAAATCCCAATTGCCTTCTTCTGTATAAAACTTTAAAGCAAAACCACGGGGGTCTCTTACAGTGTCAGCTGATCCAGACTCACCACCTAAAATAGAATTGTGAAATTTCAATTAAATATACTTTGATATTATTATTATGAAATAAGTTAATGATAAACACATGGGCACTCGCAGAACAAAATCCAAGGAGGGGCAAGATTTTGGAACAGATGTGCCAGTACTTTGCTGCCACAGTCATATTTTAATGGAGAATATAAACATGAAATAAAATAAATTAGGTTTTTTTTTATCATAAGATAATTTTTAAACGTATGACCATAAAAAACAATACAGAAATATACACATAAGTCATTAAAATTCCAAAAATACCTTTCTACCAACTTGTTTCACAAGAAGAACTGAAACAGTTTTACTTTTTTCTTCAGAGGAGCTTTGTTCCCTTGAATTCCCCCCCCCCCCTCCCCCCCTTTAAAATAATTTTTAAAGATATGAACGTAAAAAGAAAATAGAACTCAAAATTATCTTCATTGGAAATTCAGGGGGGGGGGGGGGGGCTAGATAAAAAGTAAACAGTACCTTTTTCTTCTTTTAGTGTTGTTTAACTATTTTAAATCATTCAAGAACAACAAAACTTATTACAGTATGGAAATGTTTATCCAGATACCACTTAACACCAGTTATCCAGAAGGATATTTACAATTTACAGATTTCAGAATCTTTCCTCCAATTTAACGTGTACATTACTTGAAATATTACAGCGTCCATGATGATATAAGTTGCAATGGAATTTTACTTAGTTGGATATTAGACATTCTAAATTTTATGCAGAGGAATTTTTGTTTCTAAGGTATTCCCTTAAATTGCCTTCTTTCAAACCCTGATTAATCTATGACCTCGTTTGGGTCTGATTCTTAATCTGAGTAATCAATCAATTAATCTGCAGTCAGAAACAATGCCACAGCATGTATTTTCTACAAATCTGATAAATTAGATACTACTTTAATGCTTAACTAGTTATCCAGAAAAAAACAGTTTTTTGGAATAATTTGATTCCATAAATAATAAATGTTTCAGTGTACAGTATTGTAATTCTTAAATAATGGAGGAAAAAGAAAATTTTGTTCATTAAATCTGAAAATCTGGGAGAGTCACCCACACCTGCTTTTCTTTGCAGGGAACTATGGATAAAGATTATAATTTGTAACATCCATATCAGCCATACTGTACCTGCGTCCCACCAACCAAACTATCATTTCTAGCCCAAGCCAAGATGCAATCATTACCCATATTTATAAAATTTTGTCAAGTGTGCTAAAGCTTAAATTTTTAACTATGTTAAAACTTTTAAATTATTGACATTTTTTAATGTAATTGTTGTGTGTTATACATTTATTAATGATAATTTGTTTCAATTACTAAAAAATATTTCAGAACACTCTTGTTTTATATATTTTTATGGGAAGACAAAATCTGCTGTGTTATTTATAATTTAAATTTATAATAAAACGTTCTGAAAGTCATTTGCTTAGTCAAAATTTCTTTTTATATATTGCCATACTTCATTTACAGCTGTATTTTATATATTTTAAACTCATTTATAACTTCATTGGTCAAGTGTCCCTAAATTCCACGCCTTTCTCCACCTTATCTATTCTAACACTACCATACTTGTTTAGATAGGATAAGGAACAGAAATTTCGCACCATTCACTTATTTTGCCCGACTGATATTGCAGGACAGGTCCAAAAAACTGCATGTAGGCATGACCTTGAGCCAGCTGAGACTTTAATATCTCTCACTAGTGACAAGTTGGACATTCTTGTTGTGAAAACCAATTATACTGCCCCATTTTCTGAGAATATAATAGTTGCATATTTTTTTTTTAATAATTGGGGTCATTGTTTAAATTATATTGTTATTTCCAAGTTACTATAGCATTAATGTCCATGGAATTTTTGCAGGAACTGAAGAATTTGATGTTATTACTGAGTTGTCACTATAACCAAGGATGCTGCAACCAGGTTTGACTGTATATCGTCCATGTATATCTAAAGTTTAAAGTATTTGTTAATAATATCTCAATCGCTTTATTAGTGTCTGTGTGAGCCATTATTTTGATTAGATATAGAATAAATTTTCAAGAAAATAGAAGCCAATACAGATGCTGGGATCTTCTTACAAGATACAGGAACTTTATCTTTATCAATTTTTAAGAAGGTGAAGTAGTTAGAAATGAATCATAGAATTATTAGAATAAAAATTGATTAAACACACATCAAAATTTATTTTTAGCATTCCTTCTTAAACTTTTTGCATTAATGATGCACTATATATAGTGCATCCAAGATATTAGTGCAAAAGCTTTAAATTAAATGAAAACTTTCATAAAATTTAAATATTTTAATACTATGTTACAACAACAAAACGTCTATACTTACCCACAGTTGAAAATCTAACAGCAACAGGAGTTCGTTTTCCTATTTCACTAAAAAGTTTAGCTTTACAGTACTTTGTGATATCATGAGTGACTTCAAAATACCCAAATGCTCCAGCACCTTTTGCATGAACAACTCGCTCAGGTATTCTTTCTCTAATGGAGAAAAAACATACAAAAAATAAAAACTAAAGAAAAGTACCAATAAATAAAATAATTGGACAACAACTTTCATCTTGCATGACACTGCAACTTTCCTAACCAGCATTTTATTTTTTGCAATATTTTAATAATTATTTAGACTTCATTTTCCTTTCTGTTGCAGTGTTTATTTAATTGTAAATGGATGCTCTATCCTTTTTCAAAATTTTTGTAATTTTCACATTCTATACTTCCATCCCGTTTGGGATTAGGCCCTACCAACCTCATTTCCCAAAGGTTCTGGGGTGCTTGCTCACTGCACCCCAGCTATATAAGATCTATTTCTCAGTGTTTGGCTCATTCTACCCTCGACTGTTGACATGAGCTGCTGCCTCTCATGGGAAACCCGTTCAGTGAAGGGCTCTTTTAAGAAGTTTAATTATAGGGGATCTGCAGCGGGTGACACACTGCTAGCACTGTGTCACAAAATTCACACTTCAGTTTCATTAGTTGAGTTTTGAAATTTTTCTTAGCTTTTTAATTTAACTTCTCCCCATTTTAGATCTTGGTAGAAGCCAAAATGCTTGTTTATCTGTCATTGTGGACCAGTTAGGGTGTATATCAAAGAGTCTTTTTAAAGACTGAATCATCCGTGTGTACCCTGGAAAACTTCGCCGGTTCACGGGTACTAGGCAACCGCCATGCAAAATTAGTGAGCTATGTGGCCCCCTTTTTAGGGTTCCGTACTTAAAAAGTAAAAACGGAACCATTATAAGATCACTCCTGTGTCTATCTGTCTGTCACAGCCACTTTACTCGTAAACTATGGAACGTGGAAAGTTCAAATTGGGGGGAAATAATAAATACTATTGACCCACATATTTACAGATTAATAAATATTCATAAACATATTTAGGAAAAATGTATAGGGGCTAATTAAGTTACTTGAAAAAAGAAATATTTTCTTTGTATATCGCGTGGTGTATTGTGTGAAAGCTCTCATAACCCTGAACTCAAAAATACATTTCTTTTAATTTTCGGTAGTATATTTTCAAAGTTATGGTCGAAAATGTAGTGCAAAAATATGTTCCCCTCCATCTAATTCCGAATCTACTGAAACTAAAATTCTGAAAAAATTAGAGGTAGTAGACGTTAGTTTAAACCTTGCAGGAAAATTATAGCGATTGCCATAGGTCACTTGGTTTTTGAGAAAATCGCATTTTTCCGTTACACATAAATTTCGATTTACGGGCATTCAACAAAAGTGTTGAGCAGCGCTAGAGGTACCTATCGTAGCAGAAGTATAAAAGCATTGTTGATCATGAATTTCATAAAAAATCCTCTATAATTATCCGAGATATTAACCGTTAAAGACACGGACAGTTTGGACATACATAATGACAGGGATGGCATACTCTATGCTCCATCACTTTTAAAGCCTAGATAACAAGTTTTAAAGATATATTTGTGTAATGCAATGCCCAGTAGCAGTATAAAAGCAATAAACGTCAAATTGTTAAAAACAGATTAATTTAATGAGAATTAATCACATAAATACTATGGGATTCGCGACTAGTTTGCATTGAGTGGCTCTCTCAATACATCTACTGTGTCTTTAAAGGTTAACTAAAAACCTGTATGGAAAAACGCGGCACAGACCAAAGCGGCGTTGCTACTTTGCTACTTCCTTTCGAAGCTTAGCAAAATGCCAAGTTTAAACTTTGAACAAGGGTTTTGTTTTAGATACACTGTAAAAAGAAAAGATTATTACGACGGTGAATTTAGTTTTATGAAATGCCAAACGAAGTTTAAATATGCACTACTTTTCTTGTCAGTGCCGAATTAAATTCATCATGAACAGATTAGGATAAGATTTAAATAAAATTTATACAGAATAGCAATATTTGATATTATTTAGGCTTCATATCTCTTTGAACTTTTACAGTGTACCCATTCATACTTTTCTAGTATATATACAGCTATACCAAACCCTAAGTTGTATAGTTTTTACGAAGTCTTATTTTTTTGTAAAAACGATTGTTTTAATAATACAATTCGAAATTCATATACTTATTGTACGGAACCCTATGAGCGCGAGTAATTCTTGCACTGGACCGTTTATTTTGTTTAGTTCTCAAGATAGTGTTAGTTGGGCTTGGCTACCTTATGCTATGTCTTTTCTGTGCTAGTTGGTACCTTACTGCCTTTACATTCTTCGTTAGTGTAGGGTATCCAAATTTATTTGGATGCTCTATGTGCCCTTTTTCTGCAGATTATATTAACCTCGTACTTTCAACTCAGGAATGACCCTCGGGACTCAACCAGAGTTTCAAAATTATACCTTTTTAGACTGTGCATTGTTTTGAAATTAATCTTTATGCTTCCATTCAAGTTAGTTGGAGGTTACGCATGATGGTTTCAAGCCATGTTGGCACTCCTTAAGTACCGTGATGTGATGGCATATTTTTGCATTTTCTTTGATAACAGAAAGCACAAAAAATAAAATATGAGGTGAAACGCGTCACAATTCAACGTTAAAAAAAAGATTTAAAATGTCCTTTTCAATCATTGTTTCAATTTCATATCTTCTGAAACGTATCCATTGTTTTAAGTTAATTTTTATGTAAAAATGAAGAAATTATTCTTCGATAATAATAGGACAGTCTGCAGATGAGACAGATTTTTAGTGCTTTCAACTGATAATTTCTTTGTATGGTTTCTTCATTCATTTTCTATAATCAAAATGGCTGTCCCTTTTGCACAATCGTGGATCATTTCCCTATTATAAAATAACATACCCAATGGATCCTTTAAAAAATAATAAAATACAATTGAGGACGTGAATTTCAAAACTTGCCTTATCCAAAATTTAAAAAAATCGAGTTTTCTCTACCAATCTATTCTATTGGTAAACCTGCACAGAAAAAATACTATAATCTGTAAAAAAAATATTTTTATCCTTTATTTTTGGCTTGTTAAAATATTGGTTTGGTTTCAAAACTCACCTTATCCACTAGGGAGTTCGCAACAAGACTAGCTTTATCCCTGCGCATGCGTAAGACCAACGGACGGCTAGCTTATCAGCTACTATTACAGTATTTTTCCTTCATTTCTCTGCGACCTGTTGCTATTTTCGTTTAAAGATTTTACCTGTTCTATTCATACAAACTAATTAAATAAGTTTTACAGCATGTCTTATGTATAATGGACAGTGAATAAACTCTTGCATTTTGTAGCGGATGGGTGAAGAATAGAAAAAGAAATACGAACACATGGGCTAGTAAAGAATACATGCAAATGAAGATTAAAATGTAAGTTCAAAATGGGGAATCGTTCTCTATATTTCTTACTGTCAGACGATATTAAAAGATTTAATTTTTATTCTCAGGCATAAACCTAGGCATTTCCGGTCCTCTCAAAGTGCTCTCACCAGAAAGCGAACCTCAAGTATTCAACTATCTCAATGCAAGATGTATAACGCTTCCACAAAGCTTTTTTTTTCAAGCAAAAACAAAATTGCATAAGATAATTTTATTTTGAAATTCACATCTGAAACACCTCGTTCAAGAAACCGTGCAGGTTTCTTCCCTTCCATGAAATATCCAGAAAAGTGAAATTTTCACCTTGAAAGTTTTTTTAAGCGCATCTCAGTGCGCTTTCAAAGGCATTACGATAAGATACTATAAAGACTAAGAACCATGGGCATCTTCAAATTTGCGGAAGTGTATTTCGGAAGATTCTTGGAATATCAGTACCAGAGTGTAAAACTTGTGCTAGAGGCATCTAAAAAATGAACTTTCCTCTTAAAAAGAAGGAGGAGGGAGTCCCCGTGAAGCAAGAGAAACTTAAGGATGTCCACGGATTGTTAAAAAAACATTTTGATGAAAACTGGTCAGAAATGGAGGTGCTTACTTACTATAAAAATATTATTTCTAAGGAACCAGAACAGAAGGAGATGAGGTATGTATATAATATTATATGTTATATAGATTATATTATATTACATTCTTTAAAAAAAAGTTATTTTAATTAAAAGCTATTTTTGATAAGTTTTATTTGATTATTGTTAAGTTTGCTTTTTTATAATAAAACGTAATACTAAATTTTAGTCATACTTATTGCTCTTGTAAGATTTATTTTTTTATCCAAAATATTATCATCCGATGACCAAAAATACTATTAATTTCTTTCTGCAAGTATGATAGACGATTGGCAACAAAACTCTTCTTATCCGAAACTTTTTTCAATTAATTAAATGAACTAAAGTAGATTTTCCAACTTAACACAATGATATCACAAAGCAACTAGCTATAAGTATACAAAAAATTGGAGGTATTCGATGCACGGGGTCACAGTTACAAGTTTTTCGCGATTTCCCAAAATTTCATTTTTTGGATAAGGCGAGTTTTGAAACTCACGTCCTCAATTCCTAGCATATTTTGATGCAAAACATATTTAAACCAATTTAATATGATATTAATTTTATGTTCAAGATAATCTGAAAATCTGTTTTTTAGTTGGCAGATTTCAGATTAGTGTCAAAATGCTGTATCTTATGGATAATCTGATCTTATGATTTATCCGCTTTTTGCAACTCCACTTTTTAAGTTGGTTGAAACAGATTTGAAAAATAATTCATGCCAGAAAATAATTTAAAAAGTCGCTAAATTGAGTGTCAGCTTTCAAATAAATTTCATCAGAAAGTTAATTTTGTTCTAATTGGATTATGAAAGAATTTAAATTGTACGGTATTTAGAAGTAATGTAATGGCAATATAAAAGCAAAAGCGATATTGCTGCTCATTGTCACCATCGATATACATTTCTAAAAATTGTAACTGGGTTTTGGCTGGCACCTAAAAGTAGACGCAATTTTTTGACAACAACAGATAATTCCACAGTGAAAGAAACAGCACTTTAATAAAGAACTGTTAAATGAACTTATGATAAATCTACAAAATAATTCCTATAACACTTACACTATTTAATCTAACCGAAAAACAATTCTTATTTCAAGCCTTTTCTTTTTTTACTATTACATCATTTTTAATTAATCTTAACTTTCCTGAATTATTTATTAAAAAATTAATTCATCTAATGTATATTTTATTTTAAAAAGAAAAGCAAGAGATCATGTAATAAAGGCATATATAATCAAGTAATTAATTAAGCCTCCAATTCTAATTTTTATAATTGAAAAAATGAAAAATCATGAAAATTACGTCATGTTGACACAATCATTCCAATTTTTCTCTTTAAATTTATCAACGTAAAAATACATTTTAAGCTAAGCATTTAACGCCACTTTCATCGGTACAAACTTTTCATACTTTATATATGTATTTTTATGCTTAACTGCCATCTATTCAAATAAAAATATATTTTCTATTTCGTTGCAATGAAAAAAAAAAAATGGCATCAATAAAATTATAATGCATAAAGATAAAATAAACTGAATAGACAATATTCTTGAGACGTCACAGTAAATGTGATTTTTTATTTTCTTATCAAAATAAGTACATGTGAATAAATATTTAAGAAAATTTAAATTGTAAATTAAAAAATTAGGCCAAGAAACCACGTTTCTGAACATTTTTCATAATTTCTCTTTTGTCGGCAACAATGGAAGTAATTCAATTGCCACTATTTTAAAGAAATTTCATTCATTTTTTTTAAATTAAAATTTAAATGTAAAAATGGGAATATTTGAAACAAAAAAAAAAAAGTTAGTGCAGGTACATCTACAAATTAACAGCTTTCATAAAAAAAAAAATAATAATAACAAAATAGGTTCAGTAGAAATTGCAGGGCTGGTGACTAAAAAAAACAGCCTTGTCTTTTGTACATATAGATAATGCATGCAGTTCCAGAAAGAATGGAAAACATTATATTCAATAAATTTCTAAGTATAATTATAAATTTAAGAAAAAGAATTATATAACAACATTACTAAATAGTGTCATATGCTTTTCTTTGAAAAAATCATGATTTTTGAAAACTTTCTGGCACAGATTTAGATATACTACGATATGAGGAAGTTTTTTACAAGACATCTTTTAGCATAACTAGAGGTGTATTTCCTTATTTTTAAAAAAGATAGGATGCTGCATTTTTAAATACCAGTCTAGCGAGAACACTACTTACAAGCAGCAGAATAGGAAAGTTAAAAGAAAAACTCTGGTTCAAGAATTAAGAAATTTATCAAAATATAAAATACATGCTTAACAATTTGAGAACAATAATAAAGGTATCAGTAAATTCACTTGCTTTATAATAAAAATAATCGTAAAGTTTCTCCTATACCCTATTAATTACTGAATCACATAAAAGAAAAGTAATTATTTGATTCAAATTAGTTAAAAACTCTTACATTTGATTGCTATGCCAAAAGGTTTTGTAATAATATTTTAACCCCCCCCCTCCCCCAAAAAAAGGATTAAAACAAAAAAAAACTGTATTTTAACCCCTTGACCGGCGAGCAAAAGGGCAAAATTGTAATGTTGTCTTCTCTGTAATTTTTTTTAATGCTGAAGAAAGAATTTTTTCAACGAGATATAAAAAATTTAATTATATAATCCTTGAGAGTATTAATCATAACTTAATCTTTCAAAACTGGATTTCATCTGTAGAATTATATCAATTAAAAAAATGCTTTTATTGCAGTGAAACCAACAGCTTAGTGAACAGATATATCAGTTCACAGTGGTGAGAGGGTTAATAAAACCCATGGGAAAAGAGGGCAGTCAATACCACCACCATTCCTGAAATAAGAAAATGTTTTGCCAGGCCAGGTTTTTTAAACATCCTGAATATTATGTATTTAAATAAATAAATAAATAAACATTCCAGCTACTAAACTGCACAAATGAATGAAATAATATATTTCTGAAATTTTATACTTATAAACAGCATATTTTATTTTTAAATGGCTTTAATTTGTTTACATTTAATAGAAAATGAGTAAATTCCAAATTTCCTCAGAGGATATTTACCTGTCGAAGTGGGCCATTTCTTCCATATATACGAGATCTTGCATCAGCATAGGTCCTCTTGGACCAACTGTTAAAGCATTTAGCTTGTCTGATATTGGACATCCTGTTTCTGTTGTTAAAACCCCAGTTTTACCCTGTAATATCATTTTAAATAGGTTAAAATCAACTGCGATAAAAATGAATAAAGGCATATAAAAAATAACATGCAGAAATTGGGACCATTTCTTACTTGAAGCTAGCTTACAACAAGTGATAGAATACATACTGTTGAACTAATTTAGTAAGAACAAAGATACAGTTAAAATGAGCAATTTGCATGTTAAGAATAATTAGTCATTTAAATTATATTTAAATTTTCACACTTTTTATGGGCTATAAAAGAAGGAGCATGGCTAATGAGCAAAACATTTGTTCAGTTAGTTTAATGTGATTTTCGGCAAAAAGTAAGGTAGAATTAGGAAAAGAAATCCCTTTCGCATTGAATATTCTTCACTCACAGCAACTGTATTTCCACATTAGAAGTGTCAGTTAAAATGCAGTAGTATATCAGTTTTACCAGATAGAATTTTAATGTTGAAGGAGAGGGAGACACCCAATCAAAAAAAAAAAAATTGCAGAGGAATGTGCTGAGGTCTTGAAAAAAATTAAAACAAGGATGCTGTAAAGTCAAATACAACACTTTGTAAGATTTATAATTGGACCCTCAAAAGCAAGGAGCATAACAAAACCTTTATTTGTTGATTGAGACCATATCAATTCAGGACAGGGGTTACCTTCATAGTCTCAGAAGTTTTTGAAATGAACTTATGTTAAAATTCAGAAAAATGTAAGATACATGTATATTTTTGTTTTGTTCTAAAAAATTCTTAGCCTGAGATACAAGCCGCTAAAGATGGCATCCCGGGCAGTGGTGTAGTCGTAAAAAAAAACAGAGGGCATACGTTCTAAGCAAGGGGTATACCCTAGTGTATATATACTATAGCTTTCTTGAGAAACAGAGGGTATACGGCGTTCGTTAAAAAAATCCACAGGGTATACGGCGTATACCCTCCACTACATCCCTGATCCCGGGCACCATTTCTCACGTGACTTTCAACAAAAATTTTAAAGTGCTCTATCTATGGGACAGTGCAAGATATTTTGATGTTTTTTTTTTTCCAAAGATAATATTTTTTTTGTTTAAAATGATGTACACCATTTTGAAATATGTATTCAATTTTTCTTGCTGCATCCTTCTAAAAAAAATTCTTTTTAATCAAAAGTTTTTTTTTTTTTTTTTTTTTTCAAAAATGCCAATCCCAAAAATTTTTATTTTTGAACTGTATATATCAATACCATTGAGTACTACATTCTCTTGAAAGGAGAACTTCTACTTTTGAGTTTAACAAATTTTAGAAACATTTAAAAAATTCAGAAGATTTTACAGGAACTAAACAGTTCCTGTAAAATTCTCTGAATTTATGTATATATGTACCATATATATGCAAGGGTAGGTCTACTACATATATCTGGCTGAGAATCGGTCTGTGATTCTGCCACAAGAAGTACAGGACTATCACTGAGTAATGATCAAATTTCAATTTTCACAAGAGTCGCATATTTTCAAAACAAGACCACAAGTGTTGCTGTTATAAGTGATGACAGAGGACATGACTCAGCACATATACTTTGCTGCCAATACACAAAATTCATCAACAGCTGCAATCACAGCCAGAAAAGATTAGGGAAGACTGGGGATACTTGATCCCCACTTTCTGTTTCTATTTTTTTCTCAGTTGTCATTTGACATTTTTAAGAATTTTTTTTTACCAAAATAATTGTGTGTCCATTTTTTATACAATGTAATTTTTTTCTTAGTATAAAAAAAAAAAAAATTAATTTCAGAAAATTACATTTTTCAATTTTTTAAAAGGGGGATCATGTATCCCCGCTTAAAAGGATACTTGATCCTTTCGTTGGGGACACTTGATCCATATCAAAAATCAAGCTAATATTGTTTCATTGTGCATACATTGCAGTATTATAAGCTAGTAATAAACATTTAACTTTTGTTATTTTCATTTATGACTACAAGATGAATATTAAAATACATTATTGACGACTTGACATGTAGAGTAGATATTTATAAAAACTATAAATGCAATTTAATTTTTAAAAAAGCTAAAATGAAAACTTTAGAAACAAAAGCTAGAAAGAGATCAACAAACAGTTAAACTTTATTTTAATAAATAATACAAGTATACAATAATACAAAGTAAAAGTAATGAATAAAGCTTTCAAAAAATAATGACACAGCCTCATTATCAGCAGGTATTTTGAAACTTTGAAAAGTCAAAGTGAAAGGTTAAATAGTTGTAGCAGTTCTTAAGGTTCCTCCTACCATAAGTGGATTAGGCAACTTAATAATGCAATCCGACTCATCAACTAAGCTTTTATAAACTTTTTCCGGGAAATAGAATTGATTAAGTGTGCCTTTTCTTCGTAAAAAATTGATCTCATATTCAAAAAGTCCCACATTTTGTTCTACTTGACCTATGTAATGAAAGATTTTCTTTTTTGAAGAAAATTTGCTAAATTTGACCTTTGAGAAAAAACCTTTTGCTAAATCCATGCTAATGTTCTGTATTTAGTAACAAAACTGAAGTATATTTCTGTTTGTATTAAAAGTTTAGCTATTTGGGGATACATGATCCCTAGGATCAAGTACCTATCCCTAGAAAAAGGGAATCAAGTATCCCCATTTTGTGTTTAGAACATAAATGTATATTTTAGGTGGTAAATAAACAAAACTAATTTGCTATTGAAGTTATATTGAGAATAGTAAAGTCTATACTTTAAAATGATATACGGTTCAATTTATCAAATTTCCAATAATAGAAAATAAAAACAAAACTTTAAAAACCTTTAAAAAAGTTGAACTTGCAACAATTAAATGTTTCCTTTTCATGCTGAAACAAAATGGCTGAAATGATTTTATGTTGTCAGATTATCTGAATTAATGCATCTTAAAATGTGTTACTATATTTCAAAACTCTACATATTGATTTTCGTATACTTTATGATCAGGGATCAAGTATCCCGTCTCCCCCTATCATTATTTTTGACGGTGCCCCTAGTCACATCAAAAATCATTACTAACTATTTGAAGTAAATAACGCCGCTTGTGCCAATGGAATGGGTATACATCACTACTGGACATGGGAAAGGGCCTTGTGATGGTTAGGAGGCCTGCTGAAACACCATGCTACAAAACAATCATTCTAAGCCAAGTATAGAGGCAATTCAGAATGCCAAGGATTTTATGCGAGTGGTGAAGTCATACACATCAACAGCCCTCATCCTGGTATCCAAAGAGAAAGTTGAAGAATTCCGCTAGCCAGGGTTGGGAAAATACATAATTTTATTCGGCACTGACGAGTGAATATTTAGGTAGTTTTCGAAAACTTCAAACTATAGAGATATGCCGAAAACTTTATTATAATTTTTCTTTTACTAGTTAGCTATATTTTGCAACTTTCCCCAATTACTGTGATATAAACATGGTACTAAGTTCTATTCTATATTAAACTTTCCTCTCATGTATATATTTCTTAATTTTACAGAAAAAAAAATTATGAAAATACATTGTAGTACTAATAGTATAAACTATTTTTGCAGTTGCGTAAATTTTGTCATAACAATTTTCAACTGTACGTTGAATTTTGCTGGCTGGCAAGATTTTCTAGAAATTCCCCACCCCTGCCACTAGCAGAAAATAGAAGAATAGTCCAACAAAACTACCCTTGTAAAAAGAATTCAGAAGACACATGTGTGGACTCACAGTGATGGGTGAACCTATACTGCACCAGTGGGGTGCATTCAGGGGGTGGCCCGGGGGAGGAAGCAATGAGATCCCTCCCCCCCCCCCCCCGGAGGATTTGAGATTTTATGTTTCCTGGGGATAAAAAGTGCCTCCGGGCGTATTCGCAAGTTGTTCCTAGAATATACTGCCCTAGCTGAAGTATGTAGTATTTAATTAAAAAATTAATAAAACAAAGATTTTCTAAAACAAGTACAATTGGCTTTTTTTTTAACGTTTTTCCTGGTTATTCATAATTACATTCAATAATAAAAACAGGCTAAAGCATTTAAAATATATTCATTATTCATTGTTTTCATAGAAATAATTAAAATATATATATTTATGATTTATCATACTTTCACATATTTAAAAAAATCTAAAAAACAATAGTACTTAAAATGAAAATATTTTGCATTAATTTATTTCAATGGACAATACTTAAAATATCCTGCAACAGTACATTACTTTGTTATATCATAGCACAATTTCAGGTAAAGTAAAAAAAAAAAAAAAAAAAAATGCTGTAGAAATCCCTATGTAATAGTACTGAAACGCTTGTCAATCCTTTAAACATGCAATTACTTTTTACTTCATAGTTTTAACTGTGAAATAAAACTTTACCTACTAAATAAAAATAGCGACATATTAATTTTTCTCTTTAGATTCAATAATGTAATGGGAAAAATTATGACAAGTAATAATCTATTTAATCATACACAGTCCATTTAATATTTCTTTTAATTTAAAATATCATAAATACTGTATTAGAAATGTAAATGTGTACTCGAATATGATGAGACATCATGTAGCAGACAAAAAATGCATAAAATAATGAACATTATAATCTGGTTGCATTTTGTTTTCGATAATTTCTTAAAGCATCAAGGAGAAAATAATGTATTTAGTATTAAAAAAATAAATAAAATGTTACTGAGGTTTGAGAAACGGACAAGTAAGCAAGTACATAAGCCGATAAAGCGCATAACTTCTTAGTTTTATTTATAACATAATAATAATTTTTAATAAAATACCTTTTGTGCCTCTTTAAATTCAGATAACTGTTCAGCAGCTTTGTCTCTCGACATGATTTTAATAGAAACTGGAACCTAACTAAACCTAAAAACACCGAATCGAAGTAAAAATTCAAATTAAACAGCCAGGTATTTCGAGAACGTAAACAAGTTCAGAGCGAGTCGTTCACCATCAAGCGAAGAAGCGAAGTGCTAAGTGAATTGTTTCCCTTTATGCTGTTGTTATGTTTGATTGTCAGGGTTACCTTACAAGAAAGAATGCAGTCGCCAAGCAGAAATTCTCTCGCCAAATTCAGGAAATAAGGAAATTTGTATCCGCTGCAGTTTGAGAGAAAGATTCTTTTACATTTTCAGATTGGATCAGGGATCAAGGTTCGGTCAAGCTAAGAGAAGTTCAAGGGCTGGTATTCATTCAGGGCAAGGCATCGGGCATTCCAGGATCAGGGGCGTAGCTACAAAAAAATTTTCGGGGAGGGGGGGGGAGAGTTCAAAATTTTCCCAACTTATAATTCAAAAATTTCCCAACGTGAAACAAATTGTTCTATTTTCCAACTAAAATAATATGTTCAATGTGTGTTAAAAAAAAATTCTTTCCAAAGAAAAATGCTGAAACTAAAAACATAAAAATTATAATTATTGGTTCATTTAATGAAAGTTTTTGTCTTCAATTGTATACGAGTCATAATCGTACTTCATATGGAAATAGCTAGATTTTTGAGAAAGGAACAAAGTTTTGGAGGAAATATATTAGAGACACTGTTGATAGACAACAGTAGAGAAATTCAGGTTTGGTAGATGTATGATATTTTCGTAGCACAGAGAAACATAATGAGAAATTGAGTCTGGCTGCTTTTTGTATTTCTTTTGAAAGTTTAACTATTTTACTATTACAGAACTCAGAAAGGTAGTCAGCAAAACAATAAAAAATTCTTTTCTTTTTTTTTTTTTTTTTACTTACAAAAAAAAAAGTGTTTCGAAAATCTATAATTTCCCAACTCTAAGCTCAAATTTCCCAAGTTCACATATATTGGAGGAGGTGGGGGAGGCTCCCCCCCATAAACCGCCATTGCGACGCCTCTGTCCAGGATCTACACCATTTCTACACTATCATAAAAAATTAAACATTTTCTATGCTTTTAGCCTTAGGATGCAGAGCCGCCCTTAACGAAAGCGAGGCCCTTTCCTTCCAAATTAATTAATCCTCTCCCATTCTCACCAATGTTACCAATTTTTGTGATTTTTTTTATTCATTTACAAGAAATTTAGAACAGTAATTTTTGTTATATTTAATGTCCGACATTTCGCGATCAAATAAACATAAAGTGAAGTTAACTATTCGAACATTCTGTTAGATATTTCGAATTAAAAAAATTCGCTAAGTTGGCAATATCAAATCACCTTTAGAAAAACGTACATGACATACACAGAGGCGCACCCACTGTGGTGGTTGGAGGTAAGGTAGTATGTTTTAGTCGAGATTTATACAATCCCAGGACAATTTCCCTACAAAATACTCGCTCTCGGGCGATTCTTTTTTTTTTTTTTTTTTTTTTGCGGATTTGGCCAGGGCCAGGAATTTATTCTTCCCTTGAAATGTAGACTGTGACAATTAGAACAGGACCATCAATTTGCAACCATTATTTTTGAAATCGGTTTGTCATTTAAGGGTATTCCATAAAAACATAATTTAGAACGCGTTTCGCGCATTTTCACGCCTTTTAAATTCCGAATTTTATTTCGCCCCACCAGTGGCCAAGAGGTTCTGCTCTCGAAGCTGGTAGACGTTAGGTGTTCGATCCCAATCGCGTCCGTCGGCTTAATCGTTCGGAGTTTTCGTGGTTTTCTTCGAACCTTAGTTTTTCAAACGTAAATTACGGATTACGTTCCCTAGAAACACCACCACGGAGGGCACTCCCCCCCCCCCCTCTTAGGGCCTATATCCCTCGTACTGATAATTTGCCGTCATAAATACAACCAGTCAACCAACCGAATTTTATTTCGACTGTTCTTAGAGAGCACTTACATCTTATAAGTAATTACCATGCCATATTTTAAGTTGCTAGCTTCTGCAGTATCACAAAAATCGCAATGTCAGGGCTTCCAAATGGTCCGCCAACTGAATACCAATAAATTTTAACAGAAAATTTTATGGTAGGTTTGCGCTAGAATTAACTTTCAAAGGTGATTCCGGGGTGGTTTGTAAGAAAAATCTAAAAAGAAATTTTTTCTAAAATAATAGTGGTATTCAGTTCGCGGACCATTTGGGAGCCCTGCAATGTAGAACGTTTTTTGCTCCTGCAACCCCCAGGTGGTATTGACACCCACATAAAACAGAGCTTATGTTAAAACAAGTACTGTTACCATCAATTTCCAACCATTACTTTTGAAAGCGATTTGGTACTTCCTGAGATTGCGTAGAAATCGCAATTTAGAACGCTTTTCGCGATTTTCCCCCCTTTTAAATTTCGAATTTTTCAGAAAATGTTCTTAGAGATCATTTATATCTTAAAGGTAACTACCATGCCAAATTTCATGTTTCTAGGCTCTTTACTAACACAAAAATTGCATTTTTAGAACGTTTTTTGTTCCTGCACCCCCTTAGAGGGGTACACGACATTTCGGTCCCGACACTTCGGTCCCGCCATTTCGGTCCCGCCGTTTCGGTCCCGAGACATTTCGGTCCCTGGCCATATCGGTCCGGAGACACTTCGGTCCCTGGCCATTTCGGTCCGGAGACATTTCGGTCCCTGGCCATTTCGGTCCCGAGACATTTCGGTCCCTGGCCATTTCGGTCCCGAGACATTTCGGTCCCTGGCCATTTCGGTCCCGAGACATTTCGGTCCCTGGCCATTTCGGTCCCGAGACATTTCGGTCCCTGGCCATTTCGGTCCCCAGCCATTTCGGTCCCTGGCCATTTCGGTCCTTAGCCATTTCGGTCCCTTGTCATTTCGGTGCCCACCACCTTATAGCTCGTATTCTAATTGTCGTGGGCCGCCAAACGCTGTAATTTAAACATTATTTGGGACCTTTTTTAATTTTTTTAACATCCCCCAAATTAAAAAAAAAGCTAAATATAACAATCCGATAAATTTAAACTTTTATAACTCGTGATAATGAAATCACAGCGAGCTGAAAATTTGTTTGATTGAACAATGTGATATAATTTTACAGGGGACATTGTCTTATTATTATTATTATTATTTAACAAAATGGATTTTTTAAGCTTTATTATTTGTTATTAATATTAGGTATTTTATATATACTATAAACTGCCATAGATGATTTTTTGGTTGTTTTCATACGTTTTTTAGAACCTTTAAATTATCATCATTAATTAAATAATTTAAAAAACTGTTCTTATTTTTTCTCCTTCTTACAATTAGATTAATAATAAATGTCTTCAATAATTCAATTGGACACTTATAAGCTATTGTAGGTAAATATTTCCTCAAATCATTCTTCTACATCCTCTCCTTTAATAATGCAGAAATGAGATATATTTATTGAAGCAAAAATATTTAATTTTTCTTATTACTTTTATAATACAAAGTTATAATTTTGTTTTCATAAGTTACTTTACCATTATAAACATTGGGAAAACAATAGTGATTTGGTAATTAGGTGTGCCAGGAAAAATATTTTGTTGTCAAAAAACTCCACCCACCGCTTCATTTTTTTAAAAATAATTATTGGTTGCATTTTTAACAGTCTTGTCACCCATTGTAGACGATTTTTGTGAACTAATTTGATTGAAACTGGGCCTATTTCTTTGTAATAAGATGATTATTTTTTATTTTATGTAATAGTGTAAGTATTATTTTAATTAATTTTATTTTCAATTTTTAACTGACAAAACTAAGGTTTTTAGGTGCGAACCGTAATTATATAAATACGTAGCACCTATAGTCGTCGTTCAGTCCGTCCGTCTGCTCGCCTGCCTCTCCGCATATAACAGAGCAAAAACAACTCAACCGAATGGTCTGAAATTTTAAATATATGATTGTTGCATAATTTTGTCGAGCCATTTCAAATTTTATGGATATCGGATGCATAGTTTAATTACAGGGACTGTCAAATTTTTTCTTTACATTGCGGCCAATGGGAAAAATTATTGCAAGTGCATTTTAATGATGTTAGAGCCTTCCGAATGGTCTGAAATTTTAAATATATAATTGTTACAAAATTTTGTCGAGCCATTTCAAATTTTATGAAAATCGGATGTATAATTTAATTACAGGGACAGTCAAAAATTTTCCGTTACATTACGGCCAATGGGAAAAAATTATTGCAAGTGCATTTTAATGATGTTACAGCCTTCCGAGTGGTCTGAAATTTTAAATATATAATTGTTACAAAATTTTGTCGAGCCATTTGGAATTTATAAAAATCGGTGTATAGTTTAATTACAGAGACAGTCAAAACTTTTGCGTTACATTACGGGGAATGGGAAAAAAATATTGCAAGTGCATTTTAATGATGTCACAGGCTATCCACTCATGAAGTGCAAAAAAAAATATACATTCAGTACAATATGGGGTGCAAAAAATAATTATAAAATTAGTTATAGTACGAACGCACCTCATTTGCCACGTTTGACGAGCAATTTCCAACTTGTTTGTATTTGTCATTTATTTATTGATTTTTAATATTACCCTTTTCCTCCCACTTTCCCAGAAAAAAAAATTAACAATTTTTTATTTTAGTTTTATTATTAATTATATTAATAGTTTTAAATTTAGGTGACTTTAAATATAAAATAAATAAACATGTAAAAGATAAATTTCAGTTTATAACTACTATATGATAAATTGAATATAAAATGTATTATGTATTGAGTTTATTTTAAAGTAAAAAAATGTAATGTATATTAATAATGTTATTATTTTAATAAATTAAGGATACATTAAATAAAAAATATATTTAATAAAATATTAATTTAATTTTTATACTAAAATTCCTAACTTTTTTGAGAATTAATTAATAGCAATTATTAGTAGCAATTATTAATAGCAGTTAAAGTTTTTATTCAAAAGTTTTAATTTATAATTTCCAAAAAATAATATAGGAATTTTTTGAAAAATCAGCCAAAAACATAAAGTCTAAGTATTAATTAATTAATTAATTAAACATAATAATAATAATAATAATAATAATAATAATGCAACATTGTACAAATACGTAAAAATACCTCTTAACAGTGTAAGGTGATATTATGCAGATTTTAATTTTTTAAGTACAGTTATAATTTACAATTCGCCAAAAGTAAGAAATTATTAATTAATTATAATTAAAGAGCAAAAATAATATTATAAGCTAACTAATAAATGAATAAACAACATGTTTATCTTCAGAACCCTTATCACTTTTATACATCCTAACAGTGGCGTACCCAGGATTTTATTTCGGGGGGGGGCTGACTTAAATTTCCATAATGTTCTAAATCTTACGAAACACGTTGAATTGTGTTTTACACAGAAATATTTTTGCCAATAAGGCCGTAGCCAGAGGGGGGGGGGGGGGGAGGGAAGGGGCACGAGATACTTTGTTCCGAATTTTACGAAAGTTTTAAAAATTCGGTCCTCAGTTCGAGAATTCGGACTTAAAAAAAATATGCGATTTTTTACAAATGGTCGCCGAAAAAAATCAATTTCGTCAATCGTTCGCAGAAAAAAATTCTCCATTTTCCTTAAAGAATCAAGGACAAAACCGGAATTTTGTCATAGGGCCACCGACAAAATGTGAAGTTTATCAAAGAAACGCGAAAAAAAAGTCAAATTTTGTCAAACGATCGCGGAGAAAACGTGAATTACGTCAAATGCTCGCGGAGTAAATGCGAATTTTGTCAAATGCTTCCCGAGGAAACGCTAATTTCGTCAAATGAGCACAAAAAAACCGAATTTGTCATAAGGCCGCAGAAAAAACGCGAATTTTGAAAAAAGATCGCAAAAACACGCATTCCGTCAAAGGGCTGCTAAAAAAGGCTAATTTCGTAAAGGATCGCAAAAGAATACAAATTTCCTCAAAGAGACACGAAAAAACGAGAATTTCGTCAAAAAGCCGCAGTAAAACACAAGTTTCATCAAAAAGACGAGAAAAAAAAAAACGCGAATTTCATCAAAAATCCGCGTAAAAAACGCAAATTTCGACGAATGATTGCGTAAGAAAACGTGAATTTCGGCAACTGACCTCAGAAAAACAAGAATTTCCTCAAAGGGACACAGAAAAAAACGTAAATTTTGTCTAAAAGGCCTCAGAAAAACGCAAATTTCATCAAAAAAACGAGAAAAAAAACGCAAATTTCGTCAAATAGCCGCGGAAAAATCACAAATTTCGACGACGAATTTCATAAAAAACGCGAATTTCGGCAAATAACCACAGAAAAGACGCGCATTTCGTCAAAGGACGGCAGAAAAAACGCAAATTTTGACAAAGGATCGCTAAAAAACACTCATTCCGTCAAACGGAAGCGGAAAAAACGCGAATTTCGTTAAAGGATCGCAAAAAAAGAAAAAAGCAGGGTCGTAAAGAAGGGCCACAGAAAAACGTGAATTTCGTCAAAAACCCGTGGAAAAAGCAAATTTCGACAAAGGATCTTTAAAAAAGCGTGAATTTCGTCAAAGGACCGCCGAAAAAACGCAAATTCCATCAAAAGGTCACGGAAAAACGCGAATTTCGAAAAAGTTCGCAAAAAACACGCATTCCGTCAACGGGCTGCGAAAAATTCGTAATTTCGCTAATTTCGTAAAGGATCCGAAAAAACGCAAAATTTGTCAAAGGGACACGGAAAAACGTGAATTTCGTCAAAAGACCACAGGAAAACGCAACTTTCATAAAAAAGACAAGAAAAAAACGGGAATTTCGTCAAAAATCCGCGGAAAAAGTACAAATTTCGACGAAGGATTGCGTGAAAAAACGTGATTTTGGCAAATGACCTCAGAGAAAACGCGAATTTCGTCAATGGGTCGCAGAAAAATCGCAAATTTCGTCAAAGGGAAGCGAGAAAACGCTAATTTTGTTAAAGGATCGCAAGAAAAAAGCAGGATCACAAAGAAGGGCCACAGAAAAACGTGAATTTCGTCAAAAGACTACGGAAAAAAGCAAATTTCGTCAAACAGCCACGAAAAAAAACGCAAATTTCGATGAAGGATTGCGTAAAAAACGCGAATTTCGGCAAATAACCACAGAAAAGTCGCGAATTTCGTCAAAGGACCGCAGAAAAAACGTAAATTTTGACAAAGGATCGCTAAAAAAACACGCATTCCGTCAAAGGGAAGCAGAAAAAACGCGAATTTCGTTAAAGGATCGCAAAAAAAGCAGGGTCACAAAGAAGGGCCACAGAAAAACGTGAATTTCGTCAAACGACTGCGGAAAAAAGCAAATTTCGTCAAACAGCCACGAAAAAACGCAAATTTCGATAAAGGATTGCGTAAAAAAACGCGAATTTCGTCAAAAACCGCTGAAAAACGCAAATTTAGACCAAGGATCGCTAAAAAAACACGCATTCACGCAAGAGAAGCAAAAAAGACGTGAATTTCGTTAAAGAATCGCAAAGAAAAAGAAAAAACAGGGTCACAAAGAAGGGCCACAGAAAAGGGGGAATTTCGTCAAACAGCCGCGGAAAAATGCTACTTTCGTAAAAAAAAAACGCGAATTTTGTCAAAAAGCCGCGGAAAAAACACAAATTTCGACGAAGGATTTCGTAAAAAAAAAAAAAAGTGAATTTCGCAAAAATCCTCGAAAAAAACTCGAATTTCACCAAAAACTCGCGAAAAAACGCAAATTTCGTCAAAAAGCCACGGGAAAAACATAAATTTTAAAGGATCACGAAAAAAACGCGAATTTCATCACAGATCCGCGAAAAAAACGTAAATTTCGACGAAGGATTGCGTAAAAAAAAACGCGAATCTCGGCAAAACAGCCGCAGAAAAACGCGAATTTCTTCCAAGGACTGCGGGAAAACGCAAATTTCATAAAAAAAAAACCTCGAAAAAAACACAAATTTCATCAAAAAACCGCGGAAAAAGCACAAATTTCGACAATGAATCACGAAAAAAAACGCGAATTTCGTTAAAGAAACACGGAAAACGCGAATTTCGCCAAAGGGTCGCGGTAAAAAGCTAATTTCGTTAAATGAACGCAGAAAAATGTGAATTTCGTGAAAGCGTCGTGATAAAAACCTGAATTTCGTCAAAGGATCGCGGAAAAAATACATACAAATTATGTTCATTATTATAGGTATAGTTTTTAAACTGAAATAACGTACTGAACTAACATTTTAGACATCTGGTTAACACGAACCCAACTTGAAGGAATCTACACTCAGCCTAAAATTGACCTGAAATGAAAGCAGAGTTAACCCAAACTACAGCAAAAATAATTAGCGGCAGGAAGGGATTTCCTCCCCTACTTCCCTCTGCTGTAACCTTTCAGAAAATTTTCTCTGAATTTTAGATTTTTTTTTTTAACTCAGAATGAAATCTGGGGGGAATGGGGGGGGGGAAGGCATGGGCCTGATCCTGAGACCGTCCCATGCCGAAATATGTTGAAAAGTGTTACTTTTATATATATATATATATATATATATATATATATACTTTCATTCAAAAGAAAGTCATTATAGCTTAAAATCTATAAAATTGTTCTTCCAACCCCCGAAACTAAATTCTGGCTACGGTTCTTGTTTAGCAATAAAGTAATATTGTAACAAACACAAAATATCTTTTGTAAACACAAAATATTTTTATACACATATATAAAATAACGACTTTGTTTATTATTTGTGCATTTCACATACGAGGAAGTAATCGAGTGTTAAAAACGAAAGTTAATGAATATCATTCACAGTCAGCTCTTCCGCGCATATATAGTGCCTGAATTTCCGACTTAGCCAAAATTCTGAAGATATTAGCTAAGGTGTCGCTATAAACAAATATGGGACTAAAAAGAAAGACAAGTGCGATGCATGACAAATATATATATAATTGAACTGATCAAAAAAGTGGGAATTTTTTTTACCATTTAATTCCGACCATTTTGGCAGGGAAAAGAGGCATAGTCCCTTCAACCCTTTCTACCCTCATATTTCGATATGGCATGGAGATGCGACTGAAAAGTGAAAATTAATAAGCTGTTTTTACAGTCAACTCTTCCGTACCGAATTTCCGATTTGAGATTAGCTGTGGTGTTACTGTGCATTAATATACTTCCGCATTGACAATCTTGGCAACCGCCGACTATGAGAGAAATTAAAACCTACTTTTAGATTTGTCGAATTTACTTGAAGATCTCTTGAACTGAACATATATGTTTTCATTTATCCAGTAAAACAGGTTTGGAGCTATTTTTTAGTCATTTGAAAATTGATTTTGTAGTCTCAAGTAAATTTGGTCGCAGGACTGAGGAGGATATTGGATTATCGAGAAAAACAAATTCGTGGCATGCCATAAAATAAAACAAATTTATCTGAAAAAGAAGGAATTTCAGCTTTTTTCACTTCACTGCGATCTCTTCGGAGGCGGAATGGAGCTGTAACCTCATAACCCCCGTCCCCATCGACTTCTTTGGGTGTATTCTGGGGCATCACTGTGCACTTATATATAGGACTAACCAGAACAGCTGCGTTGCAGAAAAAAAATTAAAGATTTATCTCAAAAGAAAGGAAAAAAATAGGAGGGTTTTTTTTTCATTTCATTTTTGATTATTTCGAAAGGTGGCCTGTAAAACCATCAGCCCCCTTCCCCTCATTGGGTATACTGTAATGTAACTGTGCGCTGATATGAAACTAGCCAGAACGCCTAGTTCGTTGTATTGCAGAAAACAATTGCATTACAAATTTATCTCAAACAAAAAGAAAAAAAATCAGCACCTTTTTTCATTTCATTTTCGACTATTTTGGACCATCACCACCTTTCTACTTCTTTGGGTATAATGTGGTATCACTGTGCATTAAAATGGAACTAAAGAGAAGATAGCGGCTAGTCTGTTGAATGATAGGAAGAAAAAAATACAAATTTATCTCAAACAGAAAGAAAAAAAGCAATATTTTTTTTATTTCATTTTCGACTGTTTCGGGAGGAGGGGGCTGTAAGCCCATCAGCCGTCTCCCCTTCTTTCGGTATGCTGTGATGTCATTGTGGACAAATATGGGGTTAACGAGAATGACTATTTCGCTGTATGGCAGAAGAAAAATTACAAATTTATCTCAAACAAGAAGAAAATGTCAGGTTTTTTTTCATTTTATTTTCGACAATTTAGGAAGGGGGCAGCCCATTAGCCCCTTTCACCTATTTCGGTATAATGTGGTGTCACTGTGCACTGGTATGGAACTAAAGAGAAGAGATCGGCTAGTCTGTTGAATGATAGGGGGGAAATACAAATTTATCTCAAACAAAATGGAAAATATCAGCACTTTTTCATTTCATGTTCGACTTTTTTGGTAGAGGGCTGTAACCTCATTAGCCCACTTCTACCTTTTTGGGTATAATGTGATGTCACTGTACACTAATATGGAACTATAGCGAAGGGAGCGGCTAGTCTGTTGAAACATAAGGGAGAAAATGCATATTTATCTCAAAGAGACAGAAAAAAATCAGTACTATTTTTTCGTTTCATTTTCGACTCTTTCGAGAGGAGGGGGCTGTAATTCCACCAGCCCCCTCCCCATCTTTGGATATGCTGTGATTGTGATGTCAATGTAGACTAATATGGTGTTAACGAGAATGGCTGTTTTGCTGTATATGGCAGAAGAAAAAAATTACAGATTTATCTTTAAAAAGTAAGGAAAAAACACTTTTTTCATTTAATTTTTCGACTATTTCTAGTTGGGGGGGGGGGGGGGGGGGCTGTAACCCCATCAACGCCCTTTCTCTTCTTTGTTGTCAATATGGTCTAACATGGAACTAAAGCGAAGGAAGTGCATAGTCTGTTGAAAAATCGGGGAAAAAAGGCAAATTTATCTTAAACAGACAGAAAAAATTCAGCACTATTTTTTCATTTCATTTTCAAGAGGAGGGGGCTGAAATTCCATTAGCCCCGTCCCCATCTTTGGATATGTGATGTCAATGTGGACTAATATGGTGTTAACAAGAATGCCTATTTTGCTATGTGGAAGGAGAAAAAAATTGCAGATTTATCTTAAAAAAGTAAGGAAAAAACACGTTTTCATTTAATTTTTCGACTATTTCGGAAGGGGGGGGGGGTTGTAACCCCGCCAGCCCCCTTTTTCTTCTTTGTTGTCAACGTGGGCTAATATGGCACTAATGAGTATGGCTAGTCCGCTGTATGATTGAAAACTTTTTTAAAAAATTTACAAAAGAAAGACGCAAAAATCAGCACTTTTTCATATCACTTTCGAAAATTTCGGGGGGGGCTGTAGCCCCATCAGCCCCCCCCCCCTTGGGTACGCCCATGCATCCTAATGAAGTTAATAACGTTATAATAACCGAAAATTAAAAAAATATATATTTGTATTTACCCTATAAAAACTATTATATAGTTCATGTAATAGTTTTTAAACAAGCAATTGATAAATTAGTTATCTAAACAATTAATAATTAAAATAATTTTGAATTGATAAATACGTTTAATAAAAACAATTTAATTTTTGAATTTTTTTTTTTTACTTAACAATATAACTATGAGTGTTTTCAACTTGTCGTGCAAGTTAAATTCATGCTGTATCAAATTTATTGCAAACTAACGGCAAACAAGTAATCAAAAATACTGCAAACTTACTGCAAAGTAGTAATCTTTCCATATCACACTATAAGTTTAACCCTTTCGAAGGGGTCAATAGACCTGATCAGGTCTATTGATGCGAAAGCGCCGTCAGAAGGCGCATGCATAGGTTTTATCACCATAAACAAGTTTAGGTAATATTTGTACTTTTCATTTCGAGCATTTTTTGGCGTTTAATAAGTATAGCGTTTAGAAAAAACGGTGCCTGCCGAATAAAATTTCTGCAATTTCTGCGTATGTGCTGATTCTCATTGTTGTTGAGTCTCTCAACAGAGAGATTTTTTGCTTTCGTCACTTTCGTGAATTAAAGACAGTCTTGCCATCAGTTTCACATCATCAGTCATGAGTAGTTACTCATGCAAGTGGGTGATGGTATACCTTGCGGGACATTTGCTGCGAATTTCTCAATTCAAATTTGTCACGGCAAGATAATATCAGAAAAAATCAAACTTTCTGCTAATGTTCATGCTATCTGGGTTACCTCAAAAATTTCCATGCGGATCGCATGAACGGCTCATGCGATTGACACTTATGTCAAATCATTATCCAATATCTGTTACAGCACAAATTCTTAATTCAATGGCAAGAAATTAAACATGAAAATTGCTGTTTTACACTTAACCACTTGGCCCTAACTTTATTGCAGGCAAATGTTATGTAATATGAAACTTGATTTAACCCATTCGCTGCCAAAACTAAGAATTTTCAAATTTTTTGTTGAAGGTCGTTTGCCAGCACAAATTCAGAAAGATAAATTTCGCTTTACTAATACAGCGAAATTTCTGCCAATAAATGAGGCTTTTTTTTTTTTAATTCTAAAATAGTGGTGACAAAGTAATCAATAAATTAAAGCCACGAGTATACTCGTGAATGACAGCGAATGGGTTAATTAAATTTAACTCTTCAGTATGCGCTCAGCTTTTTACATCATAAGTGAATCTTTTTCACTGGTAAATATTAATGTAACTTGAATGTATTATTAGTTGCAGTTATAGAGATTGGCCTTATATTTTTTATTCATGCTTTTTTTAAAAATTAAGAAATTAAATAAGGATATACCTAAATTCTTAAAGTTACTCGAAATACTTCTATCATATATACACAGTCAAGACAAGATTCCAAGCACTGGTAAAAAGCTCCATTTTAGACAGGCTTCCATGTAAAGAAGTGTAATTAATTATACCTCTAAGATACACTACCTCAATAAGATCTATTGTTCGTTTCGCAGGGATTCTGAAACTCTTCCGTTTGAGACAGGATTCCGTTATAGAAAGATTCCGCTTTCACAGGTTTCACTATGCTTCACTAAAGAAGGGTGAAAATCCCCCTTTCAGACAGGTTTTCAGCAAATTTAATTGTATCGCAATTCATATTAAGACCATGTAACGCTTACGTTAAAGACAGGATTCTGTTATAGACAATTACTATTTTGACAAGTTTTATTCTATTCATATGATATATATAAGTATATTTATATAAATACACAAAACTTTTAAAAATGGAACCTGCCTATAACGGAGTTCTGTCTTAAACATAAATGTTCCATAGTGCTACGGAAAAGAATACTATACAAATACACCAAATAACACGGAAACCTGTGTAAAACGGAATTTTTCACCAATATTTACAATTTCATCTTGACAGGTGTTACTATATATATAACATGAAGGGAAAATTCTGTACCCTCCCACCCCCCGAAACGAAATCCTGGCTACGCCACTGCATGTCGTCCCGGTTTTTTTAAGCCATTAAAGTTGAAAAATGCAGTGTGGCCACAAAAAAGCGCCGGCTGACTAGAAAAAAGAGAGCGCGAGTAGAATAATTCTTCTATCTGGATCTTTATTTAGCATAATCAAATGGGGGAAGCCAGGACATCTACACTTGACATATATATATACATGTATAATATTCTTTTGAATGAATAACATATAGATATCAAGAAAAGACAAACATGTTTTCTAAATTTCCAAATATCTTCATTGTGATATATTTATAAAATTTCTTAATTTAAAATGAAATTTTACGTAAAAGTGATTCACTATACATTACTATTTTGAGATTTTATGTTATTTTTTTGTATTTTCATTTTTATTTTTTATTTGTCATATTAAAACATGTAGGCTGCTTTAATTCTAAGTATATAAGTCAAATAAATAACAAAGAAATATTTGAAATACAGAATTAATTTTAAATACGAAAAGAATATTTTATGACAATAGAAATTTTAAATTTTTGATTTATGTTTATTGTGCTCGTAGTTTTTGAATGTAATAAGCATATAAAAGTCTTAAATATATTAAAAAGGATTTGTAATTGTGCAAACCACTTCACCGTCGACAGGTATTGGGAAAAAGTGCTTTTATCCCCGAGTTATCTCGGGGCAAACGGTGAAGTGGTTCAAAATTAAAAATATTTTTAAACTTCGCATTCGATTCCGGTAGAAATAGCAGTAATATTATTGTTACATGTAAAAAGATTAATGCCAACTTTTAAATAGTTTTTCAAAAAATAGTAAATTAAAATAATTATTAAAATAAAATAGAAAGTTCTAGTCTGTTCCGGTGCAGAATTTAAAAAATAATGTGTCTTTATCACAATTCCATGTTAAGAACCCCCTTTTTAAAAAATATGTAAAATGCAATACATTTAAAATTGATGCGCCGTTAAATAATAGGATAAAATAAAGATTTGTAAAAATATTTGCAGATTTTTTCATTATTAATCACATAGTGTGCAAATTATATACAATTGAATATGTGCATTTTGGCATGGGCATTTGCATATGAAAATTAAAGCTCGACTTATAAATATTTTTAAATTGTCTGGGCTTTATATTTATGATAGACTAAAATATGAGGAGCTTCTATAAAGAATCCACAGAACTCTCTCTTCCCCCACTCCTGAAAACGATTACTTCTACCATATAAAATCTGCATGTGGTGCTACAATTTGATTGCGAGTTATAAGTGTTTGCGGTTTTCGGCCCTTATATTCGGTTATACTAAAACTTCAAGGGTTCAGTTAAAAAATCTTATAATGTACCTCTTTTTTTAAAGATTACGTTTACCGTACAAAATATGAGTGTGATTACGATAATTACAGAGAGAGTTATAAATGTTTTAATTTATCAGGACCTTATACTTAAGATACACTAAAATGTATAAAAAGTCAACAGAGCCCCCCCCCCCCCCCCGCCTGCCTTATAAAAAGATTATGATTATCATAGGAAATTTGTGTGGGCTACGACAATTTTGATCTGTGTTATAAGTGTTTGCGTTTTCGAGTCCTTATATTCGAGTTATACTAAAATTTAGGGAGTTCAGTTAAAAAATTTGATAATGTCCCTCCTTTTATAAAGATTACGTTTACCATACAAAATATGAGTGTTTTGCGATAATTATAGATCGAGTTATAAATGTCTTAATTTATCAGACCCTTATACTTATGATACACTAAAATATAGAAAATGTCAATCCCCCCCCCCCCTTGTTTTTTAAAATGATTACCATACGAAATTTGGGTGTGTTTACTAAAATTTTAAGGCCTTTATTTAAAAAACTCTACAATGTCCTCTATAAAATTGTCACCTATTTCAAGTGCACAAAATTTCAGCTTGCTGGAGAAGGGACCAAAATATCTCGGGACCGAAATGTCTTGGGACTGAATTGTCTCGGGATCGAAATGTCTTGGGACTGAATTGTCTCGGGACCGAAATGTCTTGGGACCGAAATGTCTCGGGACCGAAATGTCTTGGGACCGAATTGTCTCGGGACCGAAATGTCTCGGGACCGAAATGTCTCGGGACCGAAATGTCTCGGGACCGAAATGTCTCGGGACCGAAATGTCTCGGGACCGAAATGTCTCGGGACCGAAATGTCTTGGGACCGAATTGTCTCGGGACCGAAATGTCTTGGGACCGAAATGTCTCGGGACCGAAATGTCTTGGGACCGAATTGTCTCGGGACCGAAATGTCTTGGGACCGAAATGTCTCGGGACCGAAATGTCTCGGGACCGAAACGGCGGGACCGAAATGGCGGGACCGAAGTGTCGGGACCGAAACGTCCTGCTTCCCCCTTAGAGATAGTGACACCGGCATAAAATATAGTCTATGTTGGAACAGGGACTATTGCCATCGTTTTGCCACCATTACTTTTGAAATCGGTTCGGTAGTTCCAGAGATTACCCACTACAAATAAACAAACAAACAATCTTTACTTCTTTATAATATTAGTATAGATAACAAAATTAAAACATTGATGAATCAATAAATAAAACAATAAACTATAAATAAAAAACAAATTTAGGATATATAATCTAATTTCGCTTTCTACTACTATTAAGTCTATCTCTTACCTCCGTGACTTTCTACAGAAATGAAGCACGTCAGTTGCCACCATTATAGAAATGGCATTAAAAAATAATATATATATATATATATATACTGTTGAGAATTTTATTATTATGATTATGAATTGAAAGTATTATATTATTTATTGAAAGATTCATTATTTATTAAAGAAAAAGAGAACATAACTTATAAGTGAAAAGTTATGATAGTTACTAAAACAAGTGAGAAGTTGTAAAAGATGGTGAGTCCCAATTAGAATGGGAAAAGGAGCTCAAAAAAGTAGTCGATAAACAAACGTTAAAAGTAGTTGAATAACTACTAGGAATTTGTTTATTAAATAAAAACTACTAATGATGACAAATAGTATTTAAACATAATGTAAAGAGTTTAGTAGGTAGAGTAGCATGGGCGTAATCTGGCGGGGGCAAGGAGGGGCATATGCCCCCCTAGTTTTTTAAGAGCAAGGGCAAAGTCATGTTTTTGCCCCTCCAGTTTTTTTTGTCTTCTTTTCTAGTAAAAACACATTTTTGTATTTATTTTTTCTCCTTTTTTACACCAAATAATTTACATATTATCGTGACTGTAAATTAGAATTGGATAAATCACATTCAAAACTACCAGAATTAAAGTTTACATGTTGACATAAGTAATTTCCGTTTTACGTCTTAACAAAACCTTCTGCCGTAGTAACAGTTCAAGTAAAAATGTTTTCTCTCTCCTTTTTTTCTCTTTGTACAAAGTAGAAAGACTATTTTCCCTTTTCATTCTCAGGGATGTTTGTTTAGATGCATGTGTGGGAAAAGATTTCATGATTACCCTGTCTTGACTCTGAACATTGTCATTTCTTCTCATATTTATCTTCTCTCGGAATATGAAAAATATTACCAGCATTTCCTTTTTGATAGACATGAACATACATGTTAGCCCAGTGGTTAGGGGGTTGAATTCGGAATTAATTAGGGGAAAGCTGGAAATTGTTTTAATCCCTTCAGTTTAGGTCTAGATTAGAATGAATATGCTATGTTTTCCCCCTCGTACTAAGTGAGCGTTAGGAAATATGCATAGATTTATAGTAAAAAAACACGTTTTTTGCATACCATAACAGTATCTCAAAACAACTAATTCTGTCAAAAACATTGTCAATACAAATGTTGTAGGGCTTAAAATTCTGAGTAAAATGAGTACCTACACTACATACTTTTGTTGAACATTTAGGTCACAATTCTACTTTAAAGTTTTAGACCCGTGGTCAGAGGGTTGAACACGGAATTAATTAGGAGAAAACTAAAAAATGTTTTAATCCCTTCAGTTTAGGTCTAAAATGAACCTACTATGTTTTCTTCCTCGAACTTGGGTGAATGTTTGAAAATATGTACATATTTATTTTCGAAAAACACGTTTTTTTTTTTTTAATTACCTTAACAATATCTCAAAACAGCTAACTCTATAAAAAACATTGTCAATACAAATGTTGTAGAACTTAAAATTCTGAATAAAATGAGTACCATCATTCATATTTTTGTTCAACATTAAGGTCGCAATTCTATTTCAAAATTTTGCCTTAATCGTTAATCAAGAGCTTGAAGCCAGGAGAGACGAAGTTAACTTAACAATATCTCAAAATAGCTAACTCTATCAAAAACACTGTCAATGCAAAAGTTGTAGAGCCTAAAATTCTGAGTAAAATGAGCACCTACACTTAATAGTTTTGTTCAATATTAAGGCCGCAATTTTGAGATATTGTTAAGTTAACTTGGTCTCTCCTGGCTTCAAGCTCTTGATTTGAAAAATTTTGAAATATAATTGCGACCTTAACGTTGAACAAAAATATTAACCCTTAAATGCATAGGGTAGAATGCGTTCCCGAAATTTCATAACTCAGAGAATCGGAATTCATACCATAAAATATAAATGGTAAATTTCGGTTTATTTAATAACGAAATGGCTGTTATTAAATGGAGTGAAATTTTCTTTTTTATTTTTCTGGTGGAAATACGGAATATGTGAATAAAAAATCCAATAAATAGGGAACAATTATTGTATCAAAAACGATACCATATGCACTTAAGGGTTAATGATGGTACTTATTTTATTCAGAATTTTAAGCTGTACAACATTTGTATTGACAATATTTTTTATAGAGTTAGCTGTTTTGAGATATTGTTAAGGTAATTAAAATAAACGTGTTTTTCGAAAATAAATATGTACATATTTTCTAACATTCACTCAAGTACGAGGAAGAAAACATAGTACGTTCATTTTAGATCTAAACTGAAGGGATTAAAACAATTTCCAGTTTTCTCCTAATTAATTCTGAGTTCAACCCCCTGACCACGGGTATAAAACTTTAAAGTTGAATTGTGACCTTAATGTTCAACAAAAATATTAAGAGTATGTACTCATTTTACTCAGAATTTTAAGCTCTACAACATTTGTATTGACAATGTTTTTGACAGAGTTAGCTGTTTTGAGATATTGTTATGGTATCTAAAAAAACGTGTTTTTTGACTATAAATCTGTACATATTTTCTAACGCTCACCTACTACGAAGGGGAAAACTTAGCATATTCATTCTAGACCTAAACTAAATGGATTTAAAATTTCCAGCTTTCCCCTAATTAATTCCGAATTCGGCCTTTTTTTCCTCCGCTACCACTGGGCTATGTGTCGTATTAGTAATACGTAGTTTATTGTACACAATAAACATGATACGTATGTGTAGATTGTGATGGAGGATGCTATTCTGAAATAAAAGTGTACAAGCTTAGAAATGTGTTACGAAAAAGTGTCCTTTTAATAGACGTGTCTGTTTTGGAGATCATATTGTATACAGATTTTTTTTTTTTAACCAGAAAAAAATATTTTGGACATTCTTTTGAAAAAAAATCGGTCAACTCAAATCCGACCCGCAAGAGTCAAAACAGAACCCGAAACCGACTCGAATTCAAAACAATGACAGTCAACCAGAGCAAATCCGAATCGCAGCAAAAAAAAAAAAAAAAAAAAAGAAAGAAAAGAAAGAAAGCACGCAAAGGAAAAATATAAGGCCAACCCGACCCTAAACGAAACGCGGGTAGGCTTGGATACGGTTTGGCGCTATATATATCTTTTATGTAATATCAGAAAATTGACATTTCTTTCTTTCACAATCGTTCTTCAAAATACTATAAATTATATAAAAATCCGCATTTTATAATTTATAAAGTAAAAACACTATTAAAAAAATTCAATATTTTTATTTGAGTCTTAAGGGAAATCCACTATGAAAATGTGTAAAATTAAAAGCATTTCAATTAAGACAAACGAATTAAAACCAGTATTTGATTTAATATTCTGTATTGATAAATTATTTGGATTCATCTTAAACCAGTATGAGTGCAATTAAATCCAATTAAATTTTCGACTAAATAATTACAATTTTAGATAGTTCTAACACGAAGAGGGCCAACCCTGATAATCACAGATTTTGATTATTTTTATATATCTTGTAGGGTATAAGCCCCTTAGCCTCAGTTTATACGGATTTTATACAACGCCCCTTAGTTCTCGAGAAAAGGGGGGGGGGGTCTAATATTATAACACAACTTAAATACTTACTCAGAAACAAAATTACTGCGGTGGTCATAGAACGATCGATACGGCGTCTGTTTAGCGTTCGGAGTACTCGGGTTCGATCCCGGACGGGCTGTATTTGATTTTCACATTTTTTGTTTTATAAATATACTTGTATTTATAATTTAATAATCGAATTGTCTAAAATTGCATATCGCGATTTCGCGAAAAGATCGTGTAAAAAAATCACGAAATTCGTTGAACAAGGAAATCACGAATTTTGTGAAATGATTGCAAAATAAAATCACGAATTTCGATGAAAGGTCGCAGGAGAACGTCGCGAATTTCGGCAAAAGATCTCTAACAAAATCGCGAACATCGTCAAACGATCCCAGAAAAAATCGTGAATTTAGACAAATGATCGCGAAAAAAATTGAGAATTTCGGCAAGTCATCGCGGAAGAAAATCGCGAATTTCGGAAAACAATCGTTGAAAAATAATCGCGAGAATTTCAACAAACTATCGCGGAAAAAAATCGGGAATTTCGGAACACGATTGCAGAAATTCACAATTTTCATAATCGGCAGTGAAAAAAATCGTAAATTTCGGCAATCGGTAGTGGTGAAAAAATCGTCAAATAATCGCTGAATAAAATTGCGAATTTCGGCAAACGATCTTTGACAAAATCGCGAGCATCGGCAAACGATCCCAGAAAAAATCACGAATTTAGACAAATGATCGCGAAAAAAAACTAATTTCGGCAAGTGATCGTGGAAGAAAATCGCGAATTTCGAAAAACAATCGTAGAAAAATAATCGCGCGAATTTCAGCAAACGATCACGGAAAAAATCACGAATTTCAGCAAACGATCACGGAAATAATCGCGAATTTCGGCACACGATTGCAGAAATTCATAATTTTCTTAGTCGGCAGTGAAAAAAATCGTAAATTTCGCAATCGGTAGTGGTGAAAAAATCGTCAAATCATCGCTGAATAAAATGACGAATTTCGCCAAAAGGTCACGGGAGAAAATCGTGAATTTCGGCTAACGATCCCTCACAAAAGCGAGAATATCGGCAAACGATCCCAGAAAAAAATCACAAATTTAGACAAATGATCGCGAAAAAAATCGCGAATTTCGGCAGGTGATCGCGGAAGAAAATCTCGAATTCCGGAAAACAATTGTGGAAAAATAATCGCGCGAATTTCAGTAAACGATCGCGGAAAAAATTGCGAATTTCGGCACACGACTGCAGAAATTCACAATTTTCATAGTTGGCAGTGAAAAAAATCGTAAATATCGGTAATCAGTAGTGATGGAAAAATCGTCAAATAATCGCTGAATAAAATCGCGAATTTCGTCGAATCATTGCGGGAAAATATCGCAATTTCATGAAGAGGTCCCGTAAAAAATCGCGAATTTCGTGAATTGATTGTGAAATAAAATCGCAAATTTCGGCAAACGATCTCGGAAAAAATCACGAATTTAGACACACGACCACGGAACAAACGCGCGAATTTCGGCAAACGATCGCGGAAAAAGATCGCGAAAATTTTCCGTTACGTTATGGTCTTCGGTGGAAAATCGTAAAAATTCTATAGATCAAATACAGAGCTACACGAAAGAAATCATGCTAGTTTTTAGGGTTAATTCCTATAGTGTGTTTGTCATTTTTTAGCTGAACTATATCCGATTATACAGAAAAATGCTTTTAGAATATGAATACATTGATACGGGTGTGCTAAAGAAATCATATGGATTGCCTCTTATGGATGGTGATTACTGTATGTTACATGTTTTCCAGCTCAAGTAAATTTTAGTATATTATGTGATATGCAAATAAATACAGGTTTATTAGCAAAAATTCGTATTAATGTCTGTGCAAGGGTTTACAAAAAATGCACTTTCAATATTTATGCCTTTTATTTTTTTTCTGCTGAACCAAATATAATGTACATGGCTGAACAAAAGTATATTTCATACCTTTTCAACTGAAAAATGATAATTCCCTAGAAAAAACCTTTTTACTTGTTTCCTGCATTTTCCAGCTATTTAGTTTCGCTATGTGGAATGTGTAAAGCTCTACAGATCGTATACAAGGTTGCACAAAAGAATTCGCATACGTTATCTGCTATGGAAAGCAATTCTTCAAAATGGATTTTTAACTGCGTTCTGAGCTTTTTAAATTGTTTATTTAAGCTCATTTCATCGAATAAAATAAGAAAATTTCTTAACAGTATATTGATAATGTTGAAAAATGTTTCATATTGTATAGCCGATGCATACTTTCGTTCTTGCTCTTCTTAATTTGAAACCTGAACAAATTGTTTAAAATTTTTGATATTTAAGGATAATATCAATTTTTAAATTCGTAAGCTAAAATTCTCCTGTGTATCCTAAAAAAAAGCATCGCAGTAAAATTTCTGAGTCATTTCAATCAGAACGCTAGCTGCAGATTTCCTTTTGTTGTAGTTTTGTTTTAATAAACTGTTATTATTTGTTGCCCTCTGACAGAAAGCGTTAAACATATTTATCTCAATCACCATCCTCATCATATAATAAATTCTTAAAAAGCCAAAGCTTTGACATATTTTTAATAAGTTTGTTTGAACTCTTTTCTAATTGAACTTTTCATCAGACGTAATAAGAGATACAACTGTTGTGCAGTCAATATTTTTAAATATTTCTTAAAAAATGTGAAATGCTCAGTTTGTGATTTCTCCTTTTTTTTTTTTGTATAAGTTTAAAATTTATTTAAGTATTAAAAGTTTGACGTATTTAATTTAATTGTGTGTATGTGTGTGTACATGGTTATAGAAGGGGTTGGGGGCGAATAAATTTTTTCAAAAGCGCCTCCAGATTTTTGACCCCCTAGTTTTAGAGCCCAAGTTACGCCTATGTAGAGTAGTCGAAACAAATTTAGTAAAAAATATTTATTGCAGCTGAACTTTTTACTTAAGGACTGTATCACTATTTTTGCTAAAGGACTTTTATGACCTACGAACTGATTAAGCCAATGGGACTTAAAATTCTACGTGAAGTAAATAAAGTGTTAAACATTACTTGATTGGAAATATGTTTGTGATAAGAGAAATGGAAATGCACTAAATTTCCATAAGATAAAAGAATTTGTTGTTATTTATTACTATAGTTTTATTATTTCTTATTATTTATTTCTTATTGTATTTATACTTATTCTTTATTTATTATTGTGTTTATATTTGCCTATGCACTTACAAATGGTAAGTGATGTTGTAACCATTATTTGTATTCTTTTACAGGGGAAATGCTCTCAGCTAAATTTAAACGCTCTTAGTATTTTTTTTTTTTTCTCTTGCATTGCTAAATTTTACTTTTCCATCTCTTCGCTGACGTCTCTAAAATTTTCAATATTCAAAAATCAACTTCCAAATTTATTACAAGTCTGTTGTCTGAAATTGTAGTTAATTAACCACAAATTTCATACAAAGTCTTTGGGGAGGGGGGATAATATTACAAAATTTAAATTTTTGTGCCAAGTTTAAAGTATTTTATGTAAATTTTCCTTTTTTCAGTAATATTCCGTATATTATACCGGCTTATTAAATTAAAACCCTAGTCTATTAATCTCTAAGATCTTAATTCATATTTATTCCAAATTGCGTAAATCTAAAAATGGCTCGATTATTTATATCTCTTTAATAAAACTTTTATTATTTAAATTCCTATTCTGCTATTAAATCCCGGTATATCATATTCCCCTTAAATCTTTATTTAACTGCTAAAATATTATTCTGTCTTAAAGAAAAAACCTACTTATTTCAATTTATTCTTTTATTTAAAATATTGAGGTGTAATTAAAATATTTCAAAGCTTAAAACTTCGCAGACATAAATTCATTTCTTTTATCGTCTGAAGAGGGAAAAAAGGGTTATTTTTGCATAATCTCGACTACAGATTTTAACATTTGTTTATGCTTTAGACAGGTGGGGCGAGGATATAAGAATTTTCTAGAACAATCTTTTCAGCAGAGTATAAATACGGATGGCGGGAACCAGAGAGGAGCATATAGCATATAGTATAGTAGATGGGCTGTGAGCTTAGAAGCTTTTTCGTTTTTAGCATGTAGAGGTGAACGTAGTGGATTGCAGTCGTAGCAGACTGGATATTCAAGGTGATTGCTCGATGGAGGTAGTAAAATGTTGGATGAATACTGTTTATTATGTGTGTAGAATGAGGAAGCAACGGTATCGTAATGGGTGATAGAAGTTAGATGTTAACGGATTAAAGAATAGAACGCAGTCAAGAGATGGAGTGTTTTTAAAACTAATTGTGAGATGAGAGTAGACTTTATTCTTTTTACCATGGAAGGAGTGAGCATCTTCCCTAGATTCAATCGTGAGTGTGGAAATAAAGTGAATAATGTTCCAAGCGGCTGCCTTGTGTCAATTCTTCATTTTTCTTTAGTATTTTAAAACCAATCGGCTGCTACCTGTGTTGTGTAGGAATGGAAACCCTCATTTTTTTTTTCGACAATACCAACTACTTGCCGTCAAAATGTCACATATATCTCAAAAATAAGTTGAGATGCAGTTTTCAAACAAAGTGCATTTAAAAGTACTTTTTTTCCCTAAACAACGGTGTAAAAATTGAAAATGTGTGATGTTTAGAAGTTAAAAAAAATTGCTGTAGGTTATCAGTATTTAACCGTGCAATGATACACATGCTTCGTTTTATGGGTGGCGTATGGTTAGGTGCAACGTTATCTTTTAGTGACGACACTTTAACTATTTTCTGAAAGAAATAGCATATTGGAGGCTAATAAAAGAAATATGCATTTTAAGTTTACTTGAGAAACCTTCCCGGGTTACAGAATACATGTGAACCCCCCCCCCCTTTTTTTTATATAACCGTAATAGATTTTTTATGTTTGATGTATGTTTCTAGATTGCAAGCGGACAATACGAAAAAGCATTTTTATACGAAAACTATAAATTATGATTTCAAATAAAGTTTTGAAATTTATTAAAACCGATATACAGGAATTAATAGCCGAAGTAATTTTCAAAGATTTCGCTATTTACAACAGCCTTTTCCATTCTGATTATTTCAGTGTTTAAGAACTTAGTTCAATTATATATCTGTTAACTTTGTAATTTATTAATATTATTTTATTTATCGTTTGATGAAGTTTTATAATTTCGTTCTGAAACAGTAGCTGGGAGCAAACGCTGAACTAATTATATTGTTTTAAGTGCATACGAGTTAATCTTTCGTAATCGGGCTGCACGCAATACAGTTATATATATATTTAAATCATGCTTGAAAATTATTTTTAAAACCATAAAAATCAGTAAATTGAGATACAGTTTTCAAGCTAATTTCATTTGAAAAATAAAATGTTCTTTATTCGACGGTGCAAAAATTGAAAATTTGCGATGTTTAGAAGTGAAAAAAAAAATAATATAGTAAAAGTGAAATTTATTAGTCAGGTGTTGTCACCATCAAAATGATGTCAGCATTACTCACGGACATGTTTTTAACATAATTACCCACATAGTTTTTAACACTTTCCAACATAGTTGAAAAGTATTTATGAAATCGGTTTGTTTGTCTGTCTGCCCGTGCTTTAATAATTCGCATAAATATGTTTGGATTGCCAAGTAGTTGATGTTGATATATGTTATTGAGGTTTACCATGGCATGTTTCGGTATTGAAAATGAAATGTGTACTGTTTATCGTTACATTACAGAGACACTCAAAAGTATTCCATTACATTATAATTAAGAATCGACCGAAATAGGTTTTTAAGAACGAAACCGGATTTCGATAATCTTCCTATTTTCGGCCGAAAATAAAAACGAAAATGTCCTAAAAAAAGTTAAGTAATTAATATATACATCAATAAATAGAATTATTGATTTATTAGGGTTCCGTACTTAAAAAGTAAAAACGGAACAATTATAAGATCACTCCTTTGTCTGTTGTGTCTGTCTGTCACAGCCAGTTTACTCGTAAACTATGGAATGTGGCAAGTTCAAATTGGGGGGGAAGTAATAAAGACTATTGACAAAATATTTAAAGATTATTAAACATTCACAAATCGATTTAGAAAAAATATAGAGGGGCTAATTAAGTTACTTGAAAAAAATATTTTCTTTGTATATCGTGTGAAAGCTGTTACGAAATTGCGCCGGGGAAATCTAAAAATAGCCCAGCCTAGGTCACGTGGTTCACTACGTGTGTTTGCGTAAGAACGCAGATTGATACTAGAATTCTTTTAGTTAAGTAAAAAAAAACTTGAATTGTGTTCGAACGGAAAAAAATGTTTCCTCGTAAATGTTTAGTAAAGAAATCTTGAAATGTTTGGTCGGGAAAAAATATTTTCTCGGAATTATAATATTTATGTGAACAAGTGTGAGTTAATGCACAGAAGTAATGCTTGAATATATTTCTTCGAAATGAGCAGAATATATATGTTTTTGGCTGGGATATGTATTTATCATAATCTCGGAATTTATAGTGTTATTCAAATATTAATTGTTCTAAATGTTGTGATGTGGTGCTGTCTAATAAAACACAAAAGGAATCTCAAGATTTATTTACTTCACAAGAATTGTGTTTAATGAAATATGTTTTTTTGTGTTTTCTCGAAATAATTTTATTGCTTCGAACAGTTTCAAGATAGTTTTGAAAAGAATAAAATTTTTCATGGTGCCGAAACCCGGGACTTTAGATTTGAAGTAGATTTCAAGATTATATAAGTATTAAATTAGTGAGTGTGCTCCATAGGATTTCACAGTCTCCGAATCTGGATTGCAAATATTGGATTACCCGTCATCGGCTTATTCGTCTTCTCGTCGCGGATAAAAAAAGGTACTGTAACCAATTTTGTTCTATGCATGAAAGTTATTCTATAATTGTAAATTATGGATGTAGAAAAATCTAAAGGTAAACGAAAGGTCATGAAGACCTCTATAACCAAGCTTATAACAAAAATTGAATCTTATATAGAAAGTATTGATTTTGAAAATAAAAGTAATTTTGATCAGTTGAATGAATATTTAAATAATATAATAGAAAAGCAAAACGAATTAAAAGTAGTAAACAATCAAATTCAGGAATTAATAGATGATGGAACCATTTTCGAAAATGATGTTCAAACGAGCATCGATTACGATGATGTTATTAATGAAGCTAAATTCAAAATTAAAATGAATTTGAAAAAATTTAAATTTGATTCTGATCAGCCTGATACTAGTTCTGTATTTAATGGGAGTACAATTCCATATGTTAGTGCTAAGCCGGCAACAATAAATTTGCCAAAAATAACTATACCAGTCTTTAAAGGGGAACCAAATACTTTTTTAGAATTTATGAATAGTTTTAAGAGTACAATCGATTCGAATGAGAATTTAACGAAAATTGACAAATTCAATTACTTAAAATCATTTTTGTCAGGTGAAGCGCTTAGATCAATTTCCGGTTTGACGCTAAACGAAACTAATTATCAACACTCTTTAGACTTACTGCAGAATCGATACGGTAAACCAGAAATTTTGATAAGCGGTTTTATAAATAAGTTGTTAGAACTAGAACCGGTAAAATCAACCGCGAACATAAAATTGTTACGGGATTTATATGACGAATGCGAGGTAAGCATTCGGAACTTGAAAGCCATTGGGGTGGCGTCAGATAATTTTGGGTATTTATTAATACCAATTATCTTAAAACAGTTACCACATAACTTAGTAGTTGAATTTCAGAGGAAGAAAAATGCTGAAAAAGCTGGTGACGTGAATGAGTTAATGAATTTCATAAAGTTTGAAATAGAATCGCGCGAAGCAGCTAATGCAGTGTCAGGGCTTTCCTTAAAAAATCAGGAAGTAACACGATGGGAAAAAAGGGCTCCTAGGATAAAACCTAATGTTCCCACTTCAGTCGCGCTTAATACTGTTGTGAAAAATGTTTGCATTTTTTGTAACTCGAATCATTCAAGCTTAAAGTGTAACGAAATTACCGATGAACAGAAAAGATATAAGTTGAAAAAAGATGGGAGATGTTACCGATGCTTCTTGAAATCGCACTTAATATCTTTGTGTAAGGTAAAAATACCGCCTTGTGAATTGTGCAAAAGTAATCAGCATAATTATTTATTTTGCCCCACTAAAAAATCGACAAAAACGCGTCCCGATGATGGCTTAGTGAAAGCCGAAACGTCTAAAAATGACAAAAGTCAAACCGTGTTTTCATATGTAGTAAAAACAAATAATTCACCCGAAAAGTATGCAACATTGTTGCAAACTGCCTGTGTACAAGTGCAGGGAACAGGAAATAAATTAAACACGAGAATTTTATATGATTCTGCATCCTCTAGAACATTCATTACAAAAAGTTTAGCCTCAGCGTTAAAATTAAAACCTGTTACTAAGGAAACACTTTTGGTTTATACGTTTGCGAACCGTGAAGCCATAGAAAAGGAGTTTAATGTCGTAATTTTAACTATTATTAGTTGTCATCATCCTTATGAAAAAATAACTGTAAGAGCGCTGGTTTCTGAAATTATTAGCGGTACTAAGATAATGACTTCTGTTGATTATAAGTTGATAGATAAATTATATCTAGATAAACATGTATTGGCTGACACATTTATTCATTCGAAACCTGTTCAGATATTGCTTGGGGCAGATTATTTATTTGAAACTATAATAGGATCTGTCGAAAAAATTAATCATCAATTATTTATGCAGCCAACAATATTTGGTAAAACCTTGGTGGGTCGAGTTGACAGTAATAATTCTAACACAACTCCCTGTTTAAATGTAATTTGTTTACCTCCAGAAAATGATCTTAGGAATTTATGGAACATCGAGTCCCTTTTAATCGATTCTAATGATCAAAAGCACGAAGAGACTTATGAGGTCATTAATCAATTCCAGAAAGAAATCATTTTTAAAAATGATAGATATATGACTCCCTTGTTATGGTGTAATGAATTAGATAAACAAAATTTGTTTAATAATTACGAGGTTGCAAAAAAGCGTTTTGCGGGTTTGGAAAAAAGATTAAAGAGTGATAAATCTTTGTTTTTGAAATATAATGAAATTATGAAAGAGCAATTGAGTGAGGGAATTATTGAGAAATGCAGTGATAATTGCTCTATCGATTATGTAATGCCCCATCAATCAGTGTCCCGACCGAGTTCTTCTACTACAAAAACCAGGATAGTTTTTGACGCGAGTAGCCAAAAAAATGGGGAAAAAAGTCTAAATCAATGTCTTTTGCGGGGGAAAATTTAAATCCTAATCTCATAGATGTGCTATTAAATTTTAGACAGTTTAAAATTGCTTTCACGGGGGATATTGCTAGAGCCTTTCTACAAATACAGGTATCAGAAAATGATAGAAATTATTTATGTTTTTTGTATTTCGATGACTGCGACATAGATCAACGCACCGTTTTATACCATTTTAACCGTCACTGTTTCGGTGTAACCAGCTCCCCTTATGTTTTAGCCTCTACAATTAAAAAACATATTGGTAATTATAAGGAAACGGAACCCACCGCTTACGAAATGATTGATAAATATTTATATGTGGATGACTTAATTTATGGAGCATCCACGGTTGCAGAAGCCATGAAACTAACAACTACTGCAGTTTCTATATTTAAAGATGCTAATATGCAATTGCGAAAGTTCGTTACTAATTCACAAGAATTAAAAGAATCGTGGAATGGTAACCCGGTTATAGAAATTAATGAAAATTGTGCAGAGTCCAAAGTATTGGGGTTAAACTGGAATATTGAAGAGGATTTTCTGGCCATAGATTTGGCATCTTTAGTGTCAGTGGGTGACAGCTTGGAATTTACCAAAAGGCATGTTCTCCAAACTGCCGCCAAAATATTTGATCCTATTGGATTTATGTCACCATTTTTGATTAGAATTAAGATTTTTCTACAAGAATTATGGCAGAGTGGGTTGGACTGGGACGATGAATTTAATGAAGAATTTAAAATTAAATACAGAACATGGTATCAGGAAATAAAATTGCTTGAAGAATTAAAAATACCTAGATATTATTATCACTCGGGTGAAGTGCAGGACAGGGTAGAACTTCACATTTTTTCGGACGTTTCCTTAAAATCTTATGGAGCGGTAGCCTACTTTCGATTTAAATCTTCCGAAGGGCTCTTTAAGACTTGTTTTGTTATGGCTAAGGCTAGAGTAGCCCCGCTGAAGAAAATAACGCTGCCAAGACTCGAACTTTTAGGTGCTCTAATAGCTGCTAGGATAGCTAATCACCTAAAAAGTATTTTCTCCAATCTAGAAAAAATAGTACTGTGGACTGATTCAACCATAGTATTACATTGGATTCAAGGAGCGGCATCCAAATGGAAGCCATTCGTTGCCAATAGGGTAACGGAAATACAGGGAATGAGCGACCCTAGTTCTTGGAGGCATGTAATTAGCAAGGATAATCCTGCGGATATGCTGACTAGGGGGCTATCAGCTAAAGAATTATTGAACTCAAATCAATGGTGGTGTGGCCCTGAATGGCTTAGTAAATCTGAAAAATTTTGGCCCAAGGATGATAAGTATAAAACAAAATCAGTCAACCCTGAAATTGAAATTGAAGCTAGAAGTAAAATTATTGTTAATGCAACAATTGTTAAGGAAAATCTAATTGAAATAAACAAATACAGTAACCTTAAAAAACTATTACGAGTAACTGGCTATGTTATACTCTTTATCAAAATGCTAAAGAAAAAACGCGAGAAAAATTGTAATCTTACGTCTGAGGAAATCCGAGAAGCAGAAATTTATTGGATTAAAAATTGTCAAAATGAAATTTTCGCGAAAGAAATCATATGCCTGAAAAATTCTAAACCGCTTCCTAGAGATTCTAAATTACTTTCCTTGAACCCTTACCTCGATCCAGAAGGAGTTTTGCGAGTCTCTGGAAGACTCAGTAAGACTGATTTATCGGTGGATGAAAAGCATCCAATAATTCTTCCGCCAAAAACTACATTGGCAGAACTAATAATTTGGGATGCTCATAATAAAGTTTTTCACTCTGCTGTTGCCCATACACTTCTACAAATTCGAGAAAGATTCTGGCTACTAAAGGCTAGACAAACCGTGAGAAGTGTGCTCAAAAACTGCATTATATGCAAGAGGTTTTCTTCAACTCCAGGAGACCAAACGGTAGCTCCATTGCCAGCTGATCGTGTAGAACAGGCAAATCCATTCAGTGTGATAGGATGTGATTTTGCAGGACCTTTGTACGTAAAAGACTGTGATAATAAGCAATACATTTTGCTGATTACGTGTGCAGTAACCAGAAATGTCCACCTGGAGCTTGTAGACAATTTGTCAACTTCAACATTTTTACTAGGATTCCGTAGATTCCTCTCACGACGAGGAATGCCAGCTGTTATATATACAGATAATGCTCAGACGTTCAAACGGGCCGAAAAAGACTTGAAAAAACTTTGGTCCATTATAACTCATCCAGATGTACAAGATTTTTTTTCTTCCCATTGCATTAAGTGGAAGTTCATAGTCGAACGAGCAGCATGGTGGGGGGGATTTTATGAACGTATGGTTAGGACTATTAAAACCGCATTGCGGAAAACTCTTGGCAAGTCATCCCTGACTGTGATTGAACTGAATACTGTACTAGTGGAAATTGAAGGCATGGTCAATTCTCGCCCTATAACCTATTTCTCGCCAGAAGGTCCAGACCCCCTACCATTAACCCCTGCTCACTTCTTAATTGGGAGAAGAATATCTTCTCTGCCACCAGTTCGGCTTCACCTTGACTCGAATATCTCTTCCAGGAAAGAGTTAATTAGATCTTACAACTATCGTGAAAAATTAATGCGCTTGTTTTGGTCCAGATGGAAAGGGGAATATTTATTAAATTTGAGGTCAGCTCATTTAAGCTCGAACAAAACTAATTTTCCTCAATTTAAATTAAATGACATTGTACTAATCAAAGATGATAAATTACCCAGAAATTTCTGGAGTCTAGCAAAAATTATTGAATTATTTCCTGGAAGAGACGGCAAGGTGAGGTCCTGTAAAGTCAAAACTGAGAAATGTATTCTCAAAAGACCCATCCAATTGATTTATCCTCTTGAACTTGGAACTGATTGTGACTCTAAAAATTAATTCATATATTAATCTTATTTTTTCTTCTTATTTTAGTTTGAATTTCATTGTAGCATGTTTAAATACCCTGAAGTATGTATAACATTTCATTATTTGTATTTGTATTAATTTCATTATTTGTATTTGTATTAATTTGATATATTGTAATTATTTGTGATGAACACCCATATGTTCATGGGTGGGCAGTGTTACGAAATTGCGCCGGGGAAATCTAAAAATAGCCCAGCCTAGGTCACGTGGTTCACTACGTGTGTTTGCGTAAGAACGCAGATTGATACTAGAATTCTTTTAGTTAAGTAAAAAAAAACTTGAATTGTGTTCGAACGGAAAAAAATGTTTCCTCGTAAATGTTTAGTAAAGAAATCTTGAAATGTTTGGTCGGGAAAAAATATTTTCTCGGAATTATAATATTTATGTGAACAAGTGTGAGTTAATGCACAGAAGTAATGCTTGAATATATTTCTTCGAAATGAGCAGAATATATATGTTTTTGGCTGGGATATGTATTTATCATAATCTCGGAATTTATAGTGTTATTCAAATATTAATTGTTCTAAATGTTGTGATGTGGTGCTGTCTAATAAAACACAAAAGGAATCTCAAGATTTATTTACTTCACAAGAATTGTGTTTAATGAAATATGTTTTTTTGTGTTTTCTCGAAATAATTTTATTGCTTCGAACAGTTTCAAGATAGTTTTGAAAAGAATAAAATTTTTCAAAAGCTTTCGTAACACTGAACTCAAAAACGCATTTCTTTTAATTTTAGGTATTATATTTTCAGAGATATCGTCGAAAATGTAGTGCAGCCTCCCCCCCCCCCCTATTTCCGAAAGGACAACAATATGTTTTCAACAATATATATGAGGAAGACAACAATATGTTTTCAATAGAGTTTAGAATAAGTAGCAATTATAGTTCGCTTTACAGGGTGGCACAAAAACTTCCATTACATTATGATCTATGATGGTGAAAAATCGTTTGCAGTGTAGTTTAATGATGTTACACTACTTTAATGAAATTGATATTAAATTAGTGATGTGCACTGCAGCCTTGTTTTCTAGACATTACCAGAGAAAGTACATAGCATTTATCGTTCATTTACAGAGATGCACAAGAGAATTTTACAGGAATGGCTATTGAGCTATAACTGCTGCCATGTACGCTAATCGCGTGCATGTAAAATCCGTCGTGGGTGCAAAATCCTCCATGTTCTTTATGAATTATACCTCTGGAGGTGCCTAGTCAGGTGAAGGTCTCGTCGCCTAATCAAGGTTCTAAATTATGAGACGAACTCGAGTAGTGAGAGCCTCCCTTCGGGCAGGCCCTGATTACCGAATAGGCACGAGAAACACGTGCTTCCCTAAGAAAATTTTGAAGGGGTCCAAAATTGAGAAAACAGGAGACCCCAAATTTTTTATTGAATTTATTGCGGTGTAATTGTAATGACAGATTGTTAGATGTATGTTTATTTTATATATTAAATTTGGCTTGTATGCACAACATAAAATATTAATAATTTAAACTACTGCCAAAATTGAGAAAAGTATTTCAATACTAGGGGGCTCTGCCCCCTGCAAGCTACGCTCGCCAACCCCCGTTCAGACACCGCAGAATCTAAAAATCTAATGGGTTTTAAAAATATTAGAGAAGATTAAATTATACTGAAAAAGGTGTGCAGATCTCCTGTAAACGGGTTTTTTATTCAATTCCCTTTGATTGCAAAAATTTAAAGGAGAATCAGTTGCTGTTAAGACATCCAATGGTTGTTTTCGTTTTTGATTAAAGAGGATCAGTTAAACATTTGAAAAGAGGCTAAAATAAAATGAATTAAGTATCCAGAGTCTTTGTCAACCGATATTTTAAAACAATCTCTATAACAATAGCCTAAATCATGTGACTATCATCAACAGTTCCGGGCGGAACACTTTGCTTTTTATACTCTAGGTGCCATTTTGATACTTTAATGTTATCCAGGCACAGGTGATAAGTCGCCAAATATTATTCTATCCCCATCATTTCATCTATATTATAATCGTTCAAGTCATCAAATGCCATAAACAAATACGATCTGATCCCTTCGCCTTTCATATGAAGGTTTGGAACAAATGTCATATACGCACAACAAATTGGAACAAATGTCATATATTGGCGCGTTTTTTTTCCAACGCCAATTTGGAGAACGCATTAACAGCATAAACAACAACATCCGGCTTACCATATCAAGCAAAATAACAATACTTTGGCGCCAGTTAAGTACCCGCTGCGTATATGACATTGGCGTCAGAAAAAAATCGCGCCAATATGGGGCCGTATGTGACATCTGTGCCGAAAGAAAAAAAAGCCGGGTGCAAATCTCGCCAATATCTTTTTTTCAATTCGCCAGTTAGCATTTTTTTATTGTTCGAGTGGTAAATTAAAACATTGATTTGAAGTTGAAATTAAATGTCATGGTTTGTTACATAATTTAATATTTCGCCGGATGTCATATACGCACCGCATGTTTGGCATGATTTATTTATTTATTTATTTTACGAAAATTTGACGAAAACCTCGTTTTCGAATACCAGTTACATATGTATTTTTGGTACTACTTAGTTATCCCGTCGACAAAATATCTTTCACCAAACTATAAGATTAAATACCAATAATGGTTGATGGTAAATGTCACATTCACTTGACTTTTAGCAAGTTACACGTGTTTACGTCATCAAGTGATTTTTATTTCGATGTTTTATTTTTATATTTATTAATGTTATACTAATTTATTTGTTCTTTCGTTATTTAAGATAAAAATTTTGTCAATCTGTACAATTTGGCGAGTGGTTTTGCGATTTATATAATTTGCAAAATTGGGTGACGAAATAACTACTACATTGCACCATATTTTTTAATTATTTTCTATTATTTCCAAAAGGAAATAGCAAAAAAAAAAATAATTAATTACTATAGAACAAAATAATTTATATAAATTTAAAAAAGAAATAAAAGTAAATATACATTTATTATTAAATGAACAACAATAGCCGGGTTACCATGTCTATCAAAATAATGCCATTTGTGCGCCAATTAGGTACCCCGGTGCGTATATGACATCTGTGCCTAATATTTTTCTTTTCGTTTTGTTTTTTTTTTAAATAAAAAAGAAGTGAAAGCCAAGAAGTGAAGAAGAAGTGAAAAGTGAATTTAAATGTTTCATTTTTAAATGAAAGTTTTGTATTTAATAAAATGATAACGAAATACAAAAAAAGCATTGTTCTTAGCATAGATTTAAAGGAGGCCAAACTGTCGCCAAATTAATTTAAAATAGTAACCTTTTGTGAATTATGAAAAAAAAATTTCTGTTATGATTAAAATTTGAGTTGCCATCATTAGAAAAAATGTATTTAAAATTAGAAAAAAATTAATATTTCGAAAACTAATTCAAATTTAAAAATTCTAATACCAGTTTTGAGATCTGTGGATCAACACGGATTTTTGGTGTTAATTTCATCGCAAAGTATTCCATATTTTAGGAGAAATCGCCGTGAAACAAAGTCAGTTGTTTAATCAGTCGATTCAAAGAATCGATACATTTCAGGCGTTTCATATATTCGTTTCATAAATTCGTTTCATTAGGATTTTATATATATAGGGTAGATTCAAATATTTTTCTTAATAATTCCAAATTTCGCTTTTTTCATTGAGAATAAACGGCCATTTTCTAATAAAATTTAAAATTTTTCCTTCATTGTTGTAAATAATTCAAAAGCGGTAATAATAATTTGCCTATTTTTAGTTGAATGATTTTCACGTGAAACATAAAACTGAAGAAACTGAAACAGTTTTTTTTTCTTTCTTTTTTTTTTTTTTTTTTTTTTTTTTTTTTTTTTTTTTTTAAGAATTAAAAAGAAGATGAATAGATGAATATGACGTCATAGTGGGGAAAAATGACATTTTCAAGCAGATTTTTTAAGTTCCGATTGTAATTTTTTGACTGTAGTATTAGGACATTAACTGTAACAGAAATTAACCTAGAACAAGAGCTCATATTGAAACTTATGTTTATGTGATGTTGTGTCGTGTTTGTATCTGTAACCTAAATAGAATAAGTTATGTGTGAATAAATCTATGCAAGTAATTTCGCTGTATACATCCATTGGAGCCTTCGACGGTTCGCTACATTATTAACATATCTTCATAACAACGCATGGTGTTAATTAAAGCGTTCAAAAAGGATGTTATTTTAACAACCCAGCTTTCAGAATATAATGCGGACGCCAATTATGTATTTATGAACTTAAAATGTACATAAAGAAGCCAATTAACTTCTCAAAACAAAAATAATTTATTTACCGGTAAAGCTTTTTACCTTCTTCCATAAAAATATTCAAACAATAATAAACAATACAATTTCTGATTCACGTTACATCATATATAAAAGTATCACGAGAATAAAGATGAGAGGATAATAACAAATAAATAAACATGGACAATAGATTTAACATCCTCCCACCTTTTGATTATATATTATAATCAAAACTTCACATTAAACAAATACAACATTTACATAAACATCATAAATCGAGTCTTTCTGGAACCTTTATCATTCTACCAGATCTCGTCTTTTTAATTTGCGATTCGTCTTTTGCAGGCTCAACCTGATTTTCATTCAAAGTTGGTTTAGGAAAATTGTTTTCAGTAAAATCCACTGATGACACTTCCAGAGGGTAAATTCTTTGAATAGGCCGAATCATCTGCGAATGAGACGTCTGTAACTTCAAAAGACGAACTTTTCCGTCTTTGCCCCGAATGAGCTCTGTAACCCGTCCTAAGGGCCAATTGATTCTTTTCTTGTTATCTGCTCCCACCAAGACTATATCTCCTACAGAAATTGAACGTTGCAATCTTCTCCCATTTGGTCGTTGGATAAGGAGACCCAAATATTCTAATCTAAATCGATTTCTGAGCTCTTTTTGCAGTTCTTGCCTATATTTAAATCTTCTAGTGAGAGAACCTTCCTCAACCGCATCAAAGTCTGGTAAACCACATTCATGAATATCTTTCAGAAACATGTCCGGTGGTATGGGTTTGATGGACTCTTTCTCAGACATGTAAGTTAGTGGTCGCGAATTTATAATACTTTCGCAGTCAGCTAATACAGTTATCATCTCTTCATAGTTCGAACAGGCTTTTCCTAAGACTCTTTTTAATAGATCTTTCATCAATCTGATGAGCCTCTCCCACCATCCGCCCCACCAAGCAGCAGTCGGAGGGTTGAATTTCCATTTGAAAGAATTTATTGCTCCATACGATTGTATGCGATTCCAGTTCAATCTTTTTTAAAAATTGGATGCACCAACAAAATTGAAACCGTTGTCGCAATATATAACAGAACATCTTCCTCTACGAGATACAAATCTTCGCAAAGCCATTAAAAATGACTCTGTAGAAGCTGAAGTCACAAGCTCCAAATGCACAGCTCTGTAGATGGCACATGTAAATAAGATAACCCAACTCTTCTGTTTATTTTTAAGAAACAAAGGGCCAGCCAGATCAATGCCGATAATCTGAAATACAGCTGCATCTTTCACTCGATTTTCTGGCAGAGAAACTGGAGAAGATTCTAAATTCTTCGAATTAAATCTTTTACAAATGGTACATTTTGATAGAACAGAGCTCACAGTTCTTCTTCCATTCAAAATCCAGTATTTTTCTCTAAGCAAATTCAGAAGAATCTGAGGACCTGCATGACAATTTTTGAGGTGGTAATGTAAAATTAATCGTTTGACAACTTCATGATTTGAAGGAACAACCATAGGTGTGAGGAAATCCATATTGTCTTGTCTATACGTAATCTTAGTCTTTGCGCGTATTATGTCTTGTTCATCCTTAAACGTCTCCAGAGTTTTCAATCTCCCCTCACTTTCATGGGAAAAACATTCCTTTTGTATCATCCAAATTATCTTCGTTTCTGCTCTCTTAAATTCAAGATTCATCAATTCTCCTTTGATCTGTTCCTTTGGATTAGAAGAATTATATCTGAAACGAAGTATCCAACCAACAAGACGTACGATTTTCTCATAACTGGAAAAATACTGGTAGTACCAGCTTTTCTCTGGACTTTCATCAACATTTACCAGTAATTTTGTAGACTTCAATTTTTCTTTTTCAATTTCGTCTTCGTTTATGTCTTGGCACTTGAAATCCATATATTTATAATATTCTTTAGAATCTTTAAGCCAAGATGGACCCTCCCACCATTTGAGAGATACCAGCTGTCTTGCTTTACATCCTCTAGATGGCAGATCTGCTGGATTCATTTCACCAGGTATATGTTTCCATAAAACAGGATCAGTCAAAATTTTTATTTCTTGAACTCTGTTTCTAACAAAAACAGACCAGTTTTCTTTCCTGGATATCCATGCAAGCACTGTTGTGGAATCGCTCCAAAAATATCTTTCCATATCTTCCCAGCCCATAGCGTCAGTTACTGATTTAGCCAATCTAGCACCAATCAAAGCAGCTAAAAGTTCCATTCTAGGTATAGTTCTACATTTTAAAGGACCTATGCGGGATTTCGCTGCAAGAAGGAATAACTCTACACGATCTTTAGTTGCTATCCTCAAAAATATAACAGCAGCATACGCATACTGACTTGCATCACAAAATGTGTGAAGAGTACAACCTTTTAAATTATCTGGAGTGAACTGAATATATCTAGGAATCTGAATTTCTTGTAAACAATTTAATTCATGAAACCATTCAATAAATTCATTTTTTATATCACTAGTAACTTCTTCATCCCACGTGATTCCTTCTTTTCATGTTTTCTGTAACATCATCTTGGGACATATCATAACTGGAGCAGTAAAACCAATTGGATCAAAAACTTTATGTGCAACCGATAGCATGATTCTTTTTGTTATTTTTTCTATATTTATATCTTTCATCCAGCTTACGTTAATTTTTAAAACGTCTAGAAGTCTGTTCCATTGTAATCCCAGTACAGCAGTTTCTTCGCTATTTTCGATATTGTTTCTTTCTTCTGTCTGTTCCCATCCTCTCAAATCAAATCCACCTTTAGCCATAAGAGATTTAGAATCAGTTATAAACCTTTCCAATTCTTCCTGTGTGTGGACACTAGCAACGACATTGTCAACATAAAAGCTTCTCAGCAATTGCTGTTTAAGATTGGGGTCGTATTCTTCATCGTTTTTAATGCGATATTCTATGACGGAACCGAGAAGAAAAGGAGAGCTTTTGACTCCAAACACCACTCTAGTATGTCGAAACATTCTAATATTTCTTTCTTCTGGATTACTCCACCACAAGAAACGCAAATAGTCCCGATCTTCTTTACGAATAGCTATTTGTAAAAATGCTTTCTTGATATCAGCTACAACACCAAATTTATTTTTTCTAAATCGTAAGAGAATGTCAGGAATTAATTCAATAAGATTTGGCCCACAATGCAAACATTGATTCAAAGATGGATGGTTCTGCATTCTAGCTGAAGCGTCAAACACTGGACGAATGGGAGTTGTACTGCTTTCTTTTATTACTGGTCGATGAGGTAAATAATTTCCATAAAGGTTCATTTCAGCCTGTGGAATTTCCTCTATAATTTGATCATCAAGCCACCCTAAAAGCACTTTTTCATACCTTTGATAAATGTTATCGGAAAGCAACTTGCTTGTAACGTTACTCAATCTTTTCTTGGCTAAACTCAAATTATCAGGTAAAGGTGGTGTATCTTCTGACCATGGCAAAGAAAATTCATAACGATTATCATCATTCATTTTTACTGCCTGTAAAAAATGCTCTTAAACCTGACGATCAGTCTCCATTTTAGATTGTTTTTCATTCGGATCATTTATTCCAAGCAAATCCAATTTCCATAAATCAGCAATCTCTGCTTCCTTTACAAACATAGACGTAACTGACAAAGCTAAATTTTCTTTAGATGCATTATCATGAGGCACTTTTCCCATTAAGATCCAACCTAAAAATGTTTCCAGTGCTACTAATCCCGACGAAAGTATTTCTCTACGACCTGTCAGTAATTTTCCCATTACATCAGCTCCAATCAATATTTGAATAGATTCTGGAGATTCACCAACATCCGTCAAACTGATGCCTTTTTTCGATAATTCTTTAAACCAGGATCCTTTTCCTACAGGCATAACACTTTCACATATAATGTTTTGATCCAAAACTTCAAAATTACATTTAAAATTTTCTTTCAAATCGCTTAATCTTACCTTGTAGTAACGATGATTATAATCCTTTGTTATGACTCCGCCAAAAAGGGAATGAGAAACTTTTTCTTCTCGAAGAGGTAAATACTTCATTTCTTCGGCTAAATGTTTTAAAATATACGATCTCTGAGAACCTGAGTCCAAAATTAGTCTAACATCTTTCTTTTTGTTTTCGGAAAATATTTTTGCCTTGAGCGTCTGAAGAAACACTTTAGGATTTCTATTGAAATTGGCCATATTTACTTCTTTTCCAGACGACTTTTCTGCGTCTTCCTCTTTCTTTTCATTCAGCTTATTCTTATCGAGCATTTGACACATCACAGACGCATGTCTTTTATCACAAAAGAAACACTTCAAGATAGCTCTACATTGCTTCGTTGTGTGACCTGTTGCCAAACATGAAAAACAACATCTTTTGTCCTTCAATATATTCTGCTTTTCATTAAAACTCATCTTCCGTGCCGAAAAGCATTCTGAACTCAGATGTCTTCCTTTGCAAAAAACGCAATTTTTTCTTAAATCTGGTCTTGAAGAAGTTGTTAATAAAGTAGCAGCAGTTGGTAAATGTTTATTAACATCGTTATAACTTTTGTTTTTTCTAAAACTCGCGTCATCTTTTCTCGCCAAACCAAAACCTGCCACTGCCAAATTAATTCTTTCATCTCCTTCAACTTCAGATGTGAGAAACGCCACTAAATTATCTAGGCGCTCTTTTGCATCAGAACTAACCGAATTCGTATGTGTTCGATTCAACGCTTTCAAAAATTCAGCAGTAAAACAAGATTCTACCATTGGATATAATATTGAAGCACATTTATCCGTTGTGACACCTAACGTCTCAAGAGCTCGTAAATACAACTCAAGTTTATCATACAATGATGTAATAGAAAATCTTCCTTTTGATTGCACAGATATAATTAATTTTAATAATTCTCGCACATACACTTCAACTAAAAGATCTTCCCTACCAAAACGAGCTTTAAGACTCTCTATAGCTTTGACATAGTTAGCGCCAGTTGGCGGAAAACTATCAACAACTTCTCGCGCTCTAGATCCAGTGACAGTTGCTTGGATCAAATACTGGAATTTATTTTCTGGCGCAATATCTTGATCATTGTGAATCTGTTCAAATTGACTCCAAAATGGCAACCATTCCTTTAAATCACCATCAAATTGGCGAAATTCCAACTTGGGCAACGTAAATTTCTTTTTTGAATTATTAGTTTCGTAATCATTGGAAATGTACTCACCTTGCATTTGTCCCTGTGACTGGATTTTTGCTAATTCTAATTGATGATTTAATTCCAACTTTTTAAACTCTACTTCTTGATCCAGCTTTTTCGACTTCTCCTTTAATTCTTGATCCGACTTCTCCTTTTCTAACTTCTTAGCCTCGTTTTCTTTTTCCTTTCTCTCAGCAACAGCGTTGGATAAAATTTCCTGTACAAAAGCGGGATCCTGTTTATATTCATCACTATTCAAAATAATTTCCTTTAGTGTCCCAATCGTATAATCTTGCGGGATTGTTTCCCCAAGCTCTTCAACCACGAACTTTAAGTCGACCTTTTAAAAATTCTTAACGGCTTGAAACATTCTGCCTCAAATAAATCTTGTAAAATATCCTGCCGCGCCGGACGTCACAATGTTAATTAAAGCGTTCAAAAAGGATGTTATTTTAACAACCCAGCTTTCAGAATATAATGCGGACGCCAATTATGTATTTATGAACTTAAAATGTACATAAAGAAGTCAATTAACTTCTCAAAACAAAAATAATTTATTTACCGGTAAAGCTTTTTACCTTCTTCCATAAAAATATTCAAACAATAATAAACAATACAATTTTTGATTCACGTTACATCATATATAAAAGGTATCACGAGAATAAAGATGAGAGGATAATAACAAATAAATAAACATGGACAATAGATTTAACACATGGTGGCAGTCGGTTAAAACGATGTTTACTACAGTTGAATACTGAAAACGGATTCATATCTTAAAGTAAGAAGTTTCCTTTTCTTGCATAATTATACGACACATATGAATTCATTTATTAAGAATTAAAATGTCTAAAGATATAGAGTATAGAAATTCATATCAGGTTACACCGCCAGAATCATTTACTTTTTCATCACCGGCACTTTGGTTAAAATGGAAGCAACGTTTCGGTATCGATTCGCTTCGGGTTTAAAAAATCAAACAGAGGTAGAACAGGTAAATTCTCTTATTTATCTCATGGGAGATAAAGCAGAAGATATTTTTACGTCTTTTAACTTGTCGGAAGATGACCAGCAGAAATATAACATTGTTCTGAAACATTTTGATGATCATTTTATAGTAAAGAAAAACACAATTTTCGAGCGTGCGCAGTTTAATCAACGCATTCAAAATGAAGGAGAATCTGTTAATGATTTTATAACTTCACTTTATTCACTAGCTGAGCATTGTGATTACGGAGTTCTTCATGATGAACTGATACGCGATAGAATAGTTGTCGGTATTAGAGATAAATCATAAAGTGAGAAATTACAATTGGATCCAGACCTTTCTTTGAGCAAAGCTATAGAAAAAGTTCGGTTATCGGAGTCAATTAAAAAGCAACAAGAGATTCTTACTTCCAGTAATGCTTCTGTCCATAGAGTTTCTAGTGTAAACAAAACAAAGGTGAATTTTAAGAGAGGGGTATCCAGTCAAAATCCACGGTTTAAAGAAACTGATAAAAGGAATAATGGGAAAAAAGAGTATACAAAACCCTTTGATCTTTGCAAATGGTGCGGTAAATCTACACATAACAGAAAAGTATGTCCAGCAAAAGATGCTAAATGTCTGAAATGATCCAAATTAGGGCACTATGCACGAGTTTGTAGGAAAAAGGAAAGTAAATCTGAAATTTCATTCTTAGGAACAATTAGGGAAACACGCTTTAATAATAATAATGATTTGTTATGGTCAGTACCTATTCAAATAAAAGGTAAAACCATTCGCTTCAAAATAGATAGCGGAGCAGATCACACTGTTATTCCTGCTACTTCATCGATTTTAAAGGATTCGAAAATCTTAAAATCAGACAAAAAGCTTTGCGGCCGGGATGGGAAAATACTAAAACACACAGGAAAACTTATTGGGGAGATCCAATACAAGGAAAAGAAAATAACCGAAGAAATCCATGTAATTGAAGGACTGCAGAGCTACTTATTGGGAAAACCTGCGATACTAGCTTTTGGACCGAATATTTCAGAAATCACAATAAGTCCTAAGCAAGATTTTCCTGAATTGTTCACTGGCCTGGGGCTACTGAAAAGTTGTTATACGATTAAGCTTAAGCCGAATTCTGTCCCGTTTGCTATTTCAGCTCCAAGAAGGATACCAATTCCACTGCTGAAGAAAACTGAAATGGAAATCAAGAAGATGATTGAACAAAAAGTTATTGTTCCTGTAACCAAACCGACAGAATGGTGTTCACCGGTCGTTATCGTTCCTAAAAGTGGTGGTACTGTTCGCTTATGTGTCGACTTAGTCCACTTAAACAAGTCTGTGGAAAGAGAATTTCATCCATTGCTTTCAGTGGAATATTCATTGAATCTACTGACAGGTGCTAAAATTTTTTCAAAGTTGGATGCTAAATAAGGTTTTTGGCAAATTCCACTTGATGAATCTTCGTCATATCTCACGACTTTCATCACCCCTTTTGGAAGATACAGATTTTTAAGATTACCTTTTGGAATCTCATCTGCACCAGAACATTTCCAACGTAGAATGTCACAGCTGCTAGAAAATGTCCCAGGTGCTATTTGTCACATGGACGACATCTTAGTGTGGGGAAGAAATCAGACTGAGCATGACCAAAGACTGAAGATTATATTGAATAAACTTAAAGAAGCTGGTATTACTCTAAATGACAAGAAATGTAAGTTTTCAGTCAAGAGAATCAAATTCTTGGGGCATATTATTGATGGCAAAGGCATCCATCCTGATGAAGATAAAATTAGAGCAGTGAAAGAATATCCACCACCAAAGAACAAAAAGGAATTAAAGCAAATGCTAGGCATGACAATTTTTCTCGCTAGATTTGTTCCAAATTTTGCAGAAATGTTTTCACCGTTAACATCTATGTTAAGTCAAAAGAATGAGTTTGTCTGGGATAAACCTCAAAAACAAGCATTTCAAAATTGGAAGAATGTCCTGACATCTCAACCTGTTTTAAAGGTTTTATAATCCACAGAAAACTTCAATTGTCACAACAGACGCTTCTTCTTATGGAATAGGAGCCACCTTGAGGCAAGAACAAGAAAACGGAGAAATTTCTGTCGTGGCATATGCATCCAGAACACTCACACCTACTGAAAAGAGATATGCTCAAATAGAAAAAGAGGCACTTGCTCTAGCTTGGAGTTGTGAGAAATTTCGAGATTACCTAACTGGAACTCACTTTAGGTTAGAAACCAATCATAAACCTCTAATTCCAATCTTCTCAAAGAAAAACCTTGAATATTTATCTCTACGGTTGCAAAGGTTGAAGATTAGGATGATGCGATATTCTTACTCCATATTCCACATACCAGGAAAGAAACTTTATGCAGCTGATGAGACAACCTCAAGAAACTAGAGAAAATGTTTAAGAATTGGAAGAAGAAATTGATGCTTATATTCGTATGATAATTTCCTCATTACCCGCTTCATGCAACAGATTAGAAGAATTACGACAATCCCAAAAGTCTGATGCAACATGCAAAGAACTAGAAAATTTAATCCTGAATGGTTGACCATCAAGGAAAAATATAGAACCAAGTTGTCTACCTTACTGGAATCATCGATATGAAATATCGATCCAAGATGGACTCATAATGAAGGGCTGTCGAATCATCATTCCTGCCTGTTAGCGAAAAAAGGTTCTAGAACAAATTCATGAGGGACATTTGGGAATTACGAAATGTCGTGCAAGAGCAAGATCATCTGTCTATTGGCCTGGAATAAATAGAGAAATTGAAGAAATGATAAAGAATTGCAAATCATGTAGCAAGGAGACCACTTATCGCCATCAACCACTTATCCCTACCGAATTTCCTGAACGACCATGGGAAACTGTGGGCATGGATCGTTTTAAGCTTTATGGATTTTGGTACTTAATCGTGACCGATTACTTCTCAAGATATCCAGAAATTGCCAAGCTGGAAAGATTAACTTCTGAGGAAGTAATTCTACACTGCAAATCAATCTTTGCCAGACATGGGATTCCTAATGTCGTCAGATCTGATAATGGTCCTCAATTTGAGCCTATTAACTCATGTGAATTTTCTAAATTCTCAAAGCTTTATGGATTTCGTCATATCACATCAAGTCCTAGGTATCCTCAAAGTAATGGTTTCATTGAATCTGCAGTAAAAACCATTAAGATGCGACTCAAAAAAGCTGAAGACCCTTACCTTTCTTTAATGGCATATAGAGCATCACCATTAGAGAATGGCTTCAGTCCGGCGGAGCTTCCCATGAATCGTCGTATTAAGACAACACTGCCAATTGCAAGATCTCAACTGGAGCCAAAAATTGAAAATAGGGATTCAAAGGAAGGAAGAAAAGAGAATAGAACGGCAAAGAGAAAACTATAACAAAAGTCACGGGGTACGAGACCTTAGTAATCTTGATGTTGGAGATGGAGTATGGATCACAGACAAGCGAGCTACTGGTACGGTTCAGCAGAGATTAGATTATCCACGTTCGTATATAGTCAAATCTGGAAAAAGGGTATATCGTCGAAAGAGAATGCATCTTGTCCCATCAACTAATTTCCAGCCGGAAACTGATGATGTGGATGATCTTCAACCAGACGTTTCTAGTAATGAGTTTCGAATACCACAGAAAGTTCCTAGTCCAACGAAACCAAGCTCTCAGAATCTTCATCCATCCTGTAACAATGATAAACGTAACTCTATGCCTCCACGAAAGCATCAAGATGAGTATATCACCGGAAGTGGAAGAGTTGTTTGTCCTCCGCAGAAATTGAATCTTTGAAGAAAGGGAGATGTGGTATTAGGACATTAACTGTAACCGAAATTAACCTAGAACAAGAGCTCATATTGAAACTTATGTTTATGTGATGTTGTGTCGTGCTTGTATCTGTAACCTAAATAGAATAAGTTATGTGTGAATAAATCTATGCAAGTAATTTCGCTGTATACATCCATTGGAGCCTTCGACGGTTCGCTACATTATTAACATATCTTCATAACTGTGTGTGTGTTCCAAACTACAACAACCTGCATTACTGCACTGGTGAAACATTTTGAATTATACATAGGTAAATTGCATCACAAATTGTGATGCGATATAGCACAAATCAAAGCCTGATGATGATACCCTCTATTAATTTTGAAATGTGTTTGTCTGAGTGTAGTAGTTATTAAAAAACTTGACATATTAAACAAAAACTTAATTTGCAGAACAAATTAAAAAAACAAAATTTATTTCCTAAATTGTTTAAGCCCGAGAAGGGGCAGATATTAAGATATTTCATTCAATTCGTTCTACATTTAATGTTAAATTTTTGTAACAAATAAGCTGAACCAATTGAATATTAAAAAATAAAAATGAAATTCATACAATATAATGCTTTAAACACCTATATACTTAGATTCCGTTCAAATGAAATCGAAATAAATCTTAGACTTTTTCCATTTTTAAGTTGTAAATATTTGTACTGCAATGTTTATGACGATTGTACATAATATGATAAGGTACAGTCGTGGAAAAAAAAAAGTAAACACCCCCTACTAACTCCTCAACAAATTGTCGTACACGAAATTTACTGGTACCGAACGACTGGAAATAAAGTCTACTTTTAAATGGCGTATATAAAATTTTCTTAGGGGGCCATCTACATATTAAAACTAATCCAAACTTCATTTTTTAAAATGGCAATACTCAATTTTAACAAGATATTTCAAATCTTCGGTTCAAACTATGCCTAGACACCAAATTTCAAGTCATTTGAATGATAAGTTTTTGAATCATAAACATTCAAAATTTAGTGCTTCTAATGTTAAATTACATTTTCATATTTTTATTTATATCTCCTAAAATTGTTCTCTTCATGTGCTTTTTTTTTTTTTTTTTTTTTTTTTTTGATGGATTTAGATTTATTAAGTCCTGCTTTATGGAAATCCAAAATTTCACATTTTTCTTCCAAGTAGTTTTGAAATTATGCTTAAAAAACGGAAAAAGGATGGTTTAAGGGGCCGCCTATGATAGAAGTAAGTAGCTATTTTGAAATTTATTCTGCTGCCCTTTAATCTAACAGGCTTCATTTCATTAACTCATTGAGTGGCGCTTAAGGTACCTTGATCAAGATGGGGGCTCTCTCGGTATACAGTCGAGTACGAAACTTCAATTTGGATACAGCCTTAAAATACGCTCGTTTTAAAATAATTATTTTCTCGGAAACTTATGGTACGAATGGCATAAAAATTTGTTTTTAGGTTGATTGAAGGGTGTAGAGTTCATTTATGCTGTCAGATTTGTGTACTGCTATTGAAAAAAAAAACAAAGTTATGGTTCTTTTTAATATGTAGATGCCCTTCTAAGCAAATTTTATATGCATCATTTAAAAGTAGACTTAATTTCCAATCGTTCGGTACCGGTAACTTTCTTCTGCGTTAATTTGTTGAGGAGTTAGTAGGGGGTGTTTACTTTTTTTTTTTTCCACGACTGTACATGCAAAATACAAAACTTTAAAAAAAAGTCTAAGATTTATTTCGATTTCATTTGAACGGAATCTAAGTATATAGGCGTTTAAATCATTATATTGTGTGAATTTCATTTTTATTTTTTAATGTTCAATTGGTTTAACTTTGTTGCAAAAATTTAACATTAAATGTAGAACGAATTGAATGAAATATCATAATATCTGCCCCTTCTCGGGCTTAAACAATTTAGGAAATAAATTTTGTTTTTTTAATTTGTTCTGCAAATTAGGTTTTTGTTTAATTAAATTAATACGCATATTTACTTTATATTAGCATTTGTATTTATTTTAGTTTATGTTATTCTATTAACGATTTATAATGCTGTTAATTAAATATACCGTAGATGGTTATTTTGCCTTTTTATTACGCATTAAATATTACAGGTATGATTTCCCGTTAGTCACATTACCCGCTTAATCGAATATTATTTCTGGAACCGCTGCTTTTCGTTTAAACGGAGACGACTGTAGTGTTGGAAAGTGTTTCATAATCTGGGCCGTGATGCACGATTTTTCGTTGTTGCTGCTTTATAATATAGATTTATCAGCACACACACAAATTATTACACTAATCCTCATTACAAAATTAATCGCTTTAATTGAATCTATATATTGCATTAAAAAAAAATAGGTACGGTCGTGGAAAAAAAGTAAACACCCCATACTTACACTGCAATAAGTTATAGTAGAGTAAAGTTACTGGTACCAAACAATTGTAAATAAAGTCTATTATGTATATAAAATTTGCTTTGGGAGCCATCCACAAATCCATCCAAGCCCAAACATTGTTTTTTCTATGTCAACACCCAATTTTGACAACATATTTTTAATCTTCGGTTTAAACTATCCTTAGATACGAAATTTCAGGATAGGTTTTTGAATTATAAACGTTCAAAATTTAGTGCACCTAATGTTAAATTATATTTTCATATTTTCATGAATATCTACTGAAATTATAATTATAATGTGATATTTTTTTGTGTGGTTTTAATACTAAAATATCCAAACATAAATGCATTGAATTTGTAATTAAAAAAAATTTACAATATGAATTATGAAATTAATATTCGAAAAAAATATGAATTGCAACCTATAATTTTTTTGATGGATTTATATTTATTATGTCCTGTTTTATGCGAATCCAGAATTTCAAATTTTTCTTCCAAGTGGTTTCCAAATTATGCTTAAAAAAATTCAAAGTGATGGTTTAAGGGGCCGTCTATGATGTGCAGAAAAGCATAATTTGAAAAATATATTCACATGCATTTTACTCATTTTATTGAAACATTTGGGCTTGGCAATAGTCGGAACATACTAAGTGGGTGAAATGGTCATACTGGCAAGAAATAATACATTAATAGAAGTGACCCCTAAAATATGCTCATTTTAAAATAATTAATTTCTCTGAAACTAATCATAGGAATTTCGTGAAAATTTGTATTTTGGCTAATTGAAGGGTATAGAATTTATTTATGATGTCAAAAGGGAGTATTGCTGCTTAAAAAAAAAAAACCAAAGTTTTTGTTTGTTTTTATATGTAGATGACCGCTTAAGCAAATTTTATATATATCATTTAAAAGTGCAGTAGCCTTCTTCTTAACCGGCCTCCTCTTAACCCGAACTCCGCTTTAACCGGCCGACTTTTTTCCCCAACATCAGGCAAAATTCAGAATGGAAAATTTCAGTTCTCATTTCTTTATGGTTAATTAACTCAAATTTACATAATGTAGAATAATTTTAACTTCTTATAAAGGTATGTGACAATATTTTCAACAATTTAATTTGTACTAAATATTGTTCATTATTTGTTATTAGTGATAATTTTTCTTTCAATTCAGTTAATTACTACTAGTAATCATTTCATAAAAATAAAAAATATGTACTGTATAAAAACTACGCAAATTAAAAAACTAAATACACCCTACGTACTTAATTAATTAAATATTCAGTTACTTATTTCATTTTTTTTAAACTTCTCCGGTTTAACCCTTTATCTACTGAATTATGAATTCATGAAAATTTTATCTTCTAAAGCATTTTTCGTGAATTGTTTAAACAAAATTAGAAGATTTACATAATCATTTAATAAATTTTAGAAGGATTTTAGAAGTACTGATGGATTTAGGAGGATTAATTAAATTTTAATTTATAGAGATTTTGTGCAATATTTATAACCCTTCTCAAATCTCTTATTTTAAATATTTTTCTTAGTATTTTGTAGAATTAGGAAATGTACAAATATAATGTTCGTACAACAGAAATATAGAAATACTTCCGAATTGAAAAATTCTTCCCCCCTCCCCCTCAGCGTTAGAAAGCTGAAAAGACGCAAAGGCAAAAGAAATCGTCCTTTAAAAAATATTTTTGTTTTGCGTAACCAATAATGCTTTTGGAACAAGATAAAGTAATGTTTCTATAACTCATTCTAAACAGTATTGCTACTAATCGATGTATTAAATGAATTTTATAACAATTTATTTTAATGGTACTTATAAGTACCGTCAGTAGATAAAGGGTTAATCGGATTTTCTCTTAACCGGTTAACCCTCGGTCCCGTGTAGGCCGGTTAAGTGGGAGGCTACTGTATATTTTATTTCCAATCGTTCGGTACCAGTAACTTTCTTCTACGATAATTTGTTGTAGAGTTAGTAGGGGGTGTTTACTTTTTTTTCCACGATTGTACTTCTATTTATTACTAAAATCTTGACAGAACTTGACTAAACTTTTGCAGCACGCTGGTTAAAAAGCATTGCTCTATGTACTACTTATAATGGTTGCTTATATTAAAATTCCTGTAATTTTATGTTCTAAGAATAATAGGAACGAAACTGACGTTAATCTAAGCTAAAAAGCCAAGTTTTAATATTAAGTAAAAAGTAGGAACTGAAAATTGCGTTTTAAAGGTACTCTTATTATACGAGATATATATCTTATATCTCGAGATATATATCTTATTATACTCACTCGTACTTAATCACGGAGGATTATAGCACATACGATTAATTTTAAATAATGGTGCAATAACAAGATTATTCTATGGAAGCCTCAAAAAATTAAATTTTTTGAAATGTTCACCAAACTGGACGATTTAATTAAACGTATAGCGGCCTTTCTATTTTTCATAAATCATAAATCTTATCTGATAAATGTTATCTAACGATGAACTTGACAGTTCACTTCTGACTTACACAAAAGATGTCACAACTGTATCAGATGATAAATTTTGCTATCAGCATATTTTTTGTGCCTTAAGAATTAATCTAAAATTCAGTTGATAAGCTTCAAACTTTAATAAAATCTATTTTTTATTTGTTCTGTTTCTGTTGTTACGCGTATGGAATAAAATTTAGATACGTATATATTTTTGAAGAGGTGTGAAAAAAAATAATTTATTTTATGAGTGATAAAACTTTTGCTAAGTGACCATTAATTAATTACGATATATTTCAAGAGGGGGACACAAATTATGTCACATTGTGACTATTGGAAGGGGTGAGTGACATCTAGTAAATAAAAATAATTTAGTAGGCATTATTTGCAAACAGCATAATAAAATTCATTAAAAAAATATGTTTTTTATTCAGGTTGTATAAAGTATATGTATTTTTCCTTTACTTTGAATTGTACCAACTTGAGGCAATACCACACAAGATCCTAACGGTTTTATAGAATGTATATCAACAGGTAAAAAGTCATATACAATTTATTTCGCATAAAATTAGATCTAAATTAACAGTTGCAAAAATTGTGACGTCGCAGCAGAAGGGAAGTTATGACTTCAATGTGACAACTTGCGACGTAATGGGAAAGCAAGAATAAATAAATAAAAAAAAAAAAAAAAAAAAAAACCACAAAATTTGTAAGACGCTATTAACGGATGACCCCTAAGACTCGCACTTATGTTTTCTCTCGACTTGGAAAAATATAGATATATATTTATATCAATGCTAAAGAAAAAGAAATAAATTAATTAAGAAAGTAAGCATAAGAAAAAGGAGAGAGGTAGTACGCATAAAATGTGAAGTACATTATGCATTGAACTGCAGTACAGCGAACAACAACACACACCATTAAAAATATCATATATGGGAAATTCAATACTGTGAAAAGCTATCTAGACTATGGAGAGAATCCAAAGCACCGTACTGTATACCTGCCAATAACAAATAATAATATAATAATAATAATAATAATTGCGGGTGGGGTACTTTTAATATGGTGTTGCTTTAAAAAAAATCACACAAATTTAAAATTATCATGACGACAGATGTTTTGAATGCATCGTACAGTCTTTAAAAAAAAGTAAACACCCTTACTAACTGTGCTACAAATTTTCGTAGAAGCAAGTTACTGATATCAAACGATTGGAAATAAAATCTACTTTTAAATGATGTATGTAAAATTTTCTTAGGGAGGGAAATCTACATATCAAAATTTTTGTTTTATGCAATGGCAACACCCAATTTTGACAAGATATTTTAAATCTTTGGTTTAAACTATGCCTAGACACCAAATTGAAAGTCATTTGGATGATAAGTTTTTGAATTATAAACATCTAACGTTAAATTACATTTTCAAATTTTTATTAATATCTCCTGTAATTATAATCCTAATGTACTAATTTTTTGTATGGTCATAATACTAAAAAATCCAAATATAAATACATTGAATTTATAATTTTTATAATTTTATAATATGAGTTATGAATTATGAAATTAATATTAAAAAAATTATGAATTGCAACCTAATTTTTTTTTTTTTTTTTTTTTTTTTGATGGATTTATGATTATTATGTCCTACACTATGTGCATACAAAATTTCGAATTTTTCTTCGGAGTAGTTTTCAAATTATGCTTAAAAAAGATAAGATACTGGTTCAAGGGGCCCTGTATGATGTGCAGAAAAGCATAATTTGAAAAAAATGTTTTGTTCATTTTATTGAAACATATGGGCTGGAATTACGGTGTCTCGCTTAAGATCAGCTCAGGCTGGGACGGCGAACCTATGGCACGCGTGCCATAAGTGGCACGCTGCATATTATTTTTGGCACGGCATAAATTTAAGTTTTACATCAAAATATAGTAGAATTTCACAAAATGCATTAATTAATATAGATGTTGTCTGTGTCACTTGAATCCGATTAGTTCGGTTGGTTGTGATTATCACACAGATTGAAGAAATTGAAATATAACTTAATTTATCCGGATCTAGCTCAATGTTGGCTCAGAAAATTTTGAGAATTAGAAGATTACCACTAAACAAAAATTAAAAGTGTAATAAGCAAAAATGCTGATTTTAAAATTATAACAACTTGGAATTCAATTCCAGACACTAAAAGCTATAGTTTCTGGCGGCTTGCTATTTTGACAATTTTTTCTGCAAGACATTCTTTTCGAAGAAAAAAAAAAAAAAAAGAAAAATTCAACTAAAAACGTCTTGTCAACGTGAGTGCAATTAAACTTCCAGTCTCTCGAAAATAACTAAGTACAAAGCGGATATAAATTATTTGGCATTTAAGATGAAACAACAGAAATAATATTTTTTAAATAAATTTCTACAGTATAACATCAAATATCACTTGTATTTTTTTTTAATGCTAAAAACAAAATTTTAAGTAGTTTTGATTCATTATTATTTGATCCATTAAATTTTTTTATTGTTGGCACGTCATGATCACGTAAAGTATATTTTTGGGGAAATTTGGCACGTGGACGTGAAAAGGTTTGCCATCCCTGGCTTAGAGCATAAGTCTGTCTTACGATCTAAACGAAGCGTAAAACGTATTTCAGTGCATGCGATATTATGCTAACCTGAAAGCTAGCTAATTTAAATGAAACAGCAGAATAAGTTTAATCATTAAATTATTAACCCTATTTCAAAGAAGAATAACGAATGTAAAGTTATTCTGATGTATTTTTAACATAGATTTAGTTTTAATTTTTCAAATAAATCAGAATATAAATCATGCGAACCTATCTGAAAAGATCTAAGAAGATACAATCCCCCTTCTCTCAAACAGAGCGATGTAAAATAAAAAAAGTTTTAAAAATATGCCATTAGCAATCGACTTGGGATTTATTTCCAGACTGAAAAGCAATTTATTTGGGAGTTTTCTACATTGTTTCCTTCATACTATTTTTTATTCTAAGTTTTGCATTCGTCGATAATCTTCACATTTCTTCCAATAAATTTAGAAAAGTGCGAGTTTAATAAATTCAAAAGCTGAGAAAAAGCATTATAAAAACACCTATAAAATTCCAATCACATTCACCTATTCGAACAATATTTTAATTACAGATGCCTTATATATTTTAAAAATCGCATAATTTAACACTTGTAAATATTATAAAATGAATATTGAAGGGGATTTAACCATGTATAACAATAGGGTTGGGTTGATTTTTGACGGCCAATTATCTACACGAGGGATATGGGCCCGGGGGGAGTGCCCTCCGTGGGGGTCTTTCTAAGGGAACCTAATCCGTATTAACGCATGGAAGATCCACGGCTCGAAGAAAACCACGAAAACTCCGAACGATTAGGCCGACGGGCGCGATTGGGATCGAACCCAGCACCTCCCGTCTACCAGCTTCGAGAGCAGAACCTCTCGGCCACTGGTGGGGCCATGTATAACAATAGATGAAACATATTAAGTGAATAAAATGGTCATGGTCATGTTGGCAAGAAATAATACATTTATAGAAGTGACTCAGTCATCCTGAAGCATTTCAAAAATCGAGTACCGAACTTCAGTTTGGATACAGCCCCTAAAATATACTCATTTTTAAATAATTAATTTTTTTAAACTAATCGTAGCAATTTCATGGAAATTAATTCTTAGGCTAATTGAAAGGTGTAGAATTTATTTATAGTGTCAGAATTGGGTATTGATATTGGAAAAAAAAAACAAAGTTTGGGTGTTTGTTTTGATATGTAGATTAGATGCCCTCTTAACCAAATTTTATGTACGTCATTTAGAAGTATACAGTGAAACTTCCCAGTGTGATCACCTCCGTTAATCGACCACCTCCCTGAACGACCATTTTTTCATGGAACGAAATGGAACGAAATTTATTCCCATAGGCTCAATACTAATCTTACCTCCATTCAGAGACCGTCCCAGTTGAACTCCCTCCATGAGCGACCCATTTCTTTGAAGAAAATGAAACAAATTCCGTATTTTCCTGGTCGCTTGAAGAAGGTTTTATTAGAAAAATAATCCCGGAGAGCGCATTATTCATCAAACTTTCAAACTAAGTTTAAAGAAAATTTTTCAATTCCAGTAACTTTTAAGTGTTTAAACCCCTTTGTTCCTTTTTAGGCAATAAATTTAACATTTATGAGAAATTAAAAAAATCCCTGCCGGCTCGGGCCTACAGGCGGAGGTAGATTTCGAAGTTAAGTACTAAATTCACCAACAAAACTTAAATCAAGATTAAAGATAAACCCAGTTCCTTCGCTAAGACTGAGCTCTAGGGAGCTAAACATTTTGTGAAAATTCTAATATACACGCACGCATGTATATGGAATAGGTTTAAAAATGGCTAAATCAAATTCAGAGAACCTCAAAGTGTTAAAATATGTTAATATTTCCATACTCGGGTTTTTATCATATTTTAATACGTTTCTTCAAAGTCAATGACGTTACATATTCACCTGCTGTGGTCCATTACATTTTCAATATGACGCAATATTTTGTTGTTTTTTTTAATTCGTCAAACTATTTATTTAATTTTGAATTTTCATGCAGAAATCTTGCTCTAGAAAACTTATGACGTAATATTCAATTTGTTTCAATTCGTCAAACTATTTATTTCATTTTGAATTTTCATGCAGAAATCTTGCTCTAGAAAATTTATGACGTAATATTCAATTTGTTTTCAATTCGTCAAACTGTTTATCTAATTTAATTTTTCACGTGAAAACATTGCATTAGAAAAACAATTGTTGTGGTGAGAATTTTATTGCTTTTTTTTTAATTGTTGGCAACAGCTATAACGAAAAATATTTATTTTTTCCTGCCATTGTTGTGTAAAAGCTGGTTTTATCAGAATCATGTTAAGACGGTATTCAAAATTTTAAAGCTTCCCCATTCCCATTCCCTTGGACCGATTTTGCTCATTTTCAATCCCCGCCGAGAAATTAGCCATCTTAAAGTTGTTGGCGAGTTTGAAGACGTTCCGTGCATAATTGCGACTTTTATCGTGCGGACAAAATTTAGTACATACATACATACATACATATATACATACATACATACATATATAAACTTTTTAGGTGGGGGTGGTTTTGGGTTCCTGGGGTCATGTAATGAAAAGTTATGAAGGAATTTTTCAAAAGTCGCACCATGGTAACGACTGCAATAGGTAGTATTTCTTACGAAATCTACCTAAAATGACAGTCAATAAACTCCCCTGCCCTATTCTATCAGGAAAATCTCAAAGAAATAGATAAATTAATGAAATCGTCATTATTTGTTCCCGTCCTAAAAGAATTGCATTTATTTACTGAGCTTCGAAAGGAATTGGAAATAAAAGCTATATTAGGTTGAGCAAAAAGTTCTGGGAAATTTTTAATCTAACAGTTACCAGAATTTGTATCGTATACAGAAGTACTAGTGGTACAGTCCAGACGTGGCTCCACCCGATTATGGCCTCTTTCGATCAATGCAACACCTTTTTCAAGGGCCGTCGATTTGAATCCTTTAATGAAGTTGAAGAAGTATGTCCAGAGTTTTTTTATTCCAAGGAGTCGCCATGGAACTTCCAGCAAATTCGGAATCTGGCAGAACGATGGCAGAAAGTCGTGGACTATGATGGTCTCTATTTTGAAGAATAAAAAATGTTGCTTTTGTTGTTAATTTGCGCATAGCAACGCAACTTTCACAAATTTCCCACAACTTTTTGCTCAACCTAGTAAAAGAAAACACCGTAAAATCAAAGCAAACGTGAATGTATTCATTTTTTAAACTCTGCAGTAACTTACTTATGTAATTAATGTTTGTTTTGATACTTAAATTTTCATATTTTTTCCTAATGAGAAAAATAAATTTTAGTAACATTAATTGTTATCCTCTTTTAAACAATTAAAATCTAGATTTAAACATGACCTCCATTAAGAGACCACCTCTCGGAGCGACCAATTTTTATTGGAACGGAACGTGGTCGCTTTAGGGAGGTTTTACTGTACTTTATTTCCAATCGTTTGACACCAGTAACTTTCTTCTACGATAATTTGTTGAGGTGTTTATTATTTTTTTCCCACGACTGTAGCTAACTTTAGATTATCTCTTGAGACGTTCATGAAATAGACTAAGGAAGATAGGAAGTAAGCAAAGCCGTTTTCAGAGAAAAAGAATAAAATATCCAACATATCAACAAACACCCGGAAAGACAGATAAAATGAGAATGGGAAGGCGAAACAGAACTGTTATAAAAATGGCTATTTAAAGATAAGTAAAATTTATTCCTTTCTGAGTATTTGCTCGGCTTGTAAGAATTTCGCGTATTTAAATCTCAATTTAAAAAAACACATATAGTAGAACCACGATTATCCGAAGTAATTGGAATCGACCATCTTTCGGAAAATCGAAATTTTCGGATAATCAAGAATGCTTCAATTTTAATATTAAGGGCAAATATGTGCGTATTTTTTATTATGGTAACAAGTGGTCAATAAAAATAAATCCATAGCAAAATAGAAATAAGAATAAATTACCTGAATTTTAATTTTCAAATTAAGTCCTTTTACATATATCACAAGGGTTTGAAAAAATGTTTTGTTTGTCGCAATTTCGATTGCCATTGCTTTGAAGCTCTATCACGGAGTTTTTTAATATCATTCGTTCACAAGTATCACAATCTTTCTGCTGCTCCAGCCATGCCAAATCTTTTGCAAAACATTCAAAAGCTTCAGAATTGATAATTATTTCGCTTTCTTCGTTTCACTCAGCAGCTTAAGGGAGCTCAAGTTAAATTCAAAAGAACTCTAAGACAGGGAATACAAAATATTTATATGTACTCGTAGTTTGGAAAAAACTGCTTGCACACAGGGAATATGATAGTTAAAAAAAAAATGGATTTCGGTTAACCGAGAGTTTTGGTTAAAAGAGTTTCGGATAAAGGAGGCTCTACTGTACTACGCTGCTCTGCAGAAAACGTTATTTTTTGAGGTTAAAAATTTCTATGGAAAAATTTAAACAAAAAAGTTTTATATTAATATCCACAGTTCTTCTTATACTCCTTATATAAAGTGTACCCAAAAGATTGAAATGCGTTTTAATTTTTTTACTTGTTGGAGATATACATAGGCGGTGTAAATTTCAAAAGTGTTCAAAATAAGGTAGGAATTAATAGTATTATATTGATGAAATTGCCCTATTGTTAATTTTCAAAAAGTCCTTCCGGCCAGTGTCGGGAGGAAGAGGTAGCTTTCATATTCCTTATTTTAAAAAAGCCAATTTATATTATTCAAACACACGAAGCTCAATTTAGTGGAATATAGGACGCCGAAATAGAACCGAATATAGGAGACTCAATACTAATTTTTATCAATACAATGAATGAGAATTTCGCGAAATTAGCCAGCTTTATCCAAGCAGCTTTTCTTTAAAGTAACTTAGATTTGGCTGCCAAATTCGGCGATTTCTTAAAGTGCCTGCCATTTTAAGACAACATGGTGGATGAGGCTAACCAGTGAACTTGGTCGAGACCTTAGTAATTGCTGTGCACATGCTCACTCACATCGGAATCGGTTGATATATACGAGTGCTGGCGTAGGCAAAAAATCAGATTTTTCAAAATGTCACCCACATTAGAAATTGAAACTGCTATATCTGAGCCATTTTTTAAGATAAAGACAAACAAAAAATTCTCCTGAATCCTTATATCAAGGTCAAATACTTAAGAAAGAAACCCTTTTCAATTTCTAATTTTTTTGCACCTCACTTTAAATATAATTTTTTTTTAATTTAATGGTCGCCATTTTGAAACAAGATGGCTGATGAATCTGGCCAGCGAACTAGGTCGAGATATTGATGTATACTATCCACATGCCTTCTTACATCGAAATAGGCGAATACGTGTGTTATCGCGTGACAAATACAAGATCGTTTCAAAAGGTTAGCCATGCTAGAAATTCAAAGTGCTATAATTCAACCATTTTTTAAGATATAAACAAAAGAACAAATTTTCAGAAACAAAAACTGCTCTGGAATCTTTGTATCAAGGCCAAACACAAAAAATCTTTTTCATCTTCCAATTTTTTAATACCTCATTTTAAATTTTAAATTTAATTTTTTTTAAATGGCAACCCTTTTGAAATCAGATGGCGAATGAAGCTGGCTAACGAACTCGGTCGAGACATTGGTATGTACTATGTGCAGACGAAGTTACATCCAAATCGGTTCATAAATACGCCTGTTATTGAGTGACAAAAATCAGGTCGTTTTAAAATGTCAGCCACAATAGAAATTCAAAATGCTACAACTCAGCCATTTTTTTAGATATATACGAAACAAAAACTGTTCCGAAATCTTTGTATTAAGGTCAAACACATACGAAAAAAATCTTTTTCATTTTCCAATTTTTTGGTATCGCATTTAAAATTTAAAATTTTTTTTAAATGGCCGCCATTTTGAAACAAGATGACGGATGAAGCTGGCCAACGAACTCGGTCGAGATATTTGTATGTACTATGTACACACCAAGGTACATCCAAATCGGTTCATAAATACGCCTGTTATCACGTGACAAAAATCAGGACGTTTCAAAATGTCAGCCACGCTAGAAATTCAAAATGCTATAACTCAGCCATTTCTTAAGATATAGACGAAACAAAAACTGCTCCCGAATCTTTTTATCAAGATCAAACACATAAAAAAAAATATTTTTCCAATTTTCAATTTTTTGGTACCACATTTCAAATTTAAATTTTTCTTAAAAATTTAAATGGCCGCCATTTTTAAACAAGATGGCGCATGAAGCTGGCCAACGAACTCGGTCGAGACATTGGTATGTACTATGTATAAACGAAGTTACATCCAAATCGGTTCATAAATACGCCTTTTATCGCGTGACAAAATTCAGGACGTTTCAAAATGTCAACCACGCTAGAAATTCAAAATACTATAACTCAGTCATTTTTTAAGATATAGACGAAACAAAAACTGCTCCGGAATCTTTGTATAAAGGTCAAATACATAAAAAAAAATATTTTTCCATTTTCAATTTTTTGGTACCATATTTCAAATTTTAAATTTTTTTAAAAATTTTAAATGGCCGCCATTTTGAAACAAAACGGCGGATGAAGCTGGCCAACGAACTCGGTCGAGACATTGGTATGTACTATGTACACACCGAATTACATCGAAATCGGTTCATAAATACGAGAGTTATAGTGTGACAAAGGCCAGATATGTATATATATATATATATATAAATTTTGAACGGAGGGTGGTTTCGGGGTCTGGGGGTCATGATCGATGAAAATGTACCAAAATTTTTTGAAATCGCTTTCCTCCGAACGGCTGTAATAGGTAGTTTTTTAGCTCACAGTCTATCAAAGCCTGAGAGCTAATGTGCCCGCCCGTTCTGTATGTATGTATGTATGTATGTACGTACGTATGTATGTATGTATGTATGTATGTATGTACGTAACGCGATAACTCTTGATAGAAACATCCCATTTGCTTCAAAAATTTTTTCTAGGTTCATTGTCATAAGGCGCTTCCCTGATTAGTTTTGGGAGTTCATTGGTTAAGGATAAAGGGGGGAAAACGGGGTTAGTCCAACCCCTTAATTCAGATAAATAGGTTTTTCATGTAGAATCGTTCGATTTGCTCCGAATTTGGTATACCGGTTTAATATGTTAAGGAACTTCCCTGATTAGTTTTGGGGGTTCATTGGTTAAGGATAAAGGGGGGAAAAGGGGGGTTAGTCCACCCCCTTAATTCAGATAAATGGGTTTTTCATGAAGAATCATTCGATTTGCTCCGAATTTGGTATACCGGTTTATTATGTTAAGGAACTTCCCTGATTAGTTTTGGGGGTTCATTGGTTAAGGATAAAGGGGGAAAAGGGGGGTTAGTCCACCCCCTTAATTCAGATAAATGGGTTTTTCATGAAGAATCATTCGATTTGCTCCGAATTTGGTATACCGGTTTATTATGTTAAGGAACTTCCCTGATTAGTTTTGGGAGTTCATTGGTTAAGGATAAAGGGGGAAAACGGGGTTAGTCCACCCCCGTTAATTCAGATAAATGGGTTTTTCATGCAGAATCATTCGATTTGCTCCGAATTTGGTATACCGGTTTATTATGTTAAGGAACTTCCCTGATTAGTTTTGGGGGGTTCATTGGTTAAGGATAAAGGGGGAAAAGGATGGTTAGTCCACCCCTTTTAATTCAGATAAATGAGTTTTTCATGCAGAATCATTCGATTTGCTCCGAATTTGGTATACCGGTTTATTATGTTAAGGAACTTCCCTGATTAGTTTTGGGGGTTCACTGGTTAAGGATAAAGGGGGAAAAGGGAGGTTAGCCCGCCCCTCTTAATTTAGATAAATGCGTTTTTCATGCAGAATGATTCGATTTGCTCCGAAGTTGGTATACCGGTTTATTGTGTTAAGGAACTTCCCTGATTAGTTTTGGGGCTCATTGGTTAAGGATAAAGGGGGAAGGGGGGCTAGCCCATCCCCCTTAATTTATATAAACGGGTTTTTCATGCAGAATTATTGGCTTTGCTCCAAATTTGGTATACCGGTTTATTATGTTAAGGAGCTTCCCTGATTCGTTTTGGGGATTCATTGGTTAAGGATAAAGGGGGGCTAGTCCACCCCCTTAATTTAGATAAATGGTTTCTTTGCAGGATTATTCGATTTGCTCCAAATTTGGTATACCGGTTTATTATGATAAAGAGCTTCCCTGATTAGATTTGGAGGTTCACTGGTTAAGTATAAAGGGGGAAACGGGGTCTAATTCCCCTTCACTTATTTTTTTGAAGGGCATTATTCTTTAAAATAAGAGTATAATATACAATTAGTGTGAATAGCCTGTGAGCTCAATGCCATCAGTTTAGCTGGGCACTTTTCTTTTTTATTGTAATGAAAGCTACCTAAAACCCAAAAACACATTCTAAATTACCATTTATTTGTAATTAAATTTAGAATTTTTTTCCATTCATTTAAGTCTCGTGTTCACCTAAAGCAGTATAAAAATGAAGTTTACTCAAAATGTGGCTTAATTAATAATTTTTTAATTATCCATAGCATAGCAGTATAATTTTCTCTAATAAAAATAAGCACACAAATACCACTTGACACATTTCAACAACTACGCGTGAAAGCCGCGGATTTTTCTAATTATTTATATTTAGAAAAATGTTGTCTATGCTCTGAAAAGTACAAACATAAAAATTTCATTATTCTACTAACTAAATTCACCGAGTTATGATACTTGGAATTTCATGAAAATTCGGAGTTTTCCCGCACTGAAAACGTTTACACCCTTAAGAATGTTATACAGTTGGTCCCATAAGACATAAGAAAATTCTTAACATATTCCTAATTAGGGATATACCGAATATTCGGTATCTATTCGCTATTCGGTCATGTTACCGAATATTCAGTTCGGTCGAATATCAAAGTATTCGGCTGAACCGAATACTTAAAAAACCTTTTAAAACACAGTTTTAAAAACTTCACAATTTCTACTTTTAATTGTCAACTTATAAATATATTTAGAATAATTAGAAACAAAATCATTTATTTCCTGTTTGTAAAGTATAACTTAACAAAATTAACCATGAGGAGGATTAAAATGATGGTTAATGGGGATTATTAATTTGGATTTTCGTAGGAATTGATGATGTACAAATGCAAGTTCCTAAATTTTGTTTAGTATATAATCTGTTTCTTGCTTTTTCACAAATAAAATTTTCTAAATAAAATAGAAAAACTTTTGGGGTTGATAATAGGTATCAAGAAAGACAATTTTTGTTCAGGAAACCATAATCGTAATCCACTTACTGAGTCATAAATACATTGTATCTCATCTCATTCTAGAACAAACTTGGATTTTCGTTTGCTACTTTAACAATAACAAAGATATCATAACAATATTTTCAACTGACTTGCTTTGATTTCTGTAAAATATAATATGATGAAAAGTGCTGGAAAATGTCACCATTCATAGCTAAAGAACTGTGAGCTAGATGTTCCTTTATTCAGAATCCAGTTGATAGTATTTACAGTGTGTCACTGACCAAAATTCAGTCCTTTTCAATGATACCATGACAAATAAAATTAATATGAAACAAATCTCTTTAAAATATCTTCATCTATATTAATATTTTAAAGAAGTAAAGTTTGTTAATTCGTAGGAGATAATCTCTGGAACTACTGAACCGATTCCAAAAGTAATGGTTTCAAAAGGGTGTTAGTCCCATTTAGAACATAGGCTACATCTTATGTCCGTGCCACTGGCCAAAAGGGGGTGCAGGAGCAAAAAACGTTCTAAAAATGCAATTTTTGTGTTACTGAAGGGCCTAGAAACATGAAATTTGGAATGATAGTTACTTATAAGATAAAATGATCTCAAAGAACATTTCTTAAAAAATTCGAAATTTAAAAGTGGTGAAAATGCGCGAAAAGCGTTCTAAGAAACGTTCTAAATTGCGATTTCTACGTAAGTTCAGAAAGTACCGATTCCATTTTTATTTAAATGGTGTGTAAACGATGGCGACAGCCCTCACTCCAACATAGTCAATATTTTATGTCAGTACCACTACCCCAAAGGAGGAGCAGGAGCAAAAAACATTCTAAATTGCGTTTTTTGTAGTACTGCAGGTGCTAGCAACTTGAAATTAGGTATGGTAGTTACTTATAATATAAATGATCTCTAGACCATTTCTTTAAAAATTCGAAATTTAAAAGGGGTGAAAACGTGCGAAAAGCGTTCTAAAAAACGTTCTAAATTGAGATTTCTACAAAATATCAGAAAGTACCGATTCGATTTTTTAAAAAATGGTGTGAAAACGATGGCGACAGTCCTCGCTCTACATAGACCATATTTTATGTCAGTGCCACTACCCCGAAGGGGGTGCAGGAGCAAAAAACGGTCTAAATTGCGTTTTTTGTGATACTGCTGGAGCTAGCAGTTTAAAATTAGTCATGGTAGTTACTTATTATGATATAAATTATCTCTAAGAACATTTCTTTAAAAATTCGAAATTTAAAAGGGGTGAAAATGCGCGAAAGGCGTTCTAAATTACGATTTCTACGCAATCTCAGAAAGTACCCAACCGATTTCAAAAGTAATGGTTAGAAATTGATAATGACAAGCCCTTGCTCCAACATAGGCTCTATTTCATGTCGGTGTCACTACCAGGGGCGTAGCTACCGTGGAGCAGTTGGAGCAAACTGCTCCAGGCGCGCGAATTCTAAGGGCGCAAAATTAGAAAGAGCGAAATGAAGATTTGTAGAAATATTTGCATATTTTTTTCCATTATTAATCTTTTCATTATTCTTTTCATTATTGATTATAGATTAATCTTGTTACAATTAAAATATTCCTACGATATTTTACTTTGTGTTTAATGTCAAATATTTTGATTTAAAACATATTTTATACACAGTTAAAAGAAATTACTTCTACTCGTATTCGCGAAGTTTCAATTTTAATTCATAGCATATTGCAACCTCAAGTAACTTCTCCAACACTGTTTCAGCATGCCTGATTTGTCTTCTGTAACCTTTCCGTAGACGACAGATAAAGATTTTTAAATCCTGGTAATCAAAACTTATTTAGAGATCTTTCATCGGCCACTTTATTGGCTACTACTACTTCAGAACAATAATCTTTCAGGTACATTTCTATTGTAAATGTTTTAGAAATTTATCATGATAGTTGATGATTACTGTACAGACATAATGGTAGCCAAAGAAGTCACCGTTGAGAAACTAGCCTTAGCTATTTAGTTATGTTTCAATTTAAAAAACAACAACAACAACAGTTTGGCAAGTTGAAGAAAGTTAGTCACCATTTTACTAACGAAAAACCAAGAAACGAAAATTTTGAAGTTTTTATGGTTTTGTGGAAACTATACATGCATCAATCCAGATTACAAAGCAATAATAAGGGCTGGATTTAGGCATATTCCACATCAGTCCACGACGACAAAATTTAGAGGGGGTGAGGGGGGAGCGGCAAACTCAATTTTGTGCGTATTGTTCGTTAGAATTTGAAAATATGGCAAATCTCAAATGCAGAGTTGATAAGCATTTCCCTTTAAAAAGAGAGAAAAACTTAAGTATCAAATTCAATGTTCCTTAGGACCTATTCAAATGTATACCACCTTTTTTAAACCCATTTTTCCGCATTAAACCTTATTTAATCCAGAATTTTAGGATTAAATAAAACATATTTTTCAAAAATGATAATGTGAGTTTGTTTAGGTGGTAATCAAGACCCCTGCTCTCCAAACACTACCATCCAATATCACGTATTAGTAGTCAATTAGTTTTCAAATTATAAAATGGAAAAAAAAATGTAGTTACTCCACTCAACTTTTCAAGCAGTTTACAGAAATACTGTGTGTTCAAAACAGTATAACAATGAATAAAAACTTAGAACCCAATTTTATACCGTATTCCCCCGCATTAGCCGGCATGCCGGAAAACATCAAGGTACACCAGAATGCCGGAAAAACTCGTATTTACCGGCATGCCGGAAAATATGAGGTTTCACTACTGGAGAACGGGCGGCTGATTTATTTTGGTTTTCCTAACAACATTCTCATTTTAAGGGAAAAAAAACATCAATAATTTTTCTCTCTGTCTCTGTCTATATATATGACGACTATATATATATAATATGTTGTTAGATCTGCCCCGCAGCAGAAAACTTGTGACTTTAAAGTCAAGTGTTATGCAGAACAGCTGGTAAGGAAAACTTCGATACACAGTTATATTGAGCACAATGGCCGATGGAACAAAATTTAAACCAATTTTAATTTTTAAAGGCTTAAAAAATATTCTGAAGTCAGATTTCCCAGAGAATGTTGTATCTTCTGTGTCCATGAAAGATTCTATGTATAGTGACTTGATGAATATATATAAGCAAAAAGTTTGGGGGTAATCGCCCTAATTGCTTTTTTAAACCAAAATCCGTCTATGTATTGGACAGTGCAAAACCCCACCTAAAAACGACTGTTAAATACAGTTTTAAACAACATTATAAAACAGAGCTTGTAATAATTCCTGGAGGTTTGACACCATTGTTACAGCCTGCGGATGTGCATTGGAATAAGACTTTCAAAGCATAAATTAGGCGTTTATGGAGTGATTGGTTAAGAAATGGAGAACAGGAATTCACAAAGTCTGGTAAACTTCGATCTGCTTCGTATCTTGGTATAGCTTTCTGAGATAAAGGCAGTATGGGTAAAAGTTTCCAAAGACTCAATTAAACAGGTGTAGTTAAATTAATGTGGTTTAACTACGAAAAGAAACATAGACTTTTTACACAATCGTTTGAAAGAACTTATTCAAAATAATGCTATTCCTGATTCTGATGCCAAAGACGAGACTTCTGGTCTAACAGAGGAAGAAAGCAAGTGCAGTTATAAATGAATGATTAAATATACAGCAAATTTTGCATTTCTAATTTAGGACTAAGAATGGAAAACGCTGAAAGTCCAAAGAGGAAATTTTTCAAGAGAGCGATAAAAAAGAAGGACTTCATTTACCTCGAAAGCACCTCATTTGCCACGTTTGATATACAATTTCCGACTTGTTTGAACTATTACTGCTAGGTTAGCACTTCAAGCATTTTCGTGTTTGTTAAGCTTGGCATTTAAGACATTTTTCTAATAAAAAAGTTGGTTGGTTGGTTGATTAGAGTTTTATGGCACAGAGTCCTCATAGGGACATGCTGCGCCAAGAAAAAGTTAAGGAGTAAAACATAGTTAAAAATTAAAAGTTACATTAAAAGATTGTCAGAGATATAAAAGTGAAAAAACAAAACAAAATGAAGAAAGCAATGTGATGATACAAGTAATTAAAAATAATGCACAATGAAAGCGACAATACACAAGGTTAAAAGACAAAAAATAGTTAAAACACTAGAATATTTAAATTAAAAAATTCTAAAATCTCTAAAGTTATGAAAAGTTATATGTTCAAGAAATAAAGCATAAAATGTTATATAATACTGCTTTAAGAACGAAGTTATAATTCAAAATTTTAAAACGATATAAAGCTACGTAGGATGAATAACTTCAAAAACTGTATTATTGTCATCGTTATCAGAGTCATAACTACAAGAGTCCATAGCCTCTTCTGCATAGTTGAGCAGCTGTTTGTGATCTTTAATATTAGTTATTGCTGGGCTAAGACATGATTTATTGCCTTTTCTCTTCACAGTTTTCCACTGTGAAGAGATTTGAGTTGGAGGTTTCTTTCTTTCTTTTTGCGCGAAAGTTTTTTCATTTGCTTTCGGAGTTGGACAAACAATAGGTTTCACTAATTTGCTTTTATCTGTAGCTGGCGTTTTTTTTTTTTTTTGTCTTATGTTCGGTTGATATTTTTGATTTAACTAATGATGTTTGGGGAGAATTAGGTTTCTGTAATGATAGAACTGGAGATGAAGCAACCTTAGTTTCAGTCTGATGATCAGATGACTTTTTGGATCCAACTGGAGATTTCTGTGAATGAGTAAGTTGATATTCTATTGTAACTGGTTCTGAGGATGGTAGCCAACGTTCCAATAATGGGGTACCATAGCATTTACTACCAAGAGAGACGTCCCAGGTTTTTTTAGGTGAAGTATTGGTTGAATGTGTCATAGATGTATTATTTGGTGTAAAAGAGCAGTCGGTCTGGGTACTGATGTGCCTTACGGATTTTGGTTGTTGTTTGAGTATACTGGAGTAAGATACCCCAACAGAGGGGGTCCTAGATTCAACAAGTTTACGGGCTTCAGGATAGGAAAGTTTTTGAGTAATCTTAACTGCAAGAATTTCCTTTTCACGGATCCAGTTAGGACAAGAGCGAGAGTACGATGTATGGTCACCTTTACAATTAGCGCAGCGTTCTGGTTTTTCGCAAGTTTTACCGTCATGGCCGACTTCTGTACAACGTGGACAAGTAGCAGATCCACGACAGGTAGTATTAATATGCCCATACGGCTGGCACTTAAAACAACGCAGAGGATTAGGGATATAAGGCCTAACTGGACAGTTTAAATAACCAGCTTTAATTGTAGAAGGTAAAATATGGCTATTGAAAGTTAGAATAATGTGTTTAGTAGGAAGCATTTGCCCATTTCGACGGATAGTGATACGGCGTACATCTATGATATTTTGATCACTTAAATTAGCTAGAAGTTCTTCTTTTGTAGAAAATAAAAGATCTGGTTCAGATATGACACCACGGCAAGTATTAAGAGTTTGATGTGCTTTAACAGAGACAGAAAAAATACCTATAGTATCGCAATTTGACAGAAGTTGTGACTGCCTGGCTGAAGAAACCTCAACCAGTAAGTCCCCAGACTGCAATTTTTTGAGCGAGTGACCATCACCCAAAACAGACTGAAATGTTTTTGCTATTAGAAAAGGTGAAGTTTTTTTGAAAGAACTATCTGAGAAACTATCAGTGCGTTTAATTACAAAAAAACGAGTGAATAACGTCTGTACAGTTTGTTGCTCGCCACTTGGGAGAGAAATAGAAGGAATGTTAGTTTTTCCATCCATAATTGAAAAAAAGAAAAAGAATTCAGACCCCGGTCGCACCACCCACTACCGAGCCCAACAAGGGGATGCACATTCGTGCACCAGTGCTAGCCAGGGCCCATACGGTCACAAGACACTCCTATGCCAGTCTCCACCCTTAGCGAGATGGCTAGTAAGTACTCGCTCACTTGATCCCCAGCCAGTGACACAAGTCAGCTGACCAGCCGATTGATGCATACGGGACCAATATGCACCTCCCGTCTACCTGAAGCAGAGGCCAAAGCAGTGTGTTGGTTACCCTCAACTACCAGGATCCCCCTTTCCAGGGACACGGGTCGCCACGCACGGCAAACACGTGGGTGGTTTACAATTCTCCACAAGTCGATATACAGGATGATATCGGCTCATACAGAATTGCCCTCACCTCCGAAGAGGAAACCACAACGAGAGTGAAACATAGAGGAAAGAAAGACAAGAGAAATAAGAGGAAAAGGAAAAGAGAAAGATCGCTCAGGAACCCGGGGTTGCGAAGCCCGTGAATACCTAAAGAAGGTATCCCCCTGAGGGGTCTAATAAAAAAGACAGATTTTCTATTTTTTGGTACTTTCAGCGTTTTGCATTCTTAGTCCGCTGACCTTTCTTATTGAATAAAACCCTGTATTTCAGTTAAATTTAAGTTTTTTAAATTATCATATAAAATTACATTTTTGATATAATGTAAACACAATATTTCTCCCTTTATATATTTTTGATAATTATTATATTTTTTCTTATTTTATATACATTAAGAATATTTCTGTTCATGTAATAATTTATGAGATAATCTAATTCTGCATTGTATATATCGGATGGGTGCTAGGCAGAGAGCTTTGTGTGAAATGGTATATGAGACACATGAAACACATTTTTATAATCTTGAATATGTAAAAAAAGTAAACTAAATATTTAGAAAAGTGGGGGCAAACTCTATATTGCACCCCTCCTTCCCAACACCAATCGCTGCCATTGAATTCAGCTAATGAACCTCATTCCTTCACAATTTTGAAGATCCTCGCTTTTTCCGGCATGTCGGTATAGACCAGTGGCTGATATTCAAAAATCTGGTCCCCTCGAATTTTGCGGCATGCCGGCTCATGCGGGGGAATACGGTACAAAGATGAAATATTGCCACAGATGATAAAGGCATAGTGTTTTAAAGAAACCATGCACTTTTGTTCATAAAGCTTAAACATTTTTCTAACGGCATAATTTTCAATATATTTTCATTCCGTCCGTGCTGAAACAAGACCTATAGATTAAAATAAAAGAAGAAGAAAAGAAAGATATAGGATTTTACTAAATTAAATCACATTCTGCCTGAGACTTGCCCGTCGGACAACCGATCGGCGGGTTGTTCCGCCCTAACCCAGATAAAGCTGCGCTCGCTCTCAGGTGAAGTTACAAAATTGGCTACACGCATTAAATTTGGACAGTCGTAAATTGTTTAATAATTTTTTAAGCCTTCTTTTACTCTCTACACGGCAGAAGAATCTCATTCTTTTTCTTGAAAGTTTCTTTGTTTCAGAGGACCATGTAAATCTTTTAAAATCTAATGTATGTTTTGTGAAATTTACCTATGGCGACATGATCTACTTCTAAAATTTTTAGCCTTTCTGGGCCCAAAGAGCGTCGCTCCTATTTCAAAATATATATACGTATTTTTTTTTTTTTTTTTAGTTGTTTGTAAAATCCTTTATTAAGTATTTTTTTCAAGTGTGCAGGCTTCGTACAATGCTGTGATTGTAATTTCTCTTATTTAAATGTTTATTACATAGATTTTTGCACTTGATACACAAAAAAATTTATAAAGAATATTTTCTGAAAATAAAAGGTAAGTAAAACATTTTTTTTTCTTAAAAATTACATTTTAGTATGAAAACGGAGCTGTTTCAATGTTGTCTATAAATGTGATAATCAGAACGGCGGTCATCTGTTTTGTATATAGCAGGTTAGAACAGGACTGTTCTTTTAAAGGTACTTTGTGGTCCTTCGGTTATACCCTGTTGCAAGGTTTTTTTTTATTCTGCACAAGACGGAAATCTGTCTTGCATAGAGCTTTAGACGGAATTTACTGTATAAAAATCTATTTTAAATATACTTTGCTTTAAAATAAAATTAATAATAGTTACACGTTTCTTAATATTACAGCAGCATTAATATTTTTTATCCTCCCGTTGCAAAAAATGTTTTAAACACATTTAATTAATCATAACATTCTTATTTAGTACTAAGATTCTGTATACAGAATCTAAGGAGACAGAATACAGAATACAGGCTACAGAATGTAAGGAGAAATTTTGTTTTTTGAAATTATTAGCAGTAAAGTAATTGTGAATCCCTGTCGAGCAACTACTATCTGCGTGGTGAAACATTGTACAGTGGTGGTCAGAATTATAAGAACAATTGAAAATTGCACAGAAAAAATTTATTTCTGAACTACATAAAGTGAAATTTATACATAAAATACTTTTTTATTCTAGAAATCATTGTAGAATGCAAAACATTGGAAAATGCAAAATGTGAATGTTTTGCCATAATTAACAAAATATATCATTGTAAAAATTGGACAAAATTATAAGGACAATGAATGTTTTTGCCTGAAACACACTAATAATTAATAATCTTCCCCTTCTGCTCAATCACATTTATCAGTCTTGACGTCATGGAGTTTGACAATTCCTTAAGAAATTTTTGAACAGGCTTTTTCAATGGAGGACATAAGCTCTTCCTTGTTTTCATATTGTATACAACTTTTGTATACTTCGCGTACCAGAATACCGCACAGATTTTCCATTAGATTCAGATCAGGTCTTCTGGCCCGCCAATGAAGTAGTTTCACGAAATTAGCAGCAAACCACGATTTTGAAATTTGAGAAACATGTACTGAGGCATTGTCCTGCTGGAAAAAATAGTCTCCACTCGTTATTAACTGTGCTTCTGGTAAAATATTATAGCCCAATACATCAAAATAACTCTCGGAATTCATTCTAATCTGCACAAAATCTATTGGAGTAGTTACACGAGTTGCGAAACCTCACCAGACCATTACTGAGCCACCTTCAAATGCACGCTTTGAGAAAATTTCTTTTTATCTATGGAGATCATACCAAAAGTAGCGAAAACCATCTGGTCCATCCAAATTAAACTTTTTCTCATCGGAAAAGACAACACCATCCCACTTTTTTTCACATAGTAATGCATTTTTTGGCAAACTCCATCCTCAGTCTCTTATGAACTTTTGTAAGAGGCGGTCGTGACATATGTTTACCCTAGTGAACCTTTTTTTTCTTTTTGTAAAACACGTCGAACAGTTCGAGCACTACATTCTAAGTTTAATTCACGTTTTATTTCTGTTCACATTTGTTTTTTGGAGCAATCTCGCTTTATTATCATTCTTTTCTCCCGTACAGAAGCAGAAACTGGCCTACTTGTATACCTTTTCCGTCCATATTTACCGGGATTTTTAAGATAATCGTAAATAACCGTTCTTGATCTTTTGAACTTTGTCGCAATTTGGCGTACAGAAAGTCCTGAACTTTTAAATGCATCCACTTTCCCTTTCTCAAACTCCGAAATCTTTGTATCTAGCGGCATGACTGAAAAACAGAATATGACGATCCCAAACGCTTACTACGCATTTATATCGTCCGGAAGTTCCGTGTGCAGAGCAAAAAACATGCAAATTTTGCTTCTTAGAACTCACAAATACAATTGTTCTTATAATTTTGTCCATATCACATGAGTGTATAAATCTATAATACATTTTATGAATATGAATTTTCCACATATTTCCACAAAAACTTATAAAAATATTCTTCATTTTTCATTGGTTTCCCGCCATTAAACTTGCATAAGTTTCCGGCCAAATGTAGCCAAGATTTGGCGATTTTTGCCTTGTCCTTATAATTTTGACCACCACTGTAGTACAGATATAAGATGAACATGAGCAATAAAAATAATTTAACTGAGATATAAGAGAAAATGTTCATCAGTTATCATCACATAATGGTTGAAAAATAGTTACCAAACCCGTCGGCGTATTTCTTCAAATATTAATACAATTCTTGCGACAAATTTATAACAAACCTGCCGACAACATCAGAAACACACTAAATCATGCTTTGGGAATCTAAAAACGTAAGGAAATTCTAACGTGCATAAAAATTGTAAGAACTTTTTCAGTGTATTTGAAAATGTAAAAATATACCATTATTTCCGTTTATTTTTATTCTGATGACAATGCTTTCCTATTTCCTTCCTTACATTGTATGTGTAAGTGTATGGAAAGTAAAAACTGCAATCTTGAGTAATATCTAAAGGTGTCAATCAGGGTTCTCGCTGCCGATCACTATAATGCCAAAATGTTTCTTTGTCGAGAAAACTAAAACTTGAAATGGCCAAATTGCAAGAGATGTTTTCTTTTTTCGACGGCACTCTCAATTACGCTATTTATCGTACGATTAAACATTTTCGGTGTAACTCATTATTTGTGCTTTGATATTCTTTAGTGTTTCTCGACGAATCTATTATTACTATTATTTAAATTTGGCTAGCTTTTCTTCAGCAATTAGCCAAATTGCTCAGATTAGTCAAAAGCCAGTCAGAACCATGGTATCAGCTTTTATCGTTGTCTATTGGCTAATTTTCTAAACCATTAGCTGTAGAAATATAGTTCCAATAGTAGAAAAGTTTCAAAGTTGTTATTTGTCCTCTTAAAAGTAATTTATATCAAAAAAGTTATTTTCTAAAAGTTACGAGCTTTACTTTTTTGTTCGGTCCTAGGGTTCTATATTTCGAAAAAAATCTCCGTACTTTAACAGGTAGTGAAATAATAAAAATTTATTTTTTGAACGATCAAAACTTACAGAGTTATGATACTTTGAATTTTCTGGAATTTTAGTATTCTCTGGAACTAGTGAACACAAAAAAGTGTTTCATGCAGGGCCATTGGCGCATTTAAAACGAAAATCTCGCCCAATTCGCAGAAAATATTGCTAGGTACAACGTACTTAAAGAATTACAATTCGTTTCATTATTTATTTTTAATTATTTATATTTAATATTTTTTTTAAATTCTTTGACTTTCAAATAAAAGTAAGGTTTTATATCGAATTAAGAATAGTATGTAAATTTTAAACTTTAAAAAAAAAAAAAAAAAAAAATTGCACAGAACTTTTTTGAGTGACAATAGGGCGCACAAACTTTACTTGCTCCAGGGCGCTGAACATGTAGCTACGCCACTGGTCACTACCACCTAGGAATTGCAGCGATTTTTGTGTTACTGAAGGGCCTAGAATCATGAAATTGGGCAGGGCAGTTATTTATAAGATACAAATTATCTCTAAGAGCATTTCCTAAAAAATCGAAATTTAAAAGGGGTGAAAATGAGCGAAATGCGTTTTAAATTGCGTTTTTCATAATGCTGCAGGTGCTAGCAACTTGAAATTAGGTATGGTAGTTACTTATATAATATAAATTATCTCTAAGAATATTTCTTTAAAAATTCGAAATTTAAAAGGGGTGAAAATGCGCTAAAAGCGTTCTAAAAAACGCTCTAAATTGCGATTTCTACAAAATCTCAGAAAATACCGATTCGAGTTTTAAAAAAATGATGTGAAAACGATGGCGACAGCCCTCGCTCCACATAGACCATATTTTATGTCAGTGCCACTACCCCAAAGGAGTGCAGAAGCAAAACACGTTCTAAATCGCGTTTTTTGTGATACTGCAGGGGCTAGCAACTTAAAATTAGTAATGGTAGTTATTTATATGATATAAATGATCTCTAAGAATATTTCTTTAAAAATTCGAAATTTAAAAGCGGTGAAAATGCACGAAAAGCGTTCTGAAAAACGTTCTAAATTGCGATTTCTACGCAATCTCAGAAAGTAGCCAACCGATTTCAAAAGTAATGGTTGGAAATTGATGATGACAGGCCCTTGCTCCAACATAGGCTTTATTTCATGCCGGTGTCACCACGACCTAGGAATTGCAGAGATTTTTGTGTCACTGAAGGGCCTAGAATCATGAAATTAGGCAGGGCAGTTATTTATAAGATACAAATGATCTCTAAGAATATTTCCTAAAAAATCGAAATTTAAAAGGGGTGAAAATGAGCAAAATGCGTTTTAAAAAACTTTCTAAATTGCGATTTCTATGCAATCTCAGGAAGTACCAAACCGATTTAAAAAATAATGATGTGAAAACGATGGTGACAGCACTCGTTCCAACATAAACTGTATTTCATGTCGGTGCCACTACCCGGCAAAGAGGGTGCAGGAGCAAAAAATGATCTACAGACGTGTGAAAATTATTAGAATAATTGTGAAATTTACACTAAAATCTTGTAATATGAAAGAAATAATACTTTTAAAAAATATTGATACATTTATTATTTAGTGTGCATCCCCTTGTTTTTTATTAAAGATTCGATACGTCTTGGCATACTTTGTATGAGTTTTTGACAATTAATTTGTATTTCGTTGTCATGATGCCAAATTTGGATGAGTTTTTCTATCCGAACATTCTTGTTTGTGGTATTGCATTTCTTTAATTTAATTAAAGAAAACACTTCCATGGTCTGCAAACAGTCCAGATATTAACCCTATAGAGAACCTTTGAACCGTTGTAAAGAAAAAATTAAAGAAATGCAACATCACAAACAAGACTGGTCTGATAGAAAGACTCATCCAAATCTGGCATCATGACAACGAAATACAAATTAATTAACAAAACCTCATACAAAGTATTCCAAGACAAGTATGCCTGTATTTCTTTAATAAAAAACAAGGGGATGCTCATTAAATATAAAATGTATCAATATTTTTTAAATATTTCTTTAATATAACAAGTTTTTAATGTAAATTTCACAATTATTCTAATAATTTTCACACGTCAGTAAATTGCGTTTTTTGTAATACTGCAGGGTCTAGCAACTTTAAATTAGGCATGGTAATTACTTATAAGATATAAATGATCTCTAAGAACATTTCCTAAATAATTCGAAATTAAAAAGGGAAGAAAATGGACGAAAAACGTTCTAAAAAACGTTCTAAATGGCAATTTCTATGCAATCTCAGAAAGTACCCAAACGATATCAAAAGTAATGGTTGGAAATAGATGATGACAGCCCTTGCGCCAATATAGGCTCTATTTCATGTCGGCGTCCACTACCACCTTGCGGTTGCATTTTAAAATACGTTCTAAATTGTGATTTTTGTGATATTGACGGGGCTAGCAACTTGAAATTTGGCATGGTAATTACTTATGAGATGTAAATGTTCTCTGAGAACAGTTTCTTAAAAATTTGAAATTTAAAAGGGGTGTGGATTGCAGAAGTAAAAAACTTTCTAAATTGCGATTTCTGCGGTACTGAAGAGGCTAGAAACTTTAAATATGTAGTATAAATATACACGGTAGTTACTTATAAAATATAAATATTCTCTAAGAACAATCGAAAATAAATTCGAAATTAAAAAGGGGTGAAGCGAAGGGAAGGAGCGAAAAGCATTCTTAATTATAAGAGTCCTAAATTACGATTTCTATGGAATCTCAGGAAATAATAAACCGATTACAAAAGTTATTGGTTGCGAATCAAGAGTGATAGTCCCTGATCCTATACGGGCTATATTTTATGCCAGTGTCACTACCACTTGATTGGCAGGAACAACAAGAAAGCCTTTAAAAACATCTAAATTCCGTTTTCTATAGAATATTAGGAAATACCAACCGATTTCAAGGTTAATGTTGGCAAATTAATGGTGGCAGTCTCTGTTTCAACATTTGTCGAGACATTCTATTTCAACTCTGTTTCGTCATTTTATGTTGGTGCCACTAACACCAGAGAGGTGGTAGACTCTTAGACAAGAAGCTTGAAATTTGACATGATGGTTAATTATAAGATGTAAATGTGATAAGATGGTTTCTAAAAAATTCAAAACTTCAAATCAATACTGAAATGGACGTATGAAATGAGCATAAAAGTCTCAAAAAACTTTCAAAATTATCATTTATTTAGAATTAGTTTTAGTTCTTCTTATTAATTAAAATCTCATTTCTGTCTATTGCAGCTTTATAATGAAGTTTAGTCAAACTTTGGCTTAATTTGTAGTTTTTAAATTGTTTTAAAAAACGATCTTCTAATAAAGATTAGTCATACAAATATCACTTGGCATATTTCAACTACACTGTAAAAAAAAATCTGCAATCCTACAAAACTAGTTTTTGTAAAACTACAGAAATCTGTATGTTTACTAGAATTTTATCTGTAACCGGGTAAAATATTTACCACTCGCATAGTACAAATACATGAAATATCTTAGTCGCACATGTCAGCCAATGAGAAAGGACTTCAATGATGACGTAATGACTGTTCACGCAGCCACAGAGGTGTTCAAGGCATCCATCTTGATTATGATTTCAAATAAGGATGTAAGTAAATATTTTTTCTTTATGAGTTAAATTTTGTTATATTTCCATTTTCCTTGATTCTTAGTAAGTAAAAATGAACTACACAGTAAGACCGTTTGATTTCGAATTATAATGTAACATGATTTTAGCAGGTATTAATGCGTAATCATCCTATTATTTTATTGTTAAATATTTATCATTCAGTCAAATGACTATTCTTTACATCAGTGTTTATTACATGCGTGCAATTTCTAATGTTTTATGTAATAAATAAAATTTTATTGCAATATGGTTAGCAGATTAAACATTTTATTTTTAATTAGTGATACAATGAATAGTACTCCCCCTCTTTGACTGATAATGAAGGCCAAATATTCCACTATTCTTCTGCAGAATACTTAAAATGTATACCAAAATTATCTTTCTTAATATTAGAGTCGTGCTTTGTAATCGGTATTTATTATACTAGATTCCGACATCGGGTCGAGTTTACTTTTTTGGTTCGGATCGGGACGGTTTGGGTTTTGAATCTTGCATGTCGGGTTCGGGTTGACTGATTTTTCAAAAGAATGTCCAAAATATTTTTTTTTTCAGGTTGAAAATCTAGGTATAGGGCAGATGTGCCAGTAATGGATAAAATTCAAAGTTTTTTGTTTATAAAAAAAATTAAACAATAAAAATTTTACTTTAAAAATTTTCTTCATAAGCCCCCCCCCCCCCCTCCCATACCGCTTACATATTTTATAATCTGTGTTATTGTTGATACTCTCAATCAAACCAATTAGGAAGCAAAAAGTGATCCTACGAAGTTCCACTGTTTTTCATTTATGTTGGTGAACATGCAAAGAGCTGGTTTAACTTAATAAATTTTATATATTCTTTTACTTTCCAGCAAAATTTCCTGCAAAATTTGTTTTTGTTTTGGTAGTAATAAAATTTTTTGAATATGATCATTCTAGACATTTCATCAATCGCACACTATATGAAGCAATGGTAGCCCAATCTCCAGTTGAAAAATGTTGCATAAGATTTCAATTGTATAAAGTAAAAGATTATTTCAAGAATCAGAAGCAATTTTGCTTCATATACTTTTTATGCTTTCTGAATATTAATGACTTGTTTATGCATAGATGTAATAGTTTCCCTATTTATGGAACATTATACTGTATATTATCCATAACATAAACTATGCCTTCAAGCATGGGTCTAAGTATGGATTAAACTAAGCATGGGACAAATTTTGAAACTTGCAATTTCTTTAATTATAAAATTGTTTCTGAAATTATGTTTCTATATTGTTAAAGGACATTAGAAAGTGTTTCATTTTGTATTCTATAAACTGAAATATTGTTTTTGTGTCAAACAAAGTTCATTTTCTTATTTTTGTAAAAGGTGTCCCATTCCTCCATACTCTCTCCTATGCTTCTAACTCTGAATATTGGGCACTTCTCTATCTATACACACGTATCATGGGTATGTGTTTTAAAACTATCAGAAATATTATACATGTGTTTGCGTGTATATGAAAAATGAAATGTTGGTAATATTTTTCCAATTCCTAGAGAAGAATAAATGGTTAACTGTGCCTTAAATAAAAAGAATTTATCACATTTCTTATGTACTTTTTATTTCTTAACCTATAACTGATGCTACCGGTCTCTTAGACCGCAGCTTTTTTAATTTTTATAGTTTTGCCATTTTTTTATATACTTGCAATTTTCAGTTTAACTACAAACACTACCGAAATTTTGTTCCGTTGTGAACTTCAGTATTATCACCAGACACTTTTGAATAGGTGAATTTTAATTATAACAATCCTGTACAAAAAATTTAGTACAAAAACACCATCCTATGAGTTAATCGTGCCTTTTATTCATCTTTCGATAAAGCGGTCTCACAGACAACTTCACACTAGTTGACTTCACACTAGTTGTGACAATTTCTGTGACATCAGTTAAAGGTTAAGGAGTAAATTTAATAATAACTCATTCATATTGAAATATGTATTTATTTTATCTGAAAAATTGTTCTGCTCAAACTTTTTGTGAAAATCTTAGACTTGGAAAAAACCTAAATATAAACATTTGCATTTTAATTTTACGTGAGTTTCTGAGCGATAAAATGCCGAGTTTTTACTTTCTCATGCAAAGAGAGATATATGGGGTAGGTAGGGGTAAAGATACGAGCGGGGAAAAAATATGCACCGGCTGATTTCATATGAAGCAACATTTCGGCTCTCATGACCAATAGGTGGCAGTTTTGTTTCAAGTGTACTAGTTATTTGTTTAAACCTTTGATAAAAGTAGCAATTTGTGCTAAGAAAATGAGGTAAGTTTAAATTTTCGAATTTTGATCTAATATTTTTAAAATTTCACTTTATTCTTTAGCTGTACCTGGAATTTTTACAAATCCAAAATTTTAGTGGAGATCGAAAGATTTTTAGCTTCTAAATGCGGTAGTTTGCCTCGATCACATTTGTTTATACTTATGGGTAGCCGGTTAAGCAAAATACTGCAGAATAGGGTAAAAGTACGCATCCTTCTTGGGACAAAGATACGCACATGTTTAAGATACGGGACATTGCCCTATCGTTTTAGCTAGATGCAAAGCTTTCCACAATTTCTAAATTTGTATTATATGAAATATAATAGCTACTTAACTAATATAAGTTAGTAAACTACATTTTCCTTTTTCTAGTTGAGTTTTTTTTAAATATATAACGTAGGTATCTACCTACCTACTTTTAAAAATCAATATTGTTTCATGAATCGCTTTTGTTTTAAACCATAATCCTTAACTCCTGTTAACGGTCTCACCGACCGCTGCAATATTCAGTTTTCACAGTTTAACTTGTAATTTTCAATTTAAGTAGTTATGTTAGTTTAATTTTGATTCGTTTGGTAAATTAGAAGTATAGCTAAAGACTTCTGAATGCGGGAAATTTCACTATAATAGTCCTTTGCATAAAGTTTAGCGCAGAAACCGCCTCTTATGAGTCAGTCAACCATTTTATTTAATCAACGATTAAGCGGTCTCGGAGACCGCTTACAGTATTTATGAAACAATTTTTGTCACAACAGTTAGAGGTTAACTGCTATTTGCGATCTCGCAGACCGCTGTTTTTTTCATTGCCTAGTTTAGAATTTTCACTTTAAATACTATCGAAATTTACTAATTCTTTTACATTACTCATTCATTTTAGTGAAAATGGGGCAAAATCCGGCCGTAATGGGGCAAAAATGCGCACTGCGTATCTTTACCTCATCACTGCGTACTTTTAGCCCAACCAATGGGGCAAAGATACGCAGAGCAATGTTTTTTAAAAATTACAATTTCTCACGGAATTATAATTTGACAGAATGTCGTTTGATAGTGGAACGTGCCTAAGGTTTTAATACAACATTTTAATCAGTCGTCACATAAGTTTAGATCAATGTGTTCGTTAAAAATCAAAATTAATGATAAGTGCGAAACTTTAGCCCCCACCTATCCTACATCACTTAGGTATGTCATGTGATTGTGAGCCATGTTGAGGACAACTTGTCACCAAGCGCCATTGAGATCAACCATGATGGTGAATATCGATTTCGCTTTTTAACAAGCTGTCCTCACTTCAAATACTTGTGGACATGATACCCACATATGTTTGAATATTAAAGTATATACATTTGTCCATTTTCCTACATAAAACATAAATTTTTATTAGAGATGTAATTGTAGATTACATTTCATAATATCAATAAAACACGATTTCCTTTCCTTTTATTTCGGGTTCGGGTTGAAATAAGTCTGGGTTGAGTTGCAGGTTGCCGAAAATTATTTTGGCTGATTCTGGTCAGGTTTCGGATCGAGGAAATATTTTTGGAGGGTTCGGGTCGAGTTGTGGGTTGACTTAAGTATAATATTCGGTTTTGTGTATGGTGCAACTTGACCCGTGCAGGACTACTCTGTAGTCGGGAAATTTTCAATATATCAGGATTCGTACGGTCCTTAAAAGTACTTGCATTTTTCAAAAGAATTTTTTTTGTGCTTGAAAGTGCTTATTTTCATACAAAAATTTTTAAAAGTCCTTAAAAGTGCTTTACTGTCATATTATTTCTTAATCGGGGGTGGAACTCTTCTGCATTTCTTTTCATTTCTGATTTAAAAAATAAAGATAAAACCGCCATTGTGCTAACCTTTCTTCTGAAATTTCACCTCCCCTTTTTACTCCCTTCTCCACAATACCAAAGTTTAAACTGTTTAAAACTTTTTTTTATCCTTTAACTGATGTTACCGGTCTCACAGACCAGTGCTTTTCTCAATTTTCATAGTTTAACTTGCAAATTTCAGTTTATCTACAAACACTACTGAAATTTTGTTTCGTTTGAAACTTTAGTACTAATACCAGAGATTTTTGAATAGATGAATTTTAATTATAACACACCTGTGCAAAAAGTTTAGTACAAAAACAACATCCTATAAGTTTATCGCCCCTTTTATTCATCTTTCGTTGGAGCGGTCTCACAGACCGCTTCACACTAGATATGTGACAATTTCTTTGACATCAGTTAAAGGTTAAAAAAAATTACTGTATTTGTTACTTTAAGTGAATAAATAATCAGTCCTAAATTTCATTAACTATTCATTCCATCATATCCGTTTGATTAAAATTTTATCTGAATTTCACCTTCAAAATTTCGTTTCCCCGTTTTCTTCATCTCTCACAGTAGTAATACTTAAAGTTTCAAAACTCTTTAAAACTGCTTAAATAATAATAATAATAATAAAAAAAAATCTGTGTCATTTTATTGTCACAATAAATAATCAAGATTTTTCTTCCTACTCAAAATTGGCATCCCCCCCCCCCCAAAAAAAAATAGAGCACATAGAATTTTAAAGTCTTTAAAACTCTTCATAGACCAGTGGTAGGGGAGGGAAAAAGGGCCGCATTTGGAATTAATTAGGGGAAAGCTGGAAATTGTTTTAATCTCTTTATTTTAAGTCTAGAATGAATGTACTAAGTTTTCTCCCTCTTACTAGATGAGTGGTTGAAGATATGTACAGATTTATAGTCAAAAAACACATTTTTATTAATTACCATAGCAATATCTAAAAAAACTAACTCTATCAAAAACATTGTCAATACAGATGTTGTAGAGGTTAAAATTCTGATTGAAATGTGTACTTAATATTTTTGTTGAATTTTTACAATTATAATGCAAGGTTTTGCCTAATTCGTAAATCAAGTGATTGAAGCCAGAACAGACGAGTTTCAGTTCACCCTGTTTCTAATTTATATATATTTTTTAATTTATTGAGGTATTATTTGAGGATTTTGTAATTATTTTAGGCTTTATTTTGGATTTTTTCAGAGTTATGGCTTAAACTCTTGATTACGGATTATAGCCCACTGGTAGGAAATGAAAAAAAGGCCGAATTCGGAATTAAATACGGGAAAGCTAGAAATTGCTTTAATCCCTTCGACGTAGGTCAAAAATAAACGTACTAAGTTTTCCCGCCCTACTAGGTGCGGCTTTGCCGCTACGAACAAATAGATAACTTAAAGTGCATTATTTCATGATTTTTAGCATATTTCAAAAAGGATTAGTAAATGATGGCAAATATTGTTTATGATCTTTGATATTGTATTTGAATTATGCGTCGCATTTAATTTGACATATGTAGAGAATAACAGTGCGTATGTATCACATTTAAGGAGGTCGAAAATAGTAGGGAGGAGCGAGGGAACAAATGAGTGTGCAGGATTCTTGTCACTAGAGGAATTATAGGTCAACAAATAGCACGATTTTAAACTTCGATATTTTACGAAAAGGACTAAGATGGTTTTAATAAAAATTATTTTCGACTAGTATACGAGCATCTTAAGTTCATAAAATTTTAAAACCTTCGTAATATTGAAAAAAAGTATTATAAGCTTTACTTTTTTTTTTTTTAAACTAAAGTTTAAGGTTGACGATATCAGTTGAGAAATGGCATGTAAAACGGCTGTCAATTATGTACCTCTTTCTCGATAACTACTAAATTATAATCCTCAAAATATACAAAATAAAGCATTAACATAATTGCAGAAACATCGCGAGGGCCTCAACAACTTAAAGAAAATAAATGTATGTAATAAACGGAGGCAGGGCGGATTGATAACTCTCTCTCTTGATTAGCGGTTAAGGCAAAATTTAGCAATAGAATTGCGACCTTAATGTTCAGCAAAAATATTAATATAGGTATTCATTTTATTCAGAATTTCAAATTCTACGACATTTGTATTGACAATGTTTTTGAAAGAATTAATTGTTCTGAGATATTGTTAAGATAATTTAAAAAAAAGTGTTTTTCGACTATAAATATGTACATATTTTCTAATGTTCACCTAGTACGTGGGATAAAACTTAGTACTTTCATTTTAGACCTAAACGGAAGGGATTAAAACAATTTCCAGTTTCCCACCCACATAATTGTGAGTTACATCCCCCCCGATCACGGGTCTTTGAAATAGAATTGTGACAATGTTACACAAAAATATTAAATGTAGTTCTCATTTTACTCGGAATTTTAAGATGACGACGAGCTGAACACGGAAATTGCAAAACCTAAATTTCATTCCAGATTTCAAAGTGCTGCCATTTGCAAAATGACGTCAGCGTTACGCACAGATATATATTTGTTTTTTATAGTATAGATATAGATTTTATTTTCATATCAAAATCTTGGTGTTTTTTTTTTCTTTTCAAACTAATTTTTTTCACCCTTAAATCCATTTATATCTGAACCAAATCAATACTCGATCATTTCAAAGCTACTGTATAGCATTAAGTATGTATTTTTCAATGATATATATACGTAATGCGAGTCGTACAGTAAAATGCGCAGAAAAACAGAAAAGTGACTTCGGACAGTGAATTTTTTTAAAAGATTAATTTTGTATTTTTTAAAATGTATTGCAGTATTTCAAAGAGAATTGAAAGTATATGCTTTTTGGTATTGTTATTATTTGGTATTAATATTCTGCATAATTTGATTTTCGGAGTCTTATGTGTAATTTTGAAATATGCCTGGAAAGGCAGGTGGGGGAGGGACAAGGTTCTTCCAGTATTTTAAATTCTTAAAGTTTGTCGTTATCATCCAGACTCTTCGAAATTTTTAGAAGTTAAAAACATAATGTTTTCGTAACCCGAGTGAACAAATATTAATATTTAGTGGGAAAAAGGCTGGTAAGATTTTTACCACGATGTAACTCTGGTTTTTGCTACTTTTGTCGAAGTTTTTGCACATTTTATTTAGTAAAAAATATTTATATTTGTCCGAATGTTTCGAAATTTTCGTAGGTAAATGTAAATCTGGCCTGTTGAGTTGCTCTAAAGAGATTTTGTTAAAATACGGACGTTTACTTAGTTTTATGGTAGAAAAAATATAGTCTTTGTGAGGCGCGAAGTGACCTACGCTCACCAATGTATTTGAAAGAGTTAAAACTCATGTTTTTAAAAATCAATTGCATCATCAGTTAGAAGATTTTAACTTTTAGAGCATATATATATATATATATATTTGCCGATACTTCTAAAATATCATCCTGGAATAAATTGCTACAAGTTTTCGGAAAAACTTTTTTGGTCTTTTTTTTTCAAAAGTTTAACTGCTAGGTGGGGAGAATATCGTAAATTTAATATCGGAATATATCAACGTGTTAATATTGGTGATATATCGCGATAATTACCGTAAAGTGTATGCGAATAGAAAAATTGCTTATTTTAAAAGATAAATGGCATGTTACCAAAAAATTTAGTAGAAACAGATGTAGAAAGGAGCTAATAAATGTTTCATGCTATTTTCTTCTACAGCATCCTTTAAATATATATATATATATATATATATAGGGAAGGTGGGGCAAAATCGGGTACCTTAAAAGTTTGTTAGTCTCAAATGCTGTGAAATGGGAAAACAATCTTTGAACACTTTTATTATAGCCAAGGATTCGTTTTACATTAAAAACCTTTTTTTCAAACAATATATATACATAATTGTTTATATAAAAATATAGCTTTTTTCAAACGTATGCAAAGATCTGGTTTTACCTCGCTGGTTGGGTAAAACTGGGTATCCATTTAAAACTACTGGAAAACTCATTTTGGTCAAAAAGGTCTTGCTTAATATAGTAAAAAATACATTTTTATTATTTTTAACAAAGCGGAATTGCACATGTGTTCTTCGATGTGTAAAAAAAAAAATAATTCGTTAGCAAATTTTCTACGTTGTATAGGCCTGCTTACTTTACACTGTACGTTTTAGAGTTCTTTTAGCTTCAAAAATCACAGATGAATTTGTCATCATATTCTTCTGCATTACTACATGCTTCGTGTGCCTATCCGTGGCATTTCAAACATTGTATTTCGATTTCGAATTTGAGTAATGTTCATAGCAAAACATACAGGATTCATTATCCTCTTCTTCTGAAGACGTGTCCGCAATCTTTTTTGGTTTCTTTTTTTTTCTTTTAAAGAAACTTCTTTTTTCGTCTTGCAGTTTGTTTGGCTTATTTCTCCTTAATATCTGTTTCGATCTGTAATTTATAGGGAGAAGAAATCAAAATAAGTTTTTCCCTTTCTTTTCTCAATTCTAAAGCCTTCATTAGAAGGGGGATAATAACATTTTAGGCGAAATTGGAAATACAGATTGCTGGGCTACATAGTCTGAAGATGTCGAATGGATAATTTTACTAATGTATTCTGTAGATGTAACATTTTGAATGAGTGATGACGTCTGTGCTTGTGATGTTAACTGCTGCATCTGGAAGCAGCTCGAAGTGAAAGACGCTGGATGTTGTCAACTCGTTTATGTTCGGAAGGTTGAGTTCCATTATCCTGTAATGTTTCAGAAATATTTATTTCTGCAGCTATGCAAACCTGTGGCTGCATAGACCTAGGTGTGTTATCATGATTTTCATGGGTTTCTCTGTCACTTCCGAAAGGAGCAAAAAGATGGTCTGGAAAAACATTGTTGTAGGGGGAAATTCCTGTTTATTCAAACCTTCTGATTGCAGTATTTACAATTGCTGCTCACGAAAATGCAGTTTTAAATAATTTTCCAATTTGGTAAATTGTTACAGATCGCGCAGAGGGGGAAAATAACAACTTCTTCACCTCTTGTTCTTAGTATGAGCTTAGAGATGCATGAATGACACATCAAGGGGTTGAAATCGATGCGTTGCGTAAGGGAAGAAGCATATATAAATGCATTGCTTTCTCTTACTAGATTAACTGGATTCATTTATATGAATTGATCACCTATTAAGGATTTAAAGAACGGGCTTTTCAGGGCAAGGATTGGAAAAATCTATGCATTTTTTAACCAAATAAAATAAAGACCTCTTTCGTAATCCATCCACTCCTATTATATACAGCAAATGAGTCTGGGAAAGTTTCATTCATCAAGAGGTTTTTTTCTTGCCTGTTTTAATATTTGATAAAAAAAAAAAAATCCTGTTACAGATTATATAGCCTAGTTATATAGGATTGAGAGTTTATGGATTATTTGTCATTTTGGGCAGATTATTTTATTTAGAGAAACAAGTCACGAAATATATTTGCATTTTAAGTGGACCCATAACGCAAGTTATTACACCTCAGATTAGAAAGTTATTTATTAAAATGTAATAAGCATAATATAAAATTATGCCTTAATTAGTACCATTATTAATTTCATTAATAATTGCAAATTATTTAATTTCATAAATGTAAGTTAAAAATTAGACCCACTTTTTAATATAAAACAAAATCAAAATTAATGTTTTTTCATTATAACTAGATAGATTTAAAATTATATTACAACTTAACAGCATTAAGAATGCAATTTAAAATTCCATGCTAATTTATTAACTATACTAAAAAAAAATTCTATGAGTGTGGGACGAAATCGGGTATACCCAGTTTTGACCCACTCTTAAGTACCCGGTTTTACCCCAACATGACAGAGTTTAAAACCTGGCGTCACTACTCTTAATCCTATAAGAAAAAGATCAGTAAAAATTTTAAAATATTATCAGGAAAGGAAAGAATTAAATATAGTACTCAGGAATATTTAATATGCTGAAAAAAAGTGGTTATACGCGTAAAATCTAGAATCAAATAAAACAATTTTTTAAGAGTAATTGAAACTAATTCCTTCACACTAAAAAAAAACCGCACACAGTAACGTTTCAATCAGCTATAAATGCCATAATGTTTACCGACAAGTAATTTCTCGTGTTGGCTGATAGACAGAAGTACAACTGAAGCAGGGATTTGCGCTAACCGGTTTAACCCACCTACCCTATTTTTTACAACTCGTCCATATATATATATATATATACACACACATACAAATAAAAATATTTTTTTAAACAATAACGTAAAATAATCAACCTTCAACGACAGATTATAATTTTCCAACACATTCAGAATTATGTAAAAAAAAAAATCAACCTTTAAATAAAGTTAAATATGATGGCTAAGTAAGCAAATTACAAAACACGTAACACATTTGGAAATTAAAGTTCAGCAATAATCAGTCATCGGAAAAATATGCGAATTCCTTTGTGCGACGCTATATATGATCTATAGATTTGAATATATACCAAATAGTATGCTAAACATTAGTTCATTTAAGAAACGCATTTTCACAGTTGAAAATTCCCCTTCAACATATTCGTCAATAAACAGAAATGTATACATCTTTTTTGCAGCCCTGTATATGATTTACAGATTTTATACATACGAAGTAACTAAATTAGTTAAATTAAAAAAAAAAAAAAAAAAAAAAAAAAAACTCGTACCACAACAGATAACGAACTTCCAGCAATTATTGTTTATTTATACAGTACTATAAGCGAATCCTTTTGTTTCCCCCCATAAATAAACGATTAATGCTATGCTCATCATGTTCTATAGTAAGCATCTTTTTGTACATTTCAGTGATGTGTATCAATTTCTATATGTTTGAAATAGTGTAATATCATTCCAATATACTACAAATGATTTTTCCCTACAGACCATTGAAATAGACCACAAAAAATCATTGATTAAAATCACAAACTTTCTAAAAAAAAAATCAGTTGATTAAAATCATGATTTAATCGTTGATTAAAATCGTTAACACCCTATTTCAACTAAATGGCAAGCATTAGTTTTTGTTAATCACGATTGATTGACGAATTTTTTCCTTCAAACAACTGACGCTTTTTGCAATATTTTTCCACATTTGATTTAAGAATTTCACAATATTTTCCTTCTACCTAATAAATGGAGAATTTTGCAGCTTTTTCTTACAAACTTTCTTTGCATTTATCCAAAATTTTCAGCCTAATAAAATATAAAATTATAACTAAAAATTAAATAAACAGCACATAAAGAAAAACTATAAAATTATTAATTTAGATATTTTAATTCCAATATTTCAATTGACTAAGGTTTAATGCAGTTTTATTTATTTTTTAAAATAAATAAAATTGTGCGATTTGTGTTTGGTTGCCGTTTTCTCTGAGACTGGAAAATTCAAGTTTACCTGTGACCCTGTGAGAGAGAGGGGGAGGGGGTAGTTAATTTTCCTGCTGACCACTAAAATTTTCAAATTAGTGGTCTAAATGAATGTTTGGTGTTCTCGGACTAGCGAACCACCAATTATTTCGAACACTGATTGATTTTTTAAATGCTGAAGATTTCCTTGTAAAAGAGATTTGAATTGATATACTGTTTAATTTTTTCATTAATTCCCCTGTGTGAAATTTGATTATTGTTATGTCTGCACAAGAAATATTTTATGTCTTAAAATATTTACTCTTTCCTTTAGAACAGGTGGAGAAATTAACCTGATGCTTGGATCTATTCCATTTTACCTGACTTCAAATCCTGATTCAGAACATACCAAGCTTCAAGAATTCTTTATATTTGATGACCTGAATGGTCAGAGAGGGTGTAGCACCCTCCTAAAACTGTCTGAGAGAAACTCTATGTAAAATGATATTATATTACAGTAAATATTAGTCTGACATATTATATATATAATTTAATGGTTATATAATCTGTATTTTCAATAAATGGAGCGGCATACCGCAAACCAACTTAAATGTGTTGCTATTTAATAGTGTCTGTAACCATTTCTTTTTCAGCTATTGCAAGGCTGCTGGTGGTGAATATTTTTCTTTTTTACGAGTATTGTTAAAAAATAAATAAATCGTCGTCATAGATTATCATTTAGGAATACTGAAAAAATACTTATATATGTAAGAATAATTAGTCGCTTGGTGGTGACACTGCTGTTATTAAATTAACACTTCAAAGTAAGTATATAATATACTATAGAAATACATTGTGTATTTAAAAAAAGCTTTAAAGTTTAAAGTAATACTTTTGTATTAGCTGATATTAGAGGTTAAATAGATTCTGCTACTTATAGCTGCCTTTTTAATGCTGATTATTTCAGTGTTTACGCATATACTTTGATTATGTATTCATTATGTTTGTGCTTTATTTATTCAAAAGTGTTATATTCATTATTGAATGTTAAACAGAAACAAATACTAAACTTTTTTTGTTGTTTTATATTCAAATCAATTAATTTTGCATAATTGAGCTGTGTTGCAATATAAAATTTAAAAATATTTCTATTTTATTTTTTATTTTGTGAAAAGAAGGTAAAAATTTTAAAACTGTATAATATGAAAATTTCAGCATCTATAGATTCAAAAAAATTAAAGAAAAAAAAAAAAACATCATGAAAGTAGCAGCTAAGTGCATTATGCAAAAAACCTTTTCAAACTCGTGCAAAAAATAATATTGGTTGAAGAAATTTATTCAGACATTGTTTAAATTAAAACAATAATAAAAACAGGGTATGTATTTAAATCTAAAGAAAATTATTTTTTTTATATTGTCTTTGTGAATAAGCAAACACTAAATGGACTATAAGTGTAACTGAGTGCGAAGAAATATTCCAAAATGTAAAAGGACAGAATGGTAATATTTGTGGGGAAAAAAATGCAATTACTTTGTGAAATTAGATCAAATTGGTTTACATTTGTTTTTTAAATATATTTCAAAGACAATAGAATCAATAATTAAAACTTAAATAATTTTTGGTGTAATGAAAAAAAAAAAAAAAAAAAGCTTTCCTACTGCAAGATAACCTCCATAATCTGAAATTTTATTTATTATTACACCATAAAATGATAAATTGAAAACCAAAGTTAGGGGGAAAAAGAAAGCTACAATCCGGTGTAACCATTCCCCATAAAGATGAGAGAAAATCCTGAATCGTGATTCAAACTTTTAGCAAAAAATTAGAATAGAGAAAACCTTGAATTATGATTTAACCTTTTAACAAAAAATTGGATTTAAAAACAATCCTGATTCGTGGTCCAACCTTTTTACCTGAAAATCTGATTAAAAAAACTAAATTATGGTTCAAACTGTTACCAGAAAATTGGATTTAAAAAAATAAACCCTGATTTATAATTAAACCTTTTATCAGAAAATTGGATTTAAAAAAATCCTGATTTATGGTTCAACCTTTCACCAGAAAATTGGATTTATAAAAAACCTGAATTATTGTTTAACATTTCACTGATATAATGGTATCTGAGAAAGCACCAATAAACTGGTAAAAATTATCGCCAATATCTTGGTTGCAGCTAAATTTCAGCGACTTTTCACCATTTTCTTGGTGAAACATCACACTTTATTTTTAACAGTGTATCGATAACATTTAAAAAAAAAAATTAGACATACTTTATAAACTTAGTAATGATACTTTACTTTCATTATTGTTTCTATTTGCTTTTTTAATTTAACTAAAAACCGTAAGATCTGCTTCTGCTTATCTGCTTATTTACTGCTGTTATTATAATGCTCATTTAACATGGAAATGATTTTGTACCTATTTGAATATCTACAGTGAAGCTTCAGTCAGTTTTTTAAAGCATAACATACAAATATTTCAATTGCTGGCAATTGCTGTGGTATTACTGAAAAACACGTCAAGCCATATTACTTATTTTGATCAAAGTATTTTGATCGAAGGATTTTGACTTTACTGCAATATCTCTTGCACGGTTACAAAAAACTTTCTGGCGAGAATACTAAAACAATTTTAGATACAATACTAAAAAATCATTGGTAATTTTTCTGACGGTACTTTAATAAAGTTACCAAAATTTTTTTGCTAAAGTATATGTAAAGTTTTGGGTGCAATACTAAAAAAATTCATAGTAAATGTACTATGAAATCCTTCGCAAATTCACAAAAACAAATTCTTAGTCAATGTACTAAAAATTCCTTTGTAAGTGTACTAAAAAATCATTAGAAAATTCACAAAGTATTCTTTAAGAAACTACCTAAAAAAATCGTTAGTACCTTGACTAAATAATCCTAAGTAAATTTACGAAAAATTCTTTAGTAAACTCCCTAAAAAATCGTTAGTAAGTTTACTGAACAATATTTAGTAAACTTACAAGGAATTATTTGGGAAACTCTCTAAAAAATCCTTAGTACGTTTACTAAACTATCTTTGGAAAAATTACCACAAATTCTTTAGTAAACGCCCTAAAAAATTGCTAGTAAATTTACTAAGAAATATTTAGTAAATTTACAAAAACTAGTTAGAGAAACTCCCTTGAAAAACCTTTAGTAAATTTACAGAACAATATTTAGTAAATTTACGAAAAAATTTTTAGAAAACACCCTAAAAATGGATAGTACGTTTACAACATATTCACTGATAAATTCACTAAAACTTATATAGTAAACTCCCTAAACAAGCATTAGTAACTTCACTAAACAATATTTAGTAAATTTACAAGAATTTTTTTGGGAAACGCCCTAAAAAATCACTAGTACGTTTACTAAGCAATATTTAGTAACAGTTACTGAAGAAACTTTTGTAATTTTACATGATTATCTTTCGTTGTGGTTACATAAAAAGTTCTAGGCATCCCAGTTTCCGACAAAATTCTTAGTAACCTTACAAATTTTTTTTTACAGTGTATTACGCGAGCAAAACCGCGGGGTTTGCTAGTTATTGATAAGGCTGTTAATAAAAAATCAGTTTCGGGTTTCGGCTTGTTTCGCACCCAATATATTTAATTCAATGTATTGTATTGTAGTTTTGATGGAATAGATGGATTGAGATATTGTTTCTTCTTAAAAAAAAAAAAAAAAAAGTTTGTCTTGACCATATTATCCCCATTGGAAGTTTGTTGCAAGAGTTTAGGAACAACCTGAATATTTACAATCTCTGAAAAATGATTGCGCACTCCAGACACTGATCTAGGATGCATTTAAAAGCTTCCTTGCTAAATCAAAGGGAGTAGAAAAGTTATTCTTGCTGAGCTACCATTATTTGGGTAGATTGTATTCTTTATTTTTACTTTAGTCTCTTCCTGACAAATAAACAGTATATGACCCTGTAAAGTTTTTCTTCCAATTTTTTCACTATTTCTGTTTGATTAAATTTTTTTTTTTAATTCATAAAAAAAACCCCTGAAGTTTAAAATTTTATTAATTACAAATGTCTTATAATTATCCTTCTTAAATAACTGAAATCAGATTTTTTCAATATAAAGTTTGCTTATAAAAAACTCTTCTTTATCAAAATGTAAGTCTCTTTTATTAAATATTATGTAAAATTGCTTTAAAAAGTAACATTTTAATATCTTTAAACTTTGAAATATAAAAAGTATTCGGCCTAACAGTTACTATTAGGCTAGCTGAATATTCGGCATTCTTTATTCGGCCAAAATCACTATTCAGTGCATCCCTATTCCTAATACTATATAATTCCTAACATATAATATTGAAACTTCTGTTATTGTCTTATAGATACTTTATAATTTTTTCTTTACTTCTATATGCTTATTCGAGTTAAATTTTTGCTGAAATGTCGGTTACTGGTTAGATGTTAATAACTGGAGTTTTCCACCCTATATAGAAGTAAAGTAAAAATGTAAGAAAATCAAACAGTTTAGTTTTTATAAGGAAAATAATAGACGTCGACAATTGTGCACTTCAAGGCCGAAGACTTTAAATTTCGAATTTTACATTTATATTCTAATGTAAAATGCGTTAATTAAATTTCAGACTTCAGGGATAGCAATGGGCCTTCCTGAAGTCTACAGGCAAAAAAATTCCTGTAAAAGAACTGTCTGAACTGCGATCACCATATAGCATATTTTAAATTTATCTAGTTAGAAAAATCGTCCAATGGCTATAATGGTCCTTTCGTTTAGTAGCTCTGAGTGAGAACTACAGTGTGACCTCGAAAATCAGACTATTTCAAAAATCCGGCATCAAAGTCATCTCCCCTCGCCCCCCCCCCCCCCCCCCTCATTTTTTTTTTTACATTTCCAGCTTACTGCAAAACAGAGAAATAGAAATTGTTCATGAATTAGAAACTTCAAGATCGAAAGTGGTGGATTAGCGGACAGCGAGATTGCTGACACTGTGCTAAATAGAAACGCCGATAACGCTGGCAGCAGCTCAATTAAATAAAAAGGTGGTGCCGGCAGAAGGAAAGTGTCGCTGGAAAAATGCATACATTTTACTGAAAATTCAATATTTTCTTTACAAAAATAAGACCGAGTTTCCGAAATCAAGATTCTTCACTTGCATAAAATCCTAGAAAAAATTTTTAACGACCAAAAAAATTGAAGCAAATAAAACTGACAACTATGTTTCGGAAATTAGACGAGAAAAAAATGCCTTCACTGCTTATTAGATTTTTTTTTTTTTTTTTGTAACAGAAAATAATAAAAGTAAATTAAAGTAAGTTTTTCTTTTTTTTTTAATATTTAATTTTCCCTTTTTTACCATAAATATCACTTGGCTGTGAGTTTAATTATGAATAAAGGCACAATTAACAATCTCGGAATTGCTCTCGATAATTCTTTCAGAAATCCGGAATCTTCAAAAATCTGGCTTAGTCTCGATCTCAACGATACAGGATTTTCGAGGTTATACAATGCAGAAATATTCTGACTAAGAACAGGCTTCTTAAGATAATAGAAATTCGTCCAGCTTGTAGATATAAACACACATCAATGAATAACTGACCATAGATGGTAATGTACTCAAATTATTTTGATGTGGCCCAGTAAAAGAACCATTAATAGTTCGTGCTTTTTATTCGTCTTCTTTTTTCCCCCTTGACTAAACTCAGCAAAATAGATAACTTTCATTATTTTTGAAGCAATATAAACATCATTAAGATTTCCTAGAAATAAGTGCTTATAGGCAGTAATGCATCTGAACTAGCTTGTGTAAAAATTAAGTAATCCTTACACGGGATTAAAAAAAATAATTACCTTTTTTTTTTACCCGACTGTCAAGAAGGGTTATGTGTTTCACACTTATCTAGGTATGTGGATTTCTTTATACCCTCGAAACATTCCAACGGCTGGATGGATTTTAATGAATGAGGTCTCTATCGATTTGTTTTAACCGTCCAATGGTTATAGGCTAGGTTTTGTTTTCATAAATTCAAAATGGCGGCCGTAAAATACAAAATGGCGGTAGAGGCGAAAAAAAATTACGCAACATATTGTGTGGCATATCATTGGATAGGTCTTTCAAAATGAAGACGATGTTTCATTGACTATTTTACAGTCAGAAGCTCCGTTTAAATATTACACATCCTGGAAGTTGTGTAGGTAGAATCTCTAGCTTTACTGCAACTCTAACCTTCATAGACATCTATAGGCCTCATCAAAACAGTGTCTATAGATAGGAACTAAAAATTAAACACAAAATTCATCAATACAAGTAAATAAAAAAATAGGTAAGTAATATTAAAAATAGTTTCACATTCATGGGAAATAATTAATTAGTTCTCTTTTTACGCAGTCGGGTTTTTTGATTTTTTAAATTAAATTTTTACTTGTTCTTTTTCTTGTCTAATGATTTTGAAGCAAGCCAATAAAGGTTATTCTTCCGAAGTGACTTAAAGTAACTGAACACTAAGAGAGAAAAGAAGTAAAGATTTCTTATCAGGAGAGCTCTGCCCCTCTGAATCTCCTGTGAAAGACAATATTTAGTTATGCTTTACTTTTAATTTTACGTGCTTAAAAAATATCTTAAGAGCCTTTTTTATTGTTCCGTACTTAAAAAGAAGAAAAGGAACCATTATGAGATCACTTCTGTGTCTATCTGTCTGTCACAGACAATTTACTCGTATGGAACGTGGAAAGTTCAAATTGGGGGAAGTAATAAAGGCTATTGGCCCACATATTTTCAGATTATTGAAAATTCAGAAATATATTTAGGAAAAATATAGAGAGGCTAATTTACTTGAAAAAAAAAAATATTTTCTTTGTATATCGTGTGAAAGCTTTCGTAACGCTGAACTCAAAAATACATTTATCTTAATTTTAGGTAATATATTTTCAGAGATATAGTCAAAGATGTAATGCAAAAATATGTCACCCCACCTTCTATTTCCGAATCTACTGAAACTAAAATTACGAAAAAATTAGAGGTAGTAGAAGTTCATTTAAACCTTGCAGGAAAACTATAGCGATTACCCTATGTCACATAGTTTTTGAGAAAATAGCATTTTTCCGTTACACACAAATTTCGATTTGCGGGAGTTCAGCAAAGGAGTTGAGGCGCGCTGGAGGTACCTATCGTCGAAGAAGTATAAAAGGATTGTTGATGTTGATTTTTGTAAAAAATTGTCGGTAATTAGCCGAGATATTAACCCTTAATGACGCTGACGGTTTGGACATACTTAAAGACAGGGGCGGCATATTCTATTCAATATCGGCTTTTAAAGCCTAGATAACAATTTTTAATGGTATATTTGTGTAATGCAATGCCCAGTAGTAGTATAAAAGCAATAAACGGCAAATCGTTAAAAACAGGCCAATTAAATTAAAATTAATCGCATAATTACTATGGGATACGCGATTAGTTCGCATTGAATGGCTCCCTCAATACGCCACCCGTGTCTTTAAAGATTAATTAAAAACCTATCTGGAAAAACGCAGCATGGACCAAGGCGGCGTTGCATGTTTGCGACCTCCTTTCGGAGCGCGCTTAGCACAACGCTAAATTTAAACTTTGAACAAGGAGCTTGTAAGTCAGTCACTGTAAACACAGTCACTGTCACAGTCACTGTAAAAAGAAAAGATTATTACTACACTGATGAAATGCTAAATGAAATTTAAATATGCACTACTTTTATTGTCAGCACCGAATTAAGTTCATCATAAACAGTTTAGGATAAGATTTAAAAAAAAATGAGCTGTGCAGAATAGTAATATTTGATACTATTTAGGCTTCATATCTCTTTAAACTTTCATGGTATATCCATTTATACTTTTCTAGTATATATACAGCTGTATCCAGTCCTACATTGTATAGTTTTTTAAAAAGTCTTATTATTCTTTTACCAACGATTTTTTTTTTTTTATAATACAGTTACTAATTAATATATTTATTGTACGTAACCCTCTGTGCGCGAGTAATACTCGCACTTGACCGTTTATTTCGAATTGAGAATTGAAAAAGCTATTTCTTTTCCTTTTAGCCACCGGTACAGTATGCTATTTCTTTCTCCCAGCTTATTTTGTGTCGTCTCCAAAAAATAACGTTACCTTACAGAAGCCAGCCATAAAACAAATCAGTACGATTAAATACTCTATAGCAATTTTTTAAACTTCTAAGCATCGCACATTTTCACTTTTTATACCGTCGTATTGGAAAAAAAAGTACTTTTAAATGCAATTTGTTTGAAAACTGCAACTCCATTTATTTTTGAAATATTAATTTTTTTGTAGTTTTTGGAGCCATTTGTTTGATATTGGCAACTCAAGTACTCCATTTCTGTAGGAAGTAAAGGAAAAATAGTTGGAAAATATCAATTATATATTTTAGTTTCCATTTTTTCATAACAACGGAAAAAAAATTTAATGAAAATACGTGCTATTTTGAAAAAATATAAACGAATGATTTCTGTTAAAACATGGAGCTATTATAAACTATATTTAATTTTAAGTATCTATATTAATGTTACAAACAAATGAAGGCCTATAAGACATTAGACAGCCGTCTTTTTTTTTTCTTTTTTGTCGAGTTTCTTTAATGACGGCATCTTTTTGCTGCATTTGTGTATTATTTCGTGATAGTGACGTCCTATGCATACTTTACTGTAGATGTTTAAGAGTGGATCGTAAATGTGGAATTCTTAAGCGGATGCGAATGATGTCATTTTACATAAAATAAAAGCGTGTGCTGTAAGTCTTAAAATTGAAATATGTTTTGCACTATTTATATACTCATATTTTTTTTTTCATCGGGGCGACACTAAATTCTGGGAAAGCAGAATTCCTGTTTTCTAGTTACTGGCATTTCGTTTCTTTTCACAGTTAATTTCATGTTACAGTATTAATTTAACATCGTTTCTTCAATTTTCTTTTGTTTTGTTTTTCATCAGGGGTATTGTCTTCTCAAATCCCCCAACCCGTTTAATATAATTTTGAATGCATGAATGTAAAGTGGAAACAGAATTAAATATTGTCTTTCACGGGAGTCTTTCCTAAATATTCTAAATATTGTCTTTCACGGGGTAAGGCAAAGCACCCCTAATTAAAAATATTTAGTTCAGTTTTCTCTTAATGTTTAACTAGCAGGAATGACCGAGCTAAGCTCGGTCAAAATTAGCCTTGTATTCAATTCGATATATTATTCTCACTGTATCATTATTGCTGTTTACATACAATTGGCATGATCCTGATGCATAGTGAAAGTCCAAAATGACCCACTAACCGAATTTTTTCGAACATGCGACCTAACCAATGCTCTCCTCGAACCCGAAAACGATAGAATATAAATTTAGTCGAAATCGTTAAAGTCGTTTTATAGATAAAATTAACTTGACCCACGGTAACCCAAAATTGACCCAAATCTAAATTTATCGAACATGCGACCTATCTCAATGGTCTTCTCATGCTGGGAAACGGTGTAATAAAAAAATGTGCCAAAATTGTTTGAGCCGATTTTTAGATACAATTAGCTTGACCCACAGTGACCCCAAACTGATCCACTAATCGAATTTTCTAGAACATATGACTTAGACCAATGGTCTTATGCTCAGAAACGATATAGTACAAAATTTTGTCAAAATGTTTTGAGCCTTTTAATAGATACAATTAGCTTGACCCACAGTGCCCCAAAAATAACCCACTAATCGAATTTTCTCGAACATGTGACTTAGCCCCAATGGTCTTCTCATCCCCAGAAATGGTATAATACAAAATTTCGTCAAAATCGTTTGAGTCATTTTTTAGATACAATTATCTTGACCTACAGTGACCCAAAAATGACCCACTAATCGAATTTTCGCGAGCATGTGACTTAGCCCAATAGTCTTCTCATGCTCAGAAACGATATAATACAAAATTTTGTCAAAATGTTTTGAGCCTTTTCTTAGATACAATAGTTGACCCACAGTGACCCAAAAATGACCCAGTAATCGAATTTTCTTGAACATGTGACTTAGCCCAATCCTCTTCTCATGCTCAGAAACAGTATAATACAAAATTTTGTGAAAGTTGTTTGAGTAGCTTTTTAGATACAATTAGATTGACCCACAGTGACCCAAAATGACCCACTAATCGATTTCTTTCGAACATGTGACTTAGCTCAATGGTCATCTCATGCCCAGAAGCGGTATATTACAAAACTTTGTCAAAATGTTTGAGCCTTTTTTAAATTCAATTAGTTTGACATCTGACCCATTGTGACCCAAAAATGACCCACTAATCGAATTTTCTTGAACGTGCAGCCTATCCCAATGGTATTCTCGTGCCCGAAAACGATAGAACACAAAATTTCGTCAAAATCGTTAGAGCCGTTTTCTAGATAAACTTAGCTTGATCCACAGTGACCCAAAAATGACCCACTAATCGAATTTTCTCTTACATGTGACTTAGCCCATTAGTCTTCTCGTAATCCAAAACAGTAGATTACAAAATTTAGTCAAAATCGTTAGAGCCGTTTTATAAATAAAATTAGCTTGACCAGAAGTGACCCAAAAATGACCCACTAATCGAAATTTCTCGAACATGTGACCTAGCCCAATAGTTTTCTCGTGCCCGAAAATGGTAAAATCAAAATTTCGTCAAAATCGTTAGAGCCATTTTTAAGATAAAATTTACACACACACACAATTTTTGCTCGCATTATAGTATAAGATAATTTTAAGTCACTTAAAAAGAATAATTTTTACTTAAAAAAAATTTTTTTAGAGAAAAATAAAATTTATGTTTCAAAATCCAGGTGGGTGGGGTTGACTCTGTTCTGCTTTCTTTCACCTCCTACCGACCAAATTGCCATCTACCTCCTCTAATTTTCCAGATAAACGCGCCAAGTTTTTTCCAACGATCTACCTCTATAAAACCAATACATTATATCAGTGGTTCCCATACTTTATTATTACGCGAGCCACCTTAAAATTTTAAAATTCTTTGCAACCCAACTAGCCCAGTGGTAGGGGAGGAAAAAAAGGCCGAATTCGGAATTAATTAAGGAAAAGCTAGAAATTGTTTTAATCCATTTAGTTTAGGTCTAGAATGAATATCCTAAGTTTTCCCCTCGTAATAGGTGAGTGTTAGAAAATATGTACAGATTTATAGTCGAAAAACAGGTTTTTTTAATTACCATAACAATATCTCAAAAACACTAACTTTTTGAAAAAACATTCTCAGTACAAATGATGTAGAGCTTAAAATTCTGAGTAAAATGAGTACCTGCACTTAATATTTTTGTTGAACATTAAGCTCACAATTCTATTTCGAAATTAGCCTAAATCCTTATCAAGAGCTTGAAGCCAGAACAGATTCGGTTATCAGTCCACCCTGCTTCTAATTTTTATATACATGTATTTTTTTAGGTAGCTTTCATTACAAAAAGCTACCTATTGCAGCCGTTCGGAGGAAAGCGATTTCAAAAAATTTTGGTATATTTTCATCGATCATGACCCCCAGACCCCGAAACCACCCTCCGTTCAAAATTGATATATATATATATATATATATGACCTTTGTCACACTGTAACTCTCGTATTTATGAACCGATTTCGATGTAATTCGGTGTGTACATAGTACATACCAATGTCTCGACCGAGTTCGTTGGCCAGCTTCATCCGCCGTTTTGTTTCAAAATGGCGGCCATTTAAAATTTTTAAAAAAATTTGAAATTTGAAATGTGGTACCAAAAAATAAAAAATGGAAAAATATTATTTTCTTATGTATTTGACCTTTATGCAAAGATTCCGCAGCAGTTTTTGTTTCGTCTATATTTTAAAAAATGGCTGAGTTATGGCATTTTAAATTTCTAGCGTGGCTGACATTTTGAAACGTCCTGAATTTTGTCACGCGATACAAGGCGTATTTATGAACCGATTTCGATATAATTCGGTGTGTACATAGTACATACCAATGTCTCGACCGAGTTCGTTGGCCAGCTTCATCCGACATTTTGTTTCAAAATGGCGGCCATTTAAAATTTTTTTTAAAAATTTAAAATTTGAAATGTGGTACCAAAAAATTGAAAATGGAAAAATATTTTTTTCTTATGTATTTGACCTTTCTACAAAGATTTCGGAGCAGTTTTTGTTTCGTCTATATCTTAAAAAATGGCTGAGTTATAGCATTTTGAATTTCTGGCGTGGCTGACATTTTGAAACGTCCTGAATTTTGTCACGCGATAAAAGGCGTATTTATGAACCGATTTGGATGTAACTTCGTTTATACATAGTACATACTAATGTCTCGACCGAGTTCGTTGGCCAGCTTCATCCGCCATCTTGTTTCAAAATGGCGGCCATTTTAAAAAAATAAAAAAATTAAAATGAGGTACCAAAAAATTGGAAAATGAAAAAGATTTTTTTCGTATGTGTTTGACCTTAATACAAAGATTCCGGAACAGGTTTGTTTCGTCTATATCTAAAAAAATGGCTGAGTAATAGCATTTTGAATTTCTATTGTGGCTGACATTTTAAAATGACCTGATTTTTGTCACGCGATAACAGGCGTATTTATGAACCGATTTGGATGTAACTTGGTCTGTACATAGTACATACCAATCTCTCGACCGAGTTCGTTGGCCAGCTTCATTCGCCATCTTGTTTCAAAAGGGTTGCCATTTAAAAAAAATTAAATTTAAAATTTAAAATGAGGTATTAAAAAATTGGAAAATGAAAAAGATTTTTTTTTTTTATGTGTTTGGCCTTGATACAAAGATTCCGGAGCAGTTTTTGTTTCTGAAAATTTGTTCCTTTGTTTATATCTTAAAAAATGGTTGAATTATAGCACTTTGAATTTCTAGCATGGCTAACATTTTGAAATGATCTTGTATTTGTCACGCGATAACACACGTATTCGCCTATTTCGATGTAAGAAGGCATGTGGATAGTATACATCAATACCTCGACCAAGTTCGCTGGCCAGATTCAACAGCCATCTTGTTTCAAAATGGCGGCCGTTAAATTAAGAGAAATATATATATTTAAAGTGAGGTCCAAAAAAATTAGAAATTGAAAAGGGTTTCTTTCTTAAGTATTTGACCTTGAAAAGGATTCAGGAGCATTTTTTGTTTGTCTTTACCTTAAAAAATGGCTCAGATATAGCAGTTTCAATTTCTATTGTGGGTGACATTTTGAAAAATCTGATTTTTTGCTTGCGACAGCACTCGTATATATCAACCGATTCCGATGTGAGTGAGCATGTGCACAGCAATTACTAAGGTCTCGACCAAGTTCACTGGTAGCCTCATCCACCATGTTGTCTTAAAATGGCAGGCACTTTAAGAAATCGCCGAATTTGGCAGCCAAATATAAGTTACTTTAAAGAAAAGTAGCTTGGATAAAGCTGACTAATTTCGCGAAATTCTCATTCATTATATTGATAAAAATTAGTATTGAATCTCCTATATTCGGTTTCCACTAAATTGAGCTTCGTGTGTTTGAATGATATAAGTTGGCTTTTTTAATATATGAAAGCTACCTCTTCCTCCCGGCACTGGCCGGAAGGACTTTTTATTATTATTATTGAGGCGTTTACGATATTTTTGTAATTATTTTAGCTGGTTATTTTGAGAATTACGGTTTAACCTCTTGATTACGGGCCCGGTGGTAGGGGTTGAAAAAAAGGCTGAATTCGAAATTAAATTGGGGGAAAGCTAGAAATTGTTTTAATCCTTTCGACATAGGTCAGAAATTAACAAAAATACATATATATATATAAATTGAAAGCAAGGTGGATTGATAACTTGGTCTCTTCTGGCTTCAAACTGTTAATTAACGATTAAGGCAAAATTTTGAAATAGAATCGCGGCCTTAATATTGAACAAAGATATTAATGTGGGTTTTATTCAGAATTTTAGGCTCTACAACATTTGTCCTGAGCCTGACAATATTTTTGATAGAGTTAGCTGTTTTGAGATATTGTTGTGTTAACTTGATCTCTCCTGGCTTCTAGCGATTAAGGCAAAATTTTGAAATAGAATTCCGACCTTAATTATGAACAAAATAATTAATGTGGGTACTCATTTTATTAAGAATTTTAAGCTCTAAAACAGCTGCGCTGACAATTTTTAAATAGAGTTAGCTGTTTTGAAATATTGTTAAGGTAACTTGGTCTCTCCTGGCTTCAAACTCTTGATTAGCGATTAAGGTAAATTTTTGAAATGGAATTGCGACCTTAATGTTGGACAAAAATATTAATGTGGGTACTCATTTTATTCAGAATTTTAAGCTCTACAACATTAGCACTGACAATGTTTTTTTTATATAGTTAGCTGTTTTGAGATGTTGTTAAGGTAATTAAAAAAAAAACGTGTTTTTCGAAAATAATGTGTACATATTTTCTAACGTTCACCAAGTACGAGGAAGAAAACATAGCACGTTCATTTTAAATATTAATTTGAAGGGATAAAAATAATTTTAAGTTTTCCCCTAATTAATTCTGAGTTCAACCACCTGATTACGTGGCTAAAACTTTGGAGTCGAATTGTGACCTTAATGTTCAAGAAAAATATTAAGTGTAGGTACTCATTTTACTCAGAATTTTAAGCTCTACAACATTTGTATTGAGAATGTTTTTGATAGAGTTAGTTGTTTTGTGATATTGTTATAGTATTTTAAAAAAAACGTGTTTTTTTACTATAAATCTATACATATTTCATAACACTCACCTAGTACGAGGGGGAAAACATAGCATATTTATTCTAGACCTAAACTGAAGGGATTAAAACAATTTCCAGCTTTTCTCTAATTAATTCCGAATTCAACCCCCTAACCACTGGGCTAAACTAATACATAGGTATTTCGAGACTTTTGTGTAATTTATCCTAGAAAAAAGACCAATCTTCCTACAAAACATATCATACAAAAGCAGTAATATGCAGGTATTTCTAATATGAATAATCACAATAATAATAATGTGTATAATATTTTTCTTTTTTAAACTTTCTTTTACTAAGCATGAAAAAATACGTTTATTACTAGTGCAGTAAAAAAATAAATGTATTTTTAAAAATCCGTGCGACATATAGCATTGTTTTGTACCAATGAAATTGTTTATATCACAGTTGAAACTTGTGATTTTTAAACGAAAGTCGCCCTCAATACCGTTTAATAAACCATCATCATTTCACACAAAGTTCTTAACCTAGTATTTCTTCACGATTTTTGTCTTTAACAATGTAACCTATTGTATTCTTCGTATTTTTTACAGTAGATAAAATTAATAATATATTTTTGAAGAACTGGTCAATCATCTCATGATTCACAAAAACATCGCCCACGGCAAACCACTACGTTGTGATCCACAGTTTGGAAACCGCTGTATTATATCATTATAAATGCCTGTAAAAGCACTTTTACAGCAGCAAAATTCAATGTGCGGGAAAGGCATTTCTAGCAGCTCTCCTAATTAATAGACTCCCTAATTAATACGATATGTCATTTCATTGGATACTATTTTGTCTTAAAAATTATTCTTTGTTGTTATCTACATATAGTAACAGATAGTATATGTCTATATACCATTCATACTCTCTTTTATTTAACTCTTGGTTTTTAAAACTTTCCAACATAGTTGAAAAGAATTTATGAATTCGGTTTGTCTGTCCGTCTGTCTGTCTGTCCACGCTCTAACTCGCGTAAATATACTCGGATTTTCATGCAATTGATATATGTTAATGATGTTTAACATGGCATGTTCCATATTGAATATGAAATGTGTAGCACATAGGCGTAACCAGGGGGGGGGGGTGCCCTGGGTGCCCGGGCACCCCCCCCCCCCTCCCCCATCCGCTTGCGCAGACTCAAGCACAATTATTAAAAAAATCGAAATCTACAAAAGAAAAAATGAAGAAGTGAAAGCAGAGTTTAATTAGTTTAGCAAATTAGTTTAGTTCAGAAAACTAACCGCCTAGGTTTTGAAATGTGATAAAAAAAGAAACCCACGTTCTTTTTTCTTTCTTTCTTTTTATAAGAAAATTATGTTGTCTATCTTTTTTAAAACTGGAATACTATTTACAAGAATCTGTATTAGTCATAGTATGTCAAAAAGGTGGCTTTATAATTCCACTTTGACGTCTTTTGTTTGGGGGAGATTTTTTGTAACACCGTTCTTTCTATTTCATGTTTCTGCAATTTCATGAGAAATTAAGGCTGTTCTCAACTTCTCTACTCAACAAGTGCAAAACGTTCTGACACATTTACAAATTCATTTTTTAACGGAAAGATGTAAATTTGGAAAGCATGACCAGGGAAGCGATTTGGAATCGAACTGTGTTTTCCATTTTTGGATCAATCCATTATGTATTGAGTTAGAAGCGATTTTGATCACGTGACAAGCACGTTTTTGCCATTTCTTGATTGCTCTTTCTCCTTTCGCACGGAAATTCGGTTCAAAACGCTCACTTTGACACTATTTTCTGAAAGATCTATTGCGTTTGCAAAAAAAAGAAAAAACATCTCGATGACATAGTTTCTGAACAATAACACCAGCTAGATTCATGCATTTCCGAACAAAAATAAATTAAAACTTATGTTACAAAGTTGCCCTTTTGGATTTGAGCCTTAACGCAAGTTTTTGACGAGGATAGAAACTATTTGTCTCTTTGCTTTCATAGTTTAAAATCTGGAAAGAAGCAAAAAAATTTGAAAGGAAATGCAGATGTGAAACGATATTCTAAAATGCGATTAGCCGGGGGAAATAGGAGGGAGTGTACAGACCCTGCCTCCTTTGAAAAGGAAAAATAATAGCACAGAAAATTCTAATTAATCTGGAGGTTGGTTGGTTGGCTCAATTTCGTGTTTCGCGGCCATTTTTTGATATTCGTAAAAGGAATATGGTTGCAGTCTTTCAAGTCAATATAGTAATTTTTTTTCCTCTGAAAATTTTTATACGATTTTTAAAGTTACTTCTCGTTTCGCGGCGTTCTTTTGAAAATAAGAAAAGGGAACCCGGTTTCAATCTTTTAGCACAGTGCGGTGAATTTTGACCAAATTCGCGATTTTATTCTGCGATCATTTCATGATATTTGCAATTTTTTCCAAAATTGTTTGACGAAATTCACGTCTTTCTACGCGATTTTTTGTCGAAATCCGCATTTTTCACCATTAACCTTTGACAAAATTCGTATTTTTACCGCGATCCTTTGACGAAATTCGCAGTTTTTACCGCGATATTTTGACAAAATTGGCATTTCTTTAGCACGATCCTTTGATGAAATTTGCGTTCTCTTTCTACGATCTTTTGACGAAATTCGTTTTCCTTTCTGCGATCCTTTGACGAAATTCTCACTTTTACCGCGATCCTTTGATGAAATATATATTCTGTTGCGACCGATTGACGAAGCTTATTTTTTTACAGGGATCATTTGTCGAAATTCGCGGTAGTTTTGCGCGACTGATCGGGAAAATTCTCGATATCTTTCCGTACCAATTAACAAAATTCTCTAAGTAAAAAAATCGCTTCAAAGCACGAAAACCACCGCTAAAAATCGCATTAAAAATTCGGAAAAGATTAAAAAACTACAGGGAACGAAATTAACTACAGTCGAACCTCTATTTAACGAAGTCGCTAAATCCCGGAAAAAGTTCGTTATATGGAAAATTCGTTAAATAGAGATTCACCTTTTAAAATACTTTAAACTGCATAAAACAGATTTTAAATTCATAAACACTAAATATTTTTACTAAAAGTAATTAATCACATTTTTTTAATAAATTATATCGATTTATTTTATTTATTTTACCCACTAATATCCATCATCAATTCATTTTTTCTATGTGTTTAAATCTTTGAAATCTGCAAGGAAAATAAAACATTGTCCGAGAATACCCTGTATTTTCTGTTTAAGGTAAATAGTTTTACATTAAAATTAACGAATTTTAATGACATTATCGTATTTATTATTATTATAACAAATAATTTTAACCATACATTAACATATGCGTCCTTAAATTTAATTTCTGAAAAACTCTGTTAATTTTGCCTGAGTTTTTTATTTAAAAAAGTGCTTTCTCTCATAACACGTCTCGCATCTTTGCAGTGCACCAAAATCCCTTCATACGTATTTTCTTCTAACTATAATTTGCGTCGGATTGTTTCAAATGATTTTAACATTTCATCATACGGAGTTTTGTTAATTCTTGCATAATGACCATTTCCATCATCATCATATTCGTCTTCATCGCAATTCATTGCTGTATTGTTTTTATTTTTCACACTGTCGAAAATATCCAATTCGGATAGTGTTTCCGAGGTCTCAATTTCAGAATTAAGTGAAATACAATCATCAATAAGCTTATCATGGTTAATTTCTTCTTTTTTTCTCACTGTATCCACATTTTTCTAAGTTACTCTAAGGGATTATCGTCTTCGTCCTCCGTACTTACCGGATTCTCACTGTTGAAAAAGAAAGCGACTGCTAAAACCAGTTCAAGGCCATTGAACATCATAAAATGTGTTTAAAGAAAGAATAAGTTTAAAATGTCCAGAAATATTTTGAGAAATGGGGAGAAAAAAAAATTGATCACAAGAAAAAGTTCGTTAAATAGAGATTTATTGGAGGTTATTTTTATATTATACTATTATTATTATACTATTTGGAGGTTATTTTACGAAGAAATTCGCAAAATGTTCTTGGTTCCAAGGAAAAGTTCGCAAAATAGAGGTTTCGACTGTAATTGGGTAAAAGATTTAAGCCAGATTCCTTTTAGGAATGTAAAAAAAAAATCACCACGAAATGCAAAAAACTCTAAAAATAACGTTAAAAATTTGAAAAATCGCTGTGAGAATCACGAAAACACTTTATTGAAAAGAAGACGAAGTTTATACTGGATAAAATATTGAAATCGGATTCTTTTTTACTAATTAAAAAAAAATGCCGCAAAATTCGAAAAAATTCGCATAAAACATTAATTGAAAAATTCCAGAAACCGTCTTCGATATGCATGACTTCAGGCATACAGTTCCTGTCAAATCTTACGGCTGTGCGGGCTGCATTGTTTTTACAGAGTTCAGCGCTCGCGCATACTCACACACATAGACATACAAGCACCTATCTTTATTATTACAGTCGCATCATGATAGTATAATTTTTATCTTGATAAAATTTAGTGTATATTATCATCACCTACTTAATATATTCGACACATTTTGTGGTGAAAACATGAATTACCGTAATTCCCGGTCTATAATCCGCGGATCAAACAATTACCTTCGAACCCAGAAATCTTGTTCCATAAAACGTAACTTGTTAAATCGTAATAAATATTTAACTTCAATAATGGAATAAAATTTCTGGATCGAAACATGATTGTTTGATCTACGGATTATAGGCAGGAAATTACGATATTAATGAATATTATAATTATTTATAATAATAAAATAATTATTTGTATAGACTTTCCTCCAAAATTTCTTGGGTCCCTCCGGTGATCCCTAAGAAGTCATGGAATCACATTCTGAAAAACCTTCGTGCGTATGTACTATGGTGTACCGCATGTATTATCTGAGATTTATCATCCCGCAAAGTTTCATCTACAAGACTTTGACTGAGATAATTTTAGATCTCATGCAGTGTTCCCCTGTGCCTGTAGAAGTTTCCAGCATGGTTAAAGCCCTTTTTTAATCTTCATAAGAAGTTAGGGTGCCAAAAGATTTTACACTTGTGACCACTCTTAGTCACTGTCTTATGTCACTGCTGCAAGGAGATTTACATATTCTTTTTTTTTTCTTCTTTTTTTTATTTTTTACCATTACATCTAGTTTTGATGCTTTGAATCCCTTCTCATCCCTCCCCACGCAAACAAAAATCGCATTTGAGCCCTTTTAAAAAGAAATACGACACATCTATACTTTCTAAGATGAAAACCTGTCTAAAACGGAAATTCGACCGGTTTTATGAGGTACCGTTTTAGCAAGTTTTACCATATAAGATATCGTTTGTATCCGACATGTTCAGGTTAAGAAGTCTGGGCACCCCCCCCCCCCCCCACCCCCGCCGTTCAGAAGGCTGGTTACGCCTATGTAGCATTAATTGTTCATTTACAGGGACATAAAAGGAAATCGGTTACAGTGCTGTCTTTGAGCAAAAATTGCTGGAAATGCGTTTTCAATTTCGGTATGCGTTTCTAAATTTATTATTATTTTTTTTTTCATATTATTATTTTTTTATCAATTCTATACCTCGTATATAGGTCTGCACAAAAGAATTCCCCTACTATTCTCCTTATTAGTGGGAATTACTGAAGGGGAGTTTTCGACTCTGGTATGTATTTTCAAACTGAACTAAATTTTTGCATGCATGTCGTTTATAGATACAAATTTATATATCCTATACAGGGTTGCTCAAAGAATTCGGATAATTTCCCAGCAGTAGATGGGAATTGCTGAAATTGGGTTTTCAATATGAGTTTCAAATAGTTCAATTAGACATCTCATTTCAACTTGTTAAACGGTGACGTTTTGTTACATTACTCTGAATGTGATGGAAAGGGTTTCATAATCTATGCTTAACGCATGATTTTTTTCTTCCTTGTTGTATATAAAGATGGAATTTGTAATCGATTTTTAATTGACTTCATGACATGCTAGAATTACAAATATTGGTATAAAAAGAAGGTGTTTCCGATTCCGATGACAATACAATATTTTAATATTATTAGAACCCAGTTACAAATGAGTAACTTAATTTTGAGAAATATTTCCGTTAGCCCATCAAAGGTACGATAAACCGCCAAATATTCTTTATGCTTACGGTTGTATGTGAGTTAACATTATTTAATTATGCACCAAACCACGCTCGCTGGAAAAGCCAACTGGTTATGAAACTGCAACAATGCAATATTTTAAACACTAAAAATTATAAAATTTACAAAAGAAAGAATTAAGAAATTTAAAGAAATTAAAAAAAAAAACACTTTTATCAACTAACAGTTTAATTTTAATTAAATTATGATTTTATATTGAAAAAGCAATTTACAAATCCAGAATAGGTAGTTTAAATGATGTCCCCCCCCCCCTTTCCTGCTGCAGTATCTTAAAAAAGAACAAAAGCTATATACTTTTTAATAAATTTACTAGCTCGCACTTTCTTCAAAGCGTAAAAAAGCGACGAATCTTCTATAATCGGGTTCGGTTCCCACGTCAAATTAATGTGTAACGGCATTAAAAAAAAAAAAAAAAAAAAAAAAAAAAAAAAACATGAATTTCAGTCATGAAATTAGATAGGAATCTGGAAATCAGGGAGGTTGATCACTCTGGAAAAATCAGAGAAATGTCAGGGAACTTTGTAAAAATACTGGAAAATCAGGGAAATTTGTCTATATTGCGAAAATATTTGCAATTTCACCTTGCCAATGAGACTGATTCGTCTATTTTATGTACCATATTCTTTCACATGCTGATTAATCTTTCCCAATATTTTTTAAAAGACGCGCATGGTATGAGTTTTTGATATTTAACGTAAATTAAGGTGATCAGATGTCCTGATTTTCTGTACATAGCACTTATAATAAAGGCAATTTACACATTTTTTAAAATTTTAATTGATACATTAGCATAACCTGACCAGGTGCCAATTAGTTATCCCGTCAGATTTAGATAAGTCTTAGTATTGAATATTTTTCAGAAACTGAGGAAACTTTCTAGTCACCCTATATCCATTGGCTTCTATATGAAGCTGGATGCTATGAAGTTAGTTGAGTTCGGATTTATAAAACTGTCAACCAATACTTAATGAATATTAGGCAATTTTTATGTTTTTCTTGTTTTTTCTCCAAAATGAGATAGTAGCAAGCTGGTAAGTGTGTTATACGAGGAATCGGCATACATGAAAAAATACCGTATGTGTATTGTTAATAATGGAAATCAGGGAAGTCTGATAAAAATAGTCAGGGAAATCAGGGAACTTTTTTTTAGAATTTCTGTAGACACCCTGTTAGACGTAATTTTCGAGATAAACATTGAATATTTAGGCTAATGTCAGACGAACAACTTTTTGCACGCTTTATTCGCTTTTACAGCCTCCCTACACATGCTAGCGAAGGTGTAGAGAGGCTGCAAAAGCGAAAAAAGCGTGCAAAAAGACGTTCGTCTGACTTTATCCTTACACCATCGCTAGCATGTGTAGGAAAGAGTATTTTCTTGTTGTTTTTTTATCATTTTTCCCTTTTATACTTTAACTTAACTTGATTTTTGCAAGTAAATATGACATTTTGTAATTGATTTTTCACTCACTTTATGATATTCTAGAATTTAAAAAAAAAAAAATGTGTTTCCAATGACAATACAACATTTTAATATTTCTACAAGTTAATTATAATCTAATAAATTATTTTAAGACATTTTTTTCGCTAGCCGGCCGCAGGTGATAGATCGCCAAATAATCTTTATCGTTTGCAACTGTTCACGAATAACAAAAACAATGCAGTTAATTAATGTGACAAACCCCTCTGCCCTCTCGCCAAAATATGCCAAACAGCTGGGAAATTGCAACAACGAAATATTTTAAATATTAAATTATATAGTAATATTTTTCGCGATAAGTTATTTCAATAATGACATATTTTATTAGGAGGAGAAGTTATATGATTTTTATTTTATTATTATTATTAAATGCTTTATAATTAAATAAAATTTAACGCTGAGCAATATTTAAAATAATAATAATAATAATTTTATATTTAAAATATTTAAGCTAAAATACTTTAAATGTAATTATCAATTAAGTAAAATGAGCTGATCTACAATTTTTGTTATATCTTCTGACCATTATCAAGAATATATGTGTATGTGTGTCAGAAAGAAAAGTTGGCCTTTCTTTTCCTTAAAAAAAGAAGACGGAAAGAAAGAAAGACATTCATATAAGAACTATTTAAAAAATTACCTTGATATCCATTGTTTAATATTTAAAAAATGTATAAAAATGTAAAATAAAATTCAAGTAATAAAAATTATATGCTGCACCGAGTTTCAAATTTGGGTTTTTAGTAAATGAGACTGATAAAAATAAAATTCATGGCAGCTTTTAATGATTATGTAGTTAAAAAATCATAATAAATAAATCAAAATAAATACTGTTATTTTTTTCGAAAAAATGAGACCATAGTAAATAAAAATAAATGCTCTACCCACTAGTTTTAGTTAAATTTCAGGTAAAAAGAAGCATAATTGGTTGTAAATTATAAAGTTAAAATTCTGTGACTTCATTGAATAGGTTTGGCTGACTGTACCCTCTATCGCTTTAAAGAAATAGGAATCACTTGTGCAATATAGAAATTTGCCACAATTTCAATAATTAATTTAAAAGCAGTTTATTAAAAAATTAAGATTTTTTCTAATGAAACATTCAAGTTATTTACCGTCTAATTTTGACGGGTACCATCTAGTTAATTTATAATTAAGTTAAAAAATATATTAAAATGTTGTATTTAAGTATATGATTATGTAGAAATTTTGTAATTAACTTGACTAATGAAAAGTTTAAGTGCCCTTAAAAAGTGCTTTAATAAGTGTTTCTGATACAGACTAGAATACATATTTGTCCTTTAAAAAAATCTGAACACTGTATAAATTTTAAGTATTTCCATTTACGATTTCCCTTTATTATTTGTCATTTTTCTTCCTTTTCTGTTTTAACCGAGAGGGTAGCTTATTGCTTTCAATAATCAGAAAAAACGTCATGTTATCTATACTAATATCATAAAGAAGTAAAGTTTGTTAATTTGTTTGTTTATTTGTAGTAGGTAATCTCTTGAACTACAGAACCGATTTAAAAAAGAAATGGTATCAAAATGATGGTGTTAGTCCATTCCACTACACCAAAGGGGTGCAGGAGCAAAAAACGTTCTAAAAAGGCGATTTTTGTGTTACTGAAGGCCTAGAAACATGAAATTTGGAATGGTAGTTACTTATAAGATATAAAAGATCTCTAAGAACATTTCTTAAAAAATTCAAAATTTAAAACGGGTGAAAATGCCAAAAAAAAAAAAAAAAGCTCTAAAAAATGTTCTAAATGGCGATTTCTACGCAATCTCAGGAAGCACCTAACCTATTTCAAAAATAATAGTGTCAAAATGATGGTGACAGCCCTTGCTCCAACATAATAGGCTATATTTTATGTTGGCGCCACAATCCCGAAAGGGGTGCAGGAGCAAAAAACGTTCTAAAAAAAACGACTTTTGTGTTATTGAAGGACCTAGCAACATGAAATTTGGCATGGTGGTTACTTAATAGGTATAAATGATCTCTAAGATCGTAACTTTAAAAAATCGAAATTTAAAAGGGGTGATAATGCGCAAAAAGCGTTCTAAGAAACGTTCTAAATTGTGATTTCTTCGCAATCTCCAGGAATTATCAAACCGATTTCAAAAGTAATGAGATCAAAATGACGGTGTTAGTCCCTGTTCCAACATAGGCTATATCTTACGTCCATGCCACTACCACAAAGGGGGTGCAGGAGAAAAAAATGTCTAAAAATGCAATTTTTGTGTTACTGAAGGGCCTAGAAACATGAAATTTCGCGTGGTAATTACTTATAAGATATAAAAGATCTCTAAGTACATTTCGTAAAAAAATCGAAATTTAAAAGGGGTGAAAATGTGCAAAAAGCGTTATTAAAACGTTCTAAATGCCGATTTCTACGCAATATCAGAAAATACCGCATCGATTTAAAAAATAATAGTGTCAAAATGATGCTGACAACCCTTACTCTAACATAGGCTATATTTTATGTTGGTGCCACTACCCCAAAAGGGGTGCAGAAGCAAAAAACGTTCTAAAAATGCGATTTTTGTGTTACTGAAGGGCCTAGAAACATGAAATTTGGCATGGTAGTTACTTAATAGGTATAAATGATTTCTAAGAACATTTCTTAAGAAATCGAAATTTAAAAGGGGTGAATGTTGAAAGAAAAAAATGATTTTCATGATCTAGTATTCATATCTTGTTATAGTACAATATAGTAGTACAATATAGTACAATATGTAAATACTAAAACTATACTACTTTTATTTTTATTTTAATTACCTACTACAGATTTGCGGCTTCTGGGCCTTTGCCCCAGGTGCCCATGCCTTAATCTGGCCTTGGATAAAACATTTCGGTTTCAGGGAAATCTTTTCTCAGAACAGGACAATAAAAAACATACCGCTATTTATGGATAAAAATGAAATAAAAATCAATTAATTTTAAATAACATTTTACTGTTAGATAATCATTTTTCTCTTTTATCGTAGAGCCGTTCTTCGGACCCCGTTTAACTCTTTGTTTTCGTATGGTGCACCAGAACTGGTTTTTACGATAGAGTGAACTTTTGCTCTAGAAGTTATCCTTGCTGGGTCACTGTCAAACGAGGGAGTCGATGTATATTCTAATAACCTATAACCTATATTTCTTTATTAGCTTTTTTATGTAATACATGTAAAAACTATGCAGATGAAGTTGCAATTAACGTTGTTGTTTTAATGAACGTTTTACATGGTAAAAAATGAACCAGCCATTACAGATTTTTCATATTTTGATCACAAGAACAAAATCGTAAATAGTGAGGTATTTTACACCAGCTATTTCCAATTCAATGGACTGCATCAAATAATGGTTAAAAACGAATGATTACTAATTAACATTTATTAAAATACACCGCAAATGATTTTGCTTATTAATGTACTGAAATTCTTTTGTGTATCCCTGTACACGAACTACAAATCCTTACGCATTTCATTTTCTAGCGAACATTCTATATAACATATTAAAATTACAAGGCAATTCGTATACATTTACGAGAGTTAGAGCACGACAGACCAGAGTTAGGCAAATTTGTAATTTCAGCTATCCGAAATTTAATTACAAGTTAATTGCATGTAATTGTTTATAGTTACAGACATTCACACGAAGAAATTTTGTGAAATAATGGGATGGGGGCGGTTCCGGCTACAGTGCTGCAAAAATTTTTCACGGCATCTAATTTTAACTATAATTAATTACATGCAATTAAATTGCAATTTCATTTACAACTTTGCCCAATTCTGCGACAGACAGACGACTGGACAAACTGAATTCATAATCACTTTGCCACTATGCTGAAAAGTGTTAAAAAACAGAATACATGTTATCGAAAAACACTTTAATTTGTAAATTTTTGCAGGGAAAAAATAAATTAACCTTTCGATTGGAAATTATGGCTTCTTTCAACTTATATTTAAATAAGCTTAGGGGGCTGTCTCCATACTGAAATTTCGGGAAAACTTTGAAATTATTAATACGAACACCTAATTTTGACATCATATTTGGATTTTTTGGGAAATTTTACTTTGGGATACCAAACGGGAAGCCATTCGACGAAGTAGTTTAGGAATTATACAGCTAAAAACTTTTCAACTCCAAATATTAAATCAATTTAAAAAACCCTTCGGAACCAAAGTCCCATTCCACACACGAATTTTATTTGGTTTGCACCACTTTTTGGGTTTTTTTCAGTTTTGCCCCACCTTTACTTAATTAATTACGGAAATGCCCTAATTAAATAAAGCAAATATCACTTTTCTTTATTACTGGTATCAAAAACAATTGCCATATGTAACTTCTGAAGATGCTTATATGCACCCATGGTCCCGAGGGGGGTTAATATTTGCAAAACAAACCACAATGTGTGTAGTCCAGAAGGTTTAAAAATGAATTTAATATCTGTAATATATTTTATATTCTATATTGTCCTTTTCCCTTACCTGCTCTCTGTCAGTCTTGCTGCTGTTTTCAAAGTAGTAGGACGTGTTCTCTGCGCCTGATGAAGAAAGACCAGTTCTTTCGAGAGGTCTTGCGCATTTATTAAAAAAAAATTATGGTGTTTTTAAGAGGTTTTCATCTATAATTTCACACCAGCCTATTTAATTATTTTAATGTAATTATTTTAATATTTGGAGTTAAAATTTTTCAGCTGTATAATTTCTAAACTACTTCATCGAATGGCTTCTTGTTTGGTATCTAAAGGAAAAATTAATCAAAAATCCAAATACACTGGTGTGCAAAAATTAAGGACGAAATGGTTTTTTGAATGTATCGTCGTGGACCACATTGACCGAAATCATACCCATTACCATAAGGTTTCTAAGATGTGAAAATATGAGACAAGTGATTAAAATTATCTAAACAATTCGTTTTGAGCTTTATTTGGATTTTAATTTATCTGCTTCGTCCTTAATTTTTGCACACCGGTGTATATTGCCAAAATTAGGTGTTCATACTGAAAATTTCAAAATTTGTTACATTTTCAGTATATGAAAACGGTCCCCTAAGCTTTTCTTTTTTTTTTCTGCTTATAAATCTGCTTTTAGGCAAGCTGTACTCCGAGGGGACAAGTGACACAGCGCGCGACTTAAGAGGCAAATTCTGAAATTCAAACTTGTTTCTTCTATGGAAACATAGGTTGGAAACAATGAAGAATCAGATTTGAATTTCTAAATTTATCTTCTAAAGTCGGGTACTGTGTCGCTTATCCCCTTTCTGTTACAACTTTTGCAGTTCACTATAATTTTTGTCTCGGATATAAATTTTATGATGTTTAAATTATGAAATTAATAACCCAAAAAATTAGGTATAGAAACCTATAAAAAAAAATTAACAAATTTATTTTTGGATGCCTCGAATATACGAATCCAAAATTTCAGCTCATTACACTGAGTAGTTTTGAGTTATACTTAAATAAATAAATAAATATAAATGCATTTTAAATAAAACATGTTTTCATTAAAATTCACAAAAATGGGGAACATATATATATTTTTTAAATGCACTAAAAGTAGAAATGGAAATTTCGCCAAATTAGAGAGCTATCGCCAAGTTGACTTCATGTTATATAGCAACTTATTTTTGTCGCCAAATTTGGTGATATTTCGCCAAGTTGGTCAAAAATTGTCGATTGTGTTAATCCTGCCATTGGTACTTTTCAACAAATACTCATTGTTGAAGCTGATACTGATTTCTCCACAGGAAATTAACGGTCCCACCCCCGTTTCCCCCCTTAGGGACCGAATTTTAAAAAATCAATGTCCGATTCATGTATTGCCCTCAGGAATACATATATATTCCAAATTTCAAAGCTCTGTGTCAACAGGAAGTGATTGAAAAATGAGTCTCAAGATTTGAGAGCCACATACAAACAAACAGAATTGTAAGTTAAAAGAAAGCATGTAAAAAACTACACACACATTGCAGTTTGTTTTGTATTTATTAAAAATGAATTTAACACTAGAAATTTAAAACTTTACAGCTGCAAAGTATCCTAAAATACTTGGACGATTGGCTCCCCAATTGGTATCCCGAGGTAAAATCATCCAAAAAATTCAAGTGGGATGTCAAAATTAGGTGTTCGTATTGAAAATTAAAGTTTGGTACAAATTCAGTGTGAAGATGGTCCCCTAAACTTAAACGACAATTTGGCCAATAAAATGCTTGTCTTTTTTTCTTTCACCAGCTGTATATTTTCAAAAGTGTCTATTTATAGAAGAGATTTCTGTCGAGTATTATTATCTTTAGTATTTGGAAATTCTGAGATAGATAGATAGTCGTCTTCCATCCCCGTAGAAAAATATCTTTAGTTATGCCAAAAGTAGATTTACACTAGAAAACAGGAATTCTGCTTTCCAGAATTTAGTGTCGCCCACGATGAAAAAAAAATATATATATATATATATTGTGAGAATTCGACGATATCTCACATTGAAACTCTCAATTTACAAGGCAGAAGCCAGCATAGGGAATCTGATGTATTTTCACCTAGTCTCAAAATTTCTTGAGTCCTAGAAATGTCGCAAAAGATGAAACAAATATATCAATTTCAATCCATCTTTTCAGGTGACACTAGTGTGAAAGGTACTCCTTTATTTAGCGAGAGAAAATATTCTTTTGATGTTCACGAGGATCTCTTTCCCGTGAGAAACTAGATACTGAAACTACATATTAACCTGACGTCAGGTTTCTGACTGCAGCTTATAGAGAACGAGCTTGTTTATGAGCTCATGGGTCACGGATGGTGAGTGGCTAAGGGAAGTAGCTTTTGTTCGAGAATAAAACTGGACTGATAAAGGGACATGCAGAGGATGCTCGGGAGCTTTTTTTCTTTCTGTTGAAGTTGAGACTTCAAGTAGTTTCTGGCCGTGTAGAGTGTAAATCTCTCACGGGTTAACGGCTTCGGAACGTTTTCCGAAGCACGGGAAAGTGGAAGCCAGGCGTGGCTGTAAAGTTTGTTCCATCACGTAGGGAACATCGGAGATTCCTAAACCTCGGTTGAATATCTGCAAAAAGTGCGACATTCCTGTCGAGCATCTCAAACTCTTACCTACGAAAATTGTGGAGTTTGAATAAATAAGAGACTAACTCAATTGAAAGCGATCTGCTATTCGAGGACTGGACTTGAATCGATGAACACTTTATTAGAAGCTGAAAACGAACCTAATAATGTAGAATGTTGTATATAGTTATTACTTAATCAGGAAAACCATCATTTAATTGCTTGTAATGCAATAAAATATTTTTTCGATTTAAATAAGACTCGGCCGTTGAAGTCGCCCGCTACCACACCACCTTACAACACCGGCTCCGTTACAATATATATAGATAATACAAAACATAATTCGTTTTAAGACTTAAAACACACGCTTTTATTTTATATAAAATGACGTCATCCGCATACGCTGAAGAATTTCTCATTTGCGATCCAGTATTAAACATAAACAACATCTACAGTAAAGTACGCTTAGTACGCATATAACGTCACTATCGCTGAATAATACACAAATCCAAAAACAGAGATATCGTCATTAAAAAAAAAAAAACTCGACAAAAAATAAATCGGCTAATTATTCATATGCCTTCATTTGTTTGTAATATTAATATAGATACTTAAAATTAAATTTAGTTTATAATAGCTCCATGTTGTATCAGAAATCATTCATTTATATATATTTTTTCAAAATAGCACGTATTTTAAGTGCGTTTTATTCAGTTGTTATGGAATAATGGCAACAAAAATATATACTAATTGCTATTTTCCAACTATTTTTCCTTTACTTTCTACAGAAATGGAGTACTTAAGTTGCCAAAATTAAACAAATGACGCTAAAAATTACAAGAAAATTAATATCTCAAAAATAAATAGAGATGCGGTTTTGAAGCAAATTGCATTTAAAAGTACTTTTTCCCAATACGAGGGTATGAATATTGAAAATGTGCGATGCTTAGAAGGTCAAGAAATTGCAGTAGAGTATTTAACAGCACAATGATACATCTGCTTTGTTTTACGGCTGGCTTATACAACGGAATGTTATTTTTACGAGACGACACTTTATTTGCTGGGAGAAAGCAATAGCATACCGGGGGCTAATAAATTCATTACCATTTTTCGATCGTTTCATTGATAATTTAAAAAATTTTTAAAAATTTTAAAGGAAAATAGTGTGAAAAGGTGTTAACTACCAATTAGCATATAATTTTCCCCCTTCTATAACAATAGCAGTGATAATATTTTTGAAGTTGCAATAATAACACAAATATCGAAATTTTCATACATTACGTGGAAATAAATTTTACAGAGCATCAAAATCAAAATAGGTCAAACAGACTTTCACCTTAAAATCATTGCACCTATCTGATTGATGTCTTTGAGATAAATATCAGACAATTAAAGATTGTAACAACCAAAACCTTAACTATGCAGCTGTAGAGAGCTGTTATTAAAAAATGGTGAGGAACAGGATGGTGCGCATCACTTAACGATCACTTTAACGAATCATTTTTAACATTTAAGAATTACTTTAACCCTTTATGTTCTAAATTATGAATTCATGAAAATTTTATCTTCTAAAGCACTTTTCGTGAATTGTTTAACCCTAGAACTACCGGAAATTTTACTCAAGTTTTATAAAAACATTCTACACCAGAATTTTTACTTAAAACTATTTAATTTGTTTATTTAACTTATTATTGTCTGATTTATACATTTAGTTTGTTTTGAAGAAATTTCTGGTTTGAATAAATATTTTGAATGTACATGTCGGGTCCATTGGACCTTTCTGGTAGACAGAGGGTTAAACTACATTAGAAGATTTACATAATCATTTAATAAATTTTAGATGGATTTTAGAAGGATTGAAGGATTTTAAATTTGAATTTTGTGCAATATTTATAACCCCACTCAAATCTTTTATTTTAAATATTTTTCTTAGTATTTTATAGAATTAGGAAATGTACCAATATAATGTTCTTGCAATAGAAATATAGAAATATTTATTGAAAAATCCCCCCCCCCCCCCACCAACGACAAGAAAGCGGAAAAGATGCAAAGGCAAAAGAAATCATCCTTTTTAAAATATTTTTGTTATGTGTAACCAATAATGCTTTTGGAACATGATAAAGTAATGTATCTATAACTCATTCTAAACTGTATAACAACTAATCGATGTATTAAATAAATTTTATAACAAGTTATTTTAATGGAACTCATAAGTACAGTCAGTAGAGAGTTAAATATTATTAAGCGCATCATTCGCAAAATCGCAATGCTTTGTTAGCTTGAGTTGCTTCAGCAACAACATATGGAGAATTCACTCCTTCAAAATACTTTGCTTTGCTTAGCTTGAAGTTTGAATGGGATATTTCAAGAATTTCTGCACTATAACTAAGGTCTTCTATAAATTTTGTTGTTAATAAAGAGCTTTTTGCAAAAATTTTCCAAGAATCTGTCTTTGACTATAGTTTAAATAAACAATTAAATTTAAAAAATCAAAAAACCCGACTGCGTAAAAAGCGAACTAATTGATTATTTCTCATCAATGTGAAACTTTTTTTTTTCAAATACTAATTAGCTCACACTCTCGCCATATATATCTTGTTCAAATTTTCAGTCGTTAATAAAATACTTATTATTCATCCAGTCAAGCTCAAATAAATTTTTTTAAACTTGTAGTGGATGACACTTGATGTTAATCCAGTTTTTTTCAAATATTAATTCATTAATTAAATAAAATTAATTAATTTTCAATAATCGAGAGAGCCCTTTTCTTGATCAAGGTATTTTAAGACCGAGAGAGCCCTCTTCTTGATCAAGGCATTTTAAGCGCCACTCGATTAAAGAAGAATGAACGAAAAAAAAATTCTCTTATTGACCTAAGTAGAAATTGACTTAAAATATTTTTTTTTTATATTACTTACCTATTTTTTTATTTACTTGTATTTATGACTTTTAAGTTGTGTTTAATTATTAGTTCATATCTATAAACACTGTTTTGATGAGGTCTATAGATGTCTGTGATGGTTAGAGTTGCAGTAAAGCTAGAGATCCTACCTACACAACTTCCAGGTTGTAAAATATTTTAACGGAGCTTCTGACTGTAAAATAGTTATTGAAACATCGTCTTCATTTTGAAAGACCTATCCAATGATATGCCGCTCAATAGGGTGCGTAATTTTTTTTTTTTCGTCTCTGCCGCCATTTTGTATTTTACGGCCGCCATTTTGAATTTATAAAAACAAAACCTAGCCTATGACCATCGGGCCGTTAAGATGAATTGATAGAGACCTCATTCATTAAAATCCATCCAGCCGTTTGGATGTTTCGAGGGTATAAAGAAATCTACATACACAGATACGCGTGAAACACATAACCCTTCTTTTCAGTAAGGTAAAAAAAAATCTATCTATTATAGTGGGTTGTTCGGAAAGTCGTGTCCGTTTGGAAAAATCAATTCGTACCGGAAAATTCTGCCTGGTAATTATTAGACATTAGATATCGGAATCAATGTCTAATAATTAAATAATAGAATTTTCCAGTACGAATTGATTTTCCCAAACGGACACGACTTCCGAAAGACCCAATATATTGTAAAGAATTGTACTAAGATTAGCTGTATAAGTTTTACATAAATTAATAGAACTTTTTAAATTTTATGTAAAAAATTTTCTTTGATATATTAATTGAAAAAAAATTAAACAGAGATATACTAATTATCAATTTTGTAATGCGTGCAAACATGTATTATTCCGTATTGTTTGCTAGGTATGGGCATAACTCCTGGAATCTTTTAATATCGCTAAAAAAGATTTGATATCACAACTCTAAAATAGAACAATTCTTTCTTGGATTGTGCAGATAAAGATGTCATTTATCTTTTTAGAATTTCAACAAAAGTATAGCAAAACAACAACAACAACCAAAAAAAAAAAAAAAAAGAAAGAAAGAAAGAAGCAAAAGAAAAATGAAATGTCAATAGCTTGTCAAAAGTCAACTAATACAGAATAATTCATCCTTTAAAGACGTCTTTAGAGCATTTATCTTTTTAGAATATCAATAAAACTATAGCAAAAAAGGAAAAAAAAGAAAGAAAGAAAGAAAGAAAGAAGAAAGCAAAAGAAAAACAAAAAGTCAATGGCATAAGAAAAATATTTTCTAGTTGTTCAGAATGAGATAATTTTTTGCGGATTTTTTTTCATTTACTGTTTTATTATCAATGCGTGTGTGTTTGCGCGTGTCTAAGCTAGAGGTCTGCACGGGCCAAAATTTCCAGGCCCGGGCCCGGCCCGCCTCATAGAAAAAAAATTCGGCCCGGCCCGTAGAAAAAAATATTGGCCCGGCCCGGTAGAAAAGTTAAAAGTTCGGCCCGGCCCGAGTGAATTGCTGCAAAACATTGATTTTTACGTCGATTTGGTTAAAAATTTCACTCTTACGAGGAGTTCTGACTAAAAATATTTATCTTAACTTTTTTTCATGTTTCTAAACTTGATTTTTATATAAGTGCCGCAGGCTGCGATATTTATTTTTTTAATGAATCGCTATTTCTTCTATGTAAATGTTTCAGTTATCATTAATATTGTTAATCCATATTCCATCCATTGAATTGTTAAAAATCTGAAAAATCCCATATAGTAAAATCTTCTAACACTCAATTATATAGAAAAGAAAAAAAAATGAGTTATAGACAAGTTCCCTTCTTAGCAAATGTAAATGTATTATATATTCTTTTCTTACGTATTAGTATATTAATTTTGCATGGATCAACCAGTTTTTTTCAGTTTAAAACAATATTCCGTCATAGGCAGGTTCCTTTTCTCATGTTTTACTATATTTTAATTTAGTTATATTTTAATTAACGTAGACATTTACTATTCTTTAAAAAGAATAAATGTTAATGTTTAATTGTGGAATAATAGCGATTCAAAAATGTATGCATATTTAGCAAAAATCTTTGGGCCAGGCTTAATTTTACTGATCTTTGAACGGACAGGTCACGCCGAGACAATGATTTTCATACGGGCTGGCTCAAAACTAGGACTGAAAATTTTGGGCCGTGAAGACTAGAAAAGAAACCAGCCCCGGCTCTGTACAGAAAAAATAGGTTAGGACCGGCCCGGCCCGATTCTTCCGGAAAAAAGTAAGGCCCGAGCCCGGCCGGGCCCGTAAATAGTAGTCACTAAGTCCGGCCCGGCCCGAACCTTCAGATAAAAGTATGGCCCGGCCCGAGTGCCGAAAATGAAAATAAGCCCGAGCCCGGCCAGTGCAGATCTCTAGTCTAAACTTCATTTAATATACGGAATTATTTTTCAGATTTTGCACATTTTGTTTCTTTCTATTTTGTATCAATCTTATTGCGGTGTTTCTTGCCTCACGTTGCTTGAACATATTCTGTTTCTGTAACATAATCGGATTAATCAGCTTATTGAGATAAACAAACGAAAATCCGATAATTTGACAAGGTGATTAATTAAATAGAAAAATGTTGAAAATATTTTCTGAGAAATAAGGCAACTTTGATAAGCTGTAGGATATTTTAGATATGCATTAAACATATTATCTCTTTTAGACAAGACTCTCTTTTAGATTGTCGTCATAGCATAATTGTTAACAAGGGGAATAATGATAATTTAGACGATAGTTTCCATTGTCATTCTAGAAAATTTCAAAACTATCGCTGACCTATGTACTGATAATTTATCTAGATTTTATATTACAAAACACATCTATTTTTAGGGTTTCGTTCATCTGACGAAACCCTATTCGTCTCGCTCCTCTGTATGTCTGTCTATCTGTCCGTCACAGAGCCCGTTCTCAGAAACTATATATGTTGGAGACTTAAAATTTTGCAGCTGAATACATCACATCAAACGACAAATCATAAAATTTTGAAAAAGTCTTATATTTAACCCTCTGGGCTCAAATTTGTGTATTTTAATCTTTTTGTTCTAACTGAGCCCCTAATTAAGTTTAAGACTTAAAATTTTACATACTTATAAGCTGAACACATCGCATCAAACGACAAATCCTAAAATTTTAAAAAAGTCTTACTATTTGACCCTCTGGGCTCTAACTGGTGTATTTTAATCTTTTTGTTCTAACTGAGCCCCTAATTAAACTGAAGACTTAAAATTTTGCATACTTATAGCTGAACACATCACATCCAGTGGCGTGGCGTCCGGTCATCGCTGGATGCGGCGATGACCACGCAATATTTTAAAACTCTTAATAAGCTTTTAAAACTCTACGATCCAGTTTTAGCAGAACATTTGGAGTTCATGTATAAGTGAATGTAAGATTTAAAGTTTCTTTTTTGAACATTCAACCATTGAATTTTAGAGTTAATAATTTTTCACCACAAACTTAAATAATTGCGATGGCCACCGAAAATTTTCACGCCACGCCACTGATCACATCCAATGACAAACCATAAAATTTTGAAAAAGTCTTATATTTAACCCTCTGGGCTCTAACTTGTGTAATTTAATCTTTTTGTTCTAAGTGAGCTCCTAATTAAGTTTAAGACTTAAAATTTTGCATACGTATAGCTGAACACCTCACATCAAACGACAAATCATAAAATTTTGAAAAAGTCTTATATTTAACCGTCTGGTCTCTAACTTGTGTATTTTAAGCTTTTTTTTTTTCAACTGAGCCCCTATTTAAGTTGAAGACTTGAAATATAGCAAAACACTTTCGATCACACGAAAAATCATAATTTTTTTAAAAAGTCTTATATTATTTACCCACCGGGCTCTAACTTATGTATTTTAAGCAATTTTTCTAACCTCCCCCATTGCACCCGGTGGGTACTTTTCTAACTTTTGCCGACACCACTTTGACCACTCTTTCATATTATGCACATAGCCTTACATATTTCAGTTCCACTTTTTACCGCCAGGGGGCGCCTACCTATCTCGGGTGCTATAGACCCGACCCCCTCGACTAATATACCTACGAATAGGTTGTAAAACGAAGTTTCGTTCGGTTAGAGATTTGTGTAGAATAGAGTGCGCCCCCTGGTTGCGAAATGTGGAAGTAACAGATTTCGCAAAAGGATAAAGTGTTTTGAAAGGAATATTAAACGAAACCCTCTGTGCGGTCTGTGATCACATTTACCCACTTGTTTCTGATGCCATCTCAATATTTGTCTGTTTGTTTCAACGATTATAGCACGAAAATCACAAGAAAAATCTTTTAAAATTTATTTTTATTATTATTATTTTTGTTATTATTGTTTAGAAGTGTTCCCAACCTTGTTTCGGCCACGCCCCACCAAAGTATCTGTAAAGTCTCTATACCCTCCAATCCCTCCACACTTTGTAATTTATGTCCCTTTTTATTTAAAAAGTGAACTCTATTCACACAGTAAAATGTAATAGAACCTTAAAAGAACTATTCATTTTACATTTTTTATCTTTCAAAGAGGTGAATCTTCTGTTAAAAATGTGTTTTTTATTTAATTCTATAAATGCAATGAGGCTATACATATTTGCCTTTGTGCCCAAAAGTGTTTCGTAATTTTTTTCCAACTTATCTCAATATTAAAGAAAAATGTAGTACGGTCTGCATTTTTATCTTCATACAATATCTTGAAGAGAGACTTACATTCGGCGTTAAACTTTAACATTCACACATTTTATAAGTCATTTTTGAAACTTATTAAGAGTAGGTAGAAAAGCTTTGGGTACGAAATTTTCTTTCTGTGGATAGCCCAATACACAAGAAGCATTTCAAGATTCTCAACTTTATCAATTTTAAGTAGCCATTACCCAGATAGCATGAAAATATGCAGCAAGTTTGATTTTTTCTGATATTATCTTGCCGTGACAAATTTGAATTGAGAAATTCGCAGCAAATCTCCCGAAAAGTATACCATCACCCACTTGCATGAGTAGTTTGTTATGAAACTGACAGCAAGACTGTCTTTAATTCACGAAAGTGCACTCTAAATAAAAAGGACTGACTTCGCAGAGTCAAAATATGCCCAACCTCTTTAGAGTGATCATTCACTCTGAGCAAAAGTGAAATTTTTGACTCTCTGAAAGAGTGAATACTCACTCCTGGGAAGTGAATAGTCACTCTAAACAGGGGTGGATAACTTTTTCGGAGGAGTGACAATTCACTCTTGCTAAAGGAGAGCGGTTTTTCACTCCTTGTAGGAGTGAATAGTCACTCTTTCATAGGAATGAATGTTCATTTTTAGGGTTTCGTTCATCTGACGAAACCCTATTCGTCTCGCTCCTCTGTCTGTCTGTCCGTCACAGAGCCCGTTCTCAGAAACTATACATGTTGGAGACTTGAAATTTTGCATACTTATAGCTGAACACCTCACATCAAACGACAAACTATAAAATTTTGAAAAAGTGTTACATTTAACCCTTTGGGCTCCAACATGTGTATTTTAAATAATTCTTTCTCAGTGAGACGATAATTACGTTGGAGGCGTGAAATTTTGCATACTTATAGCTGAACACCTCACATCAAACGACAAATCATAAAATTTTGAAAAAGTCGTACATTTAACCCTTTTGCCTCCCACATGTGTATTTTAAACAATTTTTTCTTTGTGAGCCTCTAATTAGGTTGGAGGCGTGAAATTTTGCATACTTATAACTGAACACCTCACATCAAACGGCAAATCATAAAATTTTGAAAAAGTTGTAAATTTAAACCTTTGGGGTCTCACATGTTTATTTTAAACAATCCTTTCAAAGTGAGCACCTAATTAGGTCGGAGGCGTGAAATTTTGCATACGTATAGCTGAACACCATCATGCGACAAATCATAAAATTTTGAAAAAGTCGTACATTTAACCCTTTGGGCTCCCACATGCGTATTTTAAGCAATTCTTTGTAACTGAGCCCCTTATTAAATTGGAGATTTGAGATTTTGCATACTTATAGCAGAACACCTGAGGCCAGGCGACAAATCATAAAATCTTGAAAAAGTCTTACGTTTAACCCTTTGAGCTACCACATGTGTATTTTAAGCAATTCTTTCTAAGAGAGCCCCTAATTAAGTTGGATACATGAATTTTTGCATACGTATAGCTGAATACCTCAGACAGCACGACAAATCATAAACTTTTCAAAAAGTCTTGTATTATTTACTCCACCTGGCTCTAACTTGTGTATTTTAAGCAATTTTTCTAACGGCTAATTTTAAGCAATTTTCCCTTTTCACCCGGGGAGCACTTTTCAAACTTTTGCCGACACCCCTTTGAACATTCTTTCATATTATGCACCATAGCCTTACATATTTTAGACCGCCAGGGGCGCCTACTTATCTCGGGTGCTATGGGCCCAATCCCCTCGACTAACATATCTTCGGATAATATGTAAAACGGAGTTTCGTTCGGATAGAGGTTTATTTAGAATAGAGTGCGCCCTTGGTTGCAAAATGTGGAACTAACAGATTTTTCAAAAGGATAAAGTGTTTTGAAAGGAATATTAAACGAAACCCTCTGTGCGATCTGTGATCACACTTACCCACTTGTTTATGTAGTCGATTCTTTTTTTTTTTTTTTTTTTTTTTTTTTTGCTTTTATGGATTTTAAAAGAATCACATCTTTTACAGCATGCAATGAAAATAGATAAAAGCGTGGTAAAGATTGGAATAAAATACTTTATTAGCAATATTTATTTAATTCATAGTTTGTAACACTACTTGAACTTTTAAGGAAAAATTCAGTTAAAGTTACATACGAATTTAAATTAGATTACTGACAGAAATAAACTAAAATATTTTATTCCAATCTTATCCTTTGTGTTTGCTTTTATTGTATGCCCTATAAAGATATTACTTTTAAAGTTTTATTAATAACTTTTTAATAGGTGGATGTTATATGTTTATCAATGTTTGATTTGATTTTAATTTTTGTTTTAAATATAAAATCGTACTTTTTCCTTAAATTATTGCTATTTTTGCAAAGATCTATTGTTCTAAAATATTTTTAATTTTTCCATTTAAAAAACAATGCTTATAAACTCACATCTTTTTAAAATAAGTTTTAAGCATGATTTAAATATTAAGAATGTATATATATATATATATATATATATATTATCCGCTGTCACTTGCTTTTGTTTTATTTAATATGATCATGGTGTCTAAATTTTAAGTTCTCTGGAATATGTATATATTTTTCTTTTAAACATATTCCTTAACTTAATCATGATTTCTAATTTTCGTCCGTTATTGCTGAAAAATGGGAGCCGTATTTCATTTAATTTTTTTATTCGCGTAGATATTGTATTTTGTGAATATGAGCAAAATAGATTTTATATGTTCTATAGGAAAAGATTGACCTCGGAAATAGAAACAAGTTGGAAATTGCTCGTCAAACGTGGCAAATGAGGTGTGTTCGTACTAATTTTATAAATATTTTTTGCACCGCATATTGTACTGAATGTATATTTTAAGTGAATATCAATTTCATTCTGTTCGAAAAACTGTAACATCATTAAAATGCACTTGAAATATTTTTGACACTTTTCAACAAAGTTGAAAAATGTTTATGACTTCGGTTTGTCTGTCCGTCTGGCCATCTGTCCACGCTCTAACTCTCGTAAATATGCTCGGATCGTTCTGAAATTTTTGGATGTTAGTGACCTTTACCATAGCACGTTCCCTATTTCAAATTAAGTTTGTAGCATGTTTAGTTCATTTACAGGGACAGTCAAAAGTTTTCCGTTACATTACGGCCAATGGGAAAAAATCGTTTCAAATGATTTTTAATGGCGTTACACTCTTTCAAACATAGTAAAATTGATATTCATTTATGAAGTCCACTAAAATATGTATTCTGTTGAATATGCGGTGCAAAGAATAGTTATTGTTCATTTACAGGGCCACACATAAGAATTCCGTTCATAATGGTATAGGGGGGATAGTTTGCGGTGTATTTGAAAAGATTTCAGATACTTTATTGTATCTGAATTACTGTATATTAGTAATGACTGCTCGAAATGCATTTTTAATTATGATATGCGCTTTTTTAGGGTTTCGTCCATCTGACGAAACCCTATTCGTCTCGTTCCTCTGTCTGTCTGTCTCTTTGTCCGTCTGTCACAGAGCCCGTTCTCAGAAACTATAGATGTTGGAGACTTGAAATTTTGCATAATTATAGCTGAACACCTCACATCAAATGACAAACCATAAAACTTTGAAAAACTCGTACATTTAACCCTTTGGTCTCCCACATGTGTATTTTAAACAATTCTTTCTAAGTGAGCCCCTAATTAGGTTCGAGGCGTGAAATTTGGCATACTTATAGCTGAACACCTCACAACAAACGACAAATCATAAAATTCTGAAAAAAGTCGTACATTTAACCCTTTGGGCTCCCATATGTGTATTTTAAACAATTCTTTCTAAGTGAGTCCTTATTTAGGTTGGAGGCGTGAAATTTTGCATACTTATAGCTGAACACCTCGCATCAAATGACAAAACCTAAAATTTTGAAAAAGCCGTACATTTAACCCTTTGAGCTCCCACATGTGTATTTTAAAAAATTCTGTCTAAGTGAGCCCCTATTTAGGCGGGAGGCGTGAATTTTGGCATACTTGTAGCTGAACACCACATATCATACGGCAAATCATAAAATTTTGAAAAAATCGTACATTTAATCCTTTGGGTTCCCACATGCGTATTTTAAGCAATTGTTTCTAACTGAGCCCCTTATTAAATTGGAGATTTGAAATTTTGCATAGAACACCTGAGGCCAGGCGACAAATCATAAAATCTTGAAAAAGTCTTACGTTTAACCCTTTAAGCTACCACATATGTATTTTAAGCAATTCTTTCTAAGAGAGCCCCTAATTAAGTTGGAGACATGAATTTTTGCATACGTATAGCTGAATACCTCAGACCACACGGCAAATCATAAAATTTTCAAAAAGTCTTATATTATTTACCCCTCCGGGCTCTAACTTGTGTATTTTAAGCATTTTTTCTAACCTCCGCCCTTTTCACCCGGGGAGCACTTTTCCAACTTTTGTCGATACCCCTTTGACCATTCTTTCCTATTATGCACCATAGCCTTACAGATTTTAGTTCCACTTTTTACCGCCAGGGGCGCCTACTTATCTCGGATGCTATCGGCCCAATCCCCTCGACTAATATATCTACGAATGGTATATAAAATGAAATAAGAAGAATGCAATGGTTAGGCCATCTAATCAGAATGAGGGATGAGCGAAGCACAAAGAAGATTTATAGTGGTAATTTAATTGGAAAAAGAAGTATTGGTAGACCCAGGAAGAGTTGGATAAAAGAGATAGAAAAAGATCTTGCAGAAAACCAAATTATAAATTATAAAGTAAAGGCCAGAGATCGGAAGGTCTGGAGAAGTATATTGAGGGAGGTCAAAATCCTACATGGATTGTAGCACCATTGTGTAAGTGTAAGTGTAAGGTATATAAAATGGAGTTTCGTTCGGATAGAGGTTTGTTTAGAATAGAGTGCGCCCCTGGTTGCGAAATGTGGAACTAACAGATTTTTCAAAAGGATAAGGTATGATCCATGTCAATTCAGGCAGCCAAAGAAAAAATCTTACCTTCATAGTCTCAGAAGTTTTTGAATTGAACATATGTTAAAATTCAATAAAAAATAAAATACTTGTATATTTTGGTTTTGCCCAAAAAAATTCCTGGCCCGAGATACAGGGCGCCAAAGATGGCATTCCGGGCACCATTTCCAATTTGCCATTTTCGATAAAAATTTTAAAGTGCTCTATCTCTAGAACGGTGCAAGATATTTTGTTGCGGTTTTTTTTATTTTAAAGATAATATTCTTCTGTTTAAAATGATATACCCAATTTTGAAAAATGTATTCAACTTTTCTTGTGGCAACCTTTTTGAAAAAAAAAATTTTTTTCAAAAAAAATTTTTTTTTCGAAAATGCCAATCTTAAAAATTTTGAATTTTTTGCTGTTGATCAATACCATTGGGAACTATCTTCACTGTAAAGGAGAACTTCCACTTTTGAGTTTAACAAATTTTAGAAACGTTTAAAAAATTCAGAGAATTTTACAGGAACTGTATGTATACAGTTCCAGTAAAAGTCACTGAATTTTTGCTTATTTGTATCATATTTGTATGGATAAGCCTACTATATATCCTAAACAAGTTAGAAATTGCAATATCAAATGTGGCAAATGAGGTGCGGGCATAGTATCAACTAGTTTTATAAATATTCAGATCTTGGTGCAATAAGTGTTACACTCTTGGGCAAAAAGGCATGAATACAAAATTTACTATAATTCCATATATTAAATTCAGTAATACGGAAGTAATATGAATCCATCTTAAAAGGACTTAAACGCCATGGCAACCTAGAATCATTGCCTATCATGGTATATCATTGAATCAATTATGTATTATAGGATTTTTAAATAGAATGAAGAAAACTTTTATTAATGTCTTTTATGTTTTAATTTGATTTTCATAGTATTTGAAGTGATACATACTTTATTGCAGCGGTTTACAAAAAATTACTTCCTGTGTCATAGAAAGTGCATGGTGTTTACAGGGGCACACAAAAGATTTCGGATACTTTACCTTATTGGAAATACTGTACATTAGCGATGATTGCTAGAGGTGCATTTTTAGTTGCGATATGAGTTTTTAAGTTTAATTAAATATTTCCATATTACGTTGTGTGTATAAAGGCTGTAGATCATATACAGGGCTACACAAAAGAAATCGTAAGGGTATTGCTGGAAGTGCATTTTTAGTTGTGTTTGAGTTTTTAAGTTTAACTAAATTTTTCCATATTACGTTGTTTGCATAAATGCTGTAGATCATATACAGGGCTACACAAAAGAAATCTTAAGGGTTTACTGAGTATGAATGAAAGTAGCTTAAAGGTGAATTTTAAATGAGTTATGCATTTTTACACTGAACTACATTTAGTATACTAAGATATGTTTGGAGAATATAGATAAAATGATATACAGGTCCACGCAAAGAATTAGATACATGGCTGTTTATGGATGATAATCTCTGGAAGTGTGATTTCACTGGTTTTAAGGATGTTTTAATCTTAATTAAATATTAGCTAAATAGTGGCAGGTATATAAAGATAGTAGGTAAAATACAGGGTTGTATGAAAGTATTCAAGTATGCTTCCGTCTATTGACATAAATTTCTGAAAGTCAAATTCTGACCTATTTATGTGTTTTTAACAATTTCCAACATAGTTGAAAGTCTTTATGTATTCGATTTGTCTGCCCATCTGTCTGAACTCTAACTTGTATTAATATAATTTGTATTGCTGTGTAATTGATATATGTTATTGAGATTGTTTTACTATGTTCAGTATTGAAAATAAAGTATGTATCACTTCAAATGTATATGAAAATCAAATTAAAACATAAAAGACATTAATAAAAGTTTTCTTCATTCTATTTAAAAATCCTATAATACATAATTGATTCAATGATATACCATTATAGGTAATGATTCTAGGTTGCCATGGCGATTAAGTCCTTTTAAGATGAATTCATATTACTTCCGTATTACTGAATTTAATATGTAGAATCATAATAAATTTTGTATTCATGCCCTTTTTGCCCAAGAGTGTAACACTTATTGCACCAAGATCTGAATATTTATAAAACTAGTTAATACTATTCCCGCACCTCATTTGCCACATTTGATATTGCAATTTCTAACTTGTTTAGGATATATAGTAGGCTTATCCTTACAAATACGATACAAATAAGCAAAAATTCAGTGATTTTTACTGGAACTGTATGTATACAGTTCCTGTAAAATTCTCTGAATTTTTTAAATGTTTCTAAAATTTGTTAAACTCAAAAGTGGAAGTTCTCCTTTACAGTGAAGATAGTTCCCAATGGTATTGATCAACAGCAAAAAAATCAAAATTTTTAGGATTGGCATTTTCGAAAAAAAAATTTTTTTTCAAAAAAAAATTTTTTTTTCAAAAGGTTGCCACAAGAAAAGTTGAATACATTTTTCAAAATTGGGTATATCATTTTAAACAGAAGAATATTATCTGTAAAATAAAATAAACCGCAACAAAATATCTTGCACCGTTCTAGAGATAGAGCACTTTAAAATTTTTATCGAAAATCGCGAATGAGAAAGGATGCCGGGGATGTCATCTTTGGTGGCCTGTATCTCGGGCCAGGAATTTTTTTGGGCAAAAGGAAAATATACAAGTATCTTACTTTTTCTTAAATTTTAACATATGTTCAATTCAAAAACTTCTGAGACTATGAAGGTAACCCCCCTGCCTGAGTTGATATGGATTCAGCCATAAAGTGTTTTGAAAGGAATATTAAACGAAACCCTCTTTGCTATCTGTGATCACACTTACCTACTTGTTCACTATATTTATGCATACTATAAAGTGCGTATAAATGCTATAGTTCATATACAGAGCTACAGAAATGAATTCGTAAAGGTTACTGAGTATGAGCATAAATTACTTAAAGGTGGGTTTTAAAGAAGTTATGCATTTTTACGCTGAACTGAATTTAGTGTACTAAGAAATATTTGTAGAATATAGGTAAAATGATATACAGGGCCCACTAGGGTGTCCCAGGAGAGGCCAAAAAAATAAAAAGTTTGAAAATGCCAAGTCTCACCTTTTAAAAATGTTCTTTCTGTCATAATATGATACTACAAAAAAATTCAAGTCATTTCACAAATGTTTAGGGGTCCCCCAAGCTAATAGAAAATAGGGAATTTATGGAAAATTTTAATTTCTAATTAATATGCAGGATTGCAGAATTCTACCCCACTTCTCTTACAAATTCTTTTATCCTAAAACTTCTTTAAGAAACACTTTATCATGTTTAACTATGATTTCATTTGATGTTATATTTTTATTAACTTTTTTTATCAATATTTATAAAATTACTATCTGAGGACCATATTTCATTTTTCTGATTATTACTCTTCTAATGCTCTTCAATCTTTATCAATCTACTGAATTTCATTAAATTAATATCATGAACTACGATGTTTCTAATATTAATAATAGATGGCAGCTCCAGCAGGTGTTAAAGTTTCATTGATTATTTATCTGTCTTCGGTTTTGGATATTGATGAAGTCAATAAATCTTCTGAAGAAACCTCAAAGGAAAAAGTTGTAGTAAAAATACATTTAGATGATAATACAAAGCCCAAAGGAAATAAATCTAAGCTCTGCAATCGCAGATCCATTATTACTCGAAGCGTTGCTGGTGTTTTAGATTGAACTAAGACCAGTATAAAAGATCTACAATGATAATAGCATCTGTAATAAACAAAGAAGGTCGCTCTTACTCTACCATGATGTCTGACCCGCTTGTAAAAATCCATTAGTGCTTTTAAAAAATAGTGTTCATAGGGAACGCCATTATCTTCACCAAGAAACCGTTCAACAAATAAAAAAACAGTTTGAAACATCAAAGTCAGTTGTTCACTGAAGTGGAAAACTGTTAGCCAATTTGTCATCAAAAAGCATAGGAAATATTGATCATTTAGCGATATACTAGATTTCCTTTGCAAGATAAACTTACTAAGCCTCTTGGAGTTTCTAAGCTATTGTCTGGAACTGGCAGAGAAGTAGCTGATGCTGTTTTCGAGCTCTTAAAATCGTAACGATGCGAATCTCATGTAATTGGATGTGTTTAGATACGACCCAAACAAATAGTGGAAGATTCAAAGGAGCATGTACAATTCTTGAGCAAAAAAAAGTCAGAAACCTTTTGTGGATAACATGTAGGCATCACATGTTTGAGGTTCTACTTTCTGATGCATTTAATGTGTGTTTTGGACAATCTACTGGGCCTGGAATCTTTTTATTTAAGAGATTCCGAGAAAATTGGTCTAAGCTCAACCATGAACCAAAAAAGTAATCAGTACCCATCATAACAGCATCAGACAGTTTAAAAACTTTTACTTCTGATTATGTAAAAACTGCTACAAAACTCCTCTGGGATGATTACAAAGAAATTTTAAATCTTGCATCATTAATGATAGGATTAGACATTCAATTTAGAATTCGAAAACCTGGTGCTCTTCACCGAGCTCACTGGATGGCAATTTATTCCTTGGAAAGCAATTGCAAAGCAATTTATTTCTTGAAAATGAAGATATTGTTTAATGGGAATGAAAACACAATGTATTAACTGCTCAAGAGTTTCAAGGTATACAACAATTTAAACGGTTTGTTGTGTGTGTATATTTGCAGTCTTGGTTTACTTGCCGATCTGCTATTGATGCTCCTCCTAATGAAGTTTCACTGATTCAAAGATTGAAAGAATATGATGTCAAACACATATCTATTCCTACCAGAGCAAAAACATAATTTATACAAAATTTGTTTGAAACAATATGCAAGAAGCTTTCATAAATGAAAAAAAAATGTCATTTGAACATTTGTAATGTAGCTAATAAAAAAATGCTGCATTTCACATTATTTTGGCCATTTTTATGCAAGTTCAATGACCTTGGGGGACCTCTGAATATATATTTTTTTAATTCTGAAACAATTCAAGGTGTTTTAAAGTCACAGGAAGAACATTTTTAGTGGGTGAGAGTTAACGATTTTAAAAGTTGATTTTTTTTGGGACACCCTAAGGGCCACGCAAAGAGTTAGATACATGGCCGTCTACGGGTGATAATTTCTGGAAATGTAATTTCAGTAGTTTTAAGCGTGTTTAGTTTGAATTAAATTTTAGCTAAATAGTGGCATGTAATAAAGGTACTAGGTAAACTACAGGGCTGTACCAAAGTATTCAAGTATGTTTTCATCTATTAGTATAAATGGCTGAAAGATGAATTTAAACCTGTTATGCATTTTCTTGCTAAACTAAATTTTTCCATTATATAGTATATATATCAACATACAGATCGAATACAGGGCTGTTCAAAAGAACTGGAATACATATTTGGCTATGGGCGGTAACTACTGAAATCAGAGTTTTAAATGTTTACTTAGTTATCTTATTTACGTTATTTCCCTAAGTAACGAAGTTTCGTTAAAGCTTTCGGGCAGTGGCGTGGCGTGAAAATTTTCGGTGGTCATCGCAATTATTTAAGTTTGTGGTAAAAAATTATTAACTCTAAAATTCAATGGTTGAATGTTCAAAAAAGAAACTTTAAATCTTACCTTCACTTATACATGAACTCCAAATGTTCTGCTAAAACTGGATCGTAGAGTTTTAAAAGCTTATTAAGAGTTTTAAAATATTGCTTGGTCATCGCCGCATCCAGCGATGACCAGACGCCACGCCACTGCTTTCGGGGTGTGTTGGAAAGTGTTTCATAATCTATGCATTATTCCAATCTATGCAGTGTTTCATAATGTACGCATGGTTTTTCTTACTTGTTTTCCCATTGACCTTAATGTAGCGGAAAGCTTTTGACTGCCCCTGTAATTAAACTATACATCCGATTTTCATAAAATTTTAAACGACTCGACAAAATTTTGCAACAATTATATAGGATGTTTCAGTGCCAGTGATGGACACCCTTAAGGAATTTCTTTTAAAATATTTTTTTTTATTAATAGTCATAATTATTATATTCCAGTTTTTTCAATATTATATTAATCTAGCAACAATATTTAACCATTCTTATAGTCTCATACACCCTCTGTTCCAGTAATGGACACTCCATAAAAAGTAATAAATATAACTGTTTTTATGACTATGTATTTAGAACCAGAATTTAATGAATACATACTAATAAAACAAAATAATTATTTTCAAATAAATTTAACAATAAGGATACCAGTAATTAATAAAATATTTGTGATAATCATTTACTGTTTGCATCAATTATTGTAATTATCAGAAGATCAATGTTTTAATTATTTTAGATAGATAGTTTAAAATACTAAATATCAGGCAATTACAGCTATCAAATTATTGAAACATTTGGGGATTTCAAAAGGTAATAATAATAAAAAAAAGTTTTGGAATGTTAGTGTTTAGTTTTGTCTCGCTATTTTTAACAATTAATCTTCCAGAGACTACTTGATATATCATTTATAATAATTAATATTACAAATATGAAAGAAATGATATTGTGAGTTGAATATTTTAAATGCTAAGTAAAATAATTTCAAAATAAAACTGTAGAACTGAATTTTAAGGCCACTGATCTGCAGATTTACTAGTTTCATGAATATTGCCTATAAATTAATGAATATTACTTTTTTTTTTTTTTTTCGTCAGAGGTGAATAAGGAAACATTTAAGACAGAAAACAGATTTTTAATAGCTTCTGTAACTTAATTGTTTTTATTTAAACGAAGAGGTATTAAGCCCTATGAGCCCATCTTTGACTGTGCTCTTAAACAATATTTTCTGCTTCCTAGCTGGTTTGATTGCCAGATTTTAAAATAGCAAGTTATATATACATAGAAAAGAATAAAATATTGAAATTTTAATAATCACGTAAAATAACTTAAAAGCAGCTACTTATAAAAGTTTTGGTGGAAAATGACTAATTAACCATTCCAGTAATGGACCTTAAACCTTAAAAATAACTTAAACTCTTAACCTAAACTCTTAAAACATTAAAAATAAATGAAATTTCGTAAATGACCGTTAGTATATAAAAGTCTAAGTTTTCTATTCAAACTACTCAAACAAAAGCATTCAAATATTTCAAGAAAATAAATAATATATAAATTAATTAAACGAAGCCAGTTCTTAGCCTCTTCATTAAGATTTTCACAGAAAAACAGCAACATTTTGAAACTTTATTTTCTGCTTCCTAATTGGTTTGATTAAAAGTGTCAACAATAACCCAGTTTTATAAAACATGCAAGGGGAAGTTATAAAAAAATTAATTAAAGTTAAATATTTATTAGTTATTTTTTATGAACCAAAAACATCAAGGGGTGTCCATTACTGGCACATCTACGCTATTTAAAATTTAAGACCATTCGGAAGGCTGTAGCATCATTAAAATGCACTTGAAATATTTTTTTTCCCCAATGGCCGTAATGTAACGGAAAACTTTTGACTGTCCCTGTAATTAAACTATACATCCGATTTTCATAAAATTTGAAATGAATTAGAATAATGAACAGAATTATGCAACGATTATATATTTTAAATTTCAAACGATTCGGTAGGGTAGTTTTTGCGCTGTTATATGCGGGCAGACGGACAGACAGACGGACTGAACGACGACTATAGGTGCTACGTTTTATATAACTACGAACGCACCTAAAAATCAACTTTTACTTTTTTATATCATTAAATAGTTTAAACTTTTGTCTTTCTAACAACGTGTCACACATGTTTATATATAAAAAAAATAAGTGTTGAAATTATTCATTCTTTCTAAGAGTACTTCACGGCTTAGTGGCCATTCAAATCTTTAATAGAATTTTTCTCAAAACTTGGATTTTTCCTGTTTATGTTCCTTTTTTTAGGTGCGTTCGTAATTATATAAATACGTAGCACCTATAGTCGTCGTTCAGTCTGTCTGCCCCAGTGTTGATTTCAGGAGGTGGCCCGGGGGGGACATTCCCCCCGGAGCAATGAGATGTCCCCCGGAAGATTTGAGATTTTGTGTTTTCAATGGTCAACAAGTGCAAACCCCCCCCCCCCCCGGAACTCTATAATGCCCCTCCCGGAGAAAAGTGTCTGAATTCAACACTGTGTCCGCATATAACAGAGCAAAAGCTACCCAACCGAATGGTCTGAAATTTTAAATATATAATTGTTGCAAACTTTTGTCGAGTCATTTCAAATTTTATGAAAATCGGATCTATAGTTTAATTAGAGGGACATTCAAAAGTTTTCCGTTACATTACGGCCAATGGGAAAAATTATTGCAAGTGCATTTTAATAACGTTACAGCCTTTCGAATGATCTGAAATTTTAAATATATAATTGTTGCAAAATTTTGTAGACTCATTTCAAATTTCAGGGAAATCGGAAGAATAGTTTAATTACAGGGACAGTCAAAAGTTTTCCGTTACATGGCGGCCAATTGGGGAAAAAAAAATATTTCAAGTGCATTTTAATGATGTTACAGCCTTTCACAACAGAATGAAATGGATATGCACTTATACATTGCACTAAAATATACATTCAGTACAATATGCGGTGCAAAAAATATTTCTAAAACTAGCTATAGTACGAACGCACCTCATTTGCCACGTTTGACGAGCAATTTCCAACTTGTTTCAATATCTATTAAACTTAAGAACTCAGATTTTTTTTAATACTTATATTGTGTTATGTATACTTTAACACAGGGATTTAATGATTTGTTGAGAATTATTTATTTTAGGCAGTGAAATCTTATCAAAAATGCTAATTTAAAAATGACTTTCAATAAATAATTAATAATTAGTTTTGAATTTCACTTAGAACGAAAATGGCCTGTTAAAATACGTAAAGCATGTTATTCGAACTACTCTAAAAAACCTAGACTTCTATCTTTCACCATTTCTGAGAAAAATGTACATAAATTTGGTGAATTTAACATGGCAGAGATACGGCTTTCCCGGCCCCCTTAAAACAATTACATTTCAGACCGCTACATGAAGAAATCTTACAATCACTTTAGAACGAAAATGTTCTGTTAAAATGCGTAAAGCATGTTATTCAAATTATTCTAAAAAATCTAGACCTCTATATTTCACCATTTCTGAGAAAAAGGTGCAAAAATTTGGTGAATTTAACATGGCGGAGATACGGCTTTCCCGGTCCCCTTAAAACAATTACATTTCAGACCGCTACATGAAGAAATCTCACAATCACTTTTGAATACTCGACGATCAATCTTTTTCTATACAACATAGAACTATTTAGCTCGTAATATTAACATTCCACATATCTACACGGATAAATGCTTAAAATTAAATAAGACTTACCTTTATTTTATGTATTCCATAAAGAATAATTTTAATGATATCCTAATCTGTTAATCTTAAAATGGCGAACGAAAAAGCGATCATTTTTCTTATATTTTAAGGGTGTCGTCACCTTGCTGTTCTGATTGGCTAATAAGCAATGCATACGTAAGTCACACTTTCAGGAGTGAGACATTTCACTCCTTTCTAGAGAGTGGAAAATTCCACTCTTTAAGGAGTGTGTTTTTAAAAAATTCACTCCAAAAAGAGTAAAAATGCCTGTCACTCTTTCAAATAGTGAACTTTTCACCCCTCCCAATTTTAGAGTGTGACGGAAGCAAAAAATCCCTCTGTTCAGAGAATAGACAATGAGCACATACGCAGAAATTGCAGAAATTTTATTCGGTTAGCACCGCTTTTTTTTAAAAGCTATACTTATTAAATACCAAAAAACGCTCGAATTGAAAAGTACAAATGTTACCCTAACTTGTTTATGGTGGTAAAAACGAACACTTTAACGGGCGTGGCAATATTACTACTTTGCAGTAAATTTGCAATATTTTTGATTACTTGTTTGCCGTTAATTTGCAATAAATTTGATACAGCATAAATTTAACTTGCACGATAAGTTAGCTGCAAGTTCAAAGTGCGGTAGAGGTCTGCACGGGCCGGGCCCGGGCCGGAATTTCCAGGCCCGGTGTAAAAATTGGAAGTTCGGCCCGAGCCCGGCCCGTACAAAAATCAGTGAAAACAGGCCCGGCCCGGCCCGACACAATTCCTACAAAAAAAAAAAAAAAAAAAGAAAAATCCGTTTTTTCTCAACATACAATTAAGATTATTTTAATGAATACTACTTACATATTTATGGGAACATTTTACAGTATATTTTACATTGCTATGATGTTCGCAAAAGAGAGAGCACACAATAGTAAACATTAACGATTACTTACAGTGTTTTAGTCATCGTGTCTACAGATATTTCAAAATGGAAATAAGGATTCATTAAAAGATTAATGTAGTTCAGAATAAAGGATTAAAAATATGATAATTTTTGAAGCTGTATAATAAAAAGTAGATTTGTGAAAATATTTCTCTCATTTTTAAGGCTTTTCTCAAATCCAAAGGAGCTATATTTCAACACATTTATGAATTCTTTTCTTTTCGGAAACGCGTAACACTGGCAGGTATTCTTATTCAGAAGCTATGTAAATGTCGTTTTTTTTTCATAGACAAAAGCAATATATCTTTCTGAAAATACTGTCAAAGTTCGCGTTTTAAATTTAATTTCCGGAAGCGATAGCACAGGAAAGGGGAAAAACGTACAGTCACGTGACAGAAATCTCTGTTATCTCTGTAAGTAATTTATCAAATATGGAAAAAGCTATTCGTTTCCAAATGCCTTCAATAGGCAGGCCTGTCGATTTTATGCCATTATAGTTAAAAATTTTGTCAGAAAATGTGTCTGAAAGCTTCGCATTGTTAAGCAGTGAATATGAGAACCACCTTAAGGTATATTTCCAAAGATACTGTTAAGAGAAGTTCATTATCACTATTAATACTACAAAACACAATGACTGTTCTACACATCCTGAGATCGATTAAGACCAGCTCCGTCCCGGCACGAGTCTTCTGAAAAAAAATTAAACTCGGAATCAGACATCTTGTAACTGTACGATGTCGATCTCTACGATGGACATGTTACATTTCTGTAATGATGTTGTTAAACTCGCATCGGCTCGTGACGCACATTTATACTTCTCGAGAAAATCATATTAATTGAAAATGGCTCGTATTTTATCTGCTTCGCTTAAATTCTTATATCAGGCCAATAGGCCCGATTAATTTTTTTGCCGGCCCGGCCCGTTTATTTTGTCTGTCGGCCCGGCCCGTTTGAAAATTCGCCTTCATTCCGCCGGGCCGGGTACGGGCTTCGGGCCAAGCCCGGGCCCGTGCAGACCTTTAAAGTGCGGTGACTTCGGCGTTTGCGTTATCTTGCTGCAGTCTTGTTATCAACTTTCAGTCTTGTCATGCTGAGCTTACTGCAACTTTGCAGGTTTTCAAAGCAAGACTGTTGCAAATTTTCTGCAAACTAAAAATACTAAGTGGGTATTCCCCATCACAATACTTTTTCTCTGTTTTCCCTTTCCTAATATCATTGTCTTCCATGTATTATATGATCTTGGTATTTAAGACTTGCCTTGCCTGTGACGCCCGAACTCAGTTCGGACAACGCAAACGCGCCAATTTTGGAATAACGGACCTGAGTTCGGGCAAGAGAAAAATCGGTGTTTCAATTCCGTGAAGCCCGAACTCAGTTCGTCCAATTCATAATATGTAATTTACCATTTTCCCAATAGATGGCGATACTTTCCCGTGAAAAATTCGGCAGTTTCGCGCCATTTGTCGAGTTTTTGTGATTTTGTAGTTCAGAACAAAATTAAAGAGCAAAAAAAATTCCATTTTTGTCACTTTTCTCAAATATATTCCACAGACAAGGGGCTAAATAAATTCATAGGGTTGTGGAAAGAAATGAATACATTGCCGTCCGTAGATGGTAATTTCTGGAATTAGTAGTTTTAAGCATTTTTGCTTGAAATAAATTTCAGCTTAATATGTGGCGTGTATAAAAATATGTATGTAAAACACAGGGCTATACAAAAAAAATCGAGTAAATTTGCATCTATTGGCAAAAATTGCAAAACATAATTTATCAACTGTGTTATACATTTTCTAACTAAACTAACTTTTAGCATACTATGTAGAATATATATAAATCTATAGATCATATACAAAGCTGCAAGAAAGAATTCAAGTACCTACACTACTTTGTACAAGGTTTAATATGCAGGCGAAGCCTGATGCAAAAATTAAATTAGTAAATCTTAGTTATAATTTTATTGTAAACAATCTGGGAATAAAGCCTTATCGTTTTTACTTTATTGTATCTTCAAGAGAAGAAAGTAAAAACTATATGAAGGCTATGACCAACAGCTTCTCCTTGAATTTAAAAATCGCCTGAAGCCGTCGCTGTAATAGCGATTTTTGTGCGATTTTCTGTATTGTACCATCGAAAGTATACGAAGTCATCATAGGATTGAACCAAATTTTTTGTGCATATTTTTGGCTACGGCCAACACATTCTCCTTTAATTTTGAAATATTCGACAGAAAAGGGGCTCTGTGATAACGATATTTCTATCATATTCTCCATTTTTCGTAGTTCTATTGTCCATCGGTGGCTCGTGCAGCGATGGGAACTCGCGTCCTGCTAAGCCGGCTATTCGCAAACAGCTGATGTATAACAGAATAACGAAAAACCATTGATTTTAACAAATCAAAATGGGTATAGTATTGAACTAATAATATTGAAGTATTATCATCTGTAACTACTTTTTAAAATATTAAGACGTGTGACATAGAAGAAAATTTTGGGATTGGCACATCCAACTAGTTTATAAAAAGAACTGTACAATTTTTTTAATGTGTAATGACTCGTTGTCATTGCATATTGTCATAGAAAAATAAAAGAAAACTAGTGAAAATTTTAATCTGTTGCCTTACCTCATATTTATTTGATTTTATGCTCCATATATCAGGAAAGTGTGGTATTGTATAACTTCAAAAGTGATCGTTTCTAATGGTTTGAACTTGCTTAGAATCTGTTTTGAGAGATTCTTTCGCAATTCGTCTCTATCGGATGTGTTAGCATTATGAAATGAGAATGTCTATTTCTTTTACGCATCAGTTAGCACTGACACTAGAGAAAGTTATTACGATCATTAAAGACACTAACCTACTGTGACAAACTTGTGCAAACCCATGTTATGTACTGTAATACAAAATCGAGCAGTAAAAGAAGTCATTAAAATAAGTTTTTGAGAAATATTGTACTGCACTATGGCTATGTGTAACACTTTTTTGATAAAACGGAATTCTCAATAAATAAAAACACACAACTAAACATTACACAAACGCAATGATAAAAAAAAAAAAAAAAAAAAAAAAATATGCAATTTCACAAATTACAACGACCATTTGGAAAATGATTTTTTCAAAGACTAAAATTTAAAACATAAAAAATCCCTACCGTCTCGGGCCTACAGGAGGAGGTAGATTTCGAAGTTAAGTACTAAATTCACCAACAAAATTTAAATCAAGATTAAAGATAAACCCAGTTCCTTCGCTAAGAATGAGCTCTAGGGAGCTAAACATTTGTGAAAATTCTAATATACACAAATACACACACGCATGTATATGGAATAGGTTTAAAAATGGCTAAATCAAATTCAGAGAACCTCAAAGTTTTAAAATATGTTAATATTTCCATACTCGGGTTTTTATCATGTTTTAATACGTTTCTTCAAACTCACATGACGTTACATATTCACCTGCTGTGGTCCATTATATTTTCAATATGACGCAATACTTTTTTGTTGTTGTTGTTTTAATTCGTCAAACTATTTATTTCATTTTGAATTTTCATGCAGAAATCTTGCTCTAGAAAACTTATGACGTAATATTCAATTTGTTTTCAATTCGTCAAACTGTTTATCTAATTTAATTTTACACGTGAAAACATTGCATTAGAAAAGCAATTGTTGTGATGAGAATTTTATTGTTTTTTTTTATTGTTGGCAACAGCTATAACGAAAAATATTTATTTTTTCCTGCCATTGTTGTCTAAAAGCTGGTGTTATCAGAATCATGTTAAGACGGTATTCAAAAATTTTAACCTTCCCAAATCCCATTACCTTGGACCGATTTTGCTCATCATTAATCCCCGCCGAGAAATTAGCCATCTTAAAGTTGTTGGCGAGTTTGAAGACGTTCCGCGCATAATAGCAACTTTTATCGTGCGAACAAAATTTAGTACATACATACACACACACACACACACACACATATATATATAAACTTTTTAGGTGGGGGTGGTTTTGGGTTCCTGGGGTCATGTAATGAAAAATCCCTGCCGGCTCGGGCCTACAGGCGGAGGTAGATTTCGAAGTTAAGTGCTAAATTCGCCAACAAAACTTAAATCAAGATTAGAGATAAACCCAGTTCCTTCACTAAAAATGAGCTCTAGGGAGCTAAACATTTTGTTAAAATTCTAATATACACGAATACACACACGCATGTATGTGGAATAGGTTTAAAAAATAGCTAAAGCAAATTCAGAGAACCTCAAAGTGTTAAATTAAGTTAATATTTCCATAGTCGGGTTTTTATCATGTTTTAATAAGTTTCTTCAAACTTACATGACGTTACATATTCACCTGCTGAGGTCCATTTTATTTCCAATATGACGCAATATTTTGTTTTTGTTTTTAATTCGTCAAACTATTTATTTCATTTTGAGTTTTCATGCGGAAATCTTACTATAGAAAACTTATGACGTAATATTAAATTGGTTTTCAATTCGTCAAACTATTTATTTTATTTAATTTTTCACGTGAAAACTTGCAATAGAAAAGCAATTGTTGTGGTGAGAATTTTATTGCTTTTTTTTTAATTGTTGACAACTGCTATAACGAAAAATATTTATTTTTTCCTGTCATTGTTGTGTAAGAGCTGGTTTTATCAGAATCATGTTAAGACGGTATTCAAAATTTTGAACCCACCCCATTTCCATTCCCTTGGGCCGATTTTGCCCCTTTTGAATCCCCGCCGACATATTAGCCATTTCAAAGTTGTTGGCGAGTTTGAAGACGATCCGTGCATAATTGCGACTTTTATCGTGCGGACAAAATTTAGTACATACATACATATATATATATATATAAACTTTTTAGGTGGGGGTTGTTTCGGGTTCCTGGGGTCCTATAATGAAAAGTTATGAAGGAATTTTTCAAAAGTCGCACCATGGTAACGACTGCAATAGGTAGTATTTCTTAAGAAATCTACCTAAAAAAATCCCTGCCGGCTCGGGCCTACAGGCGGAGGTAGATTTCGATGTTAAGTACTAAATTCTCCAACAAAACTTAAATCAAGATTAGAGATAAAACCCAGTTTCTTGTTTCTTCACAAAGAGCGAGCTGTAGGGAGCTAAACTTTTTGTGAAAATTGTAATATACACGAATACACACACACATATATATGGAATAGGTTTAAAAAATGGCTACAAAAAATTCAGAGAACCTTAAAATGTTAAAATATGTTAATATTTCCATAGTCGGGTTTTTATCATGTTTTAATACGTTTCTTCAAACTTACAATGGCGTTACATATTCACCTGCTGAGGTTCATTATATTTCCAATATGACGCAATATACATATTTTTTTAATTCGTCAAACTATTTATTTTGAGTTTTCATGCTGAAATCTTGCTCTAGGAAACTTATGACGTAATATTCAATTTGTTTTCAATTTGTCAAACTATTTAATTTTACACGTGAAAATTTTGCAAAAGAAAAGTAATTGTTGTGGTGAGAATTTTATTATTTCTTTTTTTTTTAATTGTTGGCAACTGCTATAACGAAAAACTTTTATTTTTTTCCTGCCATTGTTGTGTAAGAGCTGGTTTTATCAGAATCATGTTAAGACAGTATTCAAAATTTTGAACCCTCCCCATTTCCACCCTATTGGGCCGATTTCGACCATTTTCAATCCCCGCCGAGATATTAGCCATCTCAAAGTTGTTGGCGAGTTTGAAGATGATTCGTGCATAATTGCGACTTTTATCGTGTGGACAAAATTTAGTACATACATACATACATACATACATATATATATATATATATATATATATATATAAACTTTTTAGGTGGGGGTGGTTTTGGGTTCCTGGGGTCCTATAATGAAAAGTTATGAAGGAATTTTTCAAAAGTCGCACCATGGTAACGACTGCAATAGGTAGTATTTCTTACGAAATCTACCTAAAAACCGCACGGAGTTGATCATGCATTACGTACGCCATGGATTACATTTTTCGGTATTGTAAATTTTTTAATTTCTGCGAAGCTAGTCATACATTACGTACGCCATGCATTAAACATTAATATTCCTGGACCAATTTTAAATGAAATTTCATTCTTAAACTTCTAAACACCCCACAATATTACTTTTTACACCATCGTACATAGAAAACAATGTACTTTTACATGCAATTTGTTTGAAAGCTGTATCTCAATTTGTTTCTGAGTTATTTTTTTTTGTAGTTTTTATTGCTTTTTTGTCATAGTGGCAACAGAAGTATCCATCTTTGTTGAATGTAAAGGGAAAATACAGATTACTGTATAGACCAATCAGAAAACTAATAAAATACGGATTCAACCAATAAAACGCTTCAGATATGTTTTTGATTTCCTACCTTGACCGAGGACAATAACCATTTTTCCAAATGGTTAAAAAAAAAAAAAATAATCCAAATTACAAAAGAATAGTATAACTAGACTTTTGTAAATCAAAACTGGATTTGATTACATACGCTCTTTTGATACATTCGAAACTGTTGGACACTGTAGTTCAAATTGTCATACTTCAGTCATTTTTAGGTAGATTTCGTATGAAATACTACCTATTACATTGTCCCCTATGTTGGAATTTCGGAAAAAGAATTTCAGATCTACACCGATCATGACCCCTAGAACCCAAATCCACCCCCAGTAAAAAACTTTATCTATCTATATCACTTTTTTATGGACACGATAACTTTCATAATTCTGCACAAATATTTTCCAAGCTGATACATAAAATCAAGGGGCATAAAATCTCGGCCATGTTCGTTAATGGGCAAAATCAGACCAAAGGGGTGGAAATGAGGGGTTTTGTGAAAAACGAAAAAACCCCATAACTTCTTAATTATAATGCATATCGACTCAGTTTACAATTTTTAATACTTCTAAAAAAATAGGCAAAAATTTATGTATAACAGATTTTTGATAAAATTAAAAATGGGCTCAAGTGGCGGAAAAAATAGGGTTTTGGGGAGAAAAGAATTCATAACTTTGTCAATTCTCAAGATATCAAATCCAATTAAATTTATTGTAAATTAAGTAAGAAAAGTAAGTAAGGAAAGTAAGAAAAAAGAAACTTTCATAATTGTTTAACTGAAAACCTTTACAATAAAATTTTTTGAAGATTTGTAGATCATTCATTTATACCAAGTTAATGCCTTGTAATAATATACCAATTTTAATTGCTAAAAGGTGTAAAAAAATACTTTAAAAACAGTAAAAACAGGTTCATTCAACTATTTACATATTTCGACTCTACCTGAGTCATTTTCAAAACAAATAAATAAAAATATTCTTAAATTCCACGGTCTGTGAAATGTCATCATTCAATTTTCCACGTATTCTTTCATATTATGCACGTTATTTTTATTTTATTCGGAGGTGGTTTACACATCCGAAATTAAAGAATATCATTTGAGCTAAAATTGACCCAATTAATTTTAAGAATTACTCAGGATTTTATGAAATACCATTTATTAGAGTAGACGGATCAAAGAATTACTATATTGGTACAGGGTGCCCAGTAATTAACCGAAAATTTGAAACTTCAATAATTGTTTATTGGAACGTAATTCTGACGTAACATTTGGGGGCACAACACTACGCGGTTTACAATATACGAAATCAGAAACAAACTAACCCTAGTAGATTCTACCCATTTAAAGGACCACACTTTATTCCTTATTGTCCCGGAACCAACATTTTATTCCTTATTGTCACAGAATGAACTGTATTGATGGTTTTTGGTTAGTGCCGGGCCCCACTGAACTAAAGAAAATTTTGAACTTTTAGCGGAACATTTCCATGACAGAGTTTTGGGTTTGAATTGTGCTGACGCAACAAGACAGGGGATTGATTGGCCTGCCTATTCTCCTGATTTGAACCCCCTGGACTATTTTCTGTGGGGCTACTTGAAGGACACTGTCTTCAAAAATCCTCCACAATCATTCGATGTGATCCGACAAGCCATTTCTGCTGAAATTTCGGGCATCACACTGCCAACTATTCGTTCAGTTTTGACAATTTTGATTTTAGGCTTCGCCATATTGTTGCAAGTAATGGGAAGCACTTCGAAAATCTTGTACATTAAACCGAATAAATGTACTTATTTGTGAAGTAAATATTTTTCTTTTATCTCTCCTCAAACTCTTTTATCATTCGATGTGATCCGACAAGCCATTTCTACTGAAATTTCGGGCATCACACTGCCAACTATTCGTTCAGTTTTGACAATTTTGATTTTAGGCTTCGCCATATTGTTGCAAGTAATGGGAAGCACTTCGAAAATCTTGTACATTAAACCGGAATAAATGTACTTATTTGTGGAGTAAATATTTTTCTTTTATCTCTCCTCAAACTCTTTTACTAAAGAATTCAAATTTTTGGTTAATTACTGGGCACCCTGTATGACTAGCAAGAAATTTAAGTATAGGAAAAAGGAGCATGCAGCTGATATTAAAAATAATAGAAAATCCACAGCTCTAGATAGATTATATCGCGAAGAAACCATCCAAATAAATTTCAATGACAGTAAACTAATTTTCCCCTCCAGTCTATACTACCCTACCCATCCATTATGAGAGAAACCATAGAGATTGTAACACGCAAAAATTCAATATGTAACGAAGCAGCATCATTTAACTTACCAAAATAGTGACTCGAGCTACTCAATGGTTAAACATCCAAGTAAAAAAAAAAAAAATAAATAAAAAATGCAATTTAACAAATTACAACGACCATTTGGAAAATGATTTTTTCAAAGACTAAAATTTAAGACATAAAAAATAGCACGGAGTTGATCCTACATTACGTACGCCATGAATTAAACATTAATAGTGTTATTACGCGTAAAAATTGCAAGCGACGGAAATCGCCTGCGACTCGTACGTATTATCCACCTGAAACTTATGTATTATCCAAGCATTTCATTGGCTGTTCAAGAAAAGGCTTTTCCATCGTCAGATTTCCAAGAAATCTGACAACCCATTTTAAATGAAATTTCATTCTTAAACTTCTAAACATCCCACAATATTACTTTTTACACCGTCGTATAGAGAAAAAAATGTACTTTTAAATGCAATTTGTTTGAAAGCTGTATCTCAATTTGTTTCTGAGTTATTAATTTTTTTTGTAGTTTTTATTACTTTTTTGTCATAGTGGCAACAGATCTCTGTTGAAAGTAAAGGGAAATACATATTACTGTAGACCAATCAGAAGACGAATAAAATGCGGATTAAGCCAATAAAAACCTTCAGATATGCTTTTGATTTCCTATCCTGACGAGAACAATAACCATTTTTCCAAACGGTTAAAAATAAAAATATGATAATAATATGCATAATATGAAAGCATGCGTGGAAAATTGAATGATGGCGCTTTATAAACCATGATATTTTAGAATATTTTTATTTATTTGTTTTGAAAATGACACAGGTAGAGTCGAAACATGTAAACAGTCAAATAAACTTATTTTTACTGTTTTTAAAGTTTTGATTTATACATTTTAGCTATTAAAATTAATAGATCATTCACTTGTTTAAAGCCTTCCAATTTGTTATGCTGGAATTTAGATTATTGATATTTAAATTGATATTTTATGGGTGGTTAGTAATTTCAGATCTATATTTGTGAACCGAAACCTTACCAGTACCTTGAAGTATCCATTTTACAAAAAGGGCTCCTTCTGTCATCTTTCGTTTCATTTTGTTTGTGCAAAAGCAATAAATGTGTATTTGCAGTGTTATTTTAACTTAAAATCTCAAGAGGCTAAAGAGTTTTGTGAACAGCAACAAACATAAATTGAAAATTATAATAGAACTAAGGTTTACTACTTTACTGACATTTACTTTCTATTCTAAGAATATGGTGATTTATGAATTTTAACAATCAGTGATATTGTAACATGAAATGCATGATACAGAAAACAAACTTGCAAGAAACGCACCACCTTATTCAGCTGCTAATGTACTTCCGGAAAGTCAAAAGACTCGTGTTTTGAATTTATCATCGGCAAAATATGACTATAGTACCACCGAACCAACCAACCAGTAGTATAGAAGCCAGGGCTAAATTTCTAATTAAAAAAAAGTACCAGAGTCCTAATATTCTGAGTACTAAAACCGTAGCGTGACCCCCGCCGCCATCACTCCAATCCGGATATTTATATTTCATACATTATTTGAAAAATTTAACCTCTTCAGTTTCGAAGCTAAAATAATAATACAAATGCTTATTCATTGGTTTTTCCCAAACAAAGTGACATCGTAAATGACAGAAAAAATATCTTTTCTGAAATTCATCCTTAAGGCGCTTAGTAATTTAGGTTAAAAAATATAGATCTAAGACTACAAAACACTTAAAAACATCAATTTAATAACCATTAACGCAATCGCAAATTTAAGAGCTTTAAACACGTAAATAATCTTCACATCCTCAAAATTTTTTATTGAAAAAGATTTAAGTTAAATATGAAAATTTCTCACTTTCTTGGTCATACTGTCTTTTGGGCATTTTTAGACATTTTGCAAATTCAGATGACAATAACGTTTATTTTATCTGGGAATCAGCTTAGGTGTTGCCATTTATTCGTTTGCTTTGAATGCAAAAATAACATTCAGCTATTAAAAGAAGTGATGTGAAAATGCAAAAAAACCGAACATTTTAGATTTTATAAGGAAAAGAACAGAAGTCCCCGTACGGGGACCCAGAGACCGAAGAGGTTAAAGCATCTTTTTTTCTTTAGTAAAATAAAAATTTTAAATATATCTACCTGCACATACTTAACTTTTAACTGTTCCACTCTTTAGTTTATCCCTCCTTCCGAATAGAAGTCTTTGCCTAATTTTAATGTTAATTAATCGCAGAATTCTGCAATTAAATAAGGTAAAGATTATGATTCGGAAATAGTGTTAACATACAAAAAGAAAGATTCGATATTTTTATAGTAAAAAGCGAAGCACTGCTCGATTGCTTTCTATCAGAATAACAAACAACACATGGCACTTATATCTACTTACAAATGAAAGTGCTTCGTAAAAGCGCAGAGCAGAGTCTTGGCATAGGCAGCGTTCATTCATGATGAAAAATAAATAGAAAAATCACTAACGTTATTTTCATTCTCGCACACAATAGAAGACTATAAAAACCTCAAACAAACTCAAACAAAAGCTGTAACTGATGCTCGTTGAATAAAAACAAAAGTAAATATTCTTTTCAGGTTGGATATCTTAAAAGAAAAACAAGATTCAATTAAAAAATATCCTACTGTCACAAAAGAAAATCGAACTGAAAGCAAATTCATCGTTCGCTCTCTTGAGTGGCGTCCTATCAACATGTCGCCGCCATCAACGCCAGACATACCTAAACCTACAAATATCACTATAATAGACAAGCGCGATTTCTGTTTCCCCTTCATTCTGATCAAAATAGCACTAAAATGATTTGAAATGGAATACGTAATTTTTAAAGGGGAAAAGTTCTTTTTTTTCTATAGATGAATAAATAAAGTTTTGAATGTAAGACAGATTGAGCTCGAGCCCGCCTAAGCCCATAGACATATAAAAGTTGAGCCGTTTTCATCTCCATCTCCTACGTGTGCGACACATTACATCACATGTAAGTGTTTTGATAGAAAAGAAAGTAAAAACTTGGAGATGGGAGAGAAAGGAAAGGGTAATTTAGGATTCGGTTTCAGGCAGCGCTATTGCACTGGTCTCCGGAGCCCTGTATTTATGAGCTCCGGTGAATTCCGACCGACATTTGCTAAAAACAGAGAAGTAATAAACAAGCTGAGAAGAGCTAAAAACAAAGAAGTAAAAACAGAGCTGAGCTCCGGCCAGGCCATGACTATCGCACGGGCACCCGGAACTCTGGACACAAAATTTCTGAGGGGCACAGAATTTTTCATAATTTCATCTAAATTCCCATTTAAAAAAAACATAATTGTGAAAATATGTCATATTTGAGATATTAATACGATAAAATGACAAAAATATTCTCAACATATGGTTAAAAGCACATTTCAATAAATTACAGAAAAAATATTTTTATTCCTGTGGAACCGCTTTTCAACTTTCCGAAAAACTTAATTTTTTGAGTTGACACTTTTCAAATAAGTGTGTAATATGTAAAAAAAAAACTACAGTCGAACCCGGTTAAGACGCTCACGGTTAATACGCGATCCCGCTTAATACGCGGATTTCTTCCGGTAAAAATATCATGTTTAATACGCGAACGGTTATTACGCGATCCCGCTTAATACACGATAGATTTTCGGTCCTTTGAAGTAAAAAATCACGCTTAAGACGCGAATTCATAAATAAAAATACGAATTGCTCTACCATGTTGCCAAATTAGAAGATTATTTTATTAAGATAAAAACCACTCATTCCAAATAGTAAAGTTTATTTTATTTAATGACAGATCAATTAAGGAGAATATTACTAACATGAAATAGTGGTAGATATTTGAATGAAAATAACTTGCTAAATGAGCAAAACTGTTTAAATGCGGATTGTTCATCAAAGAAATCAATTAATGATTGATAAAGCATTCGCTGCGAAAAATGCCTTGAACAACTTGCTCTGATATGTCATAAAAATTATGATTATACCTGTTGTTAGTCAGGTTTTAAATGCACGTTATATCAGTACTATGTTTTATAATGCATGTTATCGGCAAAGAAAAAAATGAAACTTTTGATGATTAAGCAAATGCGATTGCAGTTGTGTTATTTTATGTTTACAAAGTTTCGTTTAGTTTTTGCTAGGTTAACAATATTTTTTACACAATCATTAATAAGGATGGTATTTTTTCTCAAATTAAAAATGAAGGACAGTTTATAATGATACTCATTACCACAATTACTAAAAAAAATTTTTGTAACTGGCTTCAAAAATTTAACATTTCTTCTTCGTATTAAAAACATTAGCCTAACATGAAAATTACTTATATTTGTTGTTTTATTTTTTGTTGTAACATTAATCAACTATAAAGTCATGTTGGAATCCTTATTTATTTTCAGTTATTATTCCAGTGTCCTATAAAAAAGAAGCAATGAGTTAAAATTGAATACAGTTAAATTTTAATTTAAATATACTTAAAAATCACAACTTTCGGCAGTACACTTTAAATGAAAGCTCTAAAGTTCATTCAGACGATGAGATGCGTAAATAAGCCAATTACTGCGAATTATACAAATCACGTTTAATACGCGATCCCGCTTAATACGCGACTTTTGTTCATTCCCTTGAAACGCGTCTTAACCGGGTTCCACTGTACTATCAGTAAATCAACGATCTAAGTGGGCACGAAAAATTGAAAGTGTCCTGGACACATTAACTTGCTAGTCGGGCCGGGCCCTGGCTCCGGCACAAATTAATTCCTGATAGAAGCACAATAATTGGAATAGTCGGGCTCAATGGTACCCCCACCCCAGCCCCAGGGGCGCCATTTGAGGGGGGCTGGGGGGGCCATAGCCCCCCCCCCAAGGAATTTGATATTTTAGAAAATTTATCTGTCATCGCAGGTCAAACTCAAAAGAATTTAAAAAAATTACTCAAAACCTAAAATAGCTTGTCAAATTTTATTACAATAAAAACACGTATAAATAAACATTTTAGGTATATAAACTAATAATTATTAAAAAAAAATTTCTAATTTGCCAATTTATCTATTTTTTCCAAGTCTAATTTGCAAATCTCGCGTTTTTTTTTCTGCGGTCAATTGACGAATTGATTTTGCGTCGCTCTGCAAGAAAAATAAGCAAATAAATAAATAAAATAGCATGGTCTTCCCTTGAAAATTAAACAAGAGAGAAAAATCATGCGTCAAGCATAGATTATGAAACACTTTCCTACACATCAAGAATGCTTTAGCAAAACTTAGCCTTTCAATAAGGTAAATAATATATCTAATTAAACATTTTAGAAAACATAAGGACTTTTTCCTAGAAATCCGCACAAACTTTGCAATTGTGTAAAATAGCAAAGGAAACCGAATCAGGTGAAACTTGCACGTGAAGTGTTGTGCTATGGTATATAAGAGCATGGCCATTAGCCAAGAGATCAATAAATAATCTGTGTTTTCCGAGAATAGAGCCACAAGAGGAGTGTCTATGTATTATTGTGCACAAGTTTTACGAAAGCAATATTAATCAAGGATCAAGTCCATCGTGAACTATTTATTTTCCGAAAATATCACCAAACGAACTACATACGATGTTCTAGAATGTTACTAGGAGGGACTCTCGGCCAAAAAAGAACTGGGATCGGGTAGAAAGGCAAATTTAAAAAAATCTCCAAACCAGAGTTAGAGCAGTTGAAAGGACTGTTTGACGAAAACGACCAAGTATTAATCCATCCCATGCCTTCGAAATACAGTGTTTCACCTAACCACCAACAAAAGACAATCACTAAGAACCTGAACATCAAATATTACAAGAAATGGTCATAACAGAATGAACAGAAAAACAAATGGTTGTCGTGAAAACGAAGTGCGGTCACTTGTTCAGAAAATTCTCTGATAGAATATTCATCTTCGATGACGGTGACGGCTCATATTTTAAGCTCAAGCGTTCCACGTTTAACTATAATGGTGGCTATTATACATCTGACGTCTCTACGACCCAAGATATCATTAAATTTTCTACTAAAACAAAATTCCAAGACAAGATCCTCGTATGGATTGCAATGGGTCCGAAAGGTTTGAGTCGTCCGTTCATCCGAAAGTCTGGGTTCGCTGTCAATGGGCAATGACATTTGAACAAGGGCATTCGCCGTCTTCTTATCCCCTGCATCTGTAGCAACTACAATGACAGTGATTACGGTATCTGGCCAGACTTGGATAGCAGTCATCTCTGCAAAATCGTTCTCAGCCATTTCCGCCAGCAAAACTTCACTTTCATAAAGAAGTCTGACAACCTGGTTAGCGTTCCCCAAATTTGACCAATTGAGCGGTTCTAAAAGTATCTGAAGTCAAAAGTGTATGCCAAAGGCTAGAAAGCAGGTAACATCCAGGAATTGATCAATCGAATCAAGTATTGTTTCAAAATTATGAACTTAAATTTTGTACAATGTCTAGCAAGTATCACCAAAAGTAAAATCGATAATGTCAAACGAAACGGTTTAATTGAAATCCGATAACAGTTTTACAGAGGAATGTGATTACTGAAGTCACCTTACAGTGCCCATTTTAGTTCTTTATCTCGTTTTTTAATGACTTTCAAGTCAAGAAAAGTTTGTGCAGATTTCTAGAAAACAGTCCTTATATCACATTTAAAAACCATATTTCAATAATTACCGACCATAACCGTAAAATAAATTCTTTTGTGAAGCTCTGTGTATGATCTATAAATTTGTACATATGATACACAGTGTGCTTAAATTACGTTTAGTAAGAAAATGCATAACATAGTAAAAAATTCCCCTTCAGCAGTTTCTACCGATAGGGGGAAACGTACTTAAATTCTTTTGTACAGCCCTGTATATGACATACAGATTTTAATACACACCACATATTAATGCTGAAATTTACAAGCAATGCTTAAGCTACTTAAATTACGCTTCCATGAGTTAATATCCATAGGCGATTATATATCAGTTCTTTGCATAGTCCTGTATATGATTTTATTTATATGCAGCAAACTTACCTTAGTATATTATACTAAATGTAGTTGAGCTTGAAAGACAACTTGAAGCTGCATAACTCAAATTAAAAATAACATCTTTAAGCAATTCCTGCTCTTTCTCAATAATGCTTACGAATTTTTCTGTGTGTCTTACGAATTTAAAAATTGCTCTGTATATGTTCTATAGAATTTATGTACACCATGTAGTATTCAAAAATTTAGTTAAACTAAAAAACCATACCATAAGTGAGAACGGACTTGCAGCAATCATTCCTAATAGCCAAACTTCGCATACAGATTTGTTCCCGAAATCTTTTATGTGTCCCTGTAAATGAATGATAAATGCAATCCCCATCCTATTTTACTGCAAGCATTTTGTTGTTAGCTTCAGTAATATATATCAGTTTCATCATGTTTGAAATAGTGCAACATAATTGAAATACGCTGCGAACAGTTTTTACCCGTAGACCATCATATAATCGAACTCTTTTGCATAACCTTGTAAATGAGTGATGAATGCTTCGCACCCCATATTCTACAGAAAGTATGTATTAGCACTAGAGATGAGACGGACTCAACCCGGACATGACACGGGTTTGATTTTTATACCAGCCTTCGGGCTCGGGCCCATTCTTTTTCAAATTGGCAATTTTATTTATTCTCGTACTCGTGTAGAAACAAAAAATAATTTTTTTACCCCTTAAAAATTAATTATCCCATTGCAAGTCTTTTTAATGCTATTTTGATCAGGAGGAAAGAGAAATAGATTTTTTTTCTTTTTTTTTTTTTTTTTTTTTTTTAGTAGGGTAGATGCTCCAGTTGTGGCCACTGTACCAGTTGTGGCCACATTGGATAAGTTTGTCCAATATTTAAGCTGTGAATTGATGCAGACAAATAATATGCATATTTACACCTTAAGCAAACACCCTTTTATCATTTACAATCTCATTTGTTTATTTTTTGATAAAATGTGACTTTAAAGAAAAAAATAAATGTGTGAAACTGTAGTGTGTGCTCACATGTATTAAGATTTTTGCTTAGCTGTCATGTTTTCCAAATCTTTCAATATTAGGCACTTATTGGGTTCTGTTTGTCCTGAAACAAATTGCTATTAGGTTTTATGAGGTAAGCTTCCTCTCTCATGCAATTTCACATTTAAATTAATTATTTTAACAGTTTAATGGGGGGTGGCCAAAACTGGTGCTTTAAATTTGCTTATGCACCAGTTGTGGCCATGGTAGTTGGAAAGTGGCAAAAAAGGTACAATATATGTTCCACTTTTGGCCACATGATTCCTTATAGTGAGAATTTTAGCCATTAAATAAATTTAAGAACATCAGGATAAAACAAAATCAATTTAGTATTGTTTTATATGTAATGGCTTCAATAATAAAAAAAAGCAAGGCTAATAGCAGTTCTATCAAAGAAAGAGATTTTGTTTTCTCTGTCCAATAGATAATTTACTTTAGAAAGAAAAAGGACACTGTGCTAGTAACTAAAGAATGATATATTGCTAAAGAAAATATAGTATGTTGTGTTTAGTATTGATAAAACCAAAGAGGAGGGGCTATTATGTGCTATATGATAAATTAAAACATAAATTTTGAAAGATTTTACAAATTATAAATTAAAAAGTTCAATAAAATTACAGCATGATTTCTTGTATTTTTCCTAAAGAAATGAAGAAGTTCCATAATTTTTGCCAGATTTCGGGCAAACGGATTTAGAAATACTAAATATTGCAAAAATCTTAACTAGAGATATCTAAATTGAAGCAAGAATCTATTTCCCATTATTTAAAAAGAGCAGCGTTCATTTTACCAAGTTTAAAAAACACAGAATTCTGTGCTCTTAAAAAATGGCCTAGAGGGAACACTGTTCTAGGATAAGAAGTAAAATTAAGGCCATTCAAAATGTATGATGCCAGCACTACAAGCTAGCAAAATTTTGGAGCACCAGAAATATAACTCTTTGGTGACGATTCATGTGTTTTAATCAACCCACAATCCATTGGATAATTATAAAACTGATTTAAATAGTTAATCTTGATATCCTACAGGCACTGTTGTCCCTTTTATGAATCAAATTAAATATATTTTTTGTTTTTTTAATTGAAATTTTCAGTTAAAATCAACATAAGTACATTTTACTTGATGTTTTTATCAATTTATAAAAAAAAATTGCAAAATCCTTTTAATATATTAACAAATATATGTGTGGTAAAATAGATGTTGCATAAAAATGCTTTATTTTTACTTATTATCAATTAAAATGTTTGTTAAACTCATGATATTGGAGTGGCCACAACTGGTGCATAGAGATGGCCAAAACTGGTGCAGAGGTGGCCACAACTGGCACAAATTGATATAAATTATTTAATGAGTTATTACTCACAATCTAAAATATTCTGTAGAAAATCATTATAATTCACAGAAAGATAATTAAATTGGCTAAATAATGATGTTATTATGATTTAATATGCTTCAATCGGTCAATAACTGTAAAATTTCTATTTCAAATTTTCTCTAAAGGTGGCCACAGCTGGAGCATCTACCCTATTTATCGAACATTATTTTGAAAGACTAGGGGGCTCTGCCCCCTACAAGCTACGCTCGTCAACCCCCGTTCAGACACCGCAGACTCTAACAGCACGATAATTTGATCGGCTTTTGAAAGATTTCGGAAGACTGAATTATAATTTGAATCTGAGAATTATAATCTGACGTAATTTTTACCAAACTTTTCTTTTCCTTTTTAATATTCACGTAAAAATACTTTGTTAGAAATTAAATATTATAATCATCTTACAATATCAAATAAATGTCTCGAGCAATTTTTAAAATTTAAACTGTTTTGCAATATTATTTTTTGTTCATTTTATATAATAAGTGTAATGTGACGTAAATGTGAAGTAAATTCTCCTATTTAAGACTTCTAACGCATGATGAATTTATTATCTTACAATATTCTGTCTCTTTTAAAATTCACGTGTAATTATAGTTTTTATGACGTAATTTTCAATGAGTTCCTGCTTTTTATATTTTCTGTTTATAATAGTCACGTGTAAAATAAATTTTTAATTTGAAGTAAACATTGTTGTTTGCGCTGTTTATACAACTTGGCAACAGTTTAAATTAATAACATTTTCTAAAATTTGTAAAAAATATCTCTCGAAATGCTGAAAATTTGAAATTAAAATTGAAATAAAACCTCAAAAAATGAGTCGAATAAGAAAAGTAAATGCAATCTGCACATCGGGAACTTATAACGTATAAAATGATTTAAAAATGACTAAATTCTCATGTATAGTTTTTGCTCCAATAAAACTTTTTTAATGGAGCGATTTTGTCCAACTTTAGCATTAAATATCTCTTAAAATATTTCTTCGACTTGAAAACTGTCTGCATCAGCGTGTTTATCAAACATTTCTCTATAATACCACCGATTTTCATATTTTTGTATGCAACAGTTTTTTTAATATTAACGATGGAAGGCCATGCTTAAACATTCAAATATGATGTGGATCTACCCGGAATATCTACGCAGATGTTCATTGGTCCATTTCCAAATCAAAACTTTTTTTTATATATAGAAGGAAAACTTGTGATATTTGATGATTTATGTGGTATTAGGACATTAACTGTAACCGAAATTAACCTAGAACAAGAGCTCGTATTGAAACTTATGTTTATGTGATGTTGTGTCGTACTTGTATCTGTAACCTAAATAGAATAAGTTATGTGTGAATAAATCTATGCAAGTAATTTCGCTGTATACATCCATTGGAGCCTTCGACGGTTCGCTACATTATTAACATATCTTCATAACAACGGATGGTGGCAGTCGGTTAAAACGATGTTTACTACAGTTGAATACTGAAAACGGATTCATATCTTAAAGTAAGAAGTTTCCTTTTCTTGCATAATTATACGGCACATTTATATTCATTTTGTTAAGAATTAAAATGTCTAAAGATATAGAGTATAGAAATTCATATCAGGTTACACCGCCAGAATCATTTACTTTTCATCACCGGCCCTTTGGTCAAAATGGAAGCAACGTTTCGAAAGGTATCGATTCGCTTCGGATTTAAAAAATCAAACAGAGGTAGAACAGGTAAATTCTCTTATTTATCTCATGGGAGATAAAGCAGAAGATATTTTTGCGTCTTTTAACTTGTCGGAAGATGACCAGCAGAAATATAACATTGTTCTGAAACATTTTGATGATCATTTTATAGTAAAGAAAAACACAATTTTCGAGCGTGCGCAGTTTAATCAACGCATTCAAAATGAAGGAGAATCTGTTAATGATTTTATAACTTCACTTTATTCACTAGCTGAGCATTGTGATTACGGAGTTCTTCATGATGAACTGATACGCGATAGAATAGTTGTCGGTATTAGAGATAAATCATTAAGTGAGAAATTACAATTGGATCCAGACCTTTCTTTGAGCAAAGCTATAGAAAAAGTTCGGTTATCGGAATCAATTAAAAAGCAACAAGAGATTCTTACTTCTAGTAATGCTTCTGTCCATAGAGTTTCTAGTGTAAACAAAACAAAGGTGAATTTTAAGAGAGGGGTATCCAGTCAAAATCCACGGTTTAAAGAAACTGATAAAAGGAATAATGGGAAAAAAGAGTATCCAAAACCCTTTGATCTTTGCAAATGGTGCGGTAAATTTACACATAACAGAAAAATATGTCCAGCAAAAGATGCTAAATGTCTGAAATGCTCCAAATTAGGGCACTATGCACGAGTTTGTAGGAAAAATGAAAGTAAATCTGAAATTTCATTCTTAGGAACAATTAGGGAAACACGCTCTAATAATAGTAATGATTTGTTATGGTCAGTACCTATTCAAATAAAAGGTAAAACCATTCGCTTCAAAATAGATAGCGGAGCAGATCACACTGTTATTCCTGCTACTTCATCGATTTTAAAGGATTCGAAAATCTTAAAACCAGACAAAAAGTTTTGCGGCCCGGATGGGAAAATACTAAAACACACAGGAAAACTTATTGAGGAGATCCAATACAAGGAAAAGAAAATAACGGAAGAAATCCATGTAATTGAAGGACTGCAGAGCTACTTATTGGGAAAACCTGCGATACTAGCTTTTGGATTGGGACCGAATATTTCAGAAATCACAATAAGTCCTAAGCAAAATTTCCCTGAACTGTTCACAGGCCTGGGGTTACTGAAAGGTTGTTATACGATTAAGCTTAAGCCGAACTCTGTCCCGTTTGCTATTTCAGCTCCAAGAAGGATACCAATTCCACTGCTGAAGAAAACTGAAATGGAAATCAAGAAGATGATTGCACAAAAAGTTATTGTTCCTGTAACCAAACCGACAGAATGGTGTTCACCGGTCGTTATCGTTCCTAAAAGTGATGGTACTGTTCGCTTATGTGTCGACTTAGTCCAGTTAAACAAATCTGTGGAAAGAGAATTTCATCCATTGCCTTCAGTGGAATATTCATTGAATCTACTGACAGGTGCTAAAATTTTTTCAAAGTTGGATGCTAATTCAGGTTTTTGGCAAATTCCACTTGATGAATCTTCGTCATATCTCACGACTTTCATCACTCCTTTTGGAAGATACAGATTTTTAAGATTACCTTTTGGAATCTCATCTGCACCAGAACATTTCCAAAGTAGAATGTCACAGCTGCTAGAAAATATCCCAGGTACTATTTGTCACATGGACGACATCTTAGTGTGGGGAAGAGATCAGAGTGAACATGACCAAAGACTGAGGATTATTCTGAACAAGCTTAAAGAAGCTGGTATTACTCTAAATGACAAGAAATGTAAGTTTTCAGTCAAGAGAATCAAATTCTTGGGACATATTATTGATGACAAAGGCATCCATCCTGATGAAGATAAAATTAGAGCAGTGAAAGAATATCCACCACCAAAGAACAAAAAGGAATTAAAGCAAATGCTAGGCATGGCAAATTTCCTCGCTAGATTTGTTCCAAATTTTGCAGAAATGTTTTCACCGTTAACATCTTTGTTAAGTCAAAAGAATAAATTTGTCTGGGACGAACCTCAAAAACAAGCATTTCAAAATTGGAAGAATGTCCTGACATCTCAACCTGTTTTAAAGGTTTATAATCCACAGAAAACTTCAATTGTCACAACAGACGCTTCTTCTTATGGAATAGGAGCCACCTTGAGGCAAGAACAAGAAAATGGAGAAATTTCTGTCGTGGCATATGCATCCAGAACACTCACACCTACTGAAAAGAGATATGCTCAAATAGAAAAAGAGGCACTTGCTCTAGGTTGGAGTTGTGAGAAATTTCGAGATTACCTAACTGGAACTCACTTTAGATTAGAAACCGATCATAAACCTTTAATTCCAATCTTCTCAAAGAAAAACCTTGAAGATTTATCTCCACGGTTGCAAAGGTTGAAGATGAGGATGATGCGATATTCTTATTCTATATTCCACATACCAGGGAAGAAACTTTATGCAGCTGATGCCTTGTCAAGACAACCTCAAGAAACTAGAGAAAATGTTGAAGAATTGGAGGAAGAAATTGATGCTTATATTCGTATGGTAATTTCCTCATTACCCGCTTCATGCAACAGATTAGAAGAATTACGACAATCCCAAAAGTCTGATGCAACATGCAAAGAACTAGAAAATTTAATCCTGAATGGTTGGCCATCAAGGAAAAATATAGAACCAAGTTGTCTACCTTACTGGAATCATCGATATGAAATATCGATCCAAGATGGACTCATAATGAAGGGCTGTCGAATCATCATTCCTGCCTGTCAGCGAAAAAAGGTTCCAGAACAAATTCATGAGGGACATTTGGGAATTACGAAATGTCGTGCAAGAGCAAGATCATCTGTCTATTGGCCTGGAATAAATAGAGAAATTGAAGAAATGATAAAGAAGTGCACATCATGTATCAAGGAGACCACTTATCGCCATCAACCACTTATCCCTACCGAATTTCCTGAACGACCATGGGAAACTGTGGGCATGGATCTTTTTAAGCTTTATGGATTTTGGTACTTAATCGTGACCGATTACTTCTCAAGATATCCAGAAATCGCCAAACTGGAAAGATTAACTTCTGAGGAAGTAATTCTCCACTGCAAATCAATCTTCGCCAGACATGGGATTCCTAATGTCGTCAGATCTGATAATGGTCCTCAATTTGAGCCAATTAACTCATCTGAATTTTCAAAATTCTCAACGATTTATGGATTTCGTCATATCACATCAAGTCCTAGGTATCCTCAAAGTAATGGTTTCATTGAATCTGCAGTAAAAACCATCAAGATGCGACTCAAAAAAGCTGAAGACCCTTACGTTTCTTTAATGGCATATAGAGCATCACCATTAGAGAATGGCCTCAGTCCGGCGGAGCTTCTCATGAATCGTCGTATTAAGACAACACTGCCAATTGCAAGATCTCAATTAGAGCCAAAAATTGAAAATAGGGCTGAACTTCAAAGGAAGGAAGAGAAGAGAATAGAACGGCAAAGAGAAAACTATAACAAAAGTCACGGAGTACGAGACCTTAGTAATCTTGATGTTGGAGATGGAGTGTGGATCACAGACAAGCGAGCTACTGGTACGGTTCAGCAGAGATTAGATTATCCACGTTCGTACATAGTCAAATCTGGAAAAAGGGTATATCGTCGAAACAGAATGCATCTTGTTCCATCAACTAATTTCCAGCCGGAAACTGATGATGTGGATGATCTTCAACCAGACGTTTCCAGTAATGAGTTTCCAATACCACAGAAAGTTCCTAGTCCAACGAAACAAAGCTCTCAGAATCTTCATCCATCCTGTAACAATGATAAACGTAACTCTATGTCTCCACGAAAGCATCAAGATCAGTATATCACCAGAAGTGGAAGAGTTGTTCGCCCTCCGCAGAAATTGAATCTTTTAAGAAAGGGAGATGTGGTATTAGGACATTAACTGTAACCGAAATTAACCTAGAACAAGAGCTCGTATTGAAACTTATGTTTATGTGATGTTGTGTCGTACTTGTATCTGTAACCTAAATAGAATAAGTTATGTGTGAATAAATCTATGCAAGTAATTTCGCTGTATACATCCATTGGAGCCTTCGACGGTTCGCTACATTATTAATATATCTTCATAACAACGCAATTTATGTCTGTAGTTTAACGCGAGTAATGACCTATTGATGTTGGCGGCAATCAGAATATGGCGCCATTAGGATACTGTTTAATAGGAATGTTTATTTATTATTACTTTTTTCAGAGATCTAACGCGAAATAAATATTTTCTTTTACGTCAATCAGCATTAGCCTAAGATTTGCAAATTTTTAGTCTCCTATTGTCTGCGATTGTAATCGCTCTTTATATCAAAATAATGTTGGTGATTTTATTCATGTTTCTTCTTGAAGTCTGCTCATTCTGTGGCTCTGTTCTTCATATTCATACAATCACTTTCATACGTAAGTAGATAAAATTGGCATGGGTTGTTATTCCCGATTGAAAGCAATCAAGCAGCGTTTCCTCTTTTTCTATAAAAGCATCGGATCTTTTCGGTAACGGTGCCAAATTTATAATTTAAACTTATTTTCAAAGCCATGATAAATGCGAAAGATGTACACCTTTTATAGGAAACAGAAAACGCTGTTCGATTCTTCGTCATATAAATCATAATTTCTGCAAATTTCATTAATTTATACATAAAATGCTCTTCGTTATTGTGTCCATCAGAGATACCTACTTGTTGCGGGAGAAAAATTTAAAAATCTTTTTAGGGAAGTATATTTCTATTTGACACTAAACGTCTCTTTTGATAAGATTTAATGTAAATTTCATAAAATTAATTATGTGCTAGAGATTAACAGTTGTTAAACAATGAGATCTATTACATTTAGAACAGCTTTTAAATATGCATTTTTGCTAAACCTTTTTTATCGTGCATACTTTCGGTATCGGAATCGGGCTCTGATGGCACAAACTTTTTCGGATTCGGATTTAAAATTGTTGGCCCCGGGCTCTGAAAAATGAGCCCGAACTCATCTCTAATTAGTACATCTCAGAAATTTTTATCAATTTCAATATGTTTGTAACGGAGTAACATTATTAAAATACGTCACAAATATTCTTTCTTCATAGACTATAATATAACGGAATACTTGTGAGTTCTCCCGGACGTGAACTGTAAGTGCTAAACATAACATTAGATGTAGTAGTCATCTTTTAGTACACCCAATAATGTATATAAATGTTATTATGTTTAAATACTGCAATACAACAATATTAAAATATACCGCAAATGATTTTACCCGATAGACCATAATCTAACGGAATACTTTTGAGTCCTCCTGTAAATGAACTATGAATGATACACACTTCATTTTGAATACCGAACATTCCATTGTAAACGCTAATAACATATAACAATTACGCGTTAATCCGAGTATATTTACGTGAGTTAGAGCATGACCAGACGGGCAGACATACCCAATTCACTTTTAACTGCGTTGGAAAGTGTTACAAATATTTCTTGAAGAGTCCCATGCTTATGAAAATGTTAAGAATGGCATGCTATTTCAAACCCTTCCCCTCAAACAAAATCTTGCTTCTTCTCCCCACTCTAAGAAACTTATTAAATGGCCTTCTGTCCTGTCCGTAAAGCCTGCGAAGTCCCAAAAAAAAAAAAAAAAAAAAAAAAAAAAGTCTCCGTTTTAGACAGGTACCCTTCTTAGCAAGAATAATTATATAGTGCTTTCTTCATAGAAACTTAATTTTTTTTTCCGTTTACGAAACATTTCTTTTTTTGGACAGGTTTCGTATTCGCAAGTTTTACAATAAATGTAATATACCTATACTCTTCAGAGGTATACTATAGAAAGGATGTTTTAAATGCCTTTAAGAATACTTGTAAAAAGGGAAACTGTCTGTAATAGAATACTGTCTTAAACAGAAAAAATGTTAGTCACTATCTTGAAATTATACCTGCTAAGATAAAAAAAAACCCTCCTTAAAACGGAATTTTTCATAGGTTTTCGTTTTGATGGGAAAGAGTACAGGCTCCCCCCCCCCCCCGAACCCCACCCCACCCTTGGCTATGCCACTGTCCTCAAAGACAGCCTTGCCCCCCCCCCCCAAGAAAATTCTGAAATGGCGCCCCTGCCCACCCCACCTGAGGGATTAACATGTCCTTCTCCATGAGGTGCCCCTTATCAAAGTGTTCCCCAGGTAATGACTTAATTTCAATATGCAGGCAAATTTAGTGTCATAAAGACTAAATACTGCCAGCGAAAGTGTTAAAAACAGCATATTAAAATTAATATTAACTTTATTCGTAATAATTCAATTATGAAAATTTAATGGCTCAAATTGCAGCAAAAATATCAAGTAAATAAAGTTTGAAGATAAATGATTTTTTTCTTATTATATAAGGCCTTTCAAATAAAAAAAAAATTCTGAACGCACCTGGGATGGTTGTAGTTTCAGTATTTAATTCTTTGATATTGTTATTGCAACACCTAAAGTAAAAAAGAAAGAAAATCACACATCACGATCCCAAATTCAAGGTCAAAGTCAAGATCAATCGGAGTGATTTAAGAAGCGTCTGTGAAAAGCATGCTAACCTTCAACGAATGTAATAGAAAAAATAAGATTAAATTCTGATTATTTTTAACACTGGAAGAACTTATTTTCATCAACTTTATTTCTTTTTGTGGCTCATTCCCAGGTAGGCGATGTATTTCTGAACAATCACTTCTTTACATGGTGTTTTAAAAAATATGGACAAACTTTAACCTTCCGCGTATGGCTCGATTTTGAGACATTCCGGTTCTGAAATACGCAGGGCCGGCCCAAGGCGTGTGCGAAGTCGAAGTGTGCCACCGCACGGGGCGCCGAGCGGGAGGGGCGCCAACCAGATGAAAGGGCGACTACAAGATGACCGATAAAAATTATTTTATATTCTGCACGGGTTTTATTCTTTTACATTTTCTGTAACTAGGTTGGGTCCGGCTCGAGAAAAAATTATTCGTTGTGTTTAAGAAGTATGCAAGGACGCTGAATTTTCGCATTTTGACAGTGGTTTCTGTCCTTAGCTATTAATGCTCAAATTTCTTAGACATACTAGTTATTTGGGCGAACTATTCTAGAGTCATCTTATCACACAGGGATTCTGAGACAGGTCCTTAAATGACCGGAAAAAAAGAAACCTTTAGGAGCTTGGAGTGCAGAAATTTTAAAATGAAAAACAGACGTATTTGAAAAAGTTTTATTCTATCAGTATCTTCTGGGTATGAGCTCATCTTCTGCTAAATGTGTCTAAATTTTGGCGAAAATAAAAACGAAAAAAGGGCGTGTAAAAAATATGTATGTAAATAACTCTTATTAAAATGACCGAAGTATCGAGACAATACGATTCGGTCGTTGACTAATTATTTTATAAAACTGCTGAAAAAAGGAATATTTAATAGGTAGAAATGAATCAAACCAAAGAATTTTCAAGTAGCTTCCTTCATTCATTTATTTATATCGTTTAAGTGAGTAATTTTCATGGGAGTGTGAAACATAGTATAATATTTAAAGTTACAATGCATGCTTGTAATATTTCAAAGTTGTCAGTTCTTGAAATTACGAAGGACGTTGCGTCTTAAACTGACTGAGAACGGCGGAACTAAGGTCCCGACTAATCCTATATGGCGCCCTGGTAAGTGGGGCAAAGATTAAAATAAGACCACCTTTAACATGATTTTAGCAAGAATTTCTATTCATCAAGGGTGGTGGGGGTGCCCGTAGAAGGCCGAAAAAAGGGCGTTGTTTATCAAATGTTTTTTGTAATAGAAATGAAGATTTTCGCCCCGGGTTTTTTTGCATGTTATTTGTTATCATTTAAAGAACATTTAATTTTTTTTTAATAAAAAACTAATGATGTGGCACGAGTTTCGTGAGTGGATGCTCTGCCATGTGTGCCGTGCACTTCCAATTGGGCGGGATCCGATAAGTCATCAGATTCGCTTGCAATCAATTATTGTTAAGAATTATGAAAGTAGATAATATTGCTTGGAGCTTCAACCACTTTGAGATTTAAAAAAAAAAGTTGAAAATCAACAAAGTGTCAGCGAATTGAAGAAAAGATCTATTTCTGACGCATTTTTTTCGCACTTTGCCGTGTTTCTAAAAATATTTATTTTTTATAAAATTGGCTGAAAGTGGTCCAAGCTCCAATAAATTATATCACCTTTAATTTAAAAAAAAAAGCAAGATCGTTTTAATAATTGTTGCGTTTTGATCTTTCCCAGTTTGAAAAAAGTCATTTTGCCTAAAATGGGTTTATAATGTTCCAAAAACAGTGTAAGCCTACGGACGCATTGCGCTAAAGCACAAAATAACTACGAAAGGTCTTCGGCCAAATTGCTGTACATGGATAATCTGCAGACTAGAAAAATGTAAAAAAGAAAACGAAAAATCGATTTTTTCAACAGAAAAAAGCAAATCCTCTTAAAAAAACGACTTTTTGAGGTTTTTTATTTTATTTTTTTTTATATATATATATTTTAATTTTTTTTTTTTTTGTGTGTGTGTGTGTGGGGGGGGGGGGTAATTTTAGAGTTGAGTGCCTGGGCAGCGGCCTCGTTTTTCCTTGACATAATCAAGCTGACCTAAAAAAGTATTTTTTTTAGGCACATCTCATAGCCGGCGCAGACCCCTCCCCCCCTTCCTCCTTAACCTATCTGGGGAAATTTTCGAGCTACAGTACAATTAATGAACTGCATTCCAAATCTTTAGGGTTTTTTTTTTTTTTAGTGTTTAATTATTCCAATATTTATCACCTTAAACGAGGAGGGTCGGAGCTCCCCTGATGAAAAAGAGTTTCAACTATTTCTATTCTTACTACAGGCACACATTTGTTCCAAAATCTTCCCCCTTCAAGGATTTCGTTCATTCGATGCCCATGCTATATTCTTTGAATTTATGTACTACCCCAATTTTCAGAAATATATGGTCTGAAAGGAACACTGAGCCAAAAGCCAGTAAAAAATGATGTCACAAAAATATATAATTGCGGTATAATGACGCATTGTTTCATTCATCATTAGGGGTTATTTATTAGCGAAATACAGTCTTTGGCCCATTGCAAAATAAATTTTTCGCAATACAGGAATTTATATAATTTAAATTTTATTAATCTAAAAATAAAAAAGGCTGGAAAATTGACTAAATAATAATAAAAAAAAGACTTTTTCAAAACTTTGAGTCAAACTTTGTCTAAACTGAAAGGGAATTTTATTCAATATTATACAGATTCTTCATTATTTTGTGAAATAATTTGCACCTTAAGTATTTGAAGAACGAAATCTACTTAGGGGTAAAGTTTCTTTGAGATAATATTATGCTAAGCCTTTTTATAATGTATACAGATGTATGCCCAAGTGTAATTTTTCTCTTAGTGATTTATCATTTAAAATTAAGCGAAAAAGTACATTTTACACCCCCCCCCCCACACACACACACCTTTAAAAAAATCATCCAAGATAACGATTTTTTTTCTTTTTTTAATAGTGGGCAAGGACTCTTTCTTGCTCCCCTTCCTCTCATAATGTGAACATGACATCCAATTTTTTATTTGCAGAGCTCTAGCGAAATGAATAATTCAACATAAGCTTGACAATACAAAATTGTGAAACTGCAGCGTATTTAAGGGGACAGTTTACCTCAAAATTGATCAAAAAATCTATTTTATTTTTAATATATTAAATGAAAGCCTGTTTAAATGGGAAAATTTCACACTTCGACCTCATTTTTACCCATACGACAATTGTATCACGAGATATTGTAAAATTTATTAATACACCCAACGCAATTACCCACACAAATTAAAACTTTATATCGCTTTTTCTCCATGTTCATAGTTTCTTCACTTTCATGTTTTAAAAATGCTAAGGCTTTTATTGTATTTGAGATAGAGACTTAAACTTTTTGTACATGTTCTGTATTATGTACGTGATAAATATTGCGCATGAAATTAGCCTTGAAGTCTTTCTTTTTTTTTTTTCTTGTTTCTTTTTTTTATATATAAAAGTATATGAAGATGCGTTAGATTTCATCGTTTTACACTACATATATCAGTAAAAAAAATTATATTATAATATATGTATCTAAAAATCCGTGCGCAGTCTTATGTAATACACATTTGAAAATTTTAAAAATAATTGGGCAAAAATATCAATAGTTAAAAAAGTATTAAGGATTTAAAAAAAATATTTTTATTTTTAATTTTTTAAATTTTTAATTAAATATGCAGTTAATTTTTTTCAAAATATACTTGTCTAACATTGAAATGCAGTGAGTTCACCATTTGGCCATATTTGTTTTAAATAAGAATAATTGTTGGAAAGGTAAACTGTCCACTTAAAGTAATAATAATTTACATTAATTTCATTTGCTAAAAGGTGTAAATTAACACTTTAAAATTAATTAAATACGTTTATTTCGACTGTTTACATGCTTCAACTCTACCAGAGTTATTTTCAAAACAACAAACAAAAAGAAATTGGTATATATTTGCTATAAATAATAATTTATCTGCATATAAATTTCATTTTGTAATCATCTTGAGAAAATCTATCATTTAATACATTTATCGTTAAATAATTTTTTCTTTACCTTTAGTGTCCGCTATGTTGATTTTTTCCATGATGTCCTACAGCAATATTCTATGATTTAACTGGATTCATACAATTATAGTGACAATTTGTTTATTCCACTTCATTAAGAGTGTTAATTACTAAAAAATTGAAATTTCCTTTATAAAACTTAAGTGAGACTTAAATTTTCAATTTACCAAATACAAACTCAAAGATGGGATTAAATTTAGAAACTTTTATCTCTTTTTGAAACAGTTTAACCTTAAATAATCAATTATAGTATGTATAAAATTACGAATATTTAAAAAAATTAAGAACATAAGTTATGCAGTTTTTCTTGTGGGGGGATATGAGGGGGGGGGGGGTGCCCGATGGGTGCTCGCACGGGCGCCAAAATGTCCTTGGGCCGGCCCTGGAAATACGGTACGTTTTTCTTACATTTTCTCTTACACAGTGGCGTAGCTAGGATGGATGACACCCGGGGCGGATGCAAATGGTGTCAAACCCACCCACGATGGTCAATTCTACCTTAATACAAATAAAATTTCAACATTTTTTGGAGAACTTTTAAGATTTTTATATTAACAAAATAATAATATTTTCAATAATAATAACAATAATAATGCACAATAAGAAAAGAAATATTAGCTCCCGGTATGCTATTTTTTCTCCCAGCTATTAAAATGTTGTCTCTAAAAAATAACGTTCCACTGTATAAGCCAGCCGTAAAACAAAGCAGATGTATCATTGTACGGTTAATTATTCTACTGCATTTTTTAAAACTTCTAAGCATGATTCGGAATTATGATTTGGATTTATATAATAGTATTGATTTAATTTATCTTAAAAATAAAATATTTGATTATGGCGAGGCCATATATTTGTATTAAATTTGTATTCGAAATTAATCTGTTTTCAAAATTTATTTCCCTTTCTTCTGATTAACGCTAGCATTCAAAAATCATTTCTAATTTTGGTCTAATTTAAGTGCAATCGTTATACTCACATAGATATTCTTTTTGTTTCTGTTAAAAGCTATCATTTAGATAAATGATTTATTTGTTATTTCTAATTTAAGCACATTTCCTTTCCCCGCATATATATTCTTTATTGATATATTTTTTGTTAAACCCCGCTTCTTTTACAAATCTGTTTACATAATCTAAAGATCATATAGTTAATATTAAGCTTGCTGGCGTCTCGTAAATGCATTAAAATACACATAAATTTCATTTTCACTTCGGCCGGTAAATAGATATTTGTCATTAATTATCCTCATCGTTAGAATTTATGTAAGCAATAGTAGGTAGGTTTGCTTTATTATTTCACTTAATAATTCGTTGCCAAATGTGGTTTCTGTTCTTGGCGTTATGTTCAAATTTTAATATATCTCCCAGTTTAACGGTTATTTTGTGATTGGCGTATTGGCTCAAGACAGATGTATTTTTGGCGTATGAAATTATGCAGATGGAAGAACACTTCACCTCTGCTCTTGATACTGATAAGATCTTAAAATTTTGCTGAGTAATGGAGGCCACCACTAATCTTACATCTTAGCCTTCTGTTTTCTTAAAATAAAGATTTTTTTTCCATGGAATTTTCTCCTAAATTATTGCCTGGTGGATATTTTTTACAGGAAACGGGCCATGACTGGGGTTTGCGAAATATACAGCGTTTTTGTACTACCAATTTATTCCATATAAACCGGTCTCCAACATCATTATATATCCGGCTTTCAACAACTTCATATTAATATTTTTCAGCGGTACAACACTTTGGGTAAAGATTAGGATCATTTAACAAATTTATTTAATTTTGTAGTTTATCGATGGTAAACATCTTTTTCAGCAGATAAGGGGTATACCTATTGGAGGGGGGGGGGGGGAGTAGTTGCAGCTCGGTACTTGCAGATATATATTTACGCTGCTGGCCATTAAAATTGCAACACCAGGAAGGAATGATCTAACGAACGTCAAAATCACATGAAAGGAAGAAGATGTTGGAATATGCAAATGATTAGTATTTCAGAGCAGTTAGACGAGGCAGGCGGGAGAAACGACATCTGAAGCACTGCATAAAAGAAAAGTTGCGTTGTGAATTTCTCATTTGGAACGCGCTTTGTAAGGTCGGTCTTTGCTCAGAATATCGTGTTATGCCTCGAATAATAAGAAAAAACGCTTACCACCAAGTGTCGTATTCGATAGACGCAGTATTGTTGCCTATCGAGAGTGTGGATTATCTCCGTGATATCGCCCATTGCATTCGTCGAAATCCAACCACTGTCATGCAAATATGGAATCAATGGATTTCTGAGGGCTATACTGAACGGCATGCAGGACCTCGACGCCCTCCCATGACTGACGCCGGAGAAGACAGACATATTGTGAGGTCGGCCCTGTAAAACCGTACAACCACATCTCGAACCATTAGTGAGGAAATAGGCACCCAGTATCCGCTCATACGGTTCGACGACGTTTGCAGCAGTGTGGACTGTCAGTACGGCGACCAGTACTGTGGCTTCCCTTGACAATGCAGCATAGAGAAAGTCGGCGACTCTGGTGCGCCGAACGACAAAGCTGGATGCATGACTGGCACAATGTCGTCTTTTCAGACGAGTCCCGGTTGTACGTGCTGTATGCTGATGGACGTATACTTGTCTAGAGACTCCGAAGAAAACGCCTGTCGCCTGCTTGCATTCGATATCGGCACAGGGACCCTGCATCTGGTGTGATGGTTTGGGCGGCCATTAGGTACACGACATGCACATCTCTAGTTCGGATCGACGGTAATTTTAACGCAGATCGGTACATTTTTGACATCTTACGCCCAGTGGTTGTGCCCTGTCTTCGAGGCCTGCCAAACGCCATCTTCCAGCAAGATAACTCAAGACCACATGTTGCACGTCGTGTTCTGACCTTCCTCGATACACAGGGTATTCGATTGCTGCCTTGGCCTGCACGGTCTCCAGATCTGTCACCCATTGAAAACATAAGGTCATGAATTGCTTAGAGACTAGCCCGCCACCCATCTCCAGCTAATACGGCTGATGAAGTGTGGCATAAACTTGAAGCAGCATGTAATGAGTAGTCCGTTTCTGTCCTCCAAGCCCAGTTCGGCTCTATGCCTAACCGGATAAGGGCCGTTTTAGCTGCCAGGGGGAGCAACTGTTTCTACCAATTTCGTACCCTTGTAAACCCCCAAACTGTTTACAAATTTAATCATTTTGTTTTCATGCCATACTGTTTACGTACAATAAATATCTTTTTTGTATTTTCAATCTTTCATGGTGTTGCAATTCTAATGGCTTTTATACGAAGTTAATGAAACATTAAATAAGGATTTTTTAAGTTTTAGATATATTGATGATGTTTTGTTGGTAAGGATTAGCGGTTCCAACAGCGAATTAAATTTAGATTATTATCCCCAAAGTTTGACATTAAAGAGATGTGACGAAAAACATCTAAATTATTTAGGCCTTACTATCGACATCGAGAGGGGTGGCTTGAATACTTACATTTATGACAAGAGAAAGGATTACAATTTTGATACAATAAATATATTAAATTTTAATTCCAATGTACATATTTCTATTTTTAGAAATATATTTATCAATAGTTTAATAAGGATAGTAAAATTAAATTCTAATCATAATAGTATAATAAGTGACATTATAAACCTCTATCATAATGCAATGGTTCAGAATTATCCTATTGGTTTGTTAAATAGTTTAACAAACAATTTCATCAAAGATAAAGATTACCGTGATACTCTCCTTTTGGCGATTAAAAAGATCGTCAAATAATTGAATGTTATATAGGGAGCTCTGTCTGGCTGTTTCGTTCTTTTCATCTTGGGTAATTGCTTTCTATGGTCAGTTTGGCTGCGACAGGCATGGGGGAAGTTTCATAAGTAATTACCGGTATAACCCAGCATGCAAGTCTTTAGCCTTGCAGCCTGTCTCCAATGGTTGTGTTCTTTTCGTTTATAGTTTTGTCAGTATGAATTTTTCATGGTTTTTGTTAAAATTTCTCTGTTGTTAAGGAGTTTTGGGATTAAATGAATAGTATGTGGTTTTGGTATTATATATATATATATATATATATATATATATATATATAACCATTAATTAAACATTACCGACCATCATCAAAAACCGCAATATTGTGAATGATGACAATAAAAATGGATACCACAAACCTATATATAGAACTGTATGTATAAAATAAAGTGCCTTATACTTAATTACAAGAATTAATATGGAAGAAAAAAAGAAGAATATGGATACCAAAAAAAATTGAAAAACTTATATATTGAATTACGTTTTCAAGAGTTCAGAATTCAATGATATAAGCAAATCGGTGTTTTCTGTGAGAAAAAAAGCTAAAAGCTGAAATTTTTTTTTTTTCTCCTGTACTCAAACAACCAATATGACCAAGAGAATAGTTTCAAGATGAAGACAGAACATTATCAAATGGCATGAAATGGAAAAAAACATTACAACCCTTTAAATATTTAATTTATAGCATAAAAAAATAGAAATACAGTGAAACTCGTTTAAGATACGCCCGCTTAAGATACGATCCCGCTTAAGATACGAATTTCTTCCGGTCCCTTGAAAAATGCCTATTAAACCTGTGTAAAATTACCCGCTTAATATACGTACGGATAAGATACGATCCCGCTTAAGATACGAAGAAAATTTGTATGTTCATGTCAAAAACCCGCTTTATATATGAAAAGGTGTTTGTGCAGTCCGTTTACTACGTGTTTTTAGGACAAAAGGGAAGAAGAGCAAAGGATTTCCTCACCAAATAATTATTCTTACATACATCTAGTTTGTCGTTTTAAAAATAATTACGGAAATTTATTATTTTTCCTCTGAGTGTGTAATATTTAAATTTCCGTTTTCCAAAGATTAACATGAATTTTGTTTTATTATCTTTTATTTAATTTGGTAGAGAGTATTGAATAAAGACACTTTTGTTTTGTTACTGTACAAACAGTAACACAATAAAATTTAGAAAGTGAAAAAAATGCCATTCTTTATTTCAAAAGTGAAAAAAAAAAAAAAAAAAAAAAAAAAAAGGTTGTTCTTTATTTCAAAATCTTAAACTCATATTTTCTAGACTATCTAAAAATTGTTAGAAAGAATTAAAATAAGAGTTACAAACAGTTAAAAATTGTTGATAATAATGTGTACTGGCTGCGTATGCATTACTGTTCGAGAATCTGTGAAATCCGGATAAGATACGATCCCGCTTAAGATACGAAATGCCCTTGGCCCCTTGATTCGTATCTTAAACGAGTTTCACTGTATTACACAACATACCGAATAAAATCCCAGTTGATTTTCAAAATATCCTCCCGCACATGGTATCCAAAAGCATGATAAGATTAAGGTGAATGAAACAGTTAAGTTAACACAGAAATTAAAACCTATGGATTCAGTTAATTCATTTTGAAATACCGTGATAAATTCTATATATATATATATACTAGCAGGAATGACCGGGCTAAGCTCGGTCAAAATGAACTTTGTGTTTATCTCGATATATTATTCCCACTAAATCATTCTTGCTGTTTTAGATACAATTAGCTTGACCCTGAGACATAGTGACCCAAAATGACGCACTAATCGAATTTTTTCGAATATGCGACCTAATACAACGCTCTTCTCGAGCCTGAAAACGATGGAATACAAAATTTAGTGAAAATCGTTGGTCATATTCTAGATAAAATAAGCTTGACCCACGTTGATTCAAAAAACCACTAACCGAAATTTATCGAAAGTGTGAGCTATTTCAATGGTATTTTTGTTCTGTGAAACGGTATAACAAAAAAAAAATTGTCAAAATTGTTTGAACATTTTGGAGATGGATGCCGTTAGCTTGACCCCGACACATTATTGCCAAAATGACCCACTAATAGAATTTTCTTGAGCATGCGACCCAGCCCACTGGTTTTACATTGTCCAGAAACGGTGTAGTACACAGTTTTGTCAAAATCTTTTGAGCCGTTTTTTAGATAAAGTTAGCCTTATCCTGATCCATTAGGACCCAAAATGACCCATTCATTGAATTTTCTCGTACATGCGACCCTGCCCAATGGTCTTATCATGCTCGGAAACAGTATTATATAAAATGTTTTCAAAATGTTTTGAAGCGCTTTTTAAATACAATTAGCTTGACCCTGACCCATTGTGAGCCAAAATGACCCACTAATCGAATTTACTTGAACATGCGACCTAGCCTAATGGTCTTCTGAGCCCGAAAATGATAGAATACAAAATTTAGTCAAAATCGTTTAAGCCGTTTTTTAGATAAAATTAGCTGGACCCTGACCCATTGTGACCCAAAATGACCCACTAATCGAATTTTCTCGAACATGTGACTTACCCCAATTCTCTTCTCATGCCCAGAAATGGTATAATATAAACTTTGGTCAAAATGTTTTGAGCATATTTTTAGATTCAATTAGCTTGACTCTTGCCCATTGTGACCCAAAATGACCCACTAATTGAATTTTCTCGAACCTGTGACTTAGCCGAAACGTCATCTCATGACTAGAAACGGCCGTATATTAAAAAAAAATGTGAAAATGTCTTCAGCCGTTTTTAGATGTTACAGCTTGAGCCTGACTCATAATGACCCACTAATCGAATTTTCTCAAACACGTGACCCATCCCAATGGTCTTTTTGCGCCCGAAAACAATAGCTTACAGAATTTCGTCAAAATAGTAGAGCCGTTATCTAGATAAACTTAGCTGGACCCACGGTGACCCAAAAATGACCCACTAATCTAATTTTCTTGAACACGTTATCCATCCCAATGGCCTTTTCGTGCCCGAAAATTGTTAGATACAAAATTTAGTCAAAATCGATTGAGCCGTTCTCTAGATATAATTAGCTTGACCCTGACCCATTATGACCCAAAATGACCCACTAATCTAATTTTCTCGAACACGAGACCCATCCCAATGGTCTTTTCGTGCCCGAAAAAAGTAGGGTGCAAAATAACGTCAAAATCGTTAGAGCCGTTATCTAGATAACTTAGATTGACCCACGCTGACCCAAAAATCACCCACTAATCGAATTTTCTCGAACATGTGACTTAGCCCAATGGTCTTCTCGTAATCCAAAACTGTAGAATATAGAGTTTAGTGAAAATAGTTAGAGCCGTTTATTAGATAAAAATATTTGACCCACAGTGACCCAAAAATGACCCACTAATCGAATTTTCTCGAACACGTGACCCATCCCAATGGTCTTTGCGCGCCTGAAAATGGTTAGATACAAAATTTAGTCAAAATCGATTGAGCAGTTCTTTAGATATAATTAGCTTGACCCTGACTCATTATGACCCAAAATGACCCACTAATCGAATTTTTTTGAACACGAGACCCATCCCAATGGTCTTTTCGTGCCCGAAAACAGTACGGTGCAAAATTTCGTCAAAATCGTTAGAGCCGTTATCTAGATAGATTGATCCACGGTGACCCAAAAATGACCCACTAATCGAATTTTCTTGAACATGTGACTTAGCCTAATGGTCTTCTCGTAATCCAAAACTGTAGAATATAGAGTTTAGTAAAAATCGTTAGAGCCGTTTTTTAGATAAAAATAGCTAGACCCACAGTGACCCAAAAATGACTCTCTAATCGAATTTTCTCGAACACGTGACCCATCCCAATGGTCTTTGCGCGCCTGAAAATGGTTAGATACAAAATTTAGTCAAAATCGATTGAGCCGTTCTTTAGATATAATTAGCTTGACCCTGACTCATTATGACCCAAAATGACCCACTAATCGAATTTTTTTGAACACGAGACCCATCCCAATGGTCCTTTCGTGCCCGAAAACAGTAGGGTGCAAAATTTCGTCAAAATTGTTAGAGCCGTTATCTAGATAGATTGACCCACGGTGACCCAAAAATGACCCACTAATCGAATTTTCTTGAACACGTGACTTAGCCCAATGGTCTTCTCGTAATCCAAAACTGTAGAATATAGAGTTTAGTGAAAATAGTTAGAGCCGTTTTTTAGATAAAAATAATTGACCCACAGTGACCCAAAAATGACCCACTAATCGAATTTTCTCGAACACGTGACCCATCCCAATGGTCTTTGCGCGCCTGAAAATGGTTAGATACAAAATTTAGTCAAAATCGATTGAGCCGTTCTTTAGATATTATTAGCTTGACACTGACTCATTATGACCCAAAATGACCCACTAATCGAATTTTTCTGAACACGTGACCCATCCCAGTGGTCTTTGTGCGCCTGAAAATGGTCAGATACAAAATTTAGTCAAAATCGATTGAGCCGTTCTTTAGATATAATTAGCTTGACCATGGCTCATTATGACCCAAAATGATCCACTAATCGAATTTTCTCGAACACATGACCCATGCTAATCGTCTTTTCGTGCCCGAAAACAGTAGGGTGCAAAATTTCGTCAAAATCGTTAGAGCCGTTATCTAGATAGATTGACCCACGGTGACCCAAAAATGACCCACTAATCAAATTTTCTCGAACATGAGACCCATCCCAATGGTCTTTTCGTGCCCGAGAATGGTTAGATACAAAATTCAGTCAAAATCGATTGAGCCGTTCTCTAGATATAATTAGCTTGACCCTGACACATTATGACCCAAAATGACCCACTAATCGAATTTTCTCGAACACATGACCCATGCTAATCGTCTTTTCGTGCCCGAAAACAGTAGGGTGCAAAATTTCGTCAAAATCGTTAGAGCCGTTATCTAGATAAACTTAGCTTGACCCACGGTGACCAAAAATGACCCCCTAATCGAATTTTCTCGAACATGTGACTTAGCCCAATGGTCTTCTCGTAATCCAAAACTGTAGAATATAGAGTTTAGTTTAAATCGTTAGAGCCGTTTTTTAGATAAAAATAGCTAGACCCACACTGACCCAAAAATGACCCACAAATCGAAATTTCTCGAACACGTGACCTAGCCCAATAGTCTTCTCGTGCCCGAAAATGGTTGGATACAAAATTTGGTCAAAATCGATTGAGCCGTTCTTTAGATATAATTAGCTATACCCTGACCCATTATGACCCAAAATCACCCACTAATCGAATTTTCTCGAACACGAGACCCATCCCAATGGTCTTTACGTGCCCGAAAACGGTAGGGTGCAAAATTTAATTAAAATCGTTAGAGCCGTTCTCAAGATAAAATTTACACACACACACACACACACACACAATTTTTGCTCGCATTATAGTATAAGATATATATATATATATATATACAGTAAATTTCTGATAATCCATCACTCACGGGGCCGACGGTGTGACGGATAATCGAACGACAGTACAAGACCGTTACTAAAATTACACTTTAATATGCTAATTTATAAAAAAGAACAATTAAAATATGTTTTTTTATTCGTTATGTACTTTTTTGTTTATAAAAAGCATAACTGATAATAAGAAATCTGTTTGTCTGGTAATGTAGAATTTTACTGTATGTCTGAATTTTATGAAATACATGTTTCAATCCAAAGTAATCCGTTATACGTTTTGTTTGCGTTTTGTTTAAGATTTTTCTGCAGCAAGATTACGAATCCTACGTAATAAAAGTACTTGGGTTGCACAAGCTTCCTTTTGCATTGCAAACCAATTAACTCATTTAGAGAGCGTAGTCTACATGATTGTCTCTTGGGATTTATCATATTCGCCCGCTTCAGGTTTCACATGATTCAAAACATTTTGAATAATTTTGTCATTCGTTAATTAGTATTTATAACCAATATTATTCTAAGCACAAGTAATCGAGTCTGTAATTTCATTTGCAGAAATATTTTCTAGCTGTTGTTCATGACGTGAGACAAGCATTTTAATCAAAACAGGGCTGTCTCACTCGGGTTTTTTTGTATTTGAATTTTCGTTGTTCGTTTCTGATAAAAAACAAAAAAATAGGAAAGAAGTGTTGCGGTTGATAGAGTGGAGGACTGAACAGGTACTGAACAGGTAATCAACATTGAGGGGTTTCCTAGCTGTTATCAGCTTAACACCCAGACTAGGAAATTAGAATGTCTTATGTTTTAATGAGCCATTGGGATAAAGCTAAACTGTAGCAATGCTACTATAAGAATATAAGAAGTTAACAAGAGAAAAATAAGAAATTTAAGGAAAATAGGAATAAAAATAAATTTAAGTAAAAACTTAAGAAGAAAGAAAGTTAACAATAAATCTTAAAAAATTTACATGAGTCTTAAAGTAATTAAAGTCTAACTGTAGTTGTAAAACTACTATAAGGAATTTTGAAAGTTAAAGTTAGTACTGTTCAGTGAAACACTCACCAAGCAAGGGCAAGAAAAGCTAGGGTGGCAAGACCACAACATCCAACCAAAAAAGGGACAATTCAGGGTCATACATTTTATTTTTTAAGTTTTTCTGTTTTTATGGTCTCTATGTATATAGAGAATTTTTTTTTTTTTTTTTTTTTTTTTTTTTTTTTTTTTTTTTTTTTTAAGAAAAGTATATAAAAAGAAAAATAAGAGAAGGCAAAAATAGCGTGGAGAACTCAGATGTTACTGAGTGTCCATAATTATGGAAAACCTGGGCCGTTTCCGATGGTGGGGTTCAAAAGCGTCATAATCCGGTAGCTCCGCTACAATTTCATTAGGGAGGTCAAAAATTTTATCATAAAATTTTTTGGCTAAGTCGTTTATGCGCTTACGTAATGTAGTAGTTTTAAGGTCTCTTCGGACCGTGGAGTTGCGAAGGTAACGAGATGCGTTACGGACAGTACGCAGGTTGGAATTGTGCAAGCGACTAAGGTTGTCCATAGTGGTCTTACAAGTGAAGTGGAGTGGAGGATAATCGGAAGTTTACTGTATATCCAATTTTTTCATATAATTTTACTTTTTTCACCATTTATTCAATGTTACAGAATAGTAATCTATATATATTAAGCTATCGTACGTGGCACAGAAATCGCGATTATTTGCTAATTGTTTAATGGCAACGCTCGAATGAAACGCATCTCATTCGTTACTGAACAGCATTTAATGCATTTCCATACCTATAAGGGGTGTTACCATAGGAGGGGACTCTGTTCTGTCGCCAACTTGGCAATATATCGCCGAATTTGGTGACCAAAATTAGTCGCCAGAAGTGGCGCCAACTTGGCGATATCTTTATATATTTCGCTCCATATTCCCATAGACTTCCAAGCAAGTAAACCAATAGGGTTTACTTGCTTACAGAAAATCAACAAATTGAGATATTTTAATGCAACAAAAATTAATATTAGCTTAAGGGATTGTATTAATTGTGTTTAAGGGAGTCCAAGTAAATTAAATTATGAATAAAAGTAACATGATACAATGCTTAGCGTGCTTTCCCAAACATAAATTTTAAGGGAGACCAAACTGGTCGCCAAGGGCGGCTAGTAATAAAAAAACCTCATTTTACTTATTGATTTTGCGTATTATTACATATACAGAACACTAATGTAGTATATAGAAGCAAAAAATAACTGTTTTTTTTACGATGGCAACGAGTGTTTGTGTAACACATATAAAAATAAAATTTTGTAATTCTGTTTGTTTTTCTAAAAAGATGCACAATATTGCATCTGTAATACATACATGCTGGCAACGCGATATTTATTAATAGTTGATGGCAACGATATGTTTGCTGTTTAGTTGCTATAGTTTCTAATTATTATTGTTTTCAATTTTTCTCTGATATTTTCGATGCTGCGTTTCAGCTTTAAATAAATGTATGTGTTGTTAATATTAAGAAGGCATCGTTATTTATGTTTTCAATACCACTCAGCCACAACACACAATTAAGAAATTTTACATACAGGCGTAATAAAATATTGGGGAGACAAACAAAACAATCCGGATTCTAGATAGTTCATATAGTCTATATAGTTCATTTTTAACACTTTGCAACAAAGTTGAAAAGTGTTTATGCATTCGGTTTGTCTGTCCGTCTGTCCACACTCTAAATCCCGTAAACATACTCGGATTTTCATGCAATTGATAAAGGTTATTTAGGGTCACCAAAGCCTGTTTGATATTGTATATGAAGTATGTAGGATTAATAGTTCATTTACAGGGGCACTCAAAAGTATTCTATTACATTATGATATACAGAGAAAAATCGTTTGCAGAGTATTTTAATGACATTACGCTATTTCAAATGTTGATAAAGGTTATTTAGGGTCAAATGTTGATCAAAATTGATATAAATCACTGAATTTCACTACGATCGCGTTAGAACAGGGCATTCATAGCATTTTTTATTCATTTTACAAGGACACACAAAAGAAATCGGTTACAGTACTGTCTTTGAGTTATAATTGCCGGAGTGTACGGTTTAAAATTTGGTATGCGCTTTTAAATTAAATTAATTTTTTGCATTTTTCTTGTTACATATAAATTCTATACCTCATATACAGGGCTGCACAAAAGTATTCACGTACCATTCATTCTCTTTATTCGAGGAAATTGCTGAAGGGGAATTTTCAACTGAAATATATGTATTTCCTAAGTGAACTAAATTTTATCATGCATGTAGTTAATAAATACAAATATATATATTATATACAGGGCTGCTGCAAAAATTAAGATAATTTTCTGATTGTAGATGAGAAAGCTGAAATTGGGGTTTGAAATGTGGTATGCGCTTCCATATGGTTGAATTAGACGTAATATTTTATTTTTTTAAAAGGTACAGTTTTGTTACAGTATTCTGAATGTGTTGGAAAGTGTTTCATAATCTATGCTTGAAGCATGATTTTTTCTTTCTTGTTAATTAATAAAACGGCAAGATAACAGCTATTTTCTATAAGATTTACTATTTATTGTTGCCAAAAATTAAAAACACACAATAAACCGCAATTAATTAAAAATATAGTAAACTACAGCTCAGTTGATCTGCGCGGGGTCAGCTAGTGCAATGTATACTACGTAGTACAAACATACTAAATGTAACATACTTGAGTGATACAGCTCAATAAAAGACTTTTGCTTATATTTGTACTTTGAGATATTACGTTCAAAATATTAATTCCGGATTTATTTCATAATTTTCTCTATTGGTATATTAAAAAGGAATTTTAATATTTTGTTCAAAAATGTAAAAGAAAAATAATTTAAATATTGTATATGGAAATTAGAAATTTCATGTAATTTATTTCGGATTTATTTAATAACATGAGCTTGTGAATTAAAAATAAAACAAGTATCTTAAGTACAAAGTTAACACTAAGAAGTACAAATTTCCTTTGAAAATAATATGGTAGCAAAAATGCTGCCGGGCTCATAATCACTAACGCCTGTGGTAGCAGATCCGCTACCATGATTTTAATTACTCAGTTTATAATTAAACAAGTAAGAAAAATCATGCGTTAAGCATAGATTATGAAACACTTCCCAACACTTCCTGAATGCTTTAACAAAACTTCGTTATTTAGGGAATTAAGCTAAATAAGATAACTAAGTAAACATTTTGGAAAACGCATAAAACATTTGAAAAACTGATTTCAGCCGTTACAGTCCATAGCCAAATATGTGTTCCAATTCTTTTGAGCAGCCCTGTATTTGATCTGTAGGTTGATATATATGCTATATAATGGGAAAATTTAGTTTAGCAAGAAAACGCATAACAGGTTGAAATTTCTCTTTCAGCAGTTTATACTAATAGATAGAAACATACTTGAATACTTTTGTATAACCCTATTACACGCCACTATTTAGCTAAAATTTCATTCAAACTAAAACACTCTTAAAACTACTGAAACTGAAATCCCATTTCCAGAAATTATCATTTATAGACGACCATGTATCTAATTCTTTGCGTGACCCTGTATATCATCTTATCTATATTCTACAAACATTTCTTAGTAAACTAAATGAAGTTTACCGTAAAAATACATGAGTCATTTAAAAAACACCTTTAAGCAATTTCCGCTCATATCCAATAACCCTTACGAATTCTTTTGTGTAACCCTGTATATGAATTATAGCATTTATGCACACCATATAGTATACATAAATATAATGAAACATAAAATCGCATATCATAATTAAAAATGCATTTCCAGCAATCATCGCTAATGTACAGTACTTAGGATACAATATAGTATGTGAAATCTTTTGAGTGTCCCTGTAAATGCTATGCACTTCATATTATACATGAAATAACTTATAGTAAACCTCAGCGACGTATATACATTTCACTATACATGAAATAGTTTAACATAATTAAAATACGCCGAAAACAACCCCCCCCCCCCTATATCATTATGTAACGGTATTCTTTTGTGAGGCCCTGTAAATGAATAATAACTATTTTTTGCACCGCATATTTTAGTGCACTTCATAAATGCATGTCAACTTTGTTATGTTTGGACGCGTGTATCATCATTAAAAATCATTTGAAACGATTTTTCCCATTGGCCGTAATGTAACGGAATACTTTTGACTGTCCCTGTAAATGAATTAAAAATGCTACATACTTCATTTGAAATAGGGATCATGCTATGATAAACGTCAATAACATCAAAAAATTTCAGGGCAATCCGAGTATATTTACGAGAGTTAGAGCGCGGACAGACGGACAGACAAACCGAAGTCATAAACACTTTTCAACTTTGTTGGAAAGTGTTATAAACAAACTTATATTGAACTTTTTTATGCAAAGAATAGAAGTAACTCTTTTTATATCTATATATCATATATATTTGGTTTTATTTCAATAAAATATTTGAAAATTTGAGCAAAAACTTACCATTGTCGATGCAATTTTGTCCTGTTTGTTAGACAGTTGCTTCAAACTAATTTATTTCTTATTTAGTGCTCCATCTGCATTCAAAATTCATAACTAATATTGCATAAATGTCCAATTATTGTTGTAATGACTTAAAATATACATTACTAGCAAACCCCGCGCTTTGCTCGCGTAATAGTTGAAATATGCCAAGTGATATTTGCATGACTATTTTTTTATTAGAAGAACACTTTTTGGAATCATTAAAAAATTACAAATTAAGCCACAGTTTGATTAAACTTCATTACAAAAATACAATAGACAGAAATGATATTTTCATTAATAAGAGAACTAAAACTAATTCCAAATAAATGATAATTTAGAAAGTATTTTGAGACTTTTATGCTCATTTCATACGCTCATTTCAGTATTCATTTGAAGTTTTGAATTTTTTAAAAACCATCTTAAGATTTACCATCATGTCAAATTCCAAGCTTTCTTGTCTAAGAGTCTACCACCTCTCTGGTGTTAGTGGCACCAACATAAAATGTCGAATCAGAGTTGAAATAGAATGTCTCGAAAAATGCTGAAACAGAGACTGTCACCATTAAATTTCCAACATTAACCTTGAAATCGATTGGTATGTCCTAATATTCTATAGAAAACGGAATTTAGATGTTTTAAGAGGCTTTCTTGTTGTTTTTGCCAACCAGGGTGTAGTGACACCGGCAAAAAATATAGCCCGTATAGGATCAGGGACTATCACTCTTGATTCGCAACCAATAACTTCTGTAATCGGTTTTTTATTTCCTGAGATTCCATAGAAATCGTAATTTAGGACTCTTTTTGAATGCTTTTCGCCCCTTTCCTTCGCTGCACCCCTTTTTAATTTCGAATTTATTTTCGACTGTTCTTAGAGGACATTTATATAAGTAACTACCGTGCTATATTGAAAGTTTCTAGCCTCTTCAGTACCACAGAAGTCGCAATTTAGAAAGTTTTTTGCTCCTGCAACCCTCTAAGGGTTGTGGCACCGATATAAAATATAGCTTATGTTTGAGCAGGTTCTATCACCATCAATTTGCAATCATTATCTTTGAAATCGGTTTCGTATTTCATACGATTGCATAAAAATCGTAATTTAGAACGCTTTTCGATCACTTCCTCCTTTTAAATTTGGAATTTTCTTTCGACAATTTTTAGAAAGCATTTGCATCTTTGAAGTAATTACCATTCCAAATTTAAAATGTTAGACACCCCTCAGTAACACAAAAAACGCAATTTAGAACATTTTTTGCTCCTGTAACCCCCAGGTGGAGTGACAACAATGTAAAATATAGGCTATATTAGAGCGGGGACTGTCACCATCAATTTGAAACTATTAGTTCTGAAATCGGTTTATATTTCCTGAGATTGCGTAACAATCGCTATTTAGAATGTTTTTAGAACGCTTTTCGTTCATTTTCAACCCTTTTAAATTTTTGAGGAACTCTTCTCAGAGAGCATTTACATCTCATAATTACAATGCCTAATTTCAAGTTGCTAGCCCCTTCAGTATTACAAAAATCACAATTTAGAACGTTTTTTAAAATGCAATCGCAAGGTGGTAGTGACGCCGATATGCAATAGATCCTATATTGGAGCAAGGGCTGTCATCATCAATTTCCAACCAATACTTTTGAAATCGGTTTGGTACTTTTTGAGATTGCGTAGAAATCACAATTTAGAACGTTTTTCGTCCATTTTCACCCCTTTTAAATTTCGAATTATTTAGGAAATGTTCTTAGAGATCATTTATATCTTATAAGTAACTACCATGCCTAGTTTCAAGTTGCTAGCCCCTGCAGTATTACAAAAAACGCAATTTAGATCGGTTTTTGTTCCTTCACCCCCTTTGGGGTAGTGGCAACGACATGAAATACAAGCCTATGTTGGAGCGAGGTCTATCACGATCGTTTTCACACCATTATTTTTTTAATCAGTTGGGTACTTCCTGAGACTGCGTAGAAATCGCAATTTAGAAAGTTTTTTTGAACGCTTTCCGCTCATCTTCAACCCTTTTAAATTTCGATTTTTTAAAAAATTTTCTTAGAGATCACTTGTATCGTATAATTATAACTGCCCTGCCTAGTTTCAGGATTCTACGCCCTTCCGTAACACAAAAAACGCAATTTAGAACGTTTTTTGCTTCTGCAACCCCTAGCTGGTAGTGACACCGACATGAAATAGAGTCTATGTTGGAGCAAAGGCTTTCATCATCAATTTCCAACCATTACTTTTGAAATAGGTTGGGTACTTTCTGAGATTGCATAGAAATCGCAATTTAGAATGTTTTTTCTCTTTTCGCGCATTTCCACCCCTTTTAAATTTCGAATTTTTTAAGAAATGTTCTTAGAGATCATTTATATATTATAAGTAACTACCATTCCAAACTTCATGTTTCTAGGCCCTTAGTAACACAAAAATCGCATTTTTGAACGGTTTTTTGCTCCTGCACCCCCTGTAGGGGTAGTGGCACAGACATAAAATGTAGCCTATGTTGGATCAAGGGTTATCACCATCATTTTGACACCATTATTTTTTAAATCGGTTTGGTACTTCTTGAGATTGCGTAAAAATCGCCATTTAGAACGTTTTTTAGAACACTTTTTGCGCATTTTCACACCTTTTAAATTTTTAATTTTTTAAGAAATGTTCTGTCAGATCATTTATGTCTAATAAGTAGCTACTGTGTCAAATTCCATGTGTCTGGGCACTTCAATAATACAAAAGTTGCAATTTCGAACGTTTTTCTGCTCCTGCACCCCCTTTAGGGGTAGTGGCAACGACATAAAATGTAGCCTATGTTGGAGCAAGGGTTGTCACCATCATTTTGACACCATTATTTTTTAAATCGGTTTGGTACTTCCTGAAATTGCGTAAAAATCGCCATTTAGAACGTTTTTTAGAACGCTTTTCGCGCATTTTCACCCCTGTTTAATTTCGATTTTATTAAGAAATGTCCTTAGAGATCATTAGTATCTTATAAGTAACTACCATTCCAAATTTCATGTTTCTAGGCCCTTCAGTAACAAAAAAATCGCATTTTTAGAACGTTTTTTGCTCCTGCACCCCCTTTCTGCCAGTGGCACGGACATAAGATATAGCCTATGTTCTAAGTTGGACTAACACCATCATTTTGATACCATTACTTTTGGAATTGTTTCGGTAGTTCCTGAGCTTTACCTCCTACAAATAAACAATTTTTACTTCTTTATAATATTAGTATAGATTTATAAAATTTCGTGCTAAAAATTAAAGCTGAACATACGGTAGCAGATATGCTAGCACGGGCATTAGAGGGTTAATACAATTCAAAAGATTTTGATTTTTTTCCCCTTGCCTTTTCAAAATACACTTGACGCATGCGATTTGCAGCTTGCAAATTTTGTAAGTTATAAAAAGGGATACGATATTTAATAATCAGATGAAACTAATGCTGAACTACTAATTTGTTTCGAAATTTTTTACAGTAATTTTACAATAAAACAGAAAAAAATAAATCTGTAAAAGAAAAGAATGTAACATTTTCACGAGTTTTTCATACAATTTTCATGAGAATTTTGAAATGTCTCACCATCACCACTATTTCCAAACAGTTGTCTTTTTTTTGGGGGAGGGGGGGGGGTTAAATATTTGTAGAAATCTACCGCGAAACTTATTGGTTGGAAATAGTGGTAGAAAAATAGCTTTAAAAAAGTGACTTCTGGAAAACCTGTTTCCTTGCTTTTTTTCATGGCATCCGAAGTAGTAGACGAATTTGATATATCGTGCAGAAATCGCGGAAGCCACATTCAGAGAGTTGGATGGTAGCGTAAAGTACAACATACAATTTTGTAAAGAAAACTAAGGTATCAATCCTCTTTTATTAGTTAAAACATACAGGATGTTTTACTCAAAACTGAGCTCGGATTCTCTTCATAACTTTAACAATAAAGAAGGTATTTTAACGAAATTTTCAACAGACTTTCTTACCTTGCATTATACGGGGTAAGTCAAAATGAATATAGCGATTGCAAACGGCTATAAGTATTTAATGGAAAAGAATTTATCAATAAGATTAACACAGGATGTAGACGGAACTTCAAAATTTCTTTACGTAAGGCGCAGTTGAAGTGAAGCGGAAGCCTACGCATGCGCGATTTGAAACTTTGCAGCGACAAGAAAACTGTTCATGTTCATTGCGTCTTATTAGTAAAAATGGCCAATTATGACGATAAAAATGGCCGATTTTTTTTTCTATGGGGTTATATGTTAGACAGGTTGCCTCCCATGCCATAAACAATTGAAGAACTCAAAGTACGCATTTGTAATGCTCTTGCGTCGGTGACTAATCAAATGCTTCAGAATGTATGGCGTGAAATGGACTACCGCCTAGATGTTGTCCGTGTGTCCAAGGGAAGTCACATAGAGCATCTATGACACATGTATACAAAATTTTGAAGTTCGTCTACATTCTGTGTTAATCTTATCGATAAATTATTTCCCATTAAATAGTTATAGTCGTTTGTAATCGCTATATTCATTTTGACTTACCCTATATTAAATGCTGTGACATCACGAAAACTGTTGAAAGGTACCAACTACCAACCGTGTTTAAATAGCACTGCTGCACAATATTTCGGTCAAAAACAATATATGTCAAAGGGTCAATTACATTCCGAAATAAGGATCATCTAGTTTAATGCTGTTTGAACGTGGATAGTGGCCCTTCGCAACATTTCTCGCGGCATCGTTACATTTCACACAAAGTAAGGTAATATGAGATATAAATTTCCAACTGGCGAAAAATGTCCGGACCAGAGGATTCGAGCCAGTGATCTCTTGGCTGAAGCCGCCAATGCTCTATCATCTGAGCTATCCCGGTCGAATCTGGTGGATCTAATTCACCCAGCTAACCTTATTGATTATAGCATCTGATCTGATATTTGAATCAGCTCAACAGAATAAATCGCAGGTAATGGAACTCCAGAAAACGCTGGATACGTAATTACTCTAGATTAACTTTAACACAATTATTCAAGCTGGTAAATAAATCATACGTGACTTGCATCAAACTTTTCTGCCATCATGTATATGTCTATCATTAGAAATTGCAAAAAATGCATCTTTTTAACACCATTCGGTTTGTCTGTCCGTCCGTCTACGCTCTAACTCCCGTAAATGTACTCGGATTTTCCTGCAATTGATAAACGTTATTTAGGGCCACCAAAGTATGTTCGGTATTGTATATGAAGTATGTGGGATTAATAGTTCATTTACAGGGCACTCAAAAGAATTCCATTACATTTGGATGTATGAGGAAAAATCGTTTGCAGAGTATTTTAATGAGATTACGCTATTTCAGATGTATTGAAACTGAGATAAATCAACGAATTTCACTACAAGATGATTTCGATAGAATAGGGCATTCATAGCATTTGCCGCTCATTTACAAGGACACACAAAAGAAATCAGTTACAGTACTGTCTTTGAGTAATAATTGCTGGAAGAGCGTTTTAAAACTCGGCATGCGTTTCTCGTTTTCTATATCTCATATATAGGGCTGCACAAAAGAATTCATGTGCTATTCTCCTTAAAGGCGCGGAAATTCCTGAAGGAGAATTTTCGACTGAAGTATGTGTATTTCTTAACTAAATTTTGGCATGCATGCAGTTAATAGATACAAATCCGCATATTATATGCAGGACTGCTCAAAGCATTCGGATAATTTTCCGATAATAGATGGGAACAGCTGAAATTGGGTTTTCAAGTGTATTTCCATATGTTTCCATATGGTTGAATTAGACATAATATTTTAACTTATTAAACAGTGCAGTTTTGTTACATTATTCTAAATGTGCTGGAAAGTATTTCATAATCTATGCTTGGCGCATAATTTTTTTCCTTTGTTGTTGTTGTTGTTTTTTTCCTTTAGTCTTGCCGTGAATTATGCAAAGCTAAGGCGAATAACGGAAGATTTTGCCAATTAATACGGGATTTTATTTTTCGCTATAAATTTTGTTCTTATATAAAGAGTTTATATACCAAAGTTGCAAACTCTTAAGGATAATAGAGCAAACTATACAACAAATATTTTGCTATAGATCACACTCGCAATTTATTTATTCGATCAAAGATACAGTATGTCATATCGTCGCTACCATGTCAAACTATCCAATGTGAAAAAATGCATTTTTCATATTTTGTGCCATTTTGTTCTATTGTCCATGATACTTACTAATTAAAATCGTCACGTCTCTAGCTTGCTTTGAAACTTAGATGATGACTAATTCAAAGTATCCAATATGCACTTTTTTCTAAAATTTACAATGTCAAACTGTCCAATATGGCATATTCGATCCTTTGCCGCAAATGTTTGGATATTTTCCTTTTTCTAAGTATCCGTACCATGTCAAACTATCTAATATGAAAATAGTCTTTTTATCAGGAAGACATAAACTGTTTTATATATGGATTGAAATTTAACGCAATTGACATATGTTTTTGACGTTTACTATAGCATATGTTTTCTATTGTTAATGGAATGTGAGAATCTTTAGTGCATTTACATGGATTCTCAAAAGAATCCCGTTACATTATACTGAATAGGGAAAAAGAGCGGTGTCTTTTAATGGTATTACGATATTTAAAACATAATGATATTAATATGGATTTATCAAGTGTATTAAAACATGTTTTATGTACAATATGATGTGCAAGCCATTTATTATTATTTACAGGTTCATACAAAGGAATTTTGTTGTATAATGGTTTATAGTAAAAGAAATGTTTGAAACATATTTTAATAAAGTTAAAATATTCCAAATAAAGTGAAATTGACATCCATAATTGATTTACATTACAAGATGCTTACTGTATCGAGGCTAACGAAAAAGACATGATACCGCGGTGGGTCCGATTCTCCTTTTTTCACAGATCGCTGGAGTCACGTGATGCTCGAATGCACCAATGAAGGTGCGCGAAAAGAGCATCACGTGACTCCAGCAGTCTGTAAAAAAAGAAGAATCGGACCCACCGCGGTAGCCTGTCTTTCTCGTTAGCCTCGTTACTGTATAATATGACGTGTATGATAGTTATTGTTAATTTACAGGGACGCACAAAAAAATTCTGTTACACTGCTGTCTATTAGCGATAGTTGTTTGAAGTGCGTTCTCAATTATAGTATGAGTTTTTAACTATTTGAACATTACGTGGTGCGCATAAATTTTATAGATCATATACAGGGCTACACAAAAGAATTTGTAAGCATAACTTTGTATAGGAGGGATTTTCTTAAAGGAGGTTTCTAATTGAGTTATGCAATTTCGGTCTTTTATTTCTTTTTACTATACTAAAATATGTTAGTAGAAATTCCTAATATGCAGGGCTACGTAAGGAACTGAAGACGTTGCCGGACTGGTAATTTCTGGAAGTGTGTTTATAACAATTTTTTGCCTGAATTAAATTTTATCATATTACGTAACATGTATAAAAATCTGTAGATAATATACAGATCTATACAAAAAGTTCGAGTATATTTCCGTTTAATAGCGGAAATTGCTAAAGTTTTAAAGTGTAAATTGAGTTACGCTTTTTTTAATTAAACTAAATTGCCGCATACTATCTATCATTCGAGTACTTTTTCTGTCTATGACGGTAATTGATTTTTAATGAAGTCTTTTGTGCAGCTCTGTATACGAGGTATAGAAATTTTATACAACATAAAAAAAAAAGCAGTTAAATTTAAAAGCGCATACCAAAATTCAAAAACGCACTTAAAACCATTATTGCTCAAGGACAGTACTGTAAGACATTTCTTTTGTGTGTCCCTGTAAATGAACGACAAATGTTATGGATGCATGCCCTATTCTGTCGTAATCTTCTTGTAATGAAAATTCAGTGATTTATATCAGTTTTGATACATTTGAAATAGCGTAATGTCATTAAAAGACCCTCCAAACGATTTTTCCCCATATACCATAATGTGATGGAAATCTTTTGCGTGCCCCGGTAAATGAATTATTAATGTTACACACTTCATATGCAATACTAAACATGCCATTGTAAGCACTATTAATATTTTTCAATTGCAAGATAATCCGAGTATATTTACGTGAATTAGAGCGTGGACAGACAAACCGAATTCATAAACACTTTTCAACCTTGTTGGAAAGTGTTAAAAAGTATAATAGGTTGAAAATTCACATTCAGTAATTTCTATCAATGGACGAGCATAACTGAAATCTTTTGTACAACCCTGTATATTACCTACAGGTTTTTACACATGCCACATAATAAGCTAAAAATTTAATGCAGAGTAAAGGAAGCTTAGAACTACTAAAATGAAACTTCCAGAAATTATCATCCATAATTGTCCATGTTTCTAGTTTTTCGCGTGGACCTGTATATGATTTCACTTATATTCCACAAACATCTCATATACTAACTATAGTTCAGCTTTGAAATGCATAACACAATTAAAAACTATGTTTAAGCAGTTCAGAATCATACTTAAAATGCTAACGATTTATTTTAGGTAGTTCTGTAGAAATCTATAGAATTTACACGTACCATATAGTATGCACATAGTTTGAAAACGCACACCACAATATAAATCGCATTTCCAGCAATTATCGCTAATAGACTGCACTTTAAGCGAAATCTTTTGTGTGCTACTGTAAATGAACGGTAACTGTTGTACACTTCATATTCTAATGTAGGCATGTTGCTGTGCACCTCAATAATGTATATAAATTTCATTATGTTTGAAATAGTGTAGCATAATTAAACTAAACCACTAACATTTCTTTCCCCATTAAGCGTAATGTAACGGGATATTTTTGAGTGTCCCTGTGAAGGACCTATAAATGCTAGACGCTCCGTTTTCACCGGACATGCCATAGTAAACATAAAAAATATAAATAAATTATATGGCAATACGAGTATATTTACGAGAGTTATAATATATATATTATAGTATATATAAGCACGGTTAGACGACAGAAAAGTAAAGCAAAGTCATAAAAACTTTTTAACGATCAATATAGACCATGGGACGAGTGGCGAAATTGTTCAAGTCCGTTTACCAACTCCGGGAACTAAGAAATTTTGCATGCAATACAATTATACAATACTTATTAACTGAAAAACGCAAAGTTCACCAAAAAATATTTGCACATTAATTTTTTATACCAATTTAAAGTGGTACCCTAAAGCTGACATCATGAAGGTAATGTTCAGTGTTTTGGTTAGTATTTTCACTTTTAAATAAGAATGAAGTAAAAATTTATTGAATTGTCATCATTTACTAATAAATATTAAATACTGACAATAAAATATTATCTTTAATATTAGCATTGTATTTAATATTTGCTGTTTAAGAAGTTGAATATTTTTTAATATATTTTACACGAATGTAGCTTAAATAATAGATTAAATGAAACTTGAAAGTTAAAATAATAGAATTAAAATACTCTATACATTCAGAATGTATGTTTTAACCCTAATGAAGTAATAAATATAAAATTTAAGGATTTGCCCTCATATGTCGACACCTGTATCAATTGTTGAAAAGAGCAATTTTGACTCAAATTCGACATTCCCTTTAACTATTAAATTTTTGAGGTAAAAACATTTCTAATACAACTAACAATTTTTTTTAGTACTTCTAATAAAACGATAAAAGCTTTAAGTAACACAAGGCTCTTTTTAGCATAAAATTAAGCATTCAAAAATTGCTCAACTAAAGCTGCTACCTTTTCTGATACTAACAGGCAGCTTAATCCAAAAACTAAATTGGAAACTGGGATCTTGAAAGATACAAACAACATTCTTACTCACATAATTGTAATGGGGCAAACATCATAACCTGATATAAAAGATGTCATGTCATATAATTTAACTGCCTATCCCCTACCTTACAGCAAACCCTGGTTGTTCTATCATAAAAACAAATAATGCAGCATTGACTCATTCTGTGCTAAAATCAGTGGATCAGTATCAAATTCCAAGTGAGATCCCTGAAAATAATGCCTTGATTTTGGACGGTATGGGAGTTTTGCAACAAATGCAGAATATTCCAAATACTTTTGGAGATCTTGCTTTACAAGTAGTGGAATATATTATTGGTATGCGTGTTAGCTACAAATCTAAAGTAATTCACTTTGTAATTGACACATATCCTATTTGCAACATTTAGTGCAGCGAATGACAAAGGAGGGCTACAGGAGGTGAAATTGTTATTAAAATAGGAAGTTCGGCGCAAAAAAAAAAAAAAAAAAAAAAAAAAAAACCTCATCAGTTAAAATTTCTAGCAAATGGGTCAAATAAGGCAGCTTTGGTTGAATTTCTTTTTAAAAAATGGTCCTCAGTAGATCCCCCAATTCTGAAAAGTGTATTGTTGATTGTTGCACATGGGGTAAAGTGTCATATCATAAGCGGCGAAAACAGTCATCTGATACTAAGGGATATGCCCGAACTGCATTCTGATCATGAGGAAGCAGATACAAGAATGCTGTTGCATGTAGAAAATGCTTCGATATGTTTCATACATGTTATTATTAAAAGTTCGGACACATATGTTTTCATCCTCTCACTTTGTATGAGTAGATTTTTAACAACAGAATTATATTTGCTTCTGGGTACTGCGAGTAATTTAGAATTTCATAATGTTTTATCTATCGCTACTATTTTAGGTCCAGACATTTGTGATAGTTTAATAGACCTTCGCAGTTTTACAGGTTGCCACAGTTGTAGTGCCTTTAAAGACAAGGGCAAAATTAAAGCATTGACGATAATAAAAAGTAAAATTGACTATAATGAAAAGCAAAATTGTTTATATTGATGCATTTAAAGGGTTTGGAACTTCTTGGACTTTATCAAGTGCTCTTATTCAAACTTATGAACTATTTGTTAGCGAACTTTATGGCCAACCTACTAAAACCTCAGTCAATGATTCAAGATACACATTGTTCAAACTGAAGTTTAAAATTGATGTTGCTTTACCACCAAATTATAATGCTTTAGGATGCCATATTAAAAGGGCAAACTATCAAGCATATATTCATCGTCGGTGTTTCCAGAACATAATGAGTGTCCCTAATCCTGCTGAACATGGATGGATCATTAATGGGATAAATATAAGCATTTGTTGGAACACAATTCTTTGTATTCCATATAGTTTACTAAAAAACATTTTGTGCAAGTGCCAGAAGACCGTTTGTTTATCAAGTAAATGCTCATGCAAATCAAATGGAATTTCTTGCATGAATTATGTTCATGTACTAATTGGAAAATTTCAATGAACAAAATGAATTTTTCAGTGATACTTTTGAAGTTGATTCAGACATATGAAGATATTGATAGTTTGCATAATGTAGATGATATTTTCTAAAAAATGTACCAAAATAAATAATATTATACATAAAACATGCCTAAAGTAAAGTTTTTATTTAAGACAAGTATTTAAGCATGAAACAATGTGATCTTGTTGATGGACTTCCTAGTTGCGTGGCAACTTAACATCCAGTTGGGAGGTGATCGTGTTGCAAGGGCATTAGGGAGCCTTAAAAAATTAATGTTTAAATGTGGCTGGTAGCCACAATGAGAGAAATCACTAGAAAAGTTAAGAAAAGAATAACTTAAAGTAAGAACTTGAAGTACTAAAAGTTTAACAATGTAAGAGAAAAAAGAAAATTTAAATAAAAAAAAAGAAAGAAATTCCATTAGTTCCAAAAAGGACAGGCGAAAAAGCTACCGGGGGATATCGCATCTAAAAAAAAGGGACTCTTTTCAGTGACCATACATTAAGTTTAATTTGGTTAAAAATGCTATTTATATAGCAGATAAGCAGTATTATATTTAAGCATTACCAATTTTCTAAAATCATTTAGATATTGTTTGTCTAATTTTTCCTGTAACTTCTTAAGCATTTTAGTAAGAGGTAAGTGCATTATATCAAAATCTCTTTACTGTTATTATGTTGCTTAATGTTATGTTAAAAAGAACCTTGTGTTACTTAAACCTTTTATTTATTAATTAGAAGTATTCGAAAAAAATTGTTAGTTGTATTAGAAATGTTTTTACCTCAAAAGTTTAATAGTTAAAGGGAATGTCGAGTTTTGCTCTTTTCAACAGATGATATAGGTGTCGACATATGAGGGCAAATCCTTAAATTTTATATTTATTACTTCATTAGGTGTTAAAACATACGTTCTGAAAGTATGGAGTATTTTAATTCTATTATTTTAACTTTCAAGTTTCATTTAATCTATTATTTAAGCTACATTCGTGTAAAATATATTAAAAAATATTCAACTTCTTAAACAGCAAATATTAAATACAATACTAATATTAAAGATAATATTTTATTGTCAGTATTTAATATTTATTAGTAAATGATGACAATTCAATAAATTTTTACTTCATTCTTATTTAAAAGTGAAAATACTAACCAAAACACTGAACATTACCTTTATGATGTCAGCTTTAGGGTACCACTTTAAATTGGTATAAAAAATTAATGTGCAAATATTTTTTGGTGAACTTTGCGTTTTTTATTTAATAAGTATTGTATAATTGTATTGCATGCAAAATTTCTTAGTTCCCGGAGTTGGTAAACGAAAACTGGTTTTTAGCCACTTTTGATGCTTCGTCCCATGGCCTAATAAGTCTTGAAAAAAAGGAATTACCGTTTTATCATTCCCCACGTTCGGGAGAACATTTGCAATTATTGTAGGAGAGACCGGGGCAAGTTTTCCAACTTTTTATAATTTTATTTTTGTATTTTTTATTTTTATCTATTTTGATATCTACAGGATATCATTGTATCCCTAGACCTTTCTGTACAAAGTGGCACAATTATGATTCAAAAAACTAAATATACTTTTTCACAAAAAATGGTTAAGTCTATTGATATCACGTTGGAAAATGTGCCCCGTATACGGGGCAAGTTTTCCAGCCTAATAAAAATGGTCAGGGGCAAGTTTTCCAACAATACTTTAAATGGTAAAACACAGGTAATAAATCTTGCTTGTTAATTAATAAGTATTTTTTATTGTGAACTAAATGCACAGAAACATAACAGTAACATAAAAAACAGTTTTAATCCATTTTACATTTCAAGACGAAGGTCCAAACAGCTCCCTGGTCGGGATTGGCTTTTGTTTTTTCTCGCCCCTTTTATCTGATTCCTTTTGCAGTTTCCCTTTTTTTAGATGAATATTTTCTTCCATTTTCAGTTGATTTTTAACAGGAGAATCAGTCAGTACAATACTTCCTATTTTTCTTTCCACGCCGTGTTTTCCTCCTTAGTGCAGCCTTCGCAAATGTCCTAACCTCTTCTGGTGTAAGCGAAGTTTGTTTGGATGTAGAAGGAATGCCTTTTTCATAAGCAATATGGAAAGTAGGAGTAGAACTTAAGGAACAGCTTTTTTGGAAGTGCTAGCTTGCGTTGGTGTAGAAGGATTTGATGCTTTCGGTGTTTTTTTTTTTGTTGTTGTTGTTTTTTCTTGGGGGGGGGGGGGGGGAGAACAATCGATTATTGAGGAAAGTTTGAAATCTTTTCAGGATTGTTTGTGCTTTCAAGATTTGGTGCGGCAGGAGCTGGCCTGTCAGAAAAGTAGGATGACATAAAAGCAGAGTCTGTAAATATTTCAGGATTCAGTGGGAAAATTCTTGAACGTTTAAAACCCGCCATAATATTGACTGTGGATTAACGCCAGTGGAGCAGCTCTAAGCACGTTTAACTTGCTTTTTGAGGGGCCCATACACACTGCGATCTCAGTGTTCTAGCTTATGACTATAAAGGCATAATTAACATAAACTGGATTCATTAAATGAACCTATTTTAGAAAAAATTGACATTTTATTATATTTTTTAATTTACCTTCTTTTTTATGATAGTTTTACTGAAATGACTAAAAGATCAAACGGGTTCGTAGTATATATGGTTATTTGGCCGATTTTACTACACAATAAATACGTTTTTGATACAATAAGCTTAGCTGATTTAGGAGGGGGGACATTTCCCAACTAGAAACGTGTTGGAAAACCTGCTCCGTATGTTGTTGGAAAACCTGCCCCGTCGCCATATTTGAACTTTTACACTACCTGGACGAATAGCGGTGTAAGTTATTTGCGAAACAAACACATAGTTACCTGAAAAAAGAAACCCTTTTTTAGTGCATGCAATGTCAAAACAGTAAGTGTAACGCTAGTACGTTTATTTTACGTTTTAATAAAGACCTGAAATTTTACTCGCCGTTGAAAAATTGAAAAAAAAAAACAGCTCTCCTGACGAAGTGACAGCAGCTACTAAACTATAACTTTTGTAGATGGTGTGTAAGATGATGCCACTTCAGCCAGTTCGCTCGCTAGCGCCACCTAGCGGCTCATTTAAAAACTAAAGCGAGTTGGAAAACTTACCCTTATGGAAAATGTGCCCCGGTCTCCCCTATTAAAAGAACCTATTATGAATTTCTTCCAAATTTCCTTCAAAATCGTTTGTTGCAACTTTTTTTAATGGGAGATTAAATAAATCAAAGATTTCTATTCGAAAATAGTGGTAGAAAGCGGCCCATGAGTTTTTTTAGAAAAACTAGCGCGAAGATTACTATTTATAATTACGGGTATGAAGTGCCCATTGTTGACTACCCCATTATTTGAGATATATTTGTTTTCTTGTATTTTATAAAATTAACAGAATGTTTAAAAATAAGCTTTTATCTTTATTAATTTACTGTATATTCGTTATAAAAATTATTAAAGAAAATTCTTAAGAGTTTTATATTGAGTATGTAAATACCAAAATTTTTACAAATTAAACTATTGAACACATTTGCCACTATGAAACGGCGAATCTTGAAAAAACACAAAATTTTTACAAGTCAAACTATCCAATATGTCATATTCGCAACAATGGAATGGCGAACCTGGGAAGAGCACAAAATTTTTATAAGTCGAGCTATCCAATGTGGCATATTGGATAGTTTGAAGCTGAAAAAGTACAACGAAACTGAAAACGTACAAATAAGCATACCATATCAAATTATCCAATGTGATTTTTTGGCGAGTAAAATTATTCGAATGATTTATCTCAATAGCATACTTAAATAGGATATAAAACAGCACCCGAAAAATATAATAATTGTTTACTGGTGCTTGGCGCTGATTTTGAATCCACAATTAAAACAGTTTTTTTGCCCCCCTGAAAAGTGGCCATTTTCACATTGGATAGTTTGACATGGTACCGACGATATCTCTAATCCTTACCCGTATATTTATGTTCATAACTTAAACAATACTTAAAATATCTTAACAAAATTTCAAACAGATTTAGCTTGCTTTGTGTGATATGCGATGGTCTCAAGAAAAGTAGTGGAAATGCACAGTAATTTATTGGGCAGGGCCGAAACTATGATTTTTTTATGCACGTTCAAGCCTGAATTTTGTCACCCTCCTTTACAAAATAAAATTATAAAAATAATTTTTTAATCCATTTCCTTGTTTTTTATTTTATTTATTTTAAGTTTGAAATACTTGTTAGGAAGTATTATATTAATTTTAAGATTTTTAGGTTGATTTTTTTTTTTTTTTAATATCACATACATATTGTAATCACTTCGTTTTTATATTATATACTATATGCATCTATATTATAAAGCAAATCTTGTCAAGAAGATAAGGATAACATTCAAAATATTGAACCGATTCGAACCTAACTGGAACAGTGTATTGATCTTCCAAGTATCTTGGATGAGTTCGTAAATCAAGTATGTAGATCTGACAATTTGTTTGTAGGGACACACAAACGCAAAACATGCAAAACTTGCCATTACAATAATGTTCCAAAATTTTGAATCAATTTAAACCTGATTGGAACAATGTAATGCTCTTGCAAGTTTTTTGGGTGAATTCGTTAATCAAGTAGTATTCTGGCGCCCTTTGGCGATCATCATCTATGACATTTTTGGCTAAATTTCGTTGTCTTTTGTACTTAATGACGAATCAAATCTTTTGGCACCCCCGTCTATTCTCTTGCCCGGAGCATGTGCCCCGTTCGCTCACCCCTAGTTTCGGCCCTATGCGATGACATCAAGAAAAGTGATGGAAATGCAATGCACAGTAATTTGTTCGGTAATAAAGTATGTAATGCCATCTATATTCTGAAATAGTGAGCGTTTAGCTCAACTCAACTCTTTTTTAGAAGCAGATGGTAAGCACTTCAACGCTTTACGTGATACCATTACATTTTAAACAAAATAAAATAAAACGTATAGTAGAGACCTGCACGGGCCGGGCCGATTTTCATTCACGGCACACGGGCCGGGCCGTACCTGTTCTCCACTCTTTTCGTGTCGGGTCGGGCCCAGGCCATACTTTTTCCTGAAGGCTCGGGCCGGGCTGGGCCTAACTTATTTTTTCTGTATAGAGCCGGGACTGGTTTTATACTTAGTCTTCACAGCTCAAAGTTTTCAGTCCTAGTTTTGACTCAGCCCGTATGAAAATCATTGTCTCAGCGTGGCCCGGTCCATTCAAAGGTCAGTAAAATTAGGCCTGGCTCAAAAATTTTTGAAAAAAATGCATACATTTTTAAATCTCCACTATTCTACAATTAAACATTAAAATTTATTCTTTTTAAAGAATAGTATATTTCTACGCTTATTAAAATATAGCTAAATTAAAATACAGGGTGTCCGGTCTCAACGGTGTCCAATGGCTAATCCCCAAACCGTTAGTCATAGACATATAGTTCCAATTAGAAAAATGCTTTAAATCAGGTAAAGAAATATTTTAAAAGCGATTTGGGTCAATAAAAACATTTCTTAAAAAATTAGGAAATTTAAATTTTTATACGGTCCCCCGGTCTTATAAGTTATATTTGGTAAAATTTTCCTATTACACTGACAAGTAAGACAAAAAAAGTCCCATTCATATAACATTAAAATTGTGCGAGTTATGAAACTTTAAAAATGCATGACTTATGCCACTTTTCTGCTCTGAAAACAAATGAGTTCGGCTTGGCTTTGAGGGGTCACATTCCAAGTGCTTAAAGTATTCGAAGATCTCATTTCATGTGTATCTGCGCTTTGAAAAAAATCGTACAAGTATTGCGATTAAGTTAACATTTATTAAGTTTCAGATAGGTTGAAATAACATATGTTTTATTTTGTCAGGATTTGAGACTGTTTCTTTTATGATTTCTTTTAATAAAATTATGTTATTTTTATAAGTTTTTATGTTACTTCAACGATCTTATGTATGTTTTTTCAGTTTAAAATTTGCATTCGAACTTTAACCCACTTTCAAATATCCGATCGAGATTACATTTTACATACTGGCGCAAATCCAATAACAATCTAATATTATTATGATTTTCGGTGGTTACCATTTATACATATTTTACAGGGTAACACAAAAAATTTCGGATAGATTATCGCCAAGAAGTTTAAGAAAAAGTTTTAGATTAGATAATACAAGACGGAGATTGTTGGGTTTTGTAACTTTTATGCATTTTTTAGCACTGAATCCGAAAATTGCCTTAATTTTTAACCATCATGTCAGGATATTTTGCAAATCATAAATTGTCGTATTTAAAGAATAACAAAAATCGGATACTATAAAGTAGAGCAGATGGTTGTATTTTTTAACTTTTGATAATCGATTTTTACGTACTTTTTAGCACTAAATCTGAAAATGACTTTCATTTTTAACCATCACGTTAGAATTTTTTTTGCAAATGTGTAAGTTGAAATATGGCGAAAATCTCATTCTATAAAACACATGTAAAACTTATTTTATTTTATTTTATTCAATAATTTATTCGATATTTTTGCTCATCTTGGGATTCTTACAGCTGGGTGGTATGATGATATGGGGAGGAGATTAAATTTTAACTTTGAACTTTTTAACTTTAAAATTTACAATTTGCGAAAAATCCTGATGTGATGGCTAAAAATGAAGGTCAATTTCGGATTCAGCGGTACAGAATACATAAGAATCAATTATAAAAAGCTAAAAAACATGAAATAACCCAACTTTTGCAGGCTAGTGTAATCTAATAATATTTTTAAATACGTATCATTTTGTAAAGAATTGAGGCTGTTAATTTAGCATCATTTTATTTAACAAAAATTCTGTTTCTTTCTTTCTTCTTAAATGTTTATTGCAAATTGTATATTTTGCATTAATATGTCAGAATGACTAAAGATTTCAAATTTACATTGCAATGTTAATTTTACTCTCAACCATTTTTTAATATATCTGACGAAATCATATTTCGACTAAATTTATGAATGACCGCCAATTTGCAACAAAAAATATGCTCCAACTTTAAACAGATATTACTCGGTCAATTTTAATCGTAGAACAACGGAACTTTTTTTGTATTACTTGTCAGCGTAAAAGGAAAATTTTACTAAATACAACTTATAGGACCGAGGGACCGTATAAAAATTTAAATTTCGTAATTTTTTAAGAAATGTTTTTATTGACCCAAATCGCTTTTAAAATATTTCTTTACCTGATTTAAAACACTTTTGTAATTGGAACTATATGTCTATGACTAACGGTTTAGGAATTAGCCATTGGACACCGTTGAGACCGGACACCCTGTATAGTAAACCGAGTCCAAAAGAACCTGCCTATGACGGAACCCTGTTTAAAACTGAAAATCGTGTTGATCCTTGCAAAATTAAAATATTGATACTTAAGGAAAGTATATATAATACATTTACATATGCTAAGAAGGGAACTTGTCTATAACGCATTTTTTTTTTTTTTTTTTTTTTCATTTTCTGTGCAATTCCGTCTTAGAAGATTTTACTGTGTAGCATTTTTCAGATTTTTAACACTTAAATACATGGAATGTGGATTAACAATATTAATGGTAACTGAAACATTTGCATACAAGAAATAGAGATTCATTGAAAAAATAAATATCGCAGCCTGCGGCACTTCTATCAAAGTGAAGATTATGAACATGTAAAAAAAAGTTAAGATAAATATTTTTGGTCAGAACTCCTCGTACGAGACAAATTTTTAGCCAAATCGACGTAAAAATCGATGTTTTGTAAAAAAATCACTGGGGCCGGGCCGGGTTCGGGTCAAGATTTTAACTTTTTTCTGGGCCGGACTCGGACCGGACTTTTAAGTTTTTTACCGGGCCTGGAAATTTCGGCCCGTGCGGACCTCTAACGTATAGCACGATACGCATGGCTAAATGGCTCCCAATGAAAATCTATACTAAAACTTGTGGTAAGTTATCGCCTCGAAATACGGGTTTCAAGCTCCGTAATTCTTTAATGTGACTTTAAGATGTAAAGAAAAATATTGCAATAGGAAGGATTATTTTAATTTTTAATATCTTGTTAACTAACCATGTTAGATTAATAAAACTAATTGCATCTTTTTGTTAATACCTCGTAGTATATTATATAATTTTTGTCCTAATTTTCATTAATTATATCCATGTAAAAAATTGATAGACATTAATAATTTAATTTCTTTAAATTTTATCTGATATAGTATATAGTCACTGAAACTGTATATGTTACTAGCAAGAACCACTGCTTTGCTCGCGTAATAGTTGAAAGATGCCAAGTGGTATTTGTGTTCCTATTTTTATTAGAAAAAAAAATATACTGCTACGAATAATCCAAAAATTATTAATTAAGCCACAATTTGACTAAACTTGATTATTACACTGCATTAGACAGAAATGAGACAAATTAATTAGAAGAACTAATTCTAAATAAATGATAATTTAGAATGCATTTTGAAGCTTTTACGCTCATTTCAGTTTTCATTTGAAGTTTTGAATTTTTTAAAAACCGCTCTTAGCACGCATTTACATGTTCCAAGCTTCTAGTTTAGTCTAATGGTTTGCCACCCCCTTTGTGGTAGTGGCACCAACATAAAAGATAGTTTATGTTGGAACAGGGACTGTCACCATCAATTTGCCAACATTAACTTTGAAATAAGCTTGCTATTTCCCGAGATTTCATAAGAAATCGTAATTTAGAAAGTTTTTAAAATGCTTTACGCTCATTTTACCCTTTTAAATTTCGAATCTTTTAAAAACTGTTCTGAGTTCATTTACATCTTATCTACCATGTAAGAGAAATTTTAAGTTTTTATCTTTAACAATTGCGTATATTTTTTATAACGCTTTTCACTTATTTCACCTTTTTAAATTTCGAAAAATATTTCAACTGTTCTTAGAGAGCATTCACATCTTATAATCAACTACTATACTAAATTTCAAGTTTCTATCTTTAACAATTCAGTAGAAATCAAAATTTAGAAAATTTTTAGAAAGTTTTTCGCTCATTTCATCTTTTTAAAATTTGGAATTTTTTAGAAACTGTTCTTAAAGAGCATTTACATCTTCTAAGTGGCTACCATGCCAAATTTCTAGTTTCTAGACCCTTCAATATCACAAAAATTGCAATTTTAGAACTTTTTCGCTCCTGTACCGCCTTTTTGATAGTGGCACGGACATAAAATACAGCCTTTGTTGGAGCAGGGACTGTCACCATCAATATTCTACCATTACTTGTGAAATCGATTCAGTATTTCCTGAGATTCCATAAGAAGTCGTAATTTAGAAAATTTTTAGAACGCTTTTCCTTTTTAAGTTTCGAAATTTTTAGTAACTGTTTTTAGAAATCTTATCTTAATTATATATAATTAATATTATAATAGAGATTATATCTTAAGTTTCTAATTGCATAAAAATCGTAATTTAGAACGTTTTTAGAATGCTTTTCGCGCTTTTTCACACAGTTTAAATTTCGAATTTTTTTAGGAACCGTTCTTAGGAGCACCAAGTCAGATTTCAAGTTTCTAGAGACTTCAGTAACGCAAAAATCATATTTTTAGAATGTTTTTAGCCTCTGCACTCCTTTGCAGGTAGTGACACCGACATAAAATATAGCAATTTTGTGCAGCACTTAGTAAAAAAATTAAAAATTGAATTCTCTGCCCTCTCCGAATAGAAACCCTTTAGTAAAGAACGAAACACCCTTATTCTTGTCAAAAAGCATTTTTCTCATGCACTTGATTTTTGTATAAGAAATAATCAAGCTAAATAACAAATAAAATGAAGAATCGATATTATTTATTACATTATTTATATTGAAGTGAAATGTTTTACACATATCATTTATATTATTTATAAAATATCAGCTTAGTTTTTTTACTAAGCCTTGCAATTTTTTTTTTTTATTATTTATATAATTTATAGTACTCGATTAAACATGTAATCTTACAGTGATTGTATCTCAGATAAAACTAACAAAAAATGAAATTATAATTTTCTGTCAATTTTAGACATGGGTGTAATTAATCGAAAATTATGCAAAAATTAAAATAATATTCCTGCACGCAATATTTTTCTTTATATCTCAAAGTTATGGGGAAGAACAAAACATAAAAACACATGAAATGTGTTCGTACTTCGAATTGTGCAGCTTACTCTTTTTGAAATCAAGTAAATGTAAGTAATCAAAAAAGTAAAATAAAATTACGTTTGACATTTTATATCATGATTCATCTAATAAAAAGAAGAAAATTTAGTTAGGAAAAGTCGATGAAAACAGGAAAACTAGTTTTAATAATGAAATATTTCCTTCCGACAAAAATTAATTTGTCCGCCTTAAATGTTCCCTTATCCTGTGAGAATTAGACAAAATTTCAACTTGTTCCCAATATTTTATCTATTTCATCATTGCTAAAAATAAAAGAACAATTTAGGAAATGAAGTAAAACTAAAGAATTGCGAAAATATTTCGGAAAATACAATCGGAAGTGGTTGCTTTTAGGTCAATAAACAAACACCTTAACAACAGCTCGTGAACGTGATCTAAACTGTATCTGTTCAAATCTATAACGAAGGAAATTCGCTAAATAGAAAACAACTCAAATTCATGAAATCTGTATAATAAAATACACATGCTTAAAATTAAAAATACACATAAAATGGAAAAATGTATTTTGATTCGGGCAAGAACTTTTTTCTATCTAAGTTAGACATATGAGAAAATTTTAATTAGAATAACGTCTAAAAAAATATTCAATAAAGAGAAGTAAACAATAACTGAAATGTAGCGTACATTTTCTCTTTTTTCTCAGTATTCCAAACTCTTAGCTTTAAAAAAGTCTCTACTATTATTTTGTACAAGTTTCTTATAAAAAATACGCTTCATAAAAATTTTCGCACTTTTGTAAACATTCGAACAATTCATCTGTAACGTTTTCGTGAAACTGGAATACCCTTCTTATTGTATCGAAAGCTTTTATTATTTCTTCTTTTGAATGGAAATGATTAATTAAATGAATAATTTCATTTTCATATACAATCTGCTGAAATAAAGTCACACATTCATCGCAACAGCAACCTCCTCTGTTTGAATGTTGTACAGTCATGGAAAAAAAAAAGTAAATACCCCTTACTAACTCCTCAACAAATTATCGTAGAAGAAAGTTACTGGTACCGAACGATTGGAAATAAAGTCTACTTTTAAGTGATGTATATAAAATTTGCTTAGGGGGCCATCTACATATTAAAACGAATCCAAACTTAATTTTTTTCAATGACAATACCCAATTTTAACCAGATATTTCAAATCTTCGGTTCAAACTATGCCTAGACACCGAATTTCAAGTCATTTGAATGATAAGTTTTTGAATTATAAACATTAAAAATTTAGTGCTTCTAATGTTAAATTACATTTTCATATTTTTATTTATATCTCCAGAAATTATGCTCATTATATGATAATTTTTTTTGTAGCAATAATACTAATATACCCAAACATAAATACGCTGAAATTGCAATTTTTATAACTTTATGATATGAATTATGATTTATGAAATTAATACTCGAAAAAATTATGAATTGCAACCTACAATTTTTTTGATGGAATTAGATTTATTAAGTCACGTTTCATGGAAATCCAAAATTTCACATGTTTCTTCCAAGTGGTTTTCAAATTAGGCTTAAAAAACGGCAAAAGGATGGTTTAAGGGGCCGTCTATAATAGGAGTGACTAGATATTTTGAAATTTCTTTTGCTGTCGTGTCATCTAGCAGGCTTCATTGACTTCTTAAGGTGCCTTGATCAAGATGAGTGCTCTATCGGTTAACAATCGAGTTCCGAACTTCAATTTGGATACAGCCCTTAAAATACGCTCGTTTTAAAATAATTAATATCTCAGAAAGTTATGGTACGAATTGCATAAAAATTTGTTTTTAGGCTAATTGAAGGGTGTAGAGTTCATTTATGCTGTCAGAATTGTGTACTGCTATTGAAAAAAACAAAGTTACGGCTCGTTTTAATATGTAGATGGCCCCCTAAGCAAATTTTATATATATCATTTAAAAGTAGACTTTATTTCCTATCGTTCGGTACCAGTAACTTTCTTCTACGATAATTTATTGAGGAGTTAGTAGGGGGTGTTTACTTTTTTTTTTTTTCCACGACTGTACATTCACGAAAGTGGAATAAACTTCGTTATATGGAATATATTTTTCGTAATATGGAGACTAATTTACGTGTTAATGGTGTTCAAAGTTCAGCAGAAAACTTCGTTAAATAGGGAATTCATTAAAGGGAAGTTCGACTCTATTTAAAAGACAAGGCTGAGCTTTAAGCCAAGGTTATCTGGCCTGAGCTTTCTACTGAACTGATTTTGATAATGTTTTTAGGTAGATTTCGTAAGAAAAACTACCTATTGCAGTCGTTACCATGGTGCGACTTTTGAAAAAATCCTTCATAACTTTTCATTATAGTACCCCAGGAAACCAAAACCACCCCCACCTAAAATGTTTATATATATATATATATATATATATATACCGGGTGTCCTAAAAAGGACTGACTGATTTTAAAATTCAATAACTTCCAAACGGTGACAGATATTAAAAAAATTCTTGCAGGAGGGTTATGCATAAGGTCAAAAGCTTTATTACAGTGATTTTCGATTTTAGTTCGAATTACAAACAATAGATGGCGCTGTAAGCAATAGTCGCTAAATACAGGCTCGATTTTTGGTCCTTTCTCTAGTTCCATGCAGAAAAAGGAGATGGAAATGTATTATGCGGGCCACGAAGTACCAAAAATAGAGCCTGAATTTAGCGTCTAATAATCGCAGCGCCATCTATTGTTTGTAATTCAAACTAAAATCGAAAATCACTGTAAAAAAACTTTTGACCTTATGCATAACCCTCCTGCAAGAATTTTTTAAGTATCTGTCACCGTTTACAAGTTATTGAATTTTAAAATCAGTCAGTTCTTTTTAGGACACCCGGTATATATATATATATATATATATATATATATATAACCATTAAATATATATATATATATATATATGTACTAAATTTTGTCCGCACGATAAAAGTCGCAATTATGCACGGAACGTCTTCAAACTCGCCAACAACTTTAAGATGGCTAATTTCTCGGCGGGGATTGAAAATGAGCAAAATCGGTCCCAAGGGAATGGGAATTCGGAAGGTTAAAAATTTTCAATACCGTCTTAACATGATTCTGATAAAACCAGATTTTACACAACAATGGCAGGAAAAAATAAATATTTTTTCGTTATAGCTGTTGCCAACAATTAAACAAAAGCATTAAAATTCTCACCACAACACTTGGTTTTCTAATGCAATGTTTTCACGTGAAAAATTAAATTAGATAAACAGTTTGACGAATTGAAAACAAATTGAATATTACGTCACAAGTTTTCTAGAGCAAGATTTCTGCATGAAAATTCAAAATGAAATAAATAGTTTGACGAATTGAAAACAAATTGAATATTACGTAATAAGTTTTCTAGAGCAAGATTTCTGCATGAAAATTCAAAATGAAATAAATAGTTTGATAAATTAAAAAAAAAAAAAAATATTGCGTCATATTGAAAATATAATGGACCACAGCAGGTGAATATGTAACGTCATGTGAGTTTGAAGAAACGTATTAAAACATGATAAAAACCCGAGTATGGAAATATTAACATATTTTAACACTTAGAGGTTCTCTGAATTTGATTTAGCCATTTTTAAACCTATTCCATATACATGCGTGTGTGTATTTGTGTATATTAGAATTTTCACAAAATGTTTAGCTCCCTAGAGCTCATTCTTAGCGAAGGAACTGGGTTTATCTCTAATCTTGGTTTAAGTTTTGTTGGTGAATTTAGTACTTAACTTCGAAATCTACCTCCACCTGTAGGCCCGAGCCGGCAGGGATTTTTTTTTAATGAAAGATCAATATCACTTTATTTGCAGATGTGCCCGCACTCGCTATTTTTAAAATAATCCTATTTTTAACGTTTTCCAACAAAGTTGAAAGTGTTTATGCATTAGGTTTGTCTGTCGGTCTGTCCACCCTCTAACTCCCGTAAATGTACTTGGATTTTCCTGCATTTGATAAACGTTATTTAGGGCCACCAAGGTATGTTTGATATTGTATAGGAAGTATGTAGGATTAATAGTTCATTCACAGGGGCACTCAAAAGTATTCCATTACATTATGGTATATGGGGGGAAATCGTTTGCAGAGTATTTTAATGACATTACGCTATTCCAAATGTATTGAAACTGATATAAATAACTGAATTTAACCACGGTCACGTTAGAACAGGCCATTCATATCATTTTTATATTCATTTACAGAGACACACAAAAGAAATCGGTTACAGTACTGACTTTGAATAATAATTGCTGGAGTGCACGGTTTAAAATTCGGTATGCGTTTTTAAATTTATTTAATTTTTTGCATGTTACTCGCTAGATATAAATTCTATACCTCATGTACAGGGATACACAAAAGTATTCACGTACGATTCTCCTTATTAGACGAAATTGCTGAAAGGGAATTTTCAACTGAAGTATATGTATTTCCTTAAGTGAACTAAATTTTGGCATGCATGTAGTTAACGGATACAAATCTAATATATTATATGCAGGGCTGCTGAAAAAATCCGGATAATTTCCCGATAGTAGATGGAAACAACTGAAATTGGGTTTTGAAATGTGTTATGTGTTTCTATATGGTTGAATTAAACATAATATTTTAATTTTTTAACCGGTGCAGTTTTGTTACATTATTCTGATTGTGTTGGAAAGTTTTTCATAATCTATCTTTGTCGGATGATTTTCTCGTTCTTGTTATATTTTAATTTTAACTTTAATTTTAAAAGTCATTTATGAAATTTCTTCACATTGCTGACAATCGGGTTACTTCCATTGTTGAGAAGAGAAGGGAAATAATGGGAATTACCATTAACATTACGAAACATTACGGATGCCATTTTCGCATTACAATTAAAAATAACTTTTTAAAAATTTTTGAGCAGAAAATGATGTCACGATTGTAAGTAACGCATTTTTACTCATAAAGCTGTTACATTTTAATATTTTTTTTCATTCCTCTGATACTGAGATTGAGGCACTCATCTCAGAGGGCTTCAGGTGGTGGACGAAAATGATGTCATAGTAAAAATGAAATAAGTATTTTCTTTTATAAAACTTAATATTTTACTACGAATGCGTCCAAAAGTAAATTTCTGGATTCCGTCGGCATCCAGGTTTGAACTTAGAGTAAAGAGTGCGAGTGTTTTCATGCAAAATTTTAACTGGCACACGTGACATCAAGTTTAAAGAATATATTTGTTAACAATCTATTGTTTAATCAATAATTTTTAATTAGTGGATATGAATAGAGGAAAAGGTCCAATACCGGCTAGTGTCCAAATACCGGCTACTAGGTGTTCTGAGAACTGAGTGCAACGCAGCCTAGCCGTGATAGGCAGAGTTTGTAGCTTTAATTGAGAGAAGAAAGTTGCGAAAAGTACGTCACTGAAGTCTGTCTCATTTACAAATAGTAAATACAAAAGTGTCGAATCGACGTAATCGAGTACGTCAAAAGTTTTTCACATGCGTGTTTCTCATTTTTTTTAAATATACTGATCGTATATTGGCTTGAATTGTTGATGAAGTTATTTTTTAGGCATATTTAACTCTCAACTGCCACGCGCACATTATTGGTATTTTATTATATGAATGAGTAATACCGGTTTTGACTTAAACATAGCAGTGGTCCGAATACCGGCTACCTAGAGTGGTCTAAATACCGGCTAGCCGGTATTTGGACCTCTCTCGGTTGCTCTGCTTGAAGGGGAGGAAAATAAATTAATTTAAATAGTTCCATAATTAATAAATTATTTAAATGGTTCAAAAATAGTTCCAGTCCCATTTCGCAATATGAAAAAAGCAACTGTGGCCATAATTCTTCAGGACCGACTCTGGTTACCGGATCACTTCCCAAAAAAGATCTGTTGAATACTCCAAAGTTGCCTGTAACAAATGTGAAGAGAAAGAAAAGAAAATGACGGAGTAACCAGGCGAAAGAGGCAGAAATTGGATTTTAACCCTACTCGCTGCGCAACCCGAGATGTCCTCTAGCAACGTAAAAGTAGCAAAATTTGCACAATCCGAGATTTCCTCGGGGATGCAATTTTTTCCGTCTAATTAACCCTTCTTGATTATTCCCACCAATTATTTTTTTTTTTTGTAATTTTTGCCTTATTTAATCGGTGCATTTTCCCGATTAAATTAAACAAAAATTTTTGTTTTGAAAAACAGGTGACAAAAGAATAAAAATTCTTAAAAGACGATCGTCGCGTGAAGGGGCTAAATACGCAATTTTTGAAGCTATTTTGATAAAACAATTACGTAGCGAGAGGGTTAAAAAAGTGAAAAGTGAAAATATCCAACAGAGGAAGATGATGCAATTTGTGTCTTCTGCGTGGGTGCTTTCTCTGTGGACAAGAATGGGGGAGGGGATTCTGGGTTCAATGTTAAGAATGCGATATGTGGACTGATAGGGGCTCACCGACGCAGAGAGCGATATTATGTTTGTGATTTTTTCGGATAAAATAATTCTCATTTCAATCAGCAAGCTTTTTTTTTTTTTTTTTTTTTTTTTTTTTTTTTTACACGTTAAAAAACAAAACTAGAAACATAATTGGAAGAAGACTGTGAGAGATAGTCGTAAAGAATTTTATAATTTTGACAAAAATACTTGTTTATTAAAAAATGCGTATTTTTTCTGTGCATAATAAATGTTATTAATCAATAAAATTTATTAAAATAATGTTCTTATTGCTTAATAATTGTCATTTGCTCTATTTGTGTGATCTTTTGGAAAAAAAACTTAGGTAGCCGGTATTTAGACCCCATTTTAAAAACTCAAAATTTGAAGACTTTCGGAATTTTGCTTTTTATAAACAGAAAACGCCTTTTAAACTGATTTTTTTTTTCTCTAAACATGTGTAAAACATGTCAAGGTACCCTGCTGTTACTTTTTATTTTATTAATTTTGAAAATTGTATGATCTAGATTGAAAACAAAAGTGGTAGTCGGTATTTGGACCTTTTTCTCTATGAAAAGTATGCATGTAAATTTTGGAACGGTGAAAAGGATGTTATTTTTAGATTTCGTTGAAAACAAAAATTATAATTGCGTCATAGTAGTACAATTTTCGTTGATTTTTCATTACGAATTTCTTATTTTTCATTATTCATTACCAAAGATCTAAGCCTCAGTTAATAACTTCGTAATTTCATCATCTTAATTATATGTTACTGATTACATATAGGAATAAAGTTTAATTTTACAATAATTTGAAAAGTTGAAATTAAACTTTAGTTTAAAATATTTATTTTAAGAGTTAGGTTAGCGAATATAATATTGATTAATTATTGTTATTATTATTATTTTTTTATTTTTTATAAATTCGGTCAATCAGTTATTTAAAATATTTTCAATCGTCGAATTCGACGGATTTCAACTCGTTATTTATTAATTGAAGAGCTCAGATAATAAAGGTGGTAAGTGATAAAATTTAAAAAACTGAGTTAATCATATGGTAGAAGATAATCAATGATCCTCTGCCATCTGTTAAATTACTGTTTGAAAAACCTAATACTCAAAGAGATTTTAATTGATAAAAGAATCTGACAATAAAAAACTGTAATATTAGTTGGTAACAGTGGTTCAAAACGTATGTTCTTTAAACGAATGTTGTGCCACTTACCACCTTTATAATCTGAGCTCTCCAAATCTTGAAACAGTACATTGGAGTTTTTTTTTTTTTTTTTTTTTTTTTTTTTTTTTTTAAGAACTCGTTATGTAAAAGAAATTATAGTATTTTTGACTGTTGTATCAAAAAACAGCATCGGTTCTTTTAGGCTTAAAGAAAAACTACAGTGACACTTATATGTGATGTATGGCGATTACTTTTCAGTACTACTTTTTCTGAAATGTAATATTTGTATTATAAATTCTGTGATTAAGTAAGGCGAATTTTTATTTTCAGAAATAGTGGTAATAAAAAATTTTTACTGTACATCGAGTAAAAGTGGGAGATCATTGTACTTCCCATCGCAAAATCCTTATAAAGGTCCTATATAAATCCTAGTTGTCATTGTCATAAAACACTTTTTACTTACCCATCATACGTAGTGTAGGATAAGTCGTGTAATCGTTTTAAAAAATGTTTTGAAGGATTTACATGTTTCAGGCTCTGCAGATTCCGAAAAGCATATTTTTAGAAGAAAAAAAATTGCCATCCGTCTGTCTGCCTGTGTGTTTTTGTGTGTCTCTGTAAACGCTCTATCTCCCGAACAAATCGAGATAGAGACTAGAAATTTGGTATGTACTTGGAATGTAATACTGAGAAGGCTACTGAATTTCAGTAACCTCGATTAGCCGGAACTCTTTTTTTCGGACTCTCGATATATTTGTTCTGATAAAAGGTATATAAAATTTTCAAAATTGTTTATTTTAAGGAGTAGCTATAAAAGACAATAGAAAAAAATAAATTTTGCTTAAAGAATGAAATCGATCGGATAATTAATTTCCGAGATATTTGTAATAATATTTTCTACACTCTTAAAATTTTCATGACACTGTATTTCATTCCAATTTCAGTTCAAAGATATATTTTAATTGGAAATGAGACGCTTAATCCGACGCAATAAACTGTTAGTTAATATGATTATCATTTTTAGAGTTATAAGGATGCTTAATTTACGCAATTCAGTAATAGAGCATTTAAAGTTTATGACGTCATCAAGCCACGATTTTAAACCCTCTACCTACCGAACAAATTGAGATAGAGGCTTGAAATTTGGTATGTACTTAGAATGTAAGAGTGCGACAAAGCCTGTTAAATTTCAGTAACCGATCTCATCGATTAGCCGATCTCAAGACAGCCAGTCTTATACATACTCTTAACTATTTTGTGCATATAAATAACAAATAGCTGAAAAAGTTGTGTAAAAATGTAAAATACGACAGTAACTAGGGGGGAAAAAAATCAAGATTCTGTAATAATAACTTAAAAAAAAATTCTAAAATTTTATATAAAAGTTTTTTATACAATTCTACTTATTGTTGTTCTATTTTAAAATTTTGAGTGAGGAATTTAGAAAATTGAATAAAAAACTTATTTTTACATCTATAAATTCCTCATCATCATATTCCATCATTTCATGTATAAACAACATCATCAAAACGTATTCTTTCACCGCAACGCTTTTTTCAATAAATGAATAAAGATGAGGGGATAAAAATGGCAAAATATGGGTTACGTTTGATTTCTTATTCTTACTCTTTCAAAATTATTGAGTCTATCTTAAGAATTAGTTTGTTATGGCCTTTCAGATATACCACACACCTAATTCATCATTTTAAATTTATCTGACGAAAATGTTTTATTCTTTGTTGCACATTAAAATATCTGCAGAAGACAACAGAAAGTAACTATAAATTTATCTATAAGAATAAAGCCTAAGAAGTAGCAGAAAACATGTTTGTATTTTGTATTTTTATTTTTTGTTGCTGTTGTTTAATTTAAACATTATACTGTGAAGCATATTAATAAGTGTGGTAAGCGAAAATAATAAAAACAAAGGTTTGTATGGTATTTTATTTTATATCTTTCTGCAATAAGTAATCATCCCATATAGTAAGCAGTGAGCAGAAGACAACGCCATTTCCACCAACCATTTTCCACCTAGCCAGTGGCGTAGCTACACTTTTTGGCGCCCGGGGCAGGAAGAAATTTTGCGCCCCCCCCCCTCCCCCCCGCACACACACACACACACACACCCTAAGTAAAAAAATAACCACATTATTTTTCCTCAAGACGAAAAAAAGTATTTTTAACTTGTACCGGGAAGAAAAGGCAGCTTCACTCTTTCTTGTTTTTAAGGATTCAGCTAATTTTACTAAAACACACGAAACTAAAATGCGTGGAACCCGATTATAGAAGATTTCTAGTTTTCGCCAAAACTGAATTTGTATGGGAATTTTCAAAAACGTTGCGGAACGCTCACGGATATAACTAATGTTTTAAGCGCATGAGAGTAGCAACATTGAAAACAAATTTTCAAAACATCACATTTTCTAAAACTCGTAAAATTCGCCCGACTATGGAAACAAATCTCCTGTTTCAAAACGGTAGCCACCCTAGAACTTCAAATTGCTATACCATTTTTTAAGATAGAGGAGAAACACAAAAATATTCTTTAATCCTTTTATCAAGACTTAACGATTATGCAAGAAATAAATTTGCATTTATAATTTTTTTTTTTTTTTTTTTTTTTTTTAGTTTTAAGGGCTTTTTATTTTTAAGGATTCGCCATTTTGAAACAAGATGGCGGATGAAGTTGTCCAACGAATTTGGATGAGATCTTAATAAACCTTAACATATGCTCAATCACATCCAAATCGGTTTATAAATACGTGCGCAGTCTCGTGACAATGGTCAGATGCTTAAAGAGATACATACATACTATATATATATAGATGAAAAGGATAAGAATTAAAATGCTTTTTCAATTTAAAATTAAAAGTAAATTATTAAAATCCTAAAGTTCTTTTTCCTAGCTTTCAATCTTATATTCTTAAAGCCGTTTTACCGCTTGTAACTTCGTTTCCCAGCACAGCATTTATTACGTTCACCATTCAATTCAAAGAGTAACTTAACCCGGGATCGCGCATATCCAGGATATGAACGATTAACACTTTGCCACCAATAAATTCAAACAAAAATCGTCATTTTATTTAATCGTTGACATTTGCTCACAAAAATAATTTGACGATTACTTTTCGAAAATTAGTGATGAGAAATGTAATAACCGTGCCCAGCTTGGGTATGACATACCCTGCGCGAGCAATCTCGGGTTAAGAGGCTACTTCAGCCAAACGAAAAGACCCGTTCGCTAATGCTAATCCTATGGAAGAAATTTATAAAGATACCTCGGTCGCATTTCAATATTTTTAACTGATTTTTTTTTGCATTGGATAGCTAAGATCGATCTGTACAAAGGCCGCTTTTTATTTTTTCGATTTTGTTTATAGGTATTTTTAATGAGGGCACTTTCATTTTCGGAACCGGTTTCCAAAATAAAAGCATCCTCATAAAAAAAAATCTGCAATCAAAATCGAAAAAGTTAAAAACGGCATACATATAGATCGATCACAGTTATTCAATAAAAAAAAATCATTTAAAAATATTAAAATGCGACCGAGATATCTTTATAAATTTCTTCCATAGGATTAGCATTAGCGAACGTGTCTTTTCATTTGACTGAAGTAGCCTCTTAAGATAGAAAATGCTGATGTTTGGACAATTCTCCTTCGTTTGTGGTTAAAGCCTTATACCTCACAGATCCCGGGAATTTTGTGGATCTTGACCACATGTCAATCAAGAGCTAATTAACCAATTAAAATAAATGTTCCTTCCAAATTGATACCTTCGCTTCCTGCTGGAAAATACTGCCAACATATTAGCAAGAACGCGCACGAAAAAGATTAGATTTTGTCCATTTTAGATGCCTGCACAACCTACGAACATGTAGGTCCCGAAATTGACGTAAATGGCTTGTGAGACACCCGATCGAACTCGCGGACATGAATGTAAGATGCAGCGACGAAATAAATCACTTCAGTCCACAAAGAGGTTCCCGAGTCAAATTCATTTCCCCCATTAATCTCCCAGTTTTTCCTTGCATAGATAGATATAGATATAGTTTTCTCTAATGCATATGCGCTGAATTTAAGTGTATATCAAATATACTTAACTTTTAAAACGACGAAAACAGCCATTTGTACTGGTCGTACTAGGAAGACTGAAAAGTCCTACTTTGTTTTTTATACGATTTAAAAAGGGAAAATTTGGGGATAGATCGCCCACATTTTATTATTTGGCTTTTCTCAGTGCCAGTTTGACGGAAAAATGGAATTTCCAATAAAGAAGAAATAATATCTTTACTTGTTGTTCTTCCAGCTAAATCCATTTTGCATTGGTTCACAGACGCCTCCATTACACGAAAATATTCATATGGAATGAAGAACCGAAAAATCAGCGTGAAACCAATCTATGGATGTGTTTGCTTGACGGAGATGGCTAGGAATATCTACCGCACGTGCAAGTATGAAAATTTGTGTGAGGGTAGTACAAGGCAGGTCCTGATGCACATGAGGCTCATATTTCTAATTTTTTTTATATTTAGCCGAGAATATTGATTAAAAACTCATCAAAAAAGTCTTTTTTTTTATCACAAAAGGGAAAAATCGCGCACATATCTGAACCTGATCCCACATCCGAAATGGAAGAAATTAAGAATTTTAACTTATCAGCAAAAATTAAGAAAACTAATTTAGATATCAATTTGAAAATTTCAGAGCACATATAGAAAAATATTTTATGCCTGTGTATTAAATTTTTGAAAACCGGTCAGATATTGTTCTTAATGTTTTCAAAAAACTGACAGCGACAGTACAAAAGTTCGGAGAAAGAACCATACAGGGCGAAGATTCATTAAAACCGAAGTAAAAAGATATCTTTTTATATCCGACCCTTCCATTTGATTTCCGAAAATCGATAGATTAGAGATTATGTGACATGCGGATAATCGACTTAATGATTAAACGTTGCCAAATGCTAAAAACATAATTTAAAAGCATTTTCTCAATTTAATTGAAGATTATTAGTGCGTTCTGTGGTAAGAGTCCCGTGATATGAGTTAGCAGTTCGCCCACAAGAGTTTCTCTTCTTTATTTACATTTAAAAGTATGCTTTCTAAACTATAGACTTCTTTTACTACAATTAACGAACATTAACGCCGTTCTTTTCTCGGATTCTATGGGCCAGATTTCAATGGGATTTGATACATTCAACTTAGCTTACGATTTTCTTACAGTTTTTAGCTCCACCTTCCCGTGCAGGGAGCGCACTCTTATCTCGAGTTCTATGGACTCAATTTCAATTCGGTTTTGCTCATTTCACTGGGGTTTTCGATTGTCTTACATTTTTCGTTCTACCTTCCACCGCCAGGGGCCATTTTTATCTCTGGTTTCATGGCACCAATTTCTGCGGAATTTTGTTCTTTCAACTTATCTTACAATTATCATTAGATTTTCCAGCGCTTGTGTATAGCACGCATGCTATACTGGGACGTAGGCAGCGAGGAACGTGCCAATGATTCATTTTGAAAGAGATAAATTTGAATGGAGGTTTTTGGTAGTTACAGATGCGTGCGTAGCACTCCCGGTTTACGCTACCGAAGACAGTGGGGAACCATCCGATAGGTTTATTTTGAAAGATTCATTTATATACATATACATACATAACTATATATATATATATATATAATTTTAATATGAATAGAGGTTTTAATCATTCGCGGTTCATTTGGGAATAACGATGGGCAGGTAAGCTAATATACCAATGAAAAATGTTCTTTTAGTACCAGAAATGTCACTCCGAGTCGCAAACAGGCCTTTTGATTTATAAACTGGAGGCTAGACATTTAGAAACCTCCATCAGTAATTGACAATTATGGATCTCTCCATTCAACCCCACTAGTAAATTTCTTCAAAATATTAACACACACGCACAAGAAAAAGAAAAGGTCAACAATTCTTATTTATTGTCAAGATATGTGAAATAATTCTAGTTTAAACCTCCTCTCAATTTGGCGCCTTCTATTTAATCTTTTTGAGCCTCAGTTCAAGTACATAATTATCTTAGGTACCAAGTGTGTTGAGCCATCCCTAGAAACATTTACAGAAGCTTTTTCTTTTTTCATTACTTGAATATAACAAAATATCTTACTAAAGAAAACATTCACACAAACATACAGACAAAAAAAAAAAAAATTAACAATTCTTATTTTTTGTCAAAATATGTGAAATAATTTCTATTTAAACCTCATCTCAATTTGGCGCCCCCTATTTAATCTTTTTGCGCCTCAATTCAAGTATATAATTATCTTAGGAACCAAGTCTGTTGAGCCATCTCTATAGAAACATTACAGAAGCTTTTTCTTTCTTCATTATTTGTATCTCTCTATTCTAAAAAAAAGTAACTACCGCTGTCACCGCCGCCGCCGCCGCCGCCGGTTTTGAATTTTTTGTGACCGGAGGTCTTTCTTCGTTAATATTGAGAAAAATAATGCATACAAAAATATGAAAATCGGTGGTTTTATACAGAAATGTTTGATAAATACGCTGATGCAGACAGTTTTCAAATCGAAGAATTATTTTAAGAGATATTTAATGCTAAAGTTGGACAAAATCGTTCCACTAAAAAAGTTTTATAGAAGCAAAAACTATACATCGGAATTTAATAATTTTTAGATCATTTTATGCGTTAGAATTTGCCGGAGTGCAGATTGCATTAATTTTTTTATTCTGACTCATTTTTTCAGGTTTTATTTCTATTTTAAATTCAAATTTTCAGCATTTCTAGAGATATTTTTTACAGATTTCAGAAAATTGTACTAATTTAAACTGTTGCCAACTGCATAAAAAGCGCAAGCAATAATGTTTGCTTCAAATTAAAAATTTATTTACACGTGACTATTATAAACAGGAAAAAAACTTTCAAATTAGAATTAAATAATTATGTATAAAAAGCAGGGACTTTTTAAAAATTACGTCATAAAAAGTACACACGTGAATTTTAAAAGAGAAAGGATATTGTAAAATAATAAATTCATTAACATGCGTTAGAAGTCTTAGGAGAAATTACGTCATATTTACGTCACATTATAGTTATTACATAAAATGAACACAAAATAATATTGCAAAAAAGTTTAAATTTAGAAATTGCGCTAGAGATTTATTTAATATTTTGAGAGGATATTTTCAACTATTTTTTGTTAGGAAACCGCAAATAATATTACAAAAGTACTTTCACGCGATTATTTAAAAGAGAAAGAATAGCTTGGTAAAAATTACGTCACATTAAAAACGATTAATTTAAAATGTCTCATTTAAAAGAACTTTCTTTTCGCTTTGTTAAAAAATACCAGGAGACAAAGACTCTGTTTACTTAATTCCTTTTATATTAGCTTATTTTGAAATGTTGTTACACGTGTCTACGTCATCAAGTTATTTTTATTTCGACGTTTTATTTGTATTTTTATTAATGTTGTACGAATTTATTTGTTCTTTCGTTATTTAAAATAAAAATTATGTCAATTTGTATAATTTGGCGAGTGGTTTGGCGATTTATATAATTTGGCGAAATTGGTCGACGGGATAATCAAGTAGTACCGCAGCGGATTTGGCGTTAAAATTCCCCAATCAAAGAGAAATGAATAGAAATTCGTTTATAGGGAGATCGCCACTGTTTTTTAAATTATAATTCAATCTTTCGAAATCTTTTTAAAGCCGATCAAATTAGCGTGCATTTAGAGCCTGCGGTGTCTGGACGGGGTTGGCGAGCGTAGCTCGTAGGGGGCCGAGCCCCCTAGTATAACAAAATATCTTACTAAAGAAAACATTCACGCGCAGAAACAACACACACACACAAACAAATCAACAATTCTTATTTATTGTCAAAATATTTGAAAAAATTTCGGTTTAAACCTCTCTCAATTTGGCGCTCCTTGGCCTCGACGCCGGGGCCCCCCCTTAGCTACGCCACTGCACCTAGCATTTCAGTCATAGTGTTGTAATGTGAGCAAATTTATGAAACGCAGTTATACAAGTTTTAATGTTAAAGAAATAATAATCGTGGAATCTCAAAAAGCATTTACGTGCGAAAGAAAGGGAAAAAACCCTTTTATACAGTGTGGTGTACACGTGATGGCGACAAAGGATTAATGCTTGCTTATACCTCCTTAATTATACACCCTCTTTTTTTCCCCTTTGCTATCTTTCAGCGATGCTTTCTTTACAAATATTTAAAGCAGTGACCTTGTTTAAGATTTCTTGTATGTTTTCAGTAAAAGGTCATTACTAACGTGTTTTCTTGGTAGATTTGTTTTAACGCAATGTTTCCTTATTTCACACTCTTTGTTTAGAATGTCTTGTTCTCTTTTATAGTAATATCACATTACAACAGATTCATTATACGATTTGTGTTTAACCCCTTGGGGACGAGCGTCACGTACATACGTACCGCATAAGGTGATCAGAATCCTTGATTATTCCCACCAGTTACTGTTTATTATCGATTTTGCCTTCTTTAATCAAGGCATTTTCCCGATTAAATTAGGCAAAAATTTCGGTTTCGAAAAACCGGTGATAAAAGTTAAAAAATTCTGTAAAAGACGCTCACGCTCGTCGCGAAGGGGTTAATAAATGTAAGAAACGAAACATATGAGAATTTATGGACTTTTTGTGTTTTACTTATTTTTTAATAATAGTTAATTATAATCAGCAGATTCGATCATTTTATTTACGTTCTGTTTTCATCAAAAGTAGACTCAGCCTTTAAATTAGACTTTTTCCTTTGAAGGGGAGGAGAAAAATATATTTTGCTTCTCTGAAGCTATACCCACATCACGTGGGTCTGTGTAATTTTCCCTCCGTACTTACTCCCCGAATTCATCGGTGGTTAGCTATTAAAGTAATATCCAATACCTCATTAACTGGTATAAGACATTCAAAGATTTATATAATCCATTTTGTGCAAAGGAACATTTTAAAAAGAAGATATAGTATTTATTTAATATATAATGCACTTTAGAAGCGCTTTTAACATAAAAGCACTTGTTACAGTAACTTGTAACACAAACATTGTCAAAAAAAAAAAAAAAAAAAAAAAAAAAAAAGAGAGAGAGAGAGAGAGAGAGATACATCTTTACAAATTTTGCCGCAAATCATCATATACAAGTGTAACTAGTACCAATAAATTAACAATAGTGTTTATTAATTAATATTATACTTAAATTTTGTTTAGGGGTCATCTACATATTAGAAATTGAAAAAAACTGTAATTTCAAATCTTCAATACGAACACCTAATGTTGACATAATATTTGGATTTTGTGATAAATTTTACCGTCGTAAAAAAATATAGCGAATCCCTTAAAGACTTTAAAATTTTTTTACCTTTTGGATGGGGGAAAGAGAGAGGGTCTAAAATGATTTGTACCCACATTCACACCTAACACCCATGATTATAAAAATGCTTGCCAGGAAACTTATACACCTTTTTTCACACTTGAAAAAGAATAAAGAGTCCCAAAAGTTTGCTTTGGACCTGATCTCCACTTGAAAAAAGGCTAGCGCAACACAAAACATTAAAATTTCGCTTCGAGATGAGAGTTAAACTATTTTTATAAGGATTAAGAAAAAGAGGAAGAATAGACAAATATACAGACAAAACGAGTCATAAACTTTCACAATTTATGACTCGGTTTGTCTTGAGGGTTTTGCCTATGAATTCAGAAGAAGGTAATGAGTAAAACGATTTAGAGTGATTTATTCATTATTTTCCCCAATTTTTATAAATATGTAACGTTGAAAAAATACCGTTTTTTGATGAAATTTTTCGTTTAATCTTAATTGTTTTCGAAGTAACTAAATTGAGTTTTATGAAAAAAAAAAATAGGAAAATTTTGTTTTACTTTTAAAATCAAAAATCCGTACAAGTTGACAGCACTGAATATTCACTTATACTCGCTGATATATATTTTTTTTAGTTAACCCACAAATAATAATAATAATAATAATAATAATAATAATAATAATTTTTAATGAGTACTTTGAAAAATAAAAATCCTTCAAAGGATTAAATTTTCAGAAAGAATAGAAAAAGAAGTTTCGAAATTCATTATTAAAACCTTTGATGGAATGAAATACGACACTTCGACATTTGTTTTTTTCTTTTTTCGGAGCAGCGGTCATACAAGAGCTTTCTTTGGCCAAACAGTCTTGTTTAACAATCTCGATATCAGGTCATTCTCGTGATACGACTTTTCCGTTCCGACGGAAATTCGTGTAGAGTTTCCCAGAAATGTTCCGTGATCGCTGCGTAGAATATCGCCACCATATTTCAAAATTTATCGAAGTTATAGAATAAACCCTGTCGCTCACGATTCTCCCCCCCCCCCCCCCTACACACACACACACACAAATCATTCTTTGAATTAGCAGAATTAAAATTTTAAAAGGCTATTAAAGATTGCGATAAGAAATTATTTATGTCATAGATGAGGCCTGGGTGTTTAAAAAATATCACTCAAAATAAAATTTAGTCGAAAGTCTTTTAATTTAGTCGAAATTTACTTGCTGCGTTTTATTATTAAAGGGATCTCAAAACTCTTTAAAATGGAAAAGAAGAAAAAAAAAGGACCATTTTCAACGTTTAATATCTTAAAATGTATATGATTTAAAAGCGCAATTTTTATTGGGACGAAAGATATAAGTATGTTCTCTCATTTCATGCATTTAAAAAATTGCAAGATGCAGAATTAGTATTTACAGAGACCTCCAAACTGTGAGACATTTGTTGAGCAGAAAATTGGTATAACAGCTTACGCATAGGATTACTAACTAAATTTTACAACTAGAATCAAATTTCTTGTGCCTAATTATACTGCAGATTGTAATAATTACCGTAAACTTAAATAAATTTGAATTTAAAGCATTTTTATATTTTTTAATACAAAGCTGTATTTAGCTAATACAAAATTTTGAAAATGTCAACATTATAATCACCTAAAAAAATGTTTTTATTGAACAATAAAAATGAAATTCTATGTTCAGTTTATACAGACTAACATGAAACACATGTTTTGAAAATTTCATGAAAAAATATTGGGAAGTTTTTGAGATATTCTTCGCATTGCGCCCAAAAACGTCATTTGGGAAAAAATACTTTCAAAGTTTCAGAAACGCCGCTTCAGCTATTGAGCGGGTATAATTCTAAAAGCCATAACTTCTGTTCTAATGGGAAATTCAAGGAAACAATTATATCAAAATGTTCATAAAAGATGGGAGTTTAACATCTAAAAAAATTAAAATTTCAAAAATTTTGACGCTTTAAGAGTCCTGAGACCCCTTGTTAAAGGCTTCATATGAGGGTCAGGTGAGCGAGTGGGTTAATCACAAGTTTTATTTGATAAATCTCACTTTTTTTCGAAATGTAAATCATTGTCAGAGTCGGATCCCGTGCCGACCTTCTGTTTAAAAAGGCAAGGATGCAAGCAAAATTGTTGGAGCGCTACATTTTTATGAAATGTTAAAAAAAAAAAAAAAAAAAAAAAAAAAAGGTTAGAATCTCTTTCTATAAGCGTATGAATTAAATAGTAAACCTTTTTAAAACTATATCTTTTTTTTTTTTTTTTTTTTTTTTTTTTTGCAAAAATGAAACAAAAGGTCTTCAGTTGCGTTGGGGAAACCTATAAAGGCGGAGCCCGGGTGCATTTCATAAGCCGCAACTCCTTATGGCCGATCCTAGATGATCCAGCCCTGAACTTAGTAGGAGGGTGACTGCAGTAGTACAGGGAGGCTTCATTCAAAAACTTGAATGAAGCATTTTTAGCACTTTCCAACGTAATTGAAAAGTGTTTATTAAGTCGGTTTGTCCGTTTGCCGTTCGTTCCGAGCTCCGTTGTCCTTCATTCTGAGCTGTAACTCGCGTAAATATACTCGGATTGCCACGTAATTGATATTTATGAGGTAATGGGGTTTGCTATGGCATGTTTGCTATTGTAAATGGGTTGTGTAGCATTTATAGTTCGTATACAGAGGACACTCAAAAGAATACCGTTACACTATGGTGTATTGGTAAAAATCGTTTGCGGTGTATTTCAATGATGTTATACTGTTTCAAACTACAAATTGATATACATCCCTGAGGTGCACTTCAAGATGCTTAGTGTAGAACAAGGACGGCGAACCTTTTTACATCCATGTGCCAATTTTTTCAAAAAAATATATTATGTGACGATAATGTGCCAAAAACAAACAAAGAAGAAAGAAAAAAGGAAAAGGAAAGAAAAAAGGAAAAGGAAAGAAAAAAGGAAAAGGAAAGAAAAAAGGAAAAGGGAAGAAAAGAGGAGAAAGGAAAAGAAAAATAGTGCATCTTTGATACACCCTTTTTTGTGTACCATTTTCTTTGAATTTTTGTTTATTAGGATTAAACAGTACGTGGGTATCATGAAATTGTAATAAATATTGAATTGATATCAGTTATTTCTAACGAATTGCAAACAGGATCAGAATCATCTGACAATTAGCTTCCATTTTGGGTCTTTCGTATCTTTTATTTCCGAAAATTATGGCTCACAGGCAAGAATAATGGGAAAAGTTGTCAAAATAACCAATTTCATATCAAGTCGCAATAATTTCATAATAGGCATTTTTTCTTATATCGCATGATAGATAATCTGTCTTTCCGATAGTCTTTTTTAATTTGCATATCTGATAACCTTAAAGTTATTTTTATTTTCTTTTTTCTTTTTTTAATTTTTTTCAAATCATAAAAATATAATTTGAATCAGTAAAATGTTGAATAAAATGTTTCAAGTTTCTATATGATATTTAAAGAGTTCTTTTACTAAATGTAATTTTTTTCAAAAATTCCGGAAGGTTGGCAGGTACGAATTGGATAAATTATTGAGTCGATATTTAAATAGAATGGAATTGAATGTTACATTTCCATTTCCTTAATTTTAGAAAAAAAAAATAGAAAAACTGAGTTTGTTTTAATTTGTGTACTTTGTTTAATTTCATTATATTTTATATGTAGACCTTAATGAATCCTGTGTCGAAAATATCCTGTCTTATGGCACGCGTGACGCGTGCCATAGGTTCGCCGTTCCTGATAGAATATGGTGTGCATAGCATTTATCGTTCATTTACAGGGACACACAAAATAATTCGATTACAGTACTATCTATGAGCAAAAATTTCTGAATTGCATTATCAACAGTAGTATGCGTTTTTAAATGTACCTAATTTTCCTCATATTACTCGGTGTGTTCTATTGATCAAATACAGAGCTGCACAAAAATATTCGAGTGCATTTTTGCTTATTGGCGGACATTGCTGAAGGGGAATTTTCAACAGCGTTGGGCGTTTCCTAAACTGAACTAAATTTTTGCATACTATGTAGTATAATAATATACAAATCTATAGACCATATACAGGACTGCACAAAATAATTGAATATGTTTCAGGCTATAGATAGTAATTTCTGAAATTGGATTTTCAAATGCGTTTTCCAAATATGTTTTCCAAATTGTTTACTTAGATATCATCTTTCACCTTACTAAAGGGTGAAGTTTTGTTAGAGTAAATCTGATATGTTGGAAAGTGTTTCATAATCTATGCTTGACGGATGATTTTTCTTTCTTGCTTAAATATTAATTTCTATACAATAAAATTTGTTTCTGTGGCTCCTTACAAATGACCTTTTATTCCGATATTTATTTTTCAGTGATAAGTATTTAACTGTTGAAAGATGTAGTTATAAAAGGAAATTTATTGTTATTCGTTACTCTATTCTTATCTAACTAAAGCAAAATTATCGGTAAATACACACATTTTAGTTAATGTGCGATAACAAAGTTCGATATTCGACACAATTATGTGAATCATTCCTTACAGTTACTCTTAATGATAATGATAAAAGTAATTATATAATAAACGGTCAAATACGAGTATTACTCGCGCTCGGAGGGTTCCGTTCAATAAATATATGAATTATTAATTGTATTATTAAAAAAATCGTTGCTAAAAGAATAATAAGACTTTGTAAAACACTATACAACGTTGGGTTAGGTGAACCTGTATGTACTACACTAGTGTGCAAAACTTAAGCAACAGTAACAAAATGCTTATTTTTTAATACGTGAATGCTCAAAAGAAAATTCTATAAACAGAAAGTGTAGAAAATAGATACTACCCTAACAGCACAGACAGTCAACGTGAACTCTCCTTGACATCACAAGAGTCACAGTCACTACAATGAACTGAAATGTGATACCTTTCATTCGTCGCATTCTTACATTCCCTTGGTCACTCTATTGAGAAGTTACTACGAGTGCTGTTTTGTGAGGAGTCACCAGGTGACTTTACAATGAAGTTACCTTGTAACTCTCATGTGACCATCATTTTGAGACTCCATTGTAAAGTCCCCATGATAATTGCTTTGTGACGAGTTCCCAAGTGACAGAAAATGAAATCATCTGGTGACTTTTCACAAAAGAGTGTAATGGCGACTTCACAATAGAGTCTGGGTCACCTGAAAGTCACCACGTGAATTTATTGTGACACTATTTGGTGACCCATCGTAATTTAACGCTCACTATGACTTCAAAATTGACTCGTCATATGACAGTCATATGAGAATCACAAGGTGACTTCGTTGAAATGTGACCTGGTGATTCATCACGAAGTACGAAGTAAAAGTCACCATATGACGATCATTTGAGAGTAATAATAATACGAATGAAAGATCCCACATTTTGTTCCACCGTAGTGACTGTGACACTTGTGACCATGTGTGACATGAAGAAGATGTCACATCGACTAGCTCTGCTGTAGGGATAGTTCCTATTTGAATTACATTATTATCTTTTGAGTATTCACGTGTTCAAAAATAAGCATTTTGTGACTGTTGCTTAAGTTTTGCACACTAGTGTAGAAAAGTATGAATGGGTATATACCATAAAAGTTCAAAGAGGTATGAAGCCTAAATAATATCAAATATTGCTATTCTGTATTTTATTTATTCTATCCTAATACGTTAATGAACTTAATTCGGTACTGACAATAAAAGTAGTGCATATTTAAACTTCATTTGGCATTCATAAAACTAAATTCAGCGTAGCAATAACCTTTTCTTTTTACAGTATAGCTAAAACAAAACCCTTGTTCAAAGTTTAAATTTGGCATTTTGCTAAGCGCGCTTCGAAAGGAGGTCGCAAAGTAACAACGCCGCCGTGGTTCGTGCCGCGTTTTTCCAGATAGATTTTTAATTAACATTTTAAGGCACAGGAGGCGTATTGAGAGATCCACTCAGTGTAAGCTAGTCCGAATCCTATAGCATTTATGTGATTAATTCTAATTAAATTAGACTGTTTTTAACAATTTGATGTTTATTGTTTTTATAATGCTTCTAAGCGTTGCATTACACAAATATATCATTAAAAGTTGTTATCTATGCTTTAAAAGCCGATGGTACACAGAGTACGCCGCTCCTGTCATTATGTATGTCCAAGCTGCTCGTGTCTTTAGGGGTTAGTATTACACTACAGTTGCGACGATATCTTTGAAAATATAATACCTAAAATTAAAAGAAATGTATTTTTGAGGTCAGCGCTACGAAAGCTTTCACACGATATGCAAAGAACACATTTTGTCTTTCAAGTAACTTAATTAGCCCCTCTACCTTTTCCTAAATATATTAGTGAATGCTTAATAATGTTCGTCAATAGTTTTTATTACTTCCCCCAATTTGAACTTTCTACGTTCCATAGTTTACGATTAAAATGGCTGTGACAGACGGACAGACAGACACAGGAGTGATTTTCTAATGGTTCTGTTTTCACTTTTTAAGTACGGAACCCTAAAAAGTTTTATTTATTATTGTTCATGTTGATTCTCCAAATTTTAAATTTTGTATTTAAACTTCCAGCCAGCGTGCTATCGTAAATTTTACGACAGTGTGATTTTTTCCGAAATTTAAATCACATAAACAGCACAAAATATTCTTTTTTTCTAGTGATATATATATATATATATATATATATATAAGCTCCAAAAAGGTTAAAAGAAAAAATAAAAATAAAATATAAAAATAAAAATAAAAATAAAACTCTAAGTCTTTTAATAGATCGTTTAGACTTAGATCTGTCCAACCTGTCAATAAACATAGGTACACCTCATATAGTTGCAAACAATGAAAGGCGTCATAATTCACATGACTGAAAACATGCAACACTATTATCTCACTGCTGGTAAAGCATAGTACAATTTTATTACCACAGGGTCTAAATTCCACCTGGTTTTTTCTTTTTTCCTTTTTTTTTTAAATAGTAATCCTCCTTACAGCAGAATTTCCGTCATAAATAAGATGAAAATTACTATTTAAAATCAGGTAAAGAATTATTTTAAAAGCGGTTTGGGTCAATAAAAACATTTCTTAAAAAATTATGAAATTTAAATTTTTATACGGTCCCCCGGTCCTATAAGTTATATTTAGTAAAATTTTCCTTTTACACTGACAAGTAATACACAAAAAATCCCGTTATTCTACGATTAAAATTGACCGAGAAATAGCTGCATAGAGCATATTTTTTGCTGCAAATTGGGGGTCATTCACAAATTTCGTCAGATATATCAAAAAGTGGTTTTAGAGTAAAATTAACATTGCAATATGAATTTGAAATCTTTAATCATTCTGACACATTAATGCAAAATATACAATTTGTAATAAACATTTAAGAAGAAAGAAAAAACAGAATTTTTGTTAAATAAAATGATGCTAAATTAACAGCCTCATTTCTTTACAAAATGATACGTATTTTAAAATATTATAAGATTGCACTAGCCTGCAAAAGTTGGGTTATGTCATGTTTTTTAACTTTTGATAATTGATTCATATGTATTCTGTACAGCTGAATCTGAAATTGACCTTCATTTTTAACCATCACATCAGGATTTTTCGCAAATTTCAAAGTTAAAATTGAATCTCCTCCCTCATTTCATCGGACCACTCAGCTATTTAGCTGCAAGAATCCCAGGATAAGCAAACATATCGAATAAATTATTGAATAAAATAAAATAAAATAAAAAAGTTTTACATATGTTTTATAGTATGAGATTTTCGCTATATTTTAATTTACACATTTACGATTTGCAAAAAAAATCTAACGTGGTGGTTCAAAATGAAGGTCATTTTCAGATTCAGTGCTAAAAAGTACGTAAAAATCAATTATCAAAAGTTAAAAAACACAACCATCTCCTCTACTTTATAGTATCCGATTTTTGTTATTCTTTAAATTTGACAATTTATGATTTGCGAAATATCCTGACATGTTGGTTAAAAATTAATGTAATTTTCGGATTCAGTGCTAAAAAATACATAAAAGTTAAAAAAACCAATAATCGCAGTCTTGTATTATCTAATCTAAAACTTTTTCTTAAATATCTTGGCGGTAATCTATCCGAAATGTTTTGTGTTATCCTGTAAAATAAGTATAAATGGTAACCACCGAAAATCATAATAATATTAGATTGTTATTGGATTTGCGCCAGTATGTAAAATGTAATCTCGATCGGATATTTAAAAGTGAGTTAAAGTTTGAGTGCAAATTTTGAACTGGAAAAACATACATACGATCGTTGAAGTAACATAAAAACTTATAAAAATAACATAATTTTTGTTTATAACTATATATATATAAAATAACATAAAAGAAACAGTCTCAAATCCTGACAAAATAAAACATATGTTATTTTAGCCAATCTGAAGCTTAATAAATGTTAACTTAATCGGAATACTTGTACGATTTTTTTTCAAAGCGCGGATACACATGAAATAAGATACTGCAATACTTTAAGCACTTGGTATGTGACCCCTCAAAGCCAAGCCGAACTCGCTTGTTTTCTGAGCAGAAAAGTGTCATAAGTCATTCATCTTTAAAATTTCACAACTCGCTCAATTTTAGTGTTATATGAATGGGACTTTTTTTGTCTTACTTGTGAGTGTAATAGGAAAATTTTACTAAATATAACTTATAGGACCGGGGGACCGTATAAAAATTTAAATTTTGTAATTTTTTAAGAAATGTTTTTATTGACCCAAATCGCGTTTAAAATATTTCTTTATCTGATTTAAAACATTTTTGTAACTGGAACTATATGTCTATGACTAACAGTTTAGGAATTAGCCATTGGGCACCGTTGAGACCGGACACCCTGTATATTCACCTGCTGACGACCATTATATTCCCAATATGACGTAATGTTCACTTTTTTGTAAATTCGTCAAACTATTTATTTCATTTTCATTTTTCACGTGGAAATCTTGCAATAGAAAAGTTATGCCGTAATATTAACTTTTTCAAAATTCGTCAAACTATTTATTTTATTTTCATTTTTCACGTGGCAATCTAGCAATAGAAAAGTAATTGTTGTGGTAAGAATTTTATTGTGGATTTTTAATTGTTGGCAACTGCTATAACGAAAAATGTTTAAATTTATTAGGAAATTTCTGTTAAGTTGGTGGTTTTTTATTAATTAAAAATTAACTATAAATTAATTTGATTTCGGATTACTTGCCTCGGTCGTGTTTTGATACACATGCACGTAACATTTCACAGTTATGGCTTCCAAACTCTGGATTTGTATAGAATTACAGAGAGACAAATTTTCATTTTTATATATTAGATTACTTCTTCAAGATACTTCTTATTAGCTCCCGGTGTGCTATTTCTTTCTCCCAGTAATTAAAATGTCGTCTCCAAAAAATAAAGTTCCGCTGTATAAGCCAACCGTAAAGCAAAGCAGATGTATCATTGTACGCAATAATCTCTACTGCAATTTTTTAAACTTCTAAGCATCGCACATTTACCATTTTTATACCGTCGTATTGGGGAAAAAAGTACTTTTAAATGCAATTTGTTTGAAAACTGCAACTCAATTTATTTTTTGAGATATTAATTTTTTTGTAGTTTTTTTAATTTTGGCAACTCAAGTACTCCATTTCTGTAGAATGTAAAGGAAAAATAGTTGGAAAATGGAAATTATCTTTCTGTTGCCATTTTCCCATAAAAGCTGAAAAAAAAAGTAATTAAAATACGTGCTATTTTGGAAAAATATTTTAAATGAATGATTTCTGATAAAACATAGAGCTATTATAAACTAAATTTAATTTTAAATATCTATATTAATATTACAAACAAATGAAGGCATATAAATCATTAGATAGCCGATTTTTTTTGTCGAGTTTCTTGCTGATTTCTTTTTGCTGGATTTGTGATTATTCTGAGATAGTGACGTCCTATGCATACTTTACTGTAGATGTTGTTTAAGACTGGATCGTAAATGAGGAATTCTTCAGCGGATGCGGATGACGTCGTTTTATATAAAATAAAAGCGTGTGTTTTAAGTCTTAAAACTGAACTATCTACATTTATATATATATATATATATATATATATATATATATATATATTCATCGGGGGCGACACTAAATTCTGAAAAGGCAGAATTACTGCTTTCTTGTTACTGTTATGTTACTTGCATCTGTAATATCATAACACCGTACGATAATGTACAAAATATGTCACGCGCTTGCTCATGCAAAGAACTGAAGTGAGCCCTCTGAAAGTTTAAAAAGGGGGGGGGGGGATATACGAAAGCTATCATTCTGCTAAACTGCAGCCCCAGCTAAATTAGAGAACCTACATCACCGGTGGAATAGAACAGTTAAGACAGAAGTCTTCGCCTGGTCCGTCCGTCTGTCTGTCCGCATATAATAGCACAAAAACTATCCAACTGAATAGTTTGAAATTTAATACATAGAATCGTTGCAGAATTCCGTCGAGTCATTTCAAATTTTATGAAAATCGAATCAGAACTTAAAAATATATTAATAAAAGTTTTCTTCATTCGATTAAATCATATCATACGTAATTAATTCAATGATATCCCATGATAGGTAATGATTCTAGGTTGCCATGGTGACGACGTCCTATTTAAGATGGAGTCATATTATTAACGTATTGCGGAATTTAATGTATGTAATCGTAATAAATTTTGCATTCATGCATTTTTGCATAAGAGTGCAACAGCTATTATACCAAGATCTGAATATTTATGAAACTAGTTATAGTACGTTCATTTGTTACGTTTGATGTACAATTTCCGACTTGTTAGAAAGAACATTAATAATGCACAGTGTTCGTTAACTGCGACAATGTGTTCATTCACCTTTTCGAATAAACTTATTTTACGATTCATTAATTGTATTGTATAATATAACTGAAGCGTGGAAACGAAATTTGGAAAAATGATCGAGAAGAAAGATAAAAACAGCTATTCTGACATATTTCTAATGTCAAAATTTCTACACAGACTAGAATTATTATTACATAACTATCTGAAATAAAGACTAACATATTTTGGGATTAAAATTAAAACAAAAACAAAATAATAATGAAGTTTTCTTTTCTTTTTGCGGTAGGAGAAAACTCGTTGTTGCAAAATATTGAACAAAGTTTGCATTTAAGTATATAAGAAATTTACACTTATGGTCAAATATTTGATAAATTGTTCTTGAAATTTGGGAATGCAAAAAGCATCTTTATTGTTGAACCTCATATTTTTCAACGTAGATTTTATCACTAAGGCAATTAGGGGGCCAAGAACAAATTCAATAAAGAAAAATAATATTTGCGATCACACTATATCTTAAAAAATCTCGATCTGTCACCTCGATCTCGATCATGCAAAGTTAAAAACCAATTAAAGTTGCTATTAAAAGACACACTTTCAACTTACATTTCACTTAGTTCTAATTTCCACGCTGTTTGCTGTGTTTGATTCAGAATTGTATAAATTCTTTTTAAAAAATGGATTTTTTGACGAAATAAAATTGATACCCTTAATTTACTGAAAGCAGTGGGAATTCTTTATAGGCAAATGCTTCTATTACAGCGTCTAGAATATATAGTCTGGAAATTTGCTATTGAAACAGCGCTAAAAAGATGTATCCCTTAAATGTGCAATGATGCTGAAATCCAGGGAACCGATCGCAGTGACATCTGCAATATATTTTCAAATTTCAAAGTAAACATCGCATTATTACAGCGTCTAGACCAGTGGTTCCCAACGTGGGGCGTACTTCCCACAGCGGGGCAATTTGGCCTTTTAGGGGGGCAATTTCAAATTTGCAAATCACCCATTCGCTGTCAGGGTTTTTGAAAAAGTAATCTTTTAGACTAAAAATAATATAAATAAATGCAAAATTAAAATAATTAATAAAAGAAAAATTGTTAAATTTTAAAAGAGTTCCGAATCATAAGTTTAAAATAAAATCAACACCGGAATAATTGTATGAATAATCTTTAAAAATATTGTAATGCCTTTTTTTTTAATTTATAATTTTTCTGGTTAAGAATCTATTTTACAATTTTTCTCAACTTTTTCGATTATTTGTTGCTTTGCTGTATGTAACATGAAAAAAACTTTTGCTTAAACTTCTTACAGGTATAGCTAAATTTTACTGTCTTGAACATATTTAGAATACTTAAACGTGGTACTATTTGATTTGATTTGAAACCCACCGTTGTGGAGATTGCTTTGAGGCCTATAGCAATAATGGCTGTCGCCTGGAATGATCCATATTAATGCACAGAAATTGTAATACAAACCAGACATACAATTTTATTTCTCTACATTACATATATATGTTACTTTTGAAAACACAATCACAATTACATCCATGTCTTACCCAGGGTCTCGAACCCTCAGCGTGACAGCAGCCTCCGCTTACTGACCACGCCACCGAGCGACAACATGGTACTACTAACTTTATGAAATTTATGCATCTTAAATAGCATTAGAGAAGGAAAATTGTAAATAGTAAATATTTATGGCTGAAGTGCAGACCTCCCTACACAGTAAATTAATATAAAACATTTACAAATTAAATTTTAAAATCAGATAATACATGGCAGTCAATAAACGATAATTGCAAATGGGAAAAAAAGATAAATGTGTTTTCTCGGGGAATAATGAAAAATTAAAATTGATAAATAGTCCAGTGGTGGAGGAGGAAAAAAAAGGCCGAATTCGGAATTAATTAGGGGAAAGCTGGAAATTGTTTTAATCCCTTCTATTTAGGTCTAGAATAAATATGCTATGTTTTCCCCCTCGTACTAGGTGAGCGTTAGGAAATATGTATAGATTTATAGTCAAAAAACACGTTTTTTTTTTTTTTTTTTTTTTTTTTTTTGCATACCATAACAATATCTCAAAACAGCTAACTCTGTCAAAAACATTGTCAATACAAATGTTGTAGAGCTTAAAATTTTGAGTAAAATGAGTACCTAGACTTAATATTTTTGTTGAATATTAAGGTCACAATTCTACTTTAAAGTTTTAGACCCGTGCTCAAGGGGTTGAACTCAGAATTAATTAGGAGAAAACTGGAAATTGTTTTAATCCCTTTAGTTTAAGTCTAAAATGAACGTACTATGTTTTCTTCCTCGTACTTGGGTGAATGTTAGAACATATGTAAATACTTATTTTCGGAAAACACGTTTTTTTAATTACCTTAAAATATCTCAAAACAACTAACTCTATAAAAAACGTTGCTAATAGAAATGTTGTAGAGCTTAAAATTCTGAATAAAATAAGTACCATCATTAATATTTTTATTCAACATTAAGGTCGCAATTCTATTTCAAAATTTTTCAAATCAAGAGCTTGAAGCCAGAAGAGACCAAGTTAACTTAATAATATCTCAAAATTGCGGCATTAATATTAAACAAAAGTATTAAGTAAATTTACTCATTTTATTCAGAATTTTAGGCTCTACAACTTTTGTATTGAGAATGTTATTGATGGAGTTAGCTGTTTTGAGATATTGTTAAGTTAACTTGGTCTCTCCTGGCTTCAAGCTCTCTTGATTAGCGATTAAGGCAAAATTTTGAAATAGAATTGCGACCTTAATGTTGAACAAAGTATCATATTAATGATGGTACTCATTTTATTCAGAATTTTAAGCTCTACAACATTTGTATTGACAATGTGTTTCATAGAGTAGCTGTTTTGAGATATCGTTAAGGTAATTAAAAAAAAACGCGTTTTTCGAAAATAAATATGTACATATTTTCTAACATTCACCCAAGTACGAGGAAGAAAACATTGTACGTTCACTTTAGACCTAAACTGAAGGGATTAAAACGATTTTCAGTTTTCTCCTAATTAATTCTGAGTTCAGCCCCCTGGCCACGGGTCTAAAACTTTAAAGTAGAATTGTGACCTTAATGTTCAACAAAAATATTAAGTGTAGGTACTCATTTTACTCAGAATTTTAAGCTCTACAACATTTGTATTGACAATGCTTTTGACAGAGTTAGTTGTTTTGAGATATTGTTACGGTATGCAAAAAAACGTTTTTTTGTCTATAAATCTATACATATTTCCTAACGCTCACCTAGTACGAATGGGAAAACATAACATATTCATTCTAGACCTAAACAGAAGGGATTAAAACAATTTCCAGCTTTCCCCTAATTAATTCCGAATTCAACTCCCTAACCACTGGGCTAAAAGGTCAGCATCTTCAAGTACTTCTTGTGTATTTTGTTATCCATAGATAGAAAAAATTTCACCAACATTTAATAAGTTACAAAGAATTATAAAATGTGTCAATGCTATCAATTTTAATGCTAAATGTGGCAGTCTTTTCAAGCATTTTGCGAAGATAAAAATGCAAACCATATAATACTTTTCTTATTCAGGTTAGTTTGAAATGCACAACAAAACTCTTTTTTGTTATAAATGAGAAGATGTATTGCCTCATTTTCAGAATTATGTTAAAAACACATTTGTGACAGATAATTCATCTCTTTGATAAGTTTTAAAACAATGTGAAATTAATAGTTATTGTTAAGGTTCTATCAGCCTTCTTTCAGGAATCGAGTTCACTTTTTAAATAATAACAGATATATGTTACAGAAAGAGTGTGTGAGATAAGAGGGTGTGTGTGGGGGGGGGGGGGGGAATCGCGATTTTACAAATGCTTCGGCGGGGCGGGGCCAATAAAAGGTTGGGAACCACTGTATTAGTTGAATAAAGTTCATTTTTAAATAGTAAGAGATGTATTTTATAATGTGTGTGTGATTAGGGGGGAGGCATCGTGGTTTTACAGATGCTTCGGTGGGGCTCGGCCAATAAAAAGTTGGGAACCACTGGTCTAGAACAAATCGTCTTGGAGTTTTAGAAAATATCCTGCAGATGTCGCTGTGATCGATTCATTGGATTTGAGCATCGTTTGACATTTAAGGGATCCAATATTTTAGCACTTTTTTCAGTATTGCTGGGATAGCCGATTTCCACACTATATATTCTAGACGCTGTACTTCTATAAAATGCATATATTTTTTCTTATTTATTTACGACATGGTCGTCGAACCTTTTTTTTTTTTTTTTTTTTTAGGTAGCTTTCTTTACAAAAAAGCTACCTATCGCAGCCGTTCCGAGGAAAGCGATTTCAAAAAATTTTGGTATATTTTCATCGATCATGACCCCCAGACCCCGAAACCACCCTCCGTTCAAAATTGATATATATATATATATATATATATATATATATATATATATATCTGGCCTATGTCACACTGTAACTCCCGTAATTATGAACCGATTTCGATGTAATTCAGTGTGTACATAGTACATACCAATGTCTCGACCGAGTTCGTTGGCCAGCTTCATCCGCCGTTTTGTTTCAAAATGGCGGCCATTTAAAATTTTTAAAAAAATTTAAAACTTGAAATGTGATACCAAAAAATTAAAAATGGAAAAATATTTTTTTCTTATGTATTTGACCTTTATACAAAGATTCCGGAGCAGTTTTTGTTTCGTCTATATCTTAAAAAATGGCTGAGTTATAGCATTTTGAATTTCTAGCGTCGCTGACATTTTGAAACGTCCTGAATTTTGTCACGCGATAAAAGGCGTATTTATGAACCGATTTGGATGTAATTCGGTGTGTACATAGTACATACCAATCTCTCGACCGAGTTCGTCGGCCAGCTTCATCCGCCATTTTGTTTCAAAATGGCGGCCATTTAAAATTTTTTTTTTAATTTAAAATTTGAAATGTGGTACCACAAAATTGCAAATGGAAAAATATTTTTTTCTTATGTATTTGACCTTTATACAAAGATTTCGGAGCAGTTTTTGTTTCGTCTATATCTTAAAAAATGGCTGAGTTATAGCATTTTGAATTTCTAGCGTGGCTGACATTTTGAAACGTCCTGAATTTTGTCACGCGATAAAAGGCGTATTTATGAACCGATTTGGATGTAACTTCGTTTATACATAGTACACACCAATGTCTCGACCGAGTTCGTTGGCCAGCTTCACCCGCCATCTTGTTTAAAGATGGCGGCCATTTAAATTTTTAAGAAAAATTTAAATTTGAAATGTGGTACCAAAAATTGAAAATTGAAAAAATATTTTCTTCTTATGTGTTTGACCTTGATAAAAAGATTCGGGAGCAGTTTTTGTTTCGTCTATATCTTAAGAAATGGCTGAGTTATAGCATTTTGAATTTCTAGCGTGGCTGACATTTTGAAACGTCCTGATTTTTCTCACGTAATAACAGGCGTATTTATGAACCGACTTGGATGTACCTTGGTGTGTACATAGTACATACAAATATCTCGACCGAGTTCGTTGGCCAGCTTCATCCGCCATCTTGTTTCAAAATGGCGGCCATTTAAAAAAATTAAAAAATAAAAAAATTTAAATGAGATACCAAAAAATTGGAAAATGAAAAAGATTTTTTTTGTATGTGTTTGACCTTAATACAAAGATTCCGGAACAGGTTTTCTTTCGTCTATATCTAAAAAAAAATGGCTGAGTAATAGCATTTTGAATTTCTCTTGTGGCTGACATTTTAAAACGACCTGATTTTTGTCACGCGATAACAGGCGTATTTATGAACCTATTTGGATGTAACTTGGCCTGTACATAGTACATACCAATGTCTCGACCCTGTTTGTTGGCCAGCTTCATTCGCCATCTTGTTTCAAAAGGGTTGCCATTTAAAAAAAATTAAATTTAAAATTCAAAATGAGGTATTAAAAAATTGGAAAATGAAAAAGATTTTTTTTATGTGTTTGGCCTTGATACAAAGATTCCGGAGCAGTTTTTGTTTCTGAAAATTTGTTCTTTTGTTGATATCTTAAAAAATGGTTGATTTATAGCACTTTGAATTTCTAGCATGGCTAACATTTTGAAACGATTTTGTATTTGTCACGCGATAACACACGTATTCGCCTATTTCGATGTAAGAAGGCATGTGGATAGTATACATCAACACCTCGACCAAGTTCGCTGGCCAGATTCATCAAACATCTTGTTTCAAAATGGCGGCCATTAAATTAAAAAAATATATATATATTTAAAGTGAGGTGCAAAAAAATTAGAAATTGAAAAAGGTTTCTTTCTTAAGTATTTGATCTTGATATAAGGATTCAGGAGCATTTTTTGTTTGTCTTTACCTTAAAAAATGGCTCAGATATAGCAGTTTCAATTTCTACTTTAAAGAAAAGCAGCTTGGATAAAGCTGACTAATTTCGCGAAATTCTCATTCATTATATTGATAAAAATTAGTATTGAATCTCCTATATTCGGTTTCCACTAAATTGAGCTTCGTGTGTTTGCATGATATAAGTTGGCTTTTTTAAATAAGGAATTTGAAAGCTACCTCTTCCTCCCGGCACTGGCCGGAAGGACTTTTTTTTTTTGCTCGCGCGTATAGTGGAATTCAGTGAGTAGTGTATGGGTGATTGGGGGTAGGGGTAGGGTGCAATGGGACAATTGCCCAAACGTTAATTTTTTGGGGGCAACAAAATATTGTTGCACACTTAAAATTCTAACATGAAAACTATAGAAACCACCATAGCTATTAAACATTCCGATTTTTAATTTATCACTATTTCCAAATAGAAATAATCTATTTATTTAATGACAGACATCTATCTGCTAATAAATAAAATGAAGTTTACTAAGCGGAAATAGTGATACTCAAAAATTGGAATGTTTGGCAGCTATGTAACTATAAGGAAACGAGCGCGATACTTTGAATTACAAGGGTGCTCGAAATCCATTCTGAGTGCATATTTGTAACAGTACAGCTTATATATCACCCACTGATGACCGTTTAACTTAATTTAATATTTATTAAAAAAGTTACGCACACAAAAAAAGAATATATAACGGTATATTAGTAAACATGTAACAATACAATGTAAGTAACTAATTTAAATAAATTTGAAACAATAAAATGTACTGGATTTACTTTAAACTTTAAAAGATCAAATTGTTAAATATACAAAAATAATACAATCCACGCAATATTAATAGAATCCATGAAGGTGTTGTTTCAAAACTAACAAGAGTGAAAAACCATGCGTTCAGCATAGATTATGAAACACTTTCTAACATATTCAGTATACTATTAGGTTGAGCAAAAAGTTCTGGGAAATTTTTAATCTAATAGTTACCAGAATTTGTATCGTATATATGAGTACTAGTGGTATATCTATAATAGAAGTTCAGGAATTCGATTACGGCCTCTTTCGATCAATGCAACATTTTTTCAAGGGCCGTCGTTTGAATCCTTTAATGAAGTTGAAGAAGCATGTCAAGAGTTTTTTTGATTCATGGTACTTCCAGCAAATCCGGAACCTGGCAGAAAGATGGCAGTAGTCGTGTACTATGATGGTCTCTACTATGAAGAATAGTTCTTGTTGCTTTTGTTCTTAATTTGCGCATAACACCGCAACTTTCACAAATTTTCCAGAACTTTTTGCTCAACCTAGTATATAACCAAACTTCACGGTTTACTAAGGTGAAAGATGACGTCTAAATAAACAAGTTGGGAAACGGATATCGGTTTGAAAACCCAATTTCTGCTATTACCATGAATAGTCGTTAAAATGCACGATTGTTTTTTTTTTTTTTTTTTTTTTTTCTCTTCAGCCTGTATATGATCTACAAATATGCATGCACACTAAAAGTTAGTTCAGTTAAACGCAGCACAGTTGAAAATTTCCACTCAGCAATTTCTGCCAATAAACGAATGTTGTTGAGAACTTTTTTACGACCCTGTACGTGATCTATAGAATTTATAAATACCAAGTAATATTTAAAATATAGTTAAATTTAAAAACGCATACCACAACTGAAAATGCCCTTCCAGCAATTATTGTTCGTATTCATTCAGTATTGTTCGTATAGGCTTCAATAGTTCAATTACTGCTCACTTTCTTCTACAGCCAAATTCTTTTGTGTGTCCTTGTACATAAATGATAAGGTCTATGCAAACCATATCTATAGTAAGAACCTTCTAGTACACCTCAGTGATGTATATCAATTTCGATATGTTTAAAATACTGTAATATCATTGAAATACACGGCAAACGACTTTTCCCCATAGGCCGTAATGTAACGGGATTCTTTTGAATGGTCCTGTCAATGGACCGAAAATTCTACACCCTTCATTTTCAATACCGAACAAGCTATAGTAAACCCCAATAAGATATATCTATTTCATGGCAATCGGACTATATTGACTATAGTTAAAGCACCGATAGACAGACAGGCAAGCCGAATTCATAAACACTTTTCAACTATGTTGGAAAGTGTTAAAAATGAAATCTGTTATAAAATATCAAAATTAAAAAAATATTACTCATTATGCATTAAGTTGAATTGCGTTCTGTTTATTATGTTCTGCATCTTAGATTTAGAAAATTTTAATCCTTTTTTTTTTTTTTTAAGATGTATCACTTGACGAAGTCAAGCTTTGCACTAGTCATTCGCCAACTTGCGAAATGCGAACAAATCATACAATTTGTGAAAAATATTTATTTTGGTAAATCATAATTTAGGTGCATGAGAAATAAATTGTTCGTGATCAAGCTATTTTCGGATTTGATATTTGTAAATGATCCGATAAAATAAGCATTTAACTCCTATAAAATTAATATTTTAGGTGTTAAAAGTTGAAGAGCTCTAAGTAAGATTTTAACACTTCAAATAAAATTAAGTATATATTTTAGCAATATTTTGACAACTAAGAAAAAGAGAGACATCCTTTAAGAAGAGGACATAGGAAAAAGAAGTTAAAAATATTAATGAGATATTTTAAATATACGAATGCATTCAACCCCATACGTTTAACATTAGCGAGGGGATTGAGGTATTGACTAACCAACAGTGTTAACTCATGATATTTATACGCCGTTAAGTTAAGTTTACATTTAAACGACGTCGCTCGTTTCTGGCGTTGAAGAAGTATACTATGGCGCTTTACACATGGGAAAATATAGTATATTTTCAATGCTGTATAAATAATGATAATTTATGACGCCGCAAAATTTTAACAGTGCTGCGCGAGGCCCTGTACAAGGCACTTTGTGGAGCCCTACGATAGTTACAGCAATATTGAAGACCTTGACTAAGATTTATTTATACAAGCTGATTTAAATCAATTCTCGTTAAAATTTGTGATGAAATTTCAAAAGAACATAGTATTTATACATTCGGGTTTTTTTTTTTCTTTCTGCTGAAATGTATGGAAAACACATTCTTTCACATTTAATGTGCATAATTCTGCTTATTACCCTCAGTGGGTCCTATTTAATAAAATCGATAAGGGTACAGCCATTTTCACATAAGAGTTTGAACAGTATTGATTAATCAAATTATGTGCATAATCAAGAGTCGAATAATCAAGAATTCCCTATTGTCTTATTTCTACACATTGAAATTTGCAATTTTAAGAATTTATTAGATTTATTTAAAATTAGAAAACAAATTATTGTAGAAAAACAGGGAAGTTTCAAAGATAGAAAATGTTATTGTATATCTTGTATTTTGTATAACAGGTGAATCAATTGATTTCTAATTAGCATGAGACACAGAAAAAACATCACCTTTCTTTTGGATTTTCGTAGTCGAGTAAATAAAGCAAAAAAAAAAAAAAAAAAAAAGAAGAAGAAGCTGCATCTATACTATTTTTAAATTCAACGACAATAAATAAAAATTGCATCCAGACCTAAAAAATTATTATAAACAAATTAATACTTACTTCCACTATAGGTTTTAAATGTACGTTTGAGCTTTGTAAACGATGCCAGTCCGGCACAATATTTTGAATCAATTAACGTATTCGAAAAGCCTAGGTAATTATATATGTCTGGGTTTCCAAGGCTTAGCTTACTAAATAATAAAATAGCAAGATTACTCACTAGCAAATAAATTTATTAATAGACTGATTATATTATTAAGGGACAAACGCAGATGTTGAATTCTTCCTGGGTTCAAAATTTGACCGCAGGATGGGTGGTTTAGAACATACATTTGCCGAATAACAAATACAGTTGTCATTAAGTACGCATAAAGGTAAAGTAAACGTTGTTTTTAAGTAATGTATCACGTTCTGTATTCGCTGTGAACACAAGTTGCGCAGTACCTTTATTCCAAGAAACATTTAAAAACGTGACTTTTTACTCACTACCTTTCAATATCCATAATGATGGACATGAAAAGAATTCTCAGCCGGTGTGTACGTTAATTGCATAAATTATATTACAAAAAAATCTTCATTGTTGGCTATTAAATAATAAATGGATTACTTCACCTGTCCCTATTGCTTAAAGATAATCTAGAAGTAAAGGTATTTCAAGCAGAGAGGGTTTAAAGAGATTAACAATTGTTGATTGCGAAACATTTAGTTTGACAAGGTGGAAAATTTTGCTCAGATTTTGAGCTTACAAAGTAGACATGTCTTTTTTGATTTGTTAATCATATGCATGAATTTAATGCATTTTCAATAGAAGTAATATGGCATACAAGTTCTCCTAAAAAGAAAGAGTGAGAAAAGAAAAAAAAAGAATTTTTAAATACCCGCCTTTTGATGCATTTCTTTCCTGAAACTCTCAACTAGTAATTATGTTAATAAAACGTTTTCTATTATAAGGGGGGAAAATCGTAAGTGCAATTATATTCATTTAATAATACATTTAAATAACATAATTTCTACATGTATGGATATATACAAGGGTTAAATCGGAAAATTTTGAGACATGGGCAGACGATCTGCGCCAAAATAGGAAAAAATATATTGGTCGGATACGTAAATTTGAACTCTTTTATGTCCGCAGACGATAACTTGTGGCAATAATTGAAATTTAGCTGTCGTTGAATTTCGATGATAATCGCTGTACCTACTAAATGATACAGAAGGAACCTGACATTGGATTTGCAGTTGTACATAGAATTATTCATGAAGAACTGCATATGAAAAAAATAATTTGTCGCTGGGTCCCCCATAATTTAACAGAATTCCAAAAAGCGGAAATGTGTCAGAATGAGTAAAGAAACCCTTTTCTAAAATCATATTTTGTGATGAGACGTACATGCCTTTTTTGACGTTCCAACATTTCAAGAAAGTAAAGTATGGGTCTTTGAAGATGAGCCCAAATCAATAATGGTGAAAAACAACGAGCAATGAAAAAATTAATGTATGCCGTGTTTTTCAGAAGTACAGATCTGGAGGACCCCTTGAGGACGAGCGACACGTATACGTGCCGCATGAAGCGCTCAGAATCCTTGTTTTTCCTCACCAGTAAAATTTTATTGTAAAATTCGCCTTATTTAATCAGCGCAGTTTCTCGATTCAAGAAGACACAAATTTCTGTTTTTAAAAAACGGTGACAAAAGATTAAAAATTTCGTAAAAGGATCCCGTCCCGAAGGGGTTAAGCTAGAGGGACAGAAGAAAGTTACAGGTAACTGGTACGCCACTAAAAGTGTCTCTCAGAAATTCTCCAGGAGGTGAATGTTAGGGAACACATGCTTCACCATGACATGCATCTTCTCATTCAATAAGGATTACAGTCGAATTTCTTGAACGAAAAAAACATCGAAGTGATCGAACATCCACCCTATTTTCCTGATCTTGCTATGTGCGACTTTTGGCTATTTTTTAATCTAAAAGAAATTACGTGGGCGTCATTTTCATTCCGAAGTTGAGATTGATGAGGCTCTAAACAGAATATTTTTCATCTATTCCAAGAAATGGATGGCTTGAGGCATTTAATCTTTGGAAAATTCGCCTACAAAAGTGCATTGATCTTGGAGGGAACTACTTTGGACACTGCTAAGATTTGGTAAGTTTAACTTATACACCACTTAGCCGTATTTCAAAAATTTCAGTGTGACTCTCAAATACAAACTAAGTATATACTCGTGTATAAGTCGAAGAATTTTAGACAGAAATTGGGAGTTGAAAATGGGGGCTCGACTTATACACGAGTTAGTAAAAAAAAAAAAAAAATCACAGATAATCGGCGAATGGACAAGTCTTTTAAGTAATCGCACATGGGTCTACGTTGGAGAGAGATATAAAAGCGGACAATGGCATTGCCACCTAGAGTAGTGTATTCTAGGTGGCAATGACAAGGGTCATTTACCTGTGATTGACAAAAAAAGCTTAACTATGAGACTGTAATTGTTCTGCACCCATTTTCTCTTGGGATACAATTCCTTTCAATACAGGAGCATTCCTTTCAACATTTTAACCCCTGTTTAAAAAGAGTTCAACTTGAGAATGCTTCTAGATATCTTTCCCAAAAGTCCTACAATACAAAGAAGTACTATATTTTAACAGTCTATAAGAAGTTGTTTACCCTTATAAATAAGGCTTGAATAGATTTTTGATAGAATTTTCTCTTTTAAGTGTCATTAAATTGACGTGAATAGGTTTCAAAATAGTTTAAGCTTCTTCGCTTTTACATAATTATACAGTTTTAAAACGATGAATTAAAAGAAAAAGTCTGATTAGAGACATAAAAAAAAGAAGAAGTTTACTAATTTAATGATAATTTATTATTTTTTTTTATCCTCGATTACAAATCATTTTTCAACATATTACCAGAAATGCGGTTCGACTTATACACGAAAATTTCATTTTTTACAAAATTTTGCTTAAGAATTGGGGGCGTCGACTTATACACGAGTATATACGGTATATCGAAACTGCGATAGATCGACTATGATGTCGAATATTTGTATATTATAGAAATCAAGTATACCCGATAATATATTTCGTTCCTTAATTTATTCTAAAGAAGGAGGAAAAAAACTTCCTTGTTGTTAAAGTTTAGTTACATGTCAAAATAACTGATAATAAATATTTTTACTTTTTTATGGTTCCGCACTTAAAAAATAAAAAGTGAACCATTATAAGATCACTCCTGTGTCTGTCTGTCCGTCTGTCACAGCCATTTTACTCGTAAACTATGGAACGTGGAAAGTACAAATTGGCTGAAGTAATAAAAGCTATTAACCCACATATTTATAGATATTATTAACGATTCACAAATATATTTAGGGAAAATGTAGAGCGGCTAATTAAGTTACTTGAAAAAAAATATTTTCTTTGTATATCGCGTGAAAGCTTTCTTAACGCCGAACTGAAAAATACATTTCTTTTAGTTTTAGGTATCATATTTTTAAAGATATCGTCAAATATGTAATGCAAAAATATGTCCACACCGCCCCCTCTATTTCCGAATTCACTGAAACTAAAATTATGAAAATATTAGGGGTAGTAGAAGTTAATTTAAACCTTGCAGGAAAACTCTACCGATTACCCTATGTCACATAGTTTTTGAGAAAATAGCATTTTTCCGTTACACAAATTTCGATTTGCGAGAGTTCAGCAAAGGAGTTGAGGAGCGCTGGAGGTACCTATCGTCGTAGAAGTATAAAAGAATTGTTGACGTTGATTTTTGAAAAAAATTGTCGGTAATTAGCCGAGATATTAACCCTTAAAAACACGGACGGTTTGGGCATACATACAGACATGGGCGGCGTACTCTGTGTACCACCGGCTTTTAAAGCCTAGGTAACAACTTTTAATGATATATTTGTGTAATGCAATGCCTAGTTACTAATTCATATATTTATTGTATGGAATCCTCTGTACGCGAGTAATACTTGCACTTGACCAGTTACTTTTTTTAAAGATATACTTTGATCTTCCCTTCACCTCTTGCCTGGCTGTCTGTAAATAAAATCTACAGATACTTTGACAAACTGTAAGGCTTTTTTTTTCCTTTTGCGTTCTTTCCATTAGTTCATGCCTGTCCATTTTCCCATAATTAAAGTTCTTTTCCATTCTATAGAATGACATACAAAATACAGTCGAGCATGGCTAAAACGGGAGCCCAGTGAAACGAGCAATCTGCACGTTGAGAATGGTTCATATCTTAACCCTTTGTGACTCAACAGCTCCGATTTGAAAAATGTTTTCTCCGATGCTAGAATATTAATCGAATGCTAGATTATTAAATTAATTAATTCGATGCTAGAATATTAAATTAATTAGAATATAACATTTTAATCGTATAAAAATTATAAAAAAATTGTAGAACATAAAAAAACTAGTATGTTGTGGCCATCACAAAACTTTCTTCTATATAAATCACGTCAATTAAATCATTTAAATAGTAAAAGAAATTACATCAATTTAGAACCAATTCATGTCAAAGTATACCTGAATTTGAAGTTTGATGGAAATTCATACATTAGTTATTGAGATAGAGCTGTAGGGGAAATTCTGAAAAAATGCAGCATAGCAGCGCCACCTGTTGAGAGATTTGCACCAAAACACAAACAACACTAATTCATATTAAGGTGTACCGGAATCTGAAGTTTGATGAAAATAAGTGCATTAGTTCTGGAGCTAGAGCTACTGTGGAAATCACAAAAAATGCAGCACAGCAGCGCCACCTGTTGAGCGATTTACGCCAAAAGGTACAAAACATCAATTCATGTCAAGGACTAACTGAATCTGAAGTTTGATGAAAATCCGTGCACTGGTTCTGGGCATTCAGCTATTGTGGAAATCGTGAAAAATGCTGCATAGCAGCGCCACCTGTTGGGCGATTTACACCAAAACATAAACAGCACTAATTCATATACAGGTATACTTGAATCTGAAGTTTGTTGAAAACCCAAGCATTAGTTCTTGAGATAGATCTATTGCAGAAATCACAAAAAATGCAGCATAGCAGCGCCACCTGTTGAGCGATTTACACCACAAGGTGCAAAACGTCAATTCATGTCAAGCACTAACTGAATCTGAAGTTTGATGAAAATCCGTGCATTATTTCTTGAGATACAGCTATTACGAAAATCGTATAAATGCTGCAAAATGCAGCATAGCAGCGCCATCTGTTGGGCAATTTCTACCAAAACGTTACCAGCACCAATTCATATCAAGGATTAACTGAATCTGAAGTTTGATGAAAATCCGTGCATTAGTTCTTGAGATAGAGCTAGTGCAGAAATCGCTAAAAATGCAGCATAGCAGAGCCACCTGTCGGGCGATTTACACCAAAAACTAATCAGCACCAATTTACTATATTAGGGTCTACTTGAATATAAATTTTTATTAAATTCCGTGCATTAGTTCTTGAGATAGAGTGCCCACAAAATTTGTGTCACATACACACAGACAGACAGACTCACAGACAGACATTTTGTAAAAACATGTTTTTTTTTATCTCTGACTTCTAAAACGTGTAAATCCGCCGAAAACCGGAAGTCGAAAATTTTTACGAATCCAATACTTTCTTCTTGTAAAGATAGAAGAAAGTAAAAATTTACTAAAAGGTTCTTTTTTTCAAAGTGGCATTAAACAGAAAATTACATACTTCTCATAAATATTGTCAATTTGCTGATACAAAATTGTAAAGTATGCGAAATTAACTTTATACGAAGTCTATGTTTGGACGTCTCTAGTCTTTTTAATTTTACAAAATTTACGAAGTTCATTTTAGCAATAACGAAGCAAAACTACTCAAATGATAAATAAAACTTTGGCAGGAAAAATTAACTCAGTATCGCCGTCTGTTGAGAATTCTATGGGCAATTTATATTAACTGCTGTGTTGGGAGATAGCAGCAATAAATAAAATCGTCTTTTAAAGCCTGTTTCCTCAATTTTGAATAACGATTTCTAGTGTTGTTTTACGCTTTATTTAGAGCTAATGTCTTTCAAGATTTATAAAATTTTCTCTGAATCTCTTGAAAATCGAGAAATGTTGTCGAAAAATAATGCAATCAAACTATAATTTTTAGAGATGATTTTAATTCGATAGTCTCTAACATGGCTGGATTTTTAAAAATCTGCAGGTTTCAAAACTCACAGAGCGTAAATACGGGTTAGGTTCACTTAGAAAGACCCCCACGAAGGGCACTCCCCCTCTTAGGGCCCATATCCCTCGTGTTGATAATTGGCCGTCATAAACACAACCAACCAACCAACCAAAAATCACAGATATATGTATTACTATTTTTTCTTATATATTTTTATTCCTTTTCCGCAATATTAGTGGACGGGAAATATTGTAATTAGTATTTCCAGAGAAAAGATTGTTGGGATTTGAAAGTTAAAGTCCTAAGCGTCTAAGCACCTACTCGAACGTCTAACCTGAAGGCTTATAAGCATGCAAAGCTCCAGGAGCCGGATGGAGCCATTGCCATGCTACAAGTAGCTAAAGGACAATGGTGGAGCTCACAGCTCAAGTGGTGTGAAGACCTTTGCTTTGAATTGTATATGTGACATGTAAAAATCTGAGTTATAAAAAGAGGGATTAATATAAGCTTTGTTTAGATCACCTCGCCTCTGATGCTTATTTATCCCTCTTTTTAGGTGCATTCGTAATTATATAAATACGTAGCACCTATAGTCGTCGTTCAGTCCGTCTGTCTGTCCGTCCGTCCTCATATAACAGAGCAAAAACTAACCAACCAAATAGTCTAAAATTTTAAATATATAATAGTTGTAAAATTTTGTCGAGTCATTTCAAATTTTATGAAAATCGGATATATAGTTTAATTACAGGGACAGTCAAAAGTTTTCCGTTACGTTACGACCAATGGGAAAAAATTATTTCAAGTGCATTTTAATGATGTTACAGCCTTTCGAACAGAATGAAATTGATATGCACTTATGAAGTGGACTAAAATATACAATCTGTACAATATGCGGTGCAAAAACTATTTATAAAACTAGTTACAGTACGAACGCACCGCATTTGCCACGTTTCATTTGACATGCAATTTCCATCTTAATTTTTATCTGCTAAAGAAAAGACTCTTTTATTAAACCTTTAAATGACTGCGTTATGAATTTATTTTGAATGTTTTTGCTTTGTTTATGGTTGTTACATGTAAAGCATGATTTTTATGTGTCGCATATAGCACATACAAAGAATATTTTTATACGAGTACACGCATAAATAAAAACGGACTCGTTGATTTTATGTACTTTTGTGTAGGATATAATGATTTAAAACTCATCTAAATCTAATATCTGAGCCTAAACACCGCAATAAAAGAAATCAGAGTTATTGCGAAAAATAGGGACGAGGAGGGCGGAGATTTATGTTTTATACCACATCGAATTTTAAACTAAATATTAATGTAGCTTAAAAACTGCAGGAGTTTGAATTAAATATAGAAATTTTACTGAACTGACAGATTTGTAACGAAATTATTATTATTTTTTTTAAATAAGGTTTAAATTTTAAATATATACAATTCAGGAGACAAAATGCTGGAGGTAGAAGAAATCTGTACGATTTTTGGATGATAAAATTCTACAATTATGCTTTTCATGCCTTTTTCTAGAGGGCGACACCAGAAATTTAACATTTGTATTTAACAGTGCATTCAAATTATCAAAATACAGCATCACCTAATTGTTATGATAAAATAATTTTAATCTCCATGTAACCATTATTATTTGTGACTATTTACTGTTTTTAATTGAAAATAATAAAATTATAGTTTGGAAAAATATTGATAAACAGTGTTTAAGAAAAGTGAATTGTTTTAAATCTAATGATATAGATGGCAGCACTACACAATTTCTTCCCTTGTAGTTTTTTTGTTATTACACTTTTTATTACTCTATTTTGAAAAATATGTGGGTGTAAAATATTTTGTTGCTTCAGATATATATATATATATATATTTTGTACATGCATTAAAGGCACATAAATATGCATTAAAGGTGTTCTAATTTCTTTTCCCGCTTAAGAATGTGAAACGTGAAACTTTCTTTTCTGACATATTCACAGAGTTATTTGTATACAGAAATGAATGAAAATTGTATTCATTTTCCTACAAATATAGCTCGTTTCAAATTTTATTCAATTACTTCCTAAAGACGACGGCCCCACCAGTGGCTGAGAGATTCTGCTCTCGAAACTGGTAGACGGGAGGTGCTGGGTTCTAACCCAATCGCGCCCGTCGGCCTAATCGTTCGGAGTTTTCGTGGTTTTCTTCGAGCCATGGATTTTCATGTGTAAATACGGGTTAGGTTCCCCTAGAAAGACCCCCACGAAGGGCACCCCCCCCCTCGGGCCTATATCCCTAGAGTAGGTAATCGGCCGTCAAAAATCAACCAACCTAAAGACAACGTTTTCATGACTGTCGAATCTCGAAAGTAAGTTTAAAATGCTAATTTTGAGAAAAATTTCTGCGCTATTCTTTGCTGTTATTAAAAAAAAAAAAAAAAAAAAAAAAAAAAAAAAAAAGGGGGGGAAATTCTGAACAGTATCTGACTTGCGCATTTTATACAGCTATGCCACATAGCATTTTTAGTTTGCAGAAAATTTACAGCAGTTTTGGTTTGAAAACCTGCAAAGTTGCAGCAAGCTCAGAATGATAAGAGTGAAAGTTCATAATAAGACTGCAGCAAGATAACGCAAACGCCCAAGTCACCACACTTTGAATTTGCAGCTAACTTGCCGTGCAAGTTAAATTAATGCTGTATCAAATTTATTGCAAATTAACGGCAAACAAGTAATAAAAAATACTGCAAACTTACTGCAAGGTAGTAATCTTTCCACGCCCGTTAAAGTGCATGCATCGTTTTTACCACCATAAACAAGTTAGGGTAATATTTGTACTTTTCAATTACAGTGCAAAATGCATGAAAGACAGAGTGAAAAACAATAGCACCAAAGTACGTATGTTACTGCTACTACTGTTTCTTACTATCTTTCCTTTCTTTTACTCTGAAGATGGAAAAAGCAGTTCCTTTTATGAAGTCTTGAAACAACTGAGTGCTAAATTAATTTCGATTGCTTTAGCTTTTTACATGTCATCTATTTACTATAGGCTGCTTTATGAACATGCAAAACAACGAATTTGTTCATTTTATGAGCAGAAAAGATTCAAAACCCCTCCCAGGTGAATATCTTAGCTAAACTACTGTCGTATATGCTGTATTATAATTATATAGTTCTTGGTGCCGTTTAACCAGATGATCTTTCAAATAACTGATATTTCATTACGTATTTTTGAACAGTATCTAGATAGCTAAACTGTTATCTTTAAATTTATAAAAAAGGGAATTTTTAACCCTTTCGCGACGAGCGTTCTTTACAGAATTTTTAATCTTTTACCGCCGATTTTTCAAAACAGAAATTTTCACCTAATTGAATCTCAGAAATGATACTGTAATTTAATACTGTACTGTATTAAATAAAGCAAAGTTTACAATAAAAAATAGCTGGTGGGAATGATCGTGAATTCCGAGCATCTTATACGGCACGTATACGTGTCGCTTGTCCCCAAGGGGTTAATTTGAATTCATTCATTGTAACTTGTGATTACGGGTTGGGTTGATTTTTGACGGCCAATTATCTACACGAGGGATATAGGCCCGGGGGGAGTGCCCTCCGTGGGGGTCTTTCTAAGGGAACCTAATCCGTATTGACGCATGGAAGATCCACGGCTCGAAGAAAACCACGAAAACTCCGAACGATTAGGCCGACGGGCGCGATTGGGATCGAACCCAGCACCTCCCGTCTACCAGCTTCGAGAGCAGAACCTCTCGGCCACTGGTGGGGCCCTTGTGATTACGATAAAGATATATTTCCTCAAACACTCGATATTTTCTTATACATTGCCTTTGAACTTAACACTGAATTAAGATTTATATTTCCATTTTTCTACTGTAAAACCATAGACACAATATGACTTACACTGAATTAGAAGCCAAAATGCATAAAGCTTAGCCCTTTATTGCGCAGCTTTGCATATATGCAAACAACAGTGTTTTGAATTTAACAGATTTTTTATATTCGTATATACCTAATTCACACCAGAAAATTGAAATCTACTTTAATTAATAACAGACATTCCGTATTTAAATAAAGAGAAATTAACCACTGAAACTTTCTGGTGTAAAGTCAGATTCTCTGAACTACGTAATTTCTATGTAGAACATATTCTATTATGGGAATTAAAGGGCTAAAGGTTAAGTTTTATAAAATAAATAATTAAATAAAATAAGGTATTTGGAGACATACTTCTTAAAATATTTACTAATTTGCAATATTTTAGCGTAAAATAGCTACACGACAGTAAGTTTTTACTTGTATTGCAGATGTGCAACAGAAGAAAAGATCGACGTATTATATGAAAAATGTGGTTTTTTTTCGTTATTTTTCCTGCGTAATAAACATGTCAGAGAATCATATATAATTTTTTCGAAACAAAATAAAAATTCGCGCATTTAATGGTTAATAAATAAAGCGGCTTTTTTAACTCAATGATTGTCAAAAAATATAACATAGTTCCATTTAACACTCGAAAGTCCAACTTGGTAGAGAAAGAAGCAGGAAGTGGAAAAAAAGCATTCAAGGAAAATTATAAAATAGTCCATCACATTCTTTAATGAAGATATTGATTCCTCCATTGATTTCCCGAATCAAAATAATCAGAATCAGTCCGTATAATGTTGCCACAAATCGTGAAAGTATCAGGGCTCTATTAACCTCTGAAGAAGCTCTGGGAAACGCAGTGTAATTTCGGGACACCTCTTTCATTCGAGAAGAGTTTCTTAAATTCGACATACCCAGAAACTCACCAATGCATTATTAAAATTACTACAAATATTATATTATTGGATTTTCTCGATATTGATTGGATGGACAATAATACTGCCTGATAAATTGACGACTTTAGTCTGTTGATTGGACAAATTGAGGAATTGTGATCATGTGGTTGAAACTGATCTATTGAATGAAAACATAATTTGTTATGAAAGGTATTTTTATGAAACACTTATATATAGTTACCCGCATAGCATTTTTAGTTTGCAGAAAATTTGCAGAAGTCTTACTTTGAAAACCAGCAAAGTTGCAGCAAGCTCAGCATGACAAGACTGAAAGTTCATAACAAGACTGCAGCAAGATAATGCAAACGCCGAAGTCACCACACTTTGAACTTGCAGACAACTTGTCGTGCAAGTTAAATTCATGCTGTATCAAACTTATTGCAAATTAACGGCAAACAAGTAATAAAAAATACTGCAAACTTACTGCAAAGTAGTAATCTTCCCATGCCACATTAACTGTTTACAACTGTTACACTATAAGTTTAACCCCTTCGAAGGGGTCTATAGACCTGATCAGATCTATTGATGCATACGCACCGTTAAAGTGGATGCCTCGTTTTTACCACCATAAACATGTTAGGGTAACATTTGTACTTTTCAATTCGAGTGTTTCTTGGTATTTGATAAGTATAGCGTTTAAAAGAAGCGGTGCCAGCCGAATAAAATTTCTGCAATTTCTGCGTATCTGGTGATTGCCTATTTTCTCAACAGAGGGATTTTTTGCTTTCGTCACTTTCGAGAATTAAAGACAGTCTTGCCGTCAGTTTCACAACAAACTACTCATGCAAGTGGGTGATGGTATACCTTGGGGCAGATTTACTGCGAATTTCTCAATTTAAATTTGTCACGGAAGATAATATAAAAAAAAAATCAAGCTTGCTGCTAATATTCATGCTATCTGGGTAATAATTTGAAATGAAATTAGAATTTTAGAATGGAATTAATTCAATATAAAATTTGGGGCTCCTTATTTTCTCAGTTTCGTGCCTTTTCAAAATTTTCTAAGAAAAACACTTGCCTATTCTATTCTCGTTCCTATTCGATAATCAGTGCCAAACTGTACTACAAAACCACACTATCAATTACTTCACACAATATTATCTGTAGTATACAGTCAGTAGTGATTAGCAATCGACCTACCGATAATACTGTCGAAAAGCCGTCATCCCCTGTTTTTTATTCAGCCCTGTGATATCTCGGTTAACGAAGAAATTCATTTCGTAATCACATTCGTTCAGGGTCGGCGCAACCATTGGGCCAATGGGGCGATTGCCAAGGGCCCCGTGCCCCGCGTCTTTCCGAAGAATTAGAAATCATTTGCCTCTTTGCAAAATAATATTAATTAGAATTTTGCCCTCATTTTTGATCATTTAAGTTCTCATTTAAAAAGTTTTTCTCTCTTTTTCAGGGAAACCAGTGGCTGAGAGGTTCTGCTCTCGAAGCTGGTAGACGGGAGGTGCTGGGTTCGAACCCAATCGCGCCCGTCGGCCTAATCGTTCGGAGTTTTCGTGGTTTTCTTCGAACCGTGGATTTCCATGCGTTAATACGGATTAGGTTCCCTTAGAAAGACCTCCACGGAAGGCACTCCCCCTAGGGCCTATATCCCTCGTGTAGATAATTGGCCGTCAACAATCAACCCAACCCAACTTTTTCAGGGAAAAGTTTGTAGAAACTAGAGCTTATAGTTATCGGGAACATACAGATACTAGCATTTCATATTTTAAAAGAAACAAATGTACCTATATAATTTGTTAATTTTTCGATTTTTAAATATTTAAAAGAAACTTTTAAAATTTGATAAGTCAGTTTCCTAAATATCCAACATAAGTTTTATTATCTCTAATTTAAATTTATTCCTCTGCTATACAACATATACAATATTAAGTTTTTTATCATTGCAACTTCCCTGTTTTTCTACAATAATTTGTTTTCTTATTTTAGATAAATATTATAAATTATAAAAATTGCAAATTTGAATGTGCAGAAATAAGACAACAGTGGATTGTTGGTTATTCGACACTTGGTCATGCAACGAATTGGTTAATCGATACTGTTTTGACTCTAACTTATGCCAATTTAAAATGACTGTACCCTTATTGGTTTTATTTAATTGGAGCCACTGAGGATAATAAGCATAATTATGCATATTAAATGCGAAAGAAAGTGTTTTTCATACATTTCAGCAGAACCCCCCCCCCCCCCCAAAAAAAAAAAAAAACCGAATGTATAAAAATTACTCTCTTAATATCACCACAAATGTTACCGGGAATTATTTTAAATCTGTGATCTTCAAAATTGCAGTCACGGACGTATGCCCCCCCCCCCCTCAAAGTGCTTTGTACAGGTCCCCGCGCACTGTTGCACCAGCCCTGCATTTGTTGGCCAAAATTTTCGTTAACCAAAACGTGTTTTTTTTTTTTTTTTTTTTTTTTTTTTTTTTTTTTAATCTTCCGTTCATTTAAATTCGGCTACGTTGTGTTAGCACGAGCATGCAATAAAACATTCGTTAAGGGCTGTACATATAAAATGTTATCAGTTTTTTGGTAATTTTGGACCCCCTCTCCCCCTTATTTTTTAATTTTTTTTTCTTTTATTTGGAGTGACATACAAATGTTGTTATACATTTATTTTTCACATACTTCATTGATTCAAATGAAGAGAAATCAATGAAATATCGCTGTATATATGAAATAACTTTACACCGAATAACACTTAAAATAAATAGTTACTATATAAAAGTATTTAATAATAGCTTTTTGTTAGATAATGCATTCAACAGTAATAATGTCTTCTTGCACTTGCCCCCGAACGGATGGAGGTGGGGGTGGAGGAGCAGACAGAACTTCTTATCAACAAAATACGTGGACAACATTATTTCTCACTTACTTGCTAGTAAACACAACAAGTATCATTTAAACATACTTTTCAGTTAGTTTCTCGAACAGCAGATTATATATTCATACATATATGATAGAAAAATAAGAATGCCAAACGTTGGGGTATTCCAGAATTTTAAATGAAATAATTTTCTAATCATTTAAGGATTTTAATAACTTTGTATTTCCATAAAAATAGATAGACTGAAAAAAAAATATAACAGACTATTTGACGTAAAGAACAAGTTACAAATAAAAAGAGAAAATTTTGGTTGGATCGGAAATGATAACAATATCAAAAGACAAGCCCTCTCTCCAGAGATATCTTACGATATCATCCCCCCCCCCCCCCCCGCCAGAAAAAAAAAAAAAAAAAAAGATAACGTTAAATACATAGCCCCTTAGTCGAGTCCGAAAAATAGCGAAAAGTTCTTCGTTAGCCAAAATATTCCTTAGAAATACTTCACTGGGGTAACATGGTACTTCACAAAACTGCTGTGAGTAAACTAACAGACCTTTATGTCCCATTACGATGCATGAAGCATGCCCCCCGCATGTATGAAGTTATGAACATTTGCAAACATCGCAAAATCACTGACGAAAAATAAATGAGGCAACAGAATTTTCCAAAAAGCAAACTGCCCCGGGTGAGGATCGAACTCACGACCTTCAGATTACTCAAGAGAGTGGATTATGAGACTGACGCGCTGCCTACTGCGCTACCGAGGCCTGACAGAGCTGGCTCAAAGATCAAATATATCTAAAATATTCAATAGTTGAAAAAGTTTTTTAAGTACTTATCGCGGAGAAGAACTATTAATAATAATCCTGTGATTATCAATTTGATAAAATGCTTCCATATCTATTTATTTGTCTATTTATTTGCCTATTATTTGTTATTTATCATACGTATACGGAACAATCTGATAAATTGTTTAAATCTGATATTTTTATGATTTTAATTAAAGCATACATAATTATTATTATTATTATTAAATTTATTATTTTCTGCTTTTTATTAAAATTATTATTACTTACTTAAATTATTTTGCTTTTTTGGGGGGGAGAGGGGGGGGGAGACGCAAAATTTTAAAAAAGTGAAAATTATTAATCATTATTATTATTATTATTTATTATTTTTTTTGTCTAAGTCTCTTTAATTTTAATTGAGTCAATTGCACTTGTAATAATAACAAAGATTTATTGTTCATTAGTTATTATTCTTATTCTTTATTGGTACTTTTCGGTTAGCCCGGCGCCAGTGTTATATATACATGTATATGTATATATAAATGTATGTATATATACATATATATTTACATATATACATGTGTGTGTATATATACAATATGTGTATATGTATACATATGTATATTTACATATATGTATGTATATAAATATGTATATATAACACTGGCGCCTGGCTAACCGAAAAGTACCTCTTTATTTTATTGTAATGATTATTTTAAATTATGTTCTTCAAATAATATTAATAATAATCTTGTGATTATCAATTTGATAAAAAGCTTCTATAGCTATTTATTTGCCTTTTCATTTGTTATTTAGTATACGTATACTATTTAAATTCAATAATCATTTTATTTTCAATTTTTCGCAATACTATTAAAAATAAACTAAAAAATCTGACATTTTTATGATTTTAATTAAAACATACATGATTATTATTAGTATTATTATTAAATTTATTATTTTCTGCTTATTATTAAAAATATTATTATTTACTTAAATTATTTTGCTTTTTTGTGGGGGGGGGGGGGGGGGAGAATGAAAAAAAAAGGGAAAATTATTAATCATTATTGTTTTTTTGGCTAAGTTTATTTAATTTTAATTCATTCAAATGTAACTTGTATTAACGATAAAGATTTATTATTCATTAGTCATTGTTCTTATTCTTTATTTTTATTGCAGTAATTATTTTAAATTATGTTCTTCAAATAATATTAATAATAAAACTGTGATTATCAATTTGATAAAATTTTTCTTTTTTTCTTTTCTTTTTTCTTTTTTTTTTTTTTTTTTTTTTTTTTTGTTATTTAGCATATGTAAACTATTTAAATTTAATAATAATTAAATAACTTTAAATTTTTCGCAATAGTATTAAAAATAAACTAAAAAAACCTTATATTTTTATGATTTTAATTAAAGCATTACATGATGATTATTATTATTATTAAATTTATTATTTTCTGCTTATTAATAAAAAATTTATTATTACTTAAATTATTTTGCTTTTTTTTGGGGGGGGGGGGATGAAAAAAGTGAAAATTGTTAATTATTATTATTTTTTTTCTTTAATTTTAATTCATTCAAATGTAACTTGTAATAACGATAAACATTTATTATTTATTAGTCACTTTTCTTACTCTTTATTTTATTGTAGTAATTATTGTAAATTATATTCTTCAAATAGCATTAATAATAAAACTGTGATTATCAATTTGATAATTTTTTTTTTCCACCTTGGGAAACTTTTTTTTTTTTTTTTTTTTTTTTTTTTTTGTTATTTAGCATATATAAACTATTTAAATTCAATAATTATTTAACTTAAAAATTTTCGCAATAGTATTTAAAATAAACTAAAAAATCTGATATTATTATTATTTTAATTAAGGCATACATTATTATTATTATTAAATTTATTATTTTTTGCTTATTATTAAAAATATTATTTCTTTCTTAAATTATTGTTTTTCTTGGAGGGGGGGGGGGGGGGATAACTTTAACAAGGAATTTCTGTGCGGAGTTAATAAATTGTATTTAAATAAATGAAATGATTGTTTTTAGCTGAAATTCATTATTATTTTTTTTTTCCGGGTATGTTTAGCGCAGTAACTTACAAAAATTCAATAAAAAGAAACAATAATAGAAAACAACAAAGTTATATTATAATCATTATAAAAATAATATTAATTTAAAGTCTAAACACTGTTTTTTGTTCAAGTTCCATTTAAGCTTTTGAGGGGCAAGCAATTGTGATTCTGTAATGTTGACTTCGCACCGGAAATTTGGAAACATTTTATTTCAAAATAAGGAAAAGCAATTTCTCAGTTTTTTTTCACCAAATATATAAAAGTTAAAATAAAAAATTTCTGGTGCAAATCTGAATTAAAATTAGGTGGACTATAATAAATCCCACCGCCCCTCAAGGGGATGAAAAAATTCTCCTTTTTATTTAAAATTTCCTCATCTCACTTCAAGGAGAGGTGTGGGGGGGGAGGAGGAGGGGAGGGAATCACACAGTGTGACAGGGGGGCGAGGAGGGAAGTACCATATTTACTTAGTATTAGCTGAAAGTACTCGATTTTTAACATCTTTTTAATTGTTTAATTACCTTTTAAGTAGTGAATCATTTATGTAATTTTATATTACTAGGGGGCTCGGCCCCCTACTAGCTACGCTCGCCAACCCTCGTTCAGACACCGCAGTCTCTAAAAGCACGCTAATTTGATCGGCTTTAAACAGATTTTGAAAGATTGAATTACAATTTTAAAAACAGTGGCGATCTACCTATAAACGGGTTTCTATTCATTTCTCTTCGATTGGGGAATTTTAAGGAGAAATCAGCTGCTGTTAAAATATGCAATTGCTGTTTTCGTCTTTGATTAAATAAAATCAGTTAACCATTTCAAAATAAGCTAATATGATAAGCAAATCTGCATCAAAATGTAAATATATTTCCCAAATACCAATGCCTTCTTTTGATGGAAATGACACAGAAGGTTAAGGAATCTTAACTAAACCATTTAAGCAATTTCTTTATTTTCTGCTTCACAGATTTTTCTCTTTCAAATCATTTTTTTTGTCAATGACACTTCATTTTCAGCTTGTAATATATATATTTTTTTTATTAAATTACTAAATAGTCGCTCGAAAGCAGTCTAAACGCGTTCAATAAAATTAATATTAATCTTAATATAATCTCAAAATATCAAAATAATGTCTCGCGCAATTTTTAAATTTAAACTGTTTTGCAATATTACTTTTTGTTCATTTTACGTAATAAGTGTAATGTGACGTAAATGTGACGTAATTTCTCCTATTTAAAACTTATAACTCATGTTAATGAATTTATTATTTTACAATATCCTTTCTCTTTTGAAATTCACGTCTTAGTATAGTTTTTATGAAATATTTTCAATAAGTTCCTGCTTTTCATACGTAATTATTTAATCTTAATTTGAAAGTTTTTTTTTCTGTTAATAATAGTCACGTGTAAAATAAATTTTTAATTTGAAGCAAACATTATTATTTGCGCTGTTTATACAGTTGAAACATTTTAAATTAATACCAATTTCTAAAATAAGTAAAAAATATCTCTCGAAATGCTGAAAATTTGAATTTAAAGTAGAAATAAAACCTCAAAAAATGAGTCAAATTAAAAAAGTGAATGCAGTGTGCACACCAGGAAATTCTAATGTATAAAATGATCTAAAAATGAATTAATTCCCATATATAGTTTTTGCTCCTATAAAACTTTTTTAATGGAACGATTTTGTCCAAATTTAGCATTAAATATCTCTTAAAATAATTATTCGATTTGAAAACTGTCTGCACCAGCGTGTTTATCAAACATTTCTCTATAATACCGCCGATTTTTATATTTTTGCATGCAGTATTTTTCTTAATATTAACGGAGAAAGACCTCCGGTCACAAAAAATTCAAAACCGGCGGCGTTTGCGGTGACAGCGTAAGTTACTTTTTTTTAGAATAGAGAAATACTCTACAGCCTTGATTATCCGCGGGATTGGGTGACAAGGGCACCGCGGATAACAAAAATCGCGGATAACCCGAAAAAAACTGAAAATCGGGTGCAAAACCAAAAAAAAAAAAAAAAAAGAAAGAAAATTCAGCATAAAAACATGTTATAGTAACAAAAAACATAATAAAACGTTTAAAATACATACATGCGAACAGTATATCAGAAAACTTTTCTTTACGTCTAAATCACTAAAACAAGAAACAATGCCATTCATACTGAACAAAAAGAGCTGAGTTACACCATTTTAAAAAAATCCGTCACTTGTTTTTGCTGTTCGCTTTGGAAACACCTTTTCTTTATTCTAAATTGTAAACTATTGTTTTTCTTTTAGTATGGAATAATTTTTATCTCGAAAATGAAGTTATTCTTGATATGCTCTCCTGGAATTTATCATAATAATCTTATTTAATTGTTAAATATTTTAATTGCTGTGTTTACGTTTGGTTAATAAAAACAAGAAAAGACATCGACTTTATATCTGATATTTCAAACATGGCAACCGAATCTAGAAATATTCTTCTATTACTTTCGAATACATGATTTTTTCTGTTTATATTTATTAGTAGGGTTTATTGTATTTTCCTTGCTGTCGGCTTGAAAAAAAAAAAAAAAAAAAAAAAAGATATTCGCTTCGCGGATAATTGAGGTTTTACTGTATTATAAAGATGAATTTTAGCATTCATAACTACTTTATTTTATCAAACATAAATCCCAATAAGACTCGAATAATAATGTGGCTCGATTTTGTGCATTTTACATGTAAACAGAAAATAAATGAATTAAATACTCTATTTTAAATTATACGAAAATAACAAATATCAAAAAGCATGTAAATAAAGACTTTGCAACATAAATAAAACTTAATTCATGAGCTCCTTAGCAAATTTTCAGCGACAGCCTTCAGTAAAATAACAAAATAGGAATTACTAAGGCAAAATGAAGTAATTCAAAATGTATAGTAAAAAGTCCTTCCGGCCAGTGCCGGGAGGAAGAGGTAGCTTTCATAATCCTTATTTAAAAAAAGCCAAATTATATCATTCAAACACACGAAGCTCAATTTAGTGGAAACCGAATATAGGAAATTCAATACCAATTTTTATCAATATAATGAATGAGAATTTCGCGAAATTAGTCAGCTTTATCCAAGCTGCTTTTCTTTAAAGTAACATATATTTGGCTGCCAAATTCGGCAATTTCTTAAAGTGCCTGTCAATTTAAGACAACATGGTGGATGAGGCTAAGCAGTGAACTTGGTCGAGACCTTAGTAATTGCTGTGCACATGCTCACTCACATCGGAATCGGTTAATATATAGGAGTGCTGTCGCATGCAAAAAGTCAGATTTTTCAAAATGTCACCCGCAATAGAAATTGAAACTGCTATATCTGAGCCATTTTTTAAGGTAAAGACAAACAAAAAATGCTCCTGAATCCTTATATCAAGGTAAAATACTTAAGAAAGAAACCTTTTTCAATTTCTAATTTTTTTGCACCTCACTTTAAATATATATATATATTTTTAATTTAATGGTCGCCATTTTGAAACAAGATGGCTGATGAATCTGGCCAGCGAACTTGGTCGAGGTGTTGATGTATACTATCCACATGCCTTCTTCCATCGAAATAGGCGAATACGTGTGTTATCGCGTGACAAATACAAGATCGTTTCAAAATGTTAGCCATGCTAGAAATTCAAAGTGCTATAAATCAACCATTTTTTAAGATATAAACAAAAGAACAAATTTTCAGAAACAAAAACTGCTCCGGAATCTTTGTATCAAGGCCAAACACAAAAAAATCTTTTTCATTTTCCAATTGTTTAATACCTCATTTTGAATTTTAAATTTAAATTTTTTTTAATGGCAACCTTTTTGAAACAAGATGGCGAATGAAGCTGGCCAACGAACTCGGTCGAGACATTGGTATGTACTATGTACACACCAAGTTACATCCAAATAGGTTCATAATTACGCCTGTTATCGCGTGACAAAAATCAGGTCGTTTTAAAATGTCAGCCACAAGAGAAATTCAAAATGCTATTACTCAGCCATTTTTTTTAGATATAGACGAAAGAAAAACTGTTCCGGAATCTTTGTATTAAGGTCAAACACATACAAAAGAAAATCTTTTTCATTTTCCAATTTTTTGGCATCTCATTTTATTTTTTTAATTTTTTTAAATGGCCGCCATTTTGAAACAAGATGGCGGATGAAGCTGGCCAACGAACTCGGTCGAGATATTTGTATGTACTATGTACACACCAAGGTACATCCAAATCGGTTCATAAATACGCCTGTTATTTCGTGACAAAAATCAGGACGTTTCAAAATGTCAGCCACGCTAGAAATTCAAAATGCTATAACTCAGCCATTTCTTAAGATATAGACGAAACAAAAACTGCTCCCGAATATTTTTATCAAGGTCAAACACATATGAAGAAAATATTTTTTCAATTTTTAATTTTTTCGTACCACATTTCAAATTTAAATTTTTCTTAAAAATTTAAATGGCCACCATTTTTAAACAAGATGGCGGATGAAGCTGACCAACGAACCCGGTCGAGACATTGGTATGTACTATGTATAAACGAAGTTACATCCAAATCGGTTCATAAATACGCCTTTTATCGCGTGACAAAATCCAGGACGTTTCAAAATGTCAGCCACGCTAGAAATTCAAAATGCTATAACTCAGCCATTTTTTGAGATATAGACGAAACAAAAACTGGTCCGAAATCTTTGTATAAAGGTCAAATACATAAGAAAAAATATTTTTCCATTTTTAATTTTTTGGTACCACATTTCAAGTTTTAAAATTTTTTAAAATTTTTAAATGGCCGCCATTTTGAAACAAAACGGCGGATGAAGCTGGCCAACGAACTCGGTCGAGAGATTGGTATGTACTATGTACACACTGAATTACATCCAAATCGGTTGATAAATACGCCTTTTATCGTGTGACAAAATTCAGGACGTTTCAAAATGTCAGCCACGCTAGAAATTCAAAATGCTATAACTCAGCCATTTTTTAAGATATAGACGAAACAAAAACTGCTCCGGAATCTTTGTATAAAGGTCAAATACATAAGAAAAAAATATTTTTCCATTTTTAATTTTTTGGTACCACATTTCAAGTTTAAAATTTTTTTAAAAATTTTAAATGGCCGCCATTTTGAAACAAAACGGCGGATGAAGCTGGGCAACGAACTCGGTCGAGACATTGGTATGTACTATGTACACACCGAATTACATCGAAATCGGTTCATAATTACGGGAGTTACAGTGTGACATAGGTCAGATATATATATATATATGTATATATATATATATATATATATATATATATATATATATATATATATATATATATATCAATTTTGAACGGAGGGTGGTTTCGGGGTCTGGGGGTCATGATCGATGAAAATATACCAAAATTTTTTGAAATCGCTTTCCTCCGAACGGCTGCAATAGGTAGCTTTTTTGTAAAGAAAGCTACCTAAAAATCGGGCGCGCAAAAAATCCCAGTTCATCCTCTTTCGCCATAATCTGTTCAGGTTAGAGGTCTGCATGGGACAGAATTTCCAGATCCGAGCCCGGCCCGTCCAAAAATCAGTGAAAAAAGGTCCGACCTGGCCCATGCAAAAATCAATTAAATCAGGCCCAGCCCGACTCAATCTGTAACATAAATTCCGATTTTTCTTAACATATAAATAAGATTCATTTAAAAAATACTGCATAGATATATAGCAACATTAATGATTACCTACACTCGTAACAATTACATTCAAATAAAGATTCATTAAAAAAAAATTATTGTAATTTAGAATAAAAGAAAAAACAAGAAAGAAAAATCGTGCGTTAGGCATAGATTATGAAACACTTTCCAGCACTTCCTGAATACTTTAACAAAACTTCGTTATTTAGGGAAATAAGGTAAATAAGATAACTAATTAAACATTTTAGAAAACGCATAAAAAAATTGGAAAACTGATTACAGCAGCTACTGCCCATAGCCAAATATGTATTTCAAAATTCTTTTGAACAGCCCTGTAGTATATACTACATCAAGGGAAAATTTAGTTTAGCAAGAAAACGCATAAGAGGTTGAAATTTCTCTTTCAGCAATTTATACTAATAGATGGAAACATACTTGAATACTTTTGTACAACCTTTTAGTTTACTTAGAACCTTTATTACACGCCACTATTTAGCTAAAATTTAGTTCAAACTAAAACACTCTTAAAGCAACTGAAACCACATTTCCAATAATTATCATCCATAGACGGCCATGAATCCAATTTTTTGCGTGACCCAGTATATCATTTTATCTTTATTCTACAAACATTTCTTAGTAAACTAAATGCAGTTCAGCGTAAAAATGCATAATTCATTTCAAAACCACCTTTAAGCAATTTACGCTCATATCCAATAACCCTTACGAATTCTTTTGAGTGGCCCTGTATATGAATTATAGCATTTATACACACCATGTAGTATATTTATATAAATATAGCGAAACATAAAAGCTCATGTCATAATTAAAAATGCATTTCAGGAATCATCACTAATGTACAGTACTTCGCACACAATATAGTATCTGAAATCTTTTGTGTGTGTACATGCTATGCACTTCGTATTATACATGAAATAAGTTACAGCAAACCTCAGCAACATATATCAATTTCATTATATATGAAATAGTTTAACGTAATTAAAATACGCCGCAAACAATTCCCTCCACACCTATATCATTATGTGACGGAATTCTTTTGTATGACCCTATAAATGAATAATAACTATTCTTTTCACTGGATACTCTACAGAATGCATATTTTAGTGCACTTCATAAATGCATATCAATTTTATTATACTTGAAAGCGTGTGTAACCAGGGGCGGCGGCAGAGCTTGCCCGACGGGGGGGCACAGTATCCCCGACAGGGGGGCCGAATTCAAAATATACATTTGAGGTTTCCACGAGCCCTGACCTGTCCCGAACTCCGAACTCGGTAAAAGTTTCTTTCATTAAACTCGGGCTTGGCTTAATTTTATCTGAAAACTCGGTACGGGCTCGGGCTAAATTTTAGCTTTTGAAAAGTTGGTCTGGGCCTGAACTTTATTATCCCCGGGACACCTCCGGGTCTTGCATTTTTTCTGTAGATTCGAACCGGACCGGGACTGTATTTATACTTCAGAATTTTTTTGGAGCAAATGAACAATAAAACATTTCTTTGTTTCTTTTTTTCCCTTTTTTTAAATAATAGGTGGAATATGTTGGTTAGTCACGTGAAAAACATAAAATTTTCGCGTCCGGATTTGGCATATCCAGAAACGCACAGATCTCTAACACTCACACTGATATTTAAATTAGAGATAAATTGCAGAGGGCCAAACGATTTTTATTCGAAACTTACATTTCGAAGCTTGTCTAAGACTATTGCAGATAAATAAATAAAGTGAAAAAAATCTCTTAAGGTTATTTTTGAAACACCTCACTAGTCACCTAATCTTTATAGGCGGACGAATCCACAACAAAAATGTTTCCACACTTTTGAGCATTACCCGAAAGGAAAAACTCTGCTTCGTACTCTTCTTCCACACATAGCAACCTCCTAATAAGCGGTCATTCAATATTACAGATTTTGCGTGCACATATATGGCATATACACAGCAGTATGCAGTATATGAACGACGAAGTATGGAGCAGTTTTCCGGTTATGAGTCGAACCACTGCGGACCACCCCGTCTTTAAGAAAATGCAAAAGCCTAGAAACAAGAGTCGCGCATCAGGTAAGGTGGGTAACCAATTTATTTTGAAACGCGGTTCGTGTTCAGGCAGGGTTGACCATGTGTTTTAATGTCGGAGGTAACTAAAAGAAATCAGTTGGCAAATCCCTATCAAAAACGCATAAAGTGACCAAAAATTATTTTAAATTAAAATTATTTAAATTTGTTAGTGAAAGTGCCATCGTGAAAACTAGCAGTTAAACGTTACACCTAACTAGGGTACTTCCCGGGTAATAAATAAAATTTGAATCCCTGCAAATTTTATTTAAAACCAAGCTGCAACCCGAACCGAACCCAACCAAAAACATTCCACAACCCGAAATACTTAATTCCAATCCGAACCTGAAACTCGGAATCAGAGAAAATAGATCCAAAATAATGTAATTGTAAAAAATATATAGTCTGTAATCATATCTCTAATATTAATGTTATCTTTTATGTAGAAAAATAAACATGCAAAGAGTCATTCTTATTCAAATACGTAGTTTTTCATCTGAAATAGATTCCTGCGTGGGTTGGGTTATACCCGACCCAAACGTTCAACTTAAAGTCAATCCGAAACTTACCAAAAAATTTCTGTTGACGCAGAATCCGGCCTGAACCCGACAACAATTTTTCTATTGACCCTAAACCGAAACACTTCAACCCGAACACAACTCGACACAAAAAAGATCTATCATTTATTACAGCTATGACTAAATAGCCTGCAATCATATCTCTAATATCAATTCTATATTTTATGTAGAAAATAAACACGTAAAGCGACTCATTCATATTTAAATATAAAAATTTTCACCTAAAACAATAGCTTAGACATTCTTTTTGTAAAATTGAGCTAACTCGAACTTGGCTCGTAAGTAGTGTTGTCAGGTCTAGTATCGCAAAAAGCAGGACAGAGAGAGAAAAAAAAACGGGACAGGCGCTTGAAAATAGGGACGTTCTAAACACTACAATAAAACCTGTTACTAAGGATCCAGTGTAACAGAATAATAATTTAAACTGAAAATTTTCGCAATATCAGCTAAAACAGTACTACACAATTATAAAGAAACAGTATACTTGATAAGATTAAAACCTGTCTAAATACGAAAGTTCTTCCGATTCTTTGTCGTTCTGTCTTAACAGGTTGCTGTATTAAATAGTTTACTTTCTTCGTATTGAATGTAGGTGAATTATACTTTATCCATAAAGGAATGGTGTGAAATTAATTAGTCGAACTAGAGTTTTCTAAATAATTAACAGTAATTTTTTTTTTTTTTTACTATAACGCGCACTTTACAAATAACGCGTTTTATTTATTTTTTTTTTCAATATTTTGCATTTCAGCCGTTTAAGAAAAAGCGCAATTATTATTACGTTCACTCTCAAGAAAACATTTCGTCAAACGTATAAAGGTAGCAAGTTGCACAGGTAGCAAGTTGCCGAAACGCGCCTGTGGTTGGAACAGATTTTTCTATTATTTTAAGAAAATTCCGTGTTTCGACTGGAGAATTAAAAAAAAAATTGAGCTTCAGCTCGCGAACTTTTCGTGTTTTGGAGGAAAAGAGACATACGTAAAAAATCAATTTCTGATACAAAACAGTAATATACAGCACAATTACGGGAACACCCCTGTGATTTGACGAAAATGCAACTTCAGATAATTTTTGCGTTAAAATAGTGAATTTTCTGTATTTTGGGGGAAAATGGGAAAATCAAACCAGGAATTTTCGTGTTTTAATAGTAATAATAAAAGCAATTGAAGAAACATCTTCAACTCACGTATTTTTTTTTTTTTTAGAATGTATATTGATCGAAACCAGACAGCATGTCCTCTTACTTCTGATAAAATACAGAATTCACACCTGAGATTAAAACGGAAATACAAAATTGTGAAGAAAAATGTAAGTTAAAGGAAAACTTGTAAAATAGCTTAGAATGTAAAAGTTCATTATTTTAATATCAGCTCAATCATAAAAAACAAAGTCTTATTGATGTTAAAAATAAAAATCTTTAAATTCATGCTTATTTTGAAACAGCCAAAGTTTAGAGGTCTGCATGGGCCGGGCTCGGGCCGAGTTGGGTCGGACTTAACTTCTTTTTTTCGTACCGAGATGGGACAGGTTTCACTCTTCCTAGGTCTTCATAAGCCGATATTTTCAGTCCCGTTTCGATCCAGCCTGTACGAAATCATTGTCTCGTCATGGCCTGTTCCGTACAAAAATCACTAAAATTTGGCGCAGGACAAAAATTTTTGCAAAAAGTGTATGTATTTTTAAATCGACATTATTCTACAATTAAACATTAAAATTTATTCGTTTTAAAAAATAGTAGATTTCTAGGCAATAACATTAAAATACAGTAAAGCGTGTAAAAAAGAACCAGCCTATGACGGAATCCTGTCGTATATGGAAAAATTTATTGATCCTCGCAAAATGAATATAATAATACGTGAGAAAAGAATATAATACATTTACACCTGCTTAGAAGGAAACTTGTTTATAACGCATTTATTTCCTTTCCTATGCGATGTCTTAGAATAGGGGTGCACAACCATTTTTAGAGACGGGCCACACTTACAAAAATGTCTGGGTTGTCAGGGGCCACATCAGTTATACGGACGGACAGAATTATATTTCGGGAAGGAGGTGATTTGTGGCCTACAGTCAGATAAAAAATATGGTTTCAGACGGGGGTGGGTTAACCCCCTAGTTTCCCCTACCCAGTTAACATATCCAATTCAGTTGGCAAGGAAATATCAACAGTTTACGTTTATATATATAACACAGATATAGCAAGGATTGTTATCAAGGTGTGATAGAATTCTTTGTCGTTATTTGGGGGAGTAATTTTTTTTTATTATAAGTGCTAAAAAACAAACATAGGCATGAAAGTGGCTAGTGCATAAAAAAATACGAACTTTATGAACGAAGAGGACAGAATGAGCCAATCAACGAAATTTGAGATTTTTTCAAGCCAATCGCAATATCAGCTAAAACAGTACTACACAATTATAAAGAAACAGTATACTTGATAAGATTAAAACCTGTCTAAATACGAAAGTTCTTCCGATTCTTTGTCGTTCTGTCTTAACAGGTTGCTGTATTAAATAGTTTACTTTCTTCGTATTGAATGTAGGTGAATTATACTTTATCCATAAAGGAATGGTGTGAAATTAATTAGTCGAACTAGAGTTTTCTAAATAATTAACAGTAATTTTTTTTTTTTTTTACTATAACGCGCACTTTACAAATAACGCGTTTTATTTATTTTTTTTTTCAATATTTTGCATTTCAGCCGTTTAAGAAAAAGCGCAATTATTATTACGTTCACTCTCAAGAAAACATTTCGTCAAACGTATAAAGGTAGCAAGTTGCACAGGTAGCAAGTTGCCGAAACGCGCCTGTGGTTGGAACAGATTTTTCTATTATTTTAAGAAAATTCCGTGTTTCGACTGGAGAATTAAAAAAAAAATTGAGCTTCAGCTCGCGAACTTTTCGTGTTTTGGAGGAAAAGAGACATACGTAAAAAATCAATTTCTGATACAAAACAGTAATATACAGCACAATTACGGGAACACCCCTGTGATTTGACGAAAATGCAACTTCAGATAATTTTTGCGTTAAAATAGTGAATTTTCTGTATTTTGGGGGAAAATGGGAAAATCAAACCAGGAATTTTCGTGTTTTAATAGTAATAATAAAAGCAATTGAAGAAACATCTTCAACTCACGTATTTTTTTTTTATTTTTTTTTTTAGAATGTATATTGATCGAAACCAGACAGCATGTCCTCTTACTTCTGATAAAATACAGAATTCACACCTGAGATTAAAACGGAAATACAAAATTGTGAAGAAAAATGTAAGTTAAAGGAAAAATTGTAAAATAGCTTAGAATGTAAAAGTTCATTATTTTAATATCAGCTCAATCATAAAAAACAAAGTCTTATTGATGTTAAAAATAAAAATCTTTAAATTGATGCTTATTTTGAAACAGCCAAAGTTTAGAGGTCTGCATGGGCCGGGCTCGGGCCGGGTTGGGTCGGACTTAACTTCTTTTTTTCGTACCGAGATAGGACAGGTTTCATTCTTCCTAGGTCTTCATAAGCCGATATTTTCAGTCCCGTTTCGATCCAGCCTGTACGAAATCATTGTCTCGTCATGGCCTGGTCCGTACAAAAATCACTAAAATTTGGCCCAGGACAAAAATTTTTGCAAAAAGTGTATGTATTTTTAAATCGACATTATTCTACAATTAAACATTAAAATTTATTCGTTTTAAAAAATGGTAGATTTCTAGGCAATAACATTAAAATACAGTAAAACGTGTGAAAAAGAACCAGCCTATGACGGAATCCTGTCTTATATGGAAAAATTTATTGATCCTCGCAAAATGAATATAATAATACGTGAGAAAAGAATATAATACATTTACACCTGCTTAGAAGGAAACTTGTTTATAACGCATTTATTTCCTTTCCTATGCGATGTCTTAGAAGATTTTACTGTATGGCATTTTTTCAGATTTTTAAGTCTTCAATACATAATTTTTTTATTAACGATATTAATTATAGTTGAAACATTTACATACAAATAGAGAGTCATTAAAAAAATGCATATCGCAACCTACAGCACTTCTTTAAAAATGAAAATTATAAACATGAAAAAAGAGCTAAAATAAGTATTTTTGTTCAGAACTCCTTTTAAAAACAAATTCGACGTAAAATCCCGTCGGACTCGGGCCGAGATTTTAGCTTTTTTCTGGGCCGGGCCATGACCGAACTTTTAATTTTTATACCGGGTCGGGCCCTTACTGTTTTTTTATGCGGGCCAGGCCGTGCCGAAGTTTTAACTTTTATACCGGGCCGGGCCGAGTTTTTCTTACTACGAGTCGGGCCTGAACCTGGAAATTTCGGCCCATACAGACCTCTACAAAGTATAATTAAGTTATTAATTGAAATTGTTCAGTCTAACAATACAATCGAGTTTAAATTATCAAGTAAGTCGGTATTCTGTTTTACACGATTTTTTTTCTAAATACGAACCTACGACCCTAAACACAAATTGTTAATTACAACCCTGCACGGTTCGAGCTATGCCCGACCCGAAATCGACAAAATATTGTTTTCGAACCTGCAACTTGATACTAAGCATGAAATGAAAAAAAAATCAATCCTAAATGTAAAACAATTGAGGAAAATAGTCTGCAATCATATCTCTAAAGTCAATTTTATATTTCGAAAAATGAACGCATACGTTTACTTATTCATATACAAGTATTTTTTTATCATTTGAAACAATAATCTGGACTTTTCTTTGGGTTGGGTTGATTTTTGACGGCCGATTATTTACTCGAGGAAGGAGTGCCCTTCGTGGGGGTCTTTCTAAGGGAACCTAATCCGTATTTACGCATGGAAATCCAAGGTTTAAAGAAAACCGCGAAAACACCGAACGATTAGGCCGACGGGCGCGATTGGGTTCGAACCCAGCCCCTCCCATCTACCAGCATATAAAGCACAGAACCTCTCGGCCACTGGTGGGGCTGACTTTTCTTTGAAAAAATTTGGCGTTCCCGAATCGACTCCCAGGAAACAAAAACTCTAATCTGAGATGATTCCAAAATGGAAACGCTAGTCAATCGACTAGTCACTTGCCGATCCGCAGCAAAATTTTAGAGCCAATGTCCAACACGTACGGGTAGAGTCGGATTAACTGACCCCATGCAAGATTTTTGTTGTTGCTATATACACATCTTCCTGCAGTTTACAATGAAGTTATGCATGTACATAATTATTTTCTTATTTATATCTTCCATTTCTCTTGTATATATTAAATAGATATTAATATCCATAAAACGAGACTCTACTCACTGTATATTGAAATTAATGAACAAAGAAGGAATTTTTAGTTTAATACTAAGTTCATTCATTTATAAAAATGCTTACCCTAGGCTTTTTAATGAGAAGATCGAAGCGAGCAGATGAATTTAAACGTCCTGTCTCTTCTTGAAATCGTATTTCTTATAGGCGCATAACTATGCGGTCAATCGAATAAACGTAGAACAGGAGTGCACATGTATGAGCTCTAGACAAAATGTATAACGTTTTCGGCAACATCCGGCCGTTGTGATGACAGCCTTTAACCGACATGTGGTTAAATTCTTAAATTTTCTCGTATCAGACTTTAGGCTAATGTCAGACGAACATCTATTTTCACGCTTTTTGTTTCAACACGAAAAAGAAATCCCTATTAGCGAAGGTGTTTCCTTTTAATGTTGAAACAAAAAGCGTGCTAATAGACGTTCGTCTGACATTAGCCTAAGGAATAAAATTTTAAGTTGAATTAAACTCGTAAAAGTTTGACGTAATTTGGGATATATCGGGACACCTGGCAACACTGCTCGTAAGTATCAAAACTCAACCCCAAACCCATCCGAATCCGAAACCGCCCCCAAACACAACGAAAAAAGTTGTCCTCAATCCGAGCCGGGTCGGGTCGGATGTAGGTAAAATCGGGCAATCTGAATCCATGCAGGACTCTAATTTGAGATATAAATTCTGGGCACTTTTTTGAAAAATCAACTTAAACAAAACCGACGCGTAAGAATAAAAACTTATCCCGAAACCGAAAAAATTATAGCCAAGCCAATCCGACTTCCGAAGAAAAAAAATCAGCGGCTAGCTTTTCCGTGGGTCGCGTTTTCTATAAACTAACGTAAGATCTTTTTTAAAAAAATTAACCTGCACCTGACTCGACACGACTCGGGTCGTGTGCAGGAAAATTCGGGGTACCCGACCCGATGCAGGACTCAACACTCAAGTCAAAAAAATTTCCCCGACGACGATTAAATTTGACCCGATGGGGGGGCCAGGTGTGCCCGACGGGGGCCATATGCCCCCCCCCGGACCCCCCTCTGGCGCCGCCCTTGTGTGTAACATCGTTAAAAGTCATTTGAAACGATTTTTTTCCCATTGGGTTTCATGTAACGGAATACTTTTGACTGCCCTTGTAAATGAACTAAACATGCTACAAACTTCATTTGAAATAGGGAACATGCTATGGTAAACGTCAATAACATCCAAAAATTTCAGGGCAATCCGAGTATATTTACGAGAGTTAGAGCGCGGACAGAACAGACGGACAAACGGCCAGACAAACCGAAGTCATAAACACTTTTCAACTTTTTTGAAAAGTGCTAAAAAGAGGATCACAAAACTTTTGAAGCTGTATAATAAAAACTAGATTTTTGAAATATTTCCCTTTTCTCTGTAATTTATTAAATATTTCCATGTAATTTATTCAGGTGTATTTCCAATGATTTCGTCAACAGAATTTCTTCATCGTTATTACTAATTTTTACAAAACATATTGCCTGCCTGACTCGTCCACAGTGGCGTAGCTACATTTTTTGGCGCCCGGGGCAGGAAGAAATTTTGCGCCCCTCCTCCCCCCCCCCCCCAAAAAAAAAAAAAAAAAAAAAAGAAGAAGAATCACATTATTTTTCCTCAAGGCGGGAAAAAGTATTTTTGCCTTGTACCGGGAGGAAAAAGCCGTTTCACTTCTTCCTTGATTTTAAGGATTCAGCTAATTTTACTAAAACACACGAAACTAAAATGCGTGGAACCCGATAATAGAAGATTTCTAGTTTCGTCAGTACTGAATTTGTATGGAAATTTCAAAAACTTAGCAGAACGTTCTCGGATGTGACTGTTGCTTTAAGTATATGGGAGTAGCAACATTGAAAATAAATTGTCAAAAAACCACATTTGCTAAAACTCCTAAAATTCGCCCGATTATGGAAAAAAACCTCCTTTTTCAAAAAGGCAGCCACCTAAGAATTTCAAATTGCTATACCATTTTTTAAGATAGAGGAAAAAACAACAATTAAAAAAAATATATTGAATTCTTCTATCAAGACTTAACGATTCTGCAAGAAATAAATTTGCATTTATAATTTTTTGTACATTTTTATTTTAGTTTGAAATTATTAAGGGGCCGCTATTTTGAAACAGGATGGTCGATCAATACGTCCAACGAATTTGGCCCAGATCTTAATAAACCCTTAACATATGCTCCCTCACATCCAAATCGGTTTATAAATACGAGCGCAGTCGCACGATAATGATCAGATATTTATATAGATAGATACATACTATATATATAGATGAAAAGGATAAGAATTAAAATCCTTTTAAAAATAAAAAGTTAAATTAAATTTCAAAAATTTTAATTAAAATCTTTAAGTTCTTTTTCCTAACTTTAAATCTTATATTCTAAAATTCGTTTTACCCCTTGTAACTTTGTTTCCCAGGTCAACATTGATTATGTTCACCATCAAATTCAGAGAGTAACTTAAGATTGAAAATGCTGACGTTTGGACAATTCTCCTTCGTTTGTGGTTAAAGCCTTGTACGTCATAAATCCCGGGAATCTTGCGGATCTTGCCCTCATGTCAATCAAGAGCTAATTACCTAATTAAACTAAATTTTTTGCCCAGTCGGAAATTTACATCTGATATAAATTAAATGTTCCACCCAAATTGCTACCTTTGCCTCCAGCTGGAAAATATTGCCAACATATTAGCAAGAACGCGCACGAAAAAGATTAGATTTTGCCCATTTGAGATGCCCGCACAACCGACGACCATGTACGTACCGAAATTTACGTAAATGGCTTGTGAGACATGCGCTGATATGATTGTAATATGCAGCAACGAAATAAATGAGTTCAGTCCACAAAGAGGTTCTCGAGTCAAATTCATTTCTCCCATTAGTCTCCCAGTTATTCCTTACATGGATAGGTGTATATATAGTTTTCTCTAATGCATATGCGCTGAATTTAAGTATATATAAAATACATTTAACTTTTTAAACGATGAAAACAGCCATTTGTACTAGAGATGAGTTCGGGCTCACTTTTCGAAGCCCGGGCCCGGACGATTTTAAATCCGAGCCCGAAACATTTTTTCGTCATTAGAGCCCGAGCCCGATACCGAAAATGTAAACCGAAAAAAAAGTTTAATAAAAATTGCATAAAAGTTGTTCTAAATGAAATATCTATCCCTAGCACATAATTAGTTTTATGACATTTACATTTAATCTCATCAAAAGATAAGTCCCTAAAACGATTCTCATATTTTGCCATATTTTGCCTAGATCAGGGTTGGCGAACCTATGGCACGCGTACTAGAGTTGGCACGAAGACGATTTCTTTGGCACACGAAAAAATAAATTTTATAATTCTTATATAGATAACATTTAGTTTCTATTATATAATCAATAAAATTTTGTTTCATACGGATCACAAATAATATAATTACTTTTGCATTAATTAACACATCAAAAGAAGTTTCTGTTCTTGTGATGTTATGTAGCGTTTTCGACATTTATTTTGCCTTTTTATATTATTTTATAACGCTGTAATTTTCCAAATATATATATATTTTTTTAGACAGTCACTGAATTAAGATGGCAAATGGATCCAATATATATGTATATTTATAAAACTATCAAAATATGAATCAGGTATAAAGCATTCTCCATGGAACATACAACAGCAAAAATTTCACCAATAATTTATTTTGATGCATTGTTTAATGCAATTTGGATAATTATAACTGGATGTTGCATTCATAATAAAGTCAAATATTTCGTATTTTAATTTTCTTATTACAGTGAAAATGATTACATAAATGAATTATATTTACGTTTAAAAATTTCTTTTATTTAATGGCTTATTCCAATATACAGAGAAGTAGCATTTTGATTTTTAATATTTTTGATTATTAATTATTAGTGCATGAAAGCAACTGATTTTTTTAACTAGTGTTTTGTATAAACATCGTACTTTTCAAAATTGTTTTATGTCAAAGTTTGGCTCGTTACACTGTTGATAGATATTGTTGGTGAATTTTTGACACGCGCACGTAAAAAGGTTCGCCGATCCTGGCCTAGATTGTCAAATAATAAAATAAAATAAAATAAAATAAACGATCCAATTTTAAAATATTCTACTATTTGGCGCCTTAGCGTGAATGATATAAATCTGCAAATATTGCAAATTTCTATTAAAATAGCTGTGATGTTGTAACATTAATCAATCATCACATATAATTATACCTAATTTAAAACCAAAATTGTCCTTTTACAAATATATTTAACTGAAACTTTCTTCCCATTAAAAACATTCTCATTACACGTTAATGTCCGCTTTATCTCTTATACAGCTAATAAATATTCCTTTCAATGTTTACCAAATTATCAACTGTTAACAAAAGAAAGCAAAAAAAAAAATCAACTTTCTCACCCTCGTTAACGAACAGTAAAGTTAAATGCTTTTATTTCCGTTCACCAATAAATAAAACTATTTTTTCATCATATTCTTTTCTTTTGTGCAATAACCTAAACAATTACCGATACTTCGTATCTGATTACAATTACTGATACTTCGTAGTCGTATTACTGTTACTTCGCGTCGTAAGGACGAGAAGTATGCGATAACAAACAGATGCCTCATTTATTTATTGAAACCACAGGAAACTGAAAGATTAATTATTATTATGAAAGGAGTAATTAAATTACTTTTACAAGAATAACAGCTTTTTAACAGAGATAAAAATAAGGAATACTGAATTTATTTTAGAAACATAAATAAATTTTAGATATTAACACACCTTAAAAAGCATTAACAGAATAATATAGGGAACACAAGAAATTTTGATGATTATATTTTAATATATTACTTCTTATATTTTTTTAAAAAGTTTTTTTTTCCATACAGGAATAAATAAAATTTTCAGGTTAAAAAAAATGAGCCCGAGCCCGTCCGAGCCCGAAAGCTGGTATGAAAATCGAGCCCGTCTCATCTCTAATTTGTGCTGGCCATACTAGGAAGACTGAAAAGCCCTACTTTGTTTTTAATACGTTTTAAGAAGGGAAAATTTGGGGATAGGTCACCCACATTTTATTATTTGGCATTTGTCAATACCAATTCGACGGGAAAACGGAATTTCCAATAAAGAAAAATAATATATTTACTTGTTGTTCTTCCAGCTAAATCCATTTTGCATTGGTTCACAGAAGTCCCCATTACACGAAAATGTGAATGGATGAATAATGTGAAAATAATAGATGAATCATGTGAAAATGTGAATATCGAATGAAGAACGCAAAAAGCAGCATAAAAACGAATATATGTGTGTGTTTGTGTGACGGAGATGGTTAGAAATAGCTACCGCACGTGCAAGTCTGAAAATTTGTGTGAGGGTAGTCTAAGGCAGGTCCTGATGTACATGAGACTCAGATTTCTAATTTTTTTTTTTTATATAATTAGCCGAGAATATTAATCAAAAACTCACCAAATAAGTATTTTTTTTTTCACAAAATGGTAAAATTGTGCTCACATCTGAACCTGATTCCACAGCCGAAGTGGAAGAAATTAAGAATATTCACTAAAGGAAAACTAATTAAGATATCGATTTGAAAATTTCAGAGCACATATAGAAAAATATTTTACACCTGCGTATAAAACTTTTGAAAATTGGCCGGTAATTTTTCTTAATGTTTTCAAAAAAAAAAAAAAAATGACAGCGACAGTACAAAAGTTCGGAGAAAGAACCATATAGTGTAAACATTCATTAAAAAACGAACTAAAAAGAGATCTTCTTCCAGCCGACCCCTCCATTTAATTTCCGAAAATCGATGTATCAGAGATTACATGACATATGAACAATCGACTTAATTATTAAGCATCGCTAAATGCTAAAAACATAATTTAAAAGCATTTTATCAATTTAATCGAAAATTACTAGTGTGCTCTGTGGCAAGAGTCTCGTGATTTGAGTTAAAATTTCGCCCACAGCGGTTTCTCCTCCTTATTTGCATTTAAAAGTATGTTTTCCAAAATATAGACTTCCTTTACCACAATTACGAACATTAACGGCGCATTCTTTTCTCGGATTCTATTGGCCAGATTTCAGCGGGAATTAAGTCATTCAACATAGCTTCTTTCGATAGCTTCAACGATTTTCTTGCAGTTTTTAGCTCCACCTCCAGTGCAGGAGGCGCATTCTTATCTCGGGTTCTATGGACTCAATTTCAACTAGGTTTTGCGCATTCCACTTGGTTTTAGATTGTCTTACAGTTTTTAGTTGTACCTTCTACCGCCAAGGGACATTTTTTATCTCTGGTTTCATGGGACAGATGTCTGCGAAATTTTTTTCTTTCAATTCATCTTACGACTGTCTTCAGATTTTCCAGCACGTACGCAGCACACCTGCTATACGGGCACGTAGGCAGCGGGGACCCATGGCGGAGATTCATTTTGAAAGAAATAAACTTGAATGGAGATTTTTAGTGGTTAGAGATGCGTGCGTAGTACTCCCAGTCTACGCTGCCGACGACAGCGGGAACCTATTCCAGAGGTGTTCTTTTGATACCAGAAACGTCACTCCAAGTCGTAAACAGGCCTTTTGACTTATAAACTGGAGGGTAGTCAGTTAGAAACTTCCATCAGCGATTGGCAATTATCGATCTCTCCATCACCCCCCACCCCCCACCCCCAACCTCCACCGAATTTCTTCAAAACATTAACACAGACACACACAAAAAAAGAAAAGATAAAAAAAAATCTTATTTATTGTCAAAATATGGGAAATAGTTTCGGTTTAAACCTCCCCTCAGTCTGGCGCCCTCAATTTAATCTTTTTGCGTCTCAATTCAGATATATAATTGTCTTAGGTACCAAATGTGTTGAGTCATCTCTAGAAACATTTACAAAAGCTTTTTCTTTCTTCATTATTTGGATATAACAAAATTCTTACTAAAGAAAACATTAAGAAGACACACACACAACCCCCCCCCCCTGAAACCTCTCTCAATTTGGCGCCCCGTGGCGTCGGCACCCGGGACGGCCGTCCCCCTTAGCTACGCCACTGCTCGTCCAGGGAACAATTAAGCGCAGTTCCAGCCCTGCTAGACTATGTAGAAAAATAAATGTAAGTCTGATTCCTAATCGGCATGAGTCTGCTGAAAAAATTGAACTTGGGGTCATGCACGATGTAACTGTCCGATACCGATCTCTACGCTAAACATGTTATATTTGTGTTATGATGGTGTTAAAACTAACATCAGCCCGTGCAGCACATTTATACTTATTTTCGCGAAAATCATATCCATTGAAATTTGTTCATATTTTATCGGCTTCGTTTAAATTTTTATATCTGGCTGGTCCACCTGTTTAATTTTTTTATCGACCGGCTGGTCCGTTTAATTTTTTGTCGGCCAGAACAGTCAAAAAATTGTCCTTACTTTGCCAATACACAGTAACAATCCCACCCGTTTGAAAGTTTGTCTTCATTTTGTCGTCTCGCAGGCCCGTGCAGACCTCTAATCAGATCACTAATGCTATTATGGTAGACGATAGTATTTTGAGTGACGCAGCCTTAATAGTCCAGGGGAAATAAATGTACATTTTACCTTGCAAAAGGTCGGGTAAAAGATTTTTTTTTAAATTGTTTATAATGATGCCAACATGGAAAAACCAAGTTTTCTAACAAAATTTCTTAAGGCTAAATTTTCTGTGGCCAAAAAACAACAAAATTTTGGCAGGGGTGTAGTGGAGGGTATACGCAGGTATACGCCGTATACCTTCTGGTTTTTTTAAAGAAGAACCGTATACCCTCTGTTTCTCAAATAAAACCATACGGTTTACCCTAGGCATGACATTCATGACTTTAGCGTATACCCTCTGCCTACAGCGTATACCCTCTGATATTTTTACGACTACATCACTGAATTTTGGGACTTTTTTTATATTTTTAAAATATCTTGAGACTCGTTGCCGTAGCATATTATTTGTCAGTTGCAATATTAAAGAGGACAAAATTCTCTACAACTTTCACATTTACAACTTTTTTATACACTCAATATCAAGCGCACTACGCCATTTCAAAAATAAGATAATTTTTTCAATTTTCTTAACGGTGAAAACGTAGTTTTGCCCCGATTATTCAAATGTTCCCCACGGATTTAATCGTGTATGTCGACTTCTAACAATTGATAGCAGTAAATTATCTATTATTTGCACACTCACGTCTTTATTTTCATCTCAACAGACATTTTACATTCAATAAATTTATATAATTTTAAAAGTAGGGCAGAGTGTAGATGAATGAGACAATTTCCATATTTAAACAGTAACTTTAAGTGTATACAGTGTTAACTTCAAAACATTGTTTAAAAGAATACTTCAATATTTAGTAACTTATTTTCACGATAGTTTCAATTAAGAAAGAATTCTTGTTTAATTTTAATAATTTAATAATTTTAGTAATTTTTATAATGCATACATATTTTTCAAGGTATCAATGGGATAGGTATGAAAATTTGCGAAAAACATATTTTATTCCATACTACAATGGTATATTTTATTTACTAATTATTGATAACATATATTTTAATATTTTAAAGATAGCAAACATTGGATTGCAGTTCCATATAAAAGGGGGAACTCAAAAAATAAATATCTTTTATGTAAGAAATACTTTTACCTTATGAAATAGCTACAGTAAAAACGACAGCAGATTATTTAACTAACTAATGTTATGCATTTTTCTCTTGTAAAATTTTAAAATTCTGTCAATAAAATTTTGTCAAATATTTGAGATCACTGGTTTTATAAAACTATTTAAAAGATTAGTTTTAAAAAATATTGTCAATATTTTTCCCATTTATATCAATAAATATAACAAGAGATTATGGTTAGTTGGGGCAACTAGGCCATGATTTTACAATGTGACTCTTTAGCTTCTGACAATTCAGCTTCAAAAAGCTAATGTTAATTCGAATTAAAGTCTGAACTTCTGTAAATGTGTTCAGTTAGGTTCTCTCTATCAGACAGAAATGCTCAAAATTACATCTTAATATTTAAAATATAAAAATATGGATATTTCACTTTTCTTTCCTCATGGGTCCAGTTGCCCCATAAAAATGGGGTAAGTGGACCAGGAGGGTCTATGTTCCACATGCATTTATTTTTTTTTTTTTTCATCTGGGATATCAGGTCCTGTTTGAAAAAGTGTAAACAACTTAAAAATTTTAAACCAAGTGGATCATGTAAATTATATATCAACTAAAAAGCATTGTAATGGAAACCTTTGCTGTCAATATGCCTAAAAAAAAAGCACTAAAAGTGAAAATATTAGATTTATTTATACCAAAAACATAAAACTTAAGGAAGTACTTATGTACTTTGGTATAGATAATAAGTATAAAAGTCAGATGGGTATTTTAAGGGGAAAAATAGCAAGGTAAATCTATGAACAAACGGCTACGTAAGTACTTAAGTACTTTATCTGTATCTAGGGGTCGCATTCGCATTATATGGGGAAAAATTATTGTTTCTACCAGAACCGTTAATGAGTTACCTTCATGATCATTTTATTTAACATATTCTAAAGAAAGGTGCCATGAAGATATTATTTTCAAAACAGTGGTAGGAACAATAAAAGTTTCCCTATAGAATGCGACCCCTGTGTATCGTATTAATTCCAAGGTTTGGCTACCTCCCTTTCAGGATCAAGGTACTTGCATTCGTAAAAAATGTTGAAATAATTTAAAGACACCAGTATTTACAAGAGAATGTATTTGTAAACAAGTAAAAGTATATTTTCGCGTACTTAATAAAGGTAAAATTTTCATTATAAAATTCCGGTGGCAATGTGGCAATTAGGGATTAAAATTATGTGATGCCATAACGGCATCACCGCCTCTCAAGGGGTCAAGAAATTTGGTTTGATACCTCCCAATATGCTTTTTTAAATTTCATTACGTAATTTTAATAAGGTATTCTATAATTTTCTTTATTGTGAATAAGAAACAATGGAGAAATTTATTCCCCGTAGTAAGAGAAACTAAAAAAAATTATTTATAACTATTGGGATAACTGGATCCAGCATGGTCCAGTTACTCCATTCTTGAAAAATTTATGGGGTAACTGGGACACCGAGCTTACATTTGAAACATGAAGTAAATATGTATTGATACCTAATAATATTAACGTAGTTATATGCCTAATCTTTAAAAAAAAAAGATTGTTTAATAAAAGTACTTACAGTATTTTAATAAAAAGCCGAGGAAATTCAACCATATTGACGTTGTTTTTAAAAAAAGAAACGTAAATTTCTGACAACCTATCACAGCAAAGTGAGAGTTATGATTGAGTTGACACACGTTGTTTTAGGTAGTAGAGATTAAGGTGCATTGTTCACAAAAGCTAAAACTTAAAAAACATCAACAGTTTTTTATAAAATAGCCTATGACCCAGTTACTCCAACTACCCTTATATCATTTTAGCATGCAAAAATATATAAAACTTTTAAGATTATCTATTAATTGCTTTAAAGCTCAAACAGAAAAACTTACTTTGGTTGTTGAAAAATATACTTTGTGGAAATTTTCTAATCTTCTGTAATATGTACTGTTTTGAAACTATATCTGTTTAATTATCTCAGTGATACCCTTTATCAAATGAAATACCAATTTATTTATGATTGTAGACTATTAGTCCAGGCAATAGAGACCGTATAGGAGCTCTACCTAGCAAAATTCATGGTAGTTCTGGAAAAAGGCTTACCATATGCTTTTTGGGTCGCTGAATCCGAATTTTTAACTTCCCACCAAAATATCCCCCGGCAACCCCTCCCCCCCCACACACACACAAAATTTGGGTAAAAAGCCCCCCAAAAAGGTTTTTATTAAAAAAATCAAGTTTTTTGTTGTTTTAGGGGAAAAGTATATAGAAAATCAGAAAGTAGACAAAATTTGCAACAAATAAGATAAATGACATTATGACGTAGGATGAATGGGGAGGGGGGGGGATCTGCCTCGGAACGTCGGAACATGAGCCGCGGTGCTGCGTGGACTAAGTTGCGCAATTCCACTTAACCACTCACATAGTTTACATTCGCCCTCCCGTCTCCCCTCCGAACTTTCCCTATAAGGTTTACTTTAAGTTTTTTGGGTCGTTGAATCCGAATTTTTAACTTCCCCCCAAAATAGTTGTTTTTAAATTAAATTTTTTATTGTTTTAGGGGGAAAGTATGTAGAAAATCAGAAAGTAGACAAAATTTGCAACAAATAGGATACATGACATTATGATATAGGATGAACGGGGAGGGGGAGGGCTGCCTTTGAACATGCACTGCGGCGGTACGTGCACTAAGTTATGCAAGTCCTTGCAATAGGGGATTTTACCTGGCAAAATTAATGCTAGTTCTGGATTTCGACTCACTTTATGTTTTTTGGTCGCTGAATCCGAATTTGTAACTTCCCGCCCAAATTTCACCCGGCAACCCCCCCCCCCAAAAAAAAAAAATTGATTTTTTTTTTAATTTTGTTTTTGAGAACAGCGCGAATGTTCCGAGGCAGCCCCCCCCCCTCTCCCCATTTATCCTACGTGATAATGTCATCTATCCTATTTGTTGCAAATTTTGTCTACTTTCTGAACTTCTACATACTTTTCCCCTAAACAATAAAAAATTTAATTTAAAAACAACTATATTGGAGAGTTGCGGGAGGGGAAAATTTTGGGGGGAAGTTAAAAATTCGGATTCAGCCACCCAAAAAACTTAAACCTTATAGAGAAAGTTCGGAGGGGAGACGGGAGGGCGAATGTAAACGATGTGAGTAGGTAAGTGGAATTGCGCAACTTAGTCCACGCAGCACCGCGGCGCATGTTCCGAGGCAGATCACCCCTCCCCATTCATCCTACGTCATAATGTCATATATCTTATTTGTTGCAAATTTTGTCTACTTTCTGAATTTCTAGGTACTTTTCCCCTATAACAATAAAAAAATTAATTTTTTTAATAAAAACCTTGGGGGGACATTTTACCAAAATTTGGGGGGGGGAGCGTTACCGGGGGAAATTTTGGTGGGAAGTTACAAATTCGGATTCAGCGACCCAAAAAACGTAAAGTAAGCCGATTTCCAGAACTACCATTAATTCTGCCAGGTAAAATCCCCTTGCCTGGACTATATATAAACATTTTTGTTTTCGCATTGATCACCTATCTTATTCAACTCCACTCTTTCCCAACACAAAGTAAGGTACGCAATATGACTGCATAAACTAAATGGGAAAATGTATTTTAATAATAATAATTTCTACAGGCTGTTTAACAATATTTTTTTCTTTTTGATAGCACTGTTGTAGGATTATTAGCATTCCGTTTCGACGGAATATCCTTATCCTGAATAAAGCAGATATCTGGATCACCTAGAGGTAGTATAAAGCCTGATAGTTCCCATTCATCAGCATTTACATTACACACAAGGCTGTATTACATTTGAAGATGAGAGTGTTCAAATAACACAAAGAGCCGAAACTAGAGCGGTGCAGAGGGGGCATGTGCCCCGGGCGCCAGAACGAAAGGTGAAGGGGGCGCCAAATGAAGTTTTTATTTGTCGATTAATTATATCTACAGTCGGGGGGGGGAGTAAACACCCCCTACTAACTCCTCAACAAATTATCGTAAACGAAAGTTACTGGTACCGAACAATTGGAAATAAAGTCTACTTTTAAATGATGTATATAAAATTTGCTTAGGGGACCATCTACATATTTAAACGAATCCAAACTTCATTTTTTTCAATGGCAATACCCAATTTTAACGAGACATTTCAAATTTTCGGTTCAAATTATGCCTAGACACCAAATTTCAAGTCATTTGAATGATAAATTTTCGAATTATAAACATTCAAAATTTAGTGCTTCTAATGTTAAATTACATTTTCATATTTTGATTTATATCTCCTGAAATTATGCTCCTAATGTGCTACTTTTTTGTGTAGCAATAATTCTAGTATACCCAAACATAAATACACAAAATTTGCAATTTTTATAATTTTATGATATGAATTATGAAATTAATATTAGAAAAATTATGAAGCGCAACCTACAATTGTTTTGATGGATTTAGATTTATTAAGTCCTGCTTCATAGAAATCCAAAATTTCACACTTTTCTTCCAAGTAGTTTTCAAATTATGCTTAAAAAACGGCAAAATGATGGTTTAAGGGACCGTCTATGATAGAAGTGAGTAGATATTTTGAAATTTCTTTTGCTGTACTGTAATCTAACCGGCTTCATTGACTGCTTGAAGATGCCTTGATCAAGGGGCTCTCTCGGTTAACAATCCAGTATCATACTTCAATTTGGATACAGCCCTTAAAATACACTCGTTTTAAAATAATTAATTTCTCAGAAACTGATGGTGCGAATTGCATAAAAATTTGTTTTTAGGCTAATTGAAGGGTGTAGAGTTCGTTTATGCTGTCAGGATTGGGTACTGCTATTGAAAAAAACAATGTTATGGTTCGTTTTAATATGTAGATGGTCCCCTAAGCAAATTTTATATACATCATTTAAAAGTAGACTTTATTTCCAATCGTTCGGTACCAGTAACTTTCTTCTACGATAATTTGTTGCGGATTTAGTAGGGGGTGTTTACTTTTTTTTTTTCACGACTGTACATATATGAAATATGAATAAAAATGTCTCGCAGCCAGAAAACTAAAAAAAAAAAAAAGTTAAAAAAAAACTGTAATCAAAATAGAAAACCACAATAACGAAAATAGAAAAGGTAAACACTAATCCGGTTATATTTCAATGTCAGCAATTCTAAGCCAAAAAAAAATCATTTAAAACTATTGAATTGCAAGCGAGACACTGTAAAAAGAACGCTCCCATAGATTTAACATTAGCGTTCCAATGTCTTCGCGTGACTAGTGTAGTCTCAGGCGAAAACATTTGCACGCTAATGTTAAACCTATGGGAGCATTCTTTTCAGAATTCTTGCTAGAATTTCAATTTTTTTTTTTTTTTTTCATGTATCTGAGGTCGATATCCAACATTGTGCGTTTTTAATTTTTCGAATTTGGTTGCATTTTTTTAATGAGAACTAGGAGGCTCTGCCCCCTACGAGCTACGCTCGTCAACCCCCGTTCAGACACCGCAGACTCTAACAGCACGCTAATTTGATCGCCTTTAAAAAGATTTCGGAAGATTGAATTATAATTTGAATCTGACAATTATAATCTGACGTAATTTTCACCAAACTTTTCTTTCTCTTTTTAATATTCACGTCAAAATACTTTTGTTAGAAATGAAATATTATGATCATCTTAAAATGTCAAGTAAATGTCTCGCGCAATTTTTAAATTAAAACTGTTTTGCAATATTATTTTTTGTTCATTTTACGCAATAAGTGTAATATGACGTAAATTCTCCTATTTAGGACCTCTAACGCATGTTACTGAATTTATTATTTTACAATATTCTTTTTCATTTAAAATTCACGTGTAACTATAGTTTTTATGACGTAATTTTCAATGAGTTCCTGCTTTTTATATTTTTTGTTTATAATAGTCACGTGTAAAATAAATTTTTAATTTGAAGCAAACATTACTGTATGCGCTGTTTATACAGTTGGCAACAGTTTAAATTAATGCAATCTCTCTATTCTAAAAAAAAGTAACTACCGCTGTCACCGCCGCCGCCGGTTTTGAATTTTTTGTGGCCGGAGGTCTTTCTTCGTTAATATTAAGCAAAATATTGCATACAAAAATATGAAAATCGGTGGAATTATAGAGAAATGTTTGATAAACACGCTGATGCAGACAGTTTTCAAATCGAAGAAATATTTAAAGAGATATTTAATGCTAAAGTTGGACAAAATCGTTCCATTAAAAAAGTTTTATAGGAGAAAAAACTGTACATCGGAATTTAATCATTTTTAGATCATTTTATGCGTCAGAATTTCCCGGTGTGCAGATTGTATTTCTTTTTTTAATTTGGCTAATTTTTTGAGGTTTTATTTCTATTTTAAATTCAAATTTTCAGCATTTCTAGAGATATTTTTTACAGATTTTAGAAAGTGATATTAATTTAAACTGTTGCCAACTGTATAAACAGCGGAAACAATAATGTTTGCTTCAAAAAAAAAAAAATATATATATACATATTTATACGTGTAATAAATTAAAAATTTATTTACACGTAACTATTATAAACAGAAAAAAACATTGGAATTAGAATTAAATAATTATGTACAAAAGGCAGGAACTTATTAAAAATTACGTCATAAAACTATAATTGCACGTGAATTTTAAGAGAGAAAGGAATTTGTAAAATAATAAATTTATTAACATGCGTTAGAAGTCTTAAATAGGAGAAATTACGTCATATTTACGTCACATTACAGTTATTACATAAAACGAAAACAAAATAATATTGCAAAACGGCTTAAATTTAGAAATTGCGCTAGACATTTATTTGATATTTTGAGCGGATACTTTTCAACTATTTTTCTTAGGAAAGCGCAAATAATATTTCATTTCTAACGCAAGTAATATCACGTAAATACTAAAAAGAGAAATAATAGTTTGGTCAAAATTACGTCAGATTAAAAACGATTAATTTAAAAGGTCTCGTTTAAAAGAACTTTCTTTTCGCTTTGTTAAAAAATACCGGGAGACAAAGATTCTGTTTACTTAATTCCTTTTATATTAGCTTATTTTGAAATGTTGTTACACGTGTCTACGTCATCAAGTTATTTTCATTTCGACGTTTTATTTGTATTTTTATTAATGTTGTACTAATTTATTTGTTCTTTCGTTATTTAAAATAAAAATTATGTCAATTTGTATAATTTGGCGAGTGGTTTGGCGATTTATATAATTTGGCGAAATTAGTCGACCGTTATAATCAAGTAGTACCGCAGCGGATTTGGCGTTAAAATTTCCCCAATCAAAGAGAAATGAATAGAAATCCGTTTATAGGGAGATCGCCACTGTTTTTTAAATTATAATTCAATCTTTCGAAATCTTTTTAAAGCCGATCACATTAGCGTGCATTTAGAGTCTGCGGTGTCTGGACGGGGGTTGGCGAGCGTAGCTCGTAGGGGGCCAAGCCCCCTAGTTTTCTAAAATTTGTAAAAAATATCTCTCGAAATGTTGAAAATTTGAATTTAAAATAGAAATAAAACCTCGAAAATTTATTCAAATTAAAAAACTAACTGCAATCTGCACACCGGGAAATTCTGACGCATAAAATGATCTAAAAATGATTAAATTCCTATGTACAGTTTTTGCTCCTATAAAACTTTTTTAATGGAACGATTTTGTCCAACTTTGGCATTAAATATCTCTTAAAATAATTCTTCGATTTGAAAACTGTCTGCATCAGCGTGTTTATCAAACATTTTTCTATAATACTACCGATTTTCATATTTTTGTATGCAACAGATTTTTTAATATTAACGAAGAAAGACCTCCGGTCACAAAAAATTCAAAACCGGCGGCGGCGGTGACATCGGTAGTTACTTTTTTTTAGAATAGAGAGATACTTTAAATTTTAGAACGGGTTCCAAACAGTTTTTCAAAAATGAAAGTGTCCAAATGTTAAAAACAAAAAATGCAACCAAACCCAAAAAAGCACAAAAGCACAGCATTCGATATTGATCTCAGGTATCGCATAAAAATCTCTCTATTCTAAAAAAAAGTAATTACCGCTGTCACCGCCGCCGCCGCCGCCGCCGGTTTTGATTTTTTTTGTGACCGGAGGCCTTTCTTCGTTAATATTAACAAAAATAATGCATACAAAAATATGCAAATCGGTGGTTTTATACAGAAATGTTTGATAAACACGCTGATGCAGACAGTTTTCAAATCGAAGAATTATTTTAAGAGTTATTTAATGCTAAAGTTGGACAAAATCGTTCCACTAAAAAAGTTTTATAGCAGCAAAAACTATACATGGCAGTGTAATCATTTTTAGATCATTTTATGCGTTAGAATTTGCCGGAGTGCAGATTGCATTAATTTTTTTATTTTGACTCATTTTTTCAGGTTTTATTTCTATTTTAAATTCAAATTTTCAGCATTTCTAGAGATATTTTTTACAGATTTCAGAAAATTGTACTAATTTAAACTGTTGCCAACTGTATAAAAAGCGCAAGCAATAATGTTTGCTTCAAATTAAAAATTTATTTAGACGTGACTATTATAAACAGGGAAAAAAACTTTCAAATTAGAATTAAATAATTACGTATAAAAAGCAGGAACTTATTAAAAATTAAGTCATAAAAAGTATACACGTGAATTTTAAAAGAGAAAGGATATTGTAAAATAATAAATTCATTAACATGCGTTAGAAGTCTTAGGAGAAATTACGTCATATTTACGTCACATTATAGTTATTACATAAAATGAACACAAAATAATATTGCAAAAAAGTTTAAATTTAGAAATTGCGCTAGACATTTATTTGATATTTTGAGAATTAATTTAAAATGTCTCATTTAAAAGAACTTTCTTTTCGCTTTGTTAAAAAATACCAGGAGACAAAGACTCTCTTTACTTAATTCCTTTTATATTAGCTTATTTTGAAATGTTGTTACACGTGTATACGTCATCAAGTTATTTTTATTTCGACGTTTTATTTGTGTTTTTATTAAAGTTGTACGAATTTATTTGTTCTTTCGTTATTTAAAATAAAAATTATATCAATTTGTATAATTTGGCGAGTGGTTTGGCGATTTATATAATTTGGCGAAATTGGTCGACAGGATAATCAAGTAGTACCGCAGCGGATTTCGCGTTAAAATTCCCCAATCAAAGAGAAATGAATAGAAATTCGTTTATAGGGAGATCGCCACTGTTTTTTAAATTATAATTCAATCTTTCGAAATCTTTTTAAAGCCGATCAAATTAGCCTGCATTTAGAGTCTGCGGTGTCTGGACGGGGGTTGGCGAGCGTAGCTCGTAGGGGGCCGAGCCCCCTAGTAAAGAAAAAAAAAACAAAAAATTTAAAAGTAATAAAATGCAAGCGAGATATTTGTCCAGAATGCTCCCATATGTTTAATGTTATACCTTGCGAATGTCTAATTTAGTCTCATAATTCATATAACTGTGACTTTAAACGCCTCAATACTACAACTACCGTAAAATCTTTAAAAATGAAATATGTATCTACGGAATCCGTTCTTTAAAGAAAAAATTATATATTTTCAAGATAGAGAATATGAACAATTATACCTGCTAAGATGGAAACCTGTTTAAAGCGGAATAATTTCGGTTCGGTTTTCAAGGTTTTAATGAATCAATATTTGGCAAAGCTGATTACGTAGTAAACATTACGTATTTAATGATTACACACCTAAAAGTTTCAAAATCCGGCATTAGAGATTTATTAAAATTCTTGTGGTAAATTTTCTTTTTAAGCGGGGGGGGGGGGGGGGGGGGGGATCCATGTTTGCCACGGGCGCAGGAAAGGCTAGTTTTGGCCCTGAAACATTTAATTTACTGATACCAATATATGGGCAATTCCATGAAAATGTCAACCTGAGCATCAAAATTTCAATTTCAACGAAATATCGAGTATTGTATATCGTTTTAAAGCTTGAAGTATCTACTTTAATAGTACAGAGTTAAATATTAAATTATAACATTGTTTTATTTTTAAAAAAGCCATAATAGATGTCCATCTCCTTTCAGAAATTTTGTTTGAAAATTTAATATACAGTAATCAACAATTTTTCTAAAACATTTTTTAATTTTAAAATAAATGGTCACTGTATTTTGTTACACTAGGGGGCGCTGCCCCCTACGAGCTACGCTCGTCAACCCCCGTTCAGACACCGCAGACTCTAAAAGCACGCTAATTTGATCGGCTTAAAAAATATTTCGGAAGATTGAATTATAAGTTTAAAAACAGTGGCGATCTCCCTATAAACGGGTTTCTATTCATTTCTCTTTGATTGGGGGAATTTAAAGCCAAATCAGCGGCTGCTAAATGATACAATTGCTGTTTCTGTCTTTGATTAAATAAAATCAGTTGACATTTCAAAATAAGCTAATATAAAATGAATTAAATAAACGGAGTCTTTGCCTCCCGGTATTTTTTAGCAAAGCGAAAAGAAAGTTTTTTTTAATGACACTTTTTAATCTGACGTAATTTTCACTAAACTTTTCTTTCTCCTTTTAGTATTCACGTGAAAATAATTTTGTTTGAAATGAAATATTATTTGCGCTATCCTAATAAGAATAGTTGAAAATATCATCTTAAAATATTACATAAATGTCTCGCGCAATTTTTAAATTTAAACTGTTTTGCAATATTATTTTTTGTTCATTTTACGTAATGTGTATTGTGACGTAAATGTGACGTAATTTCTCCTATTTAAGACTTCTAACGCATGTTAATGAATTTATTATTTTACAACATTCTTTCACTTTTAAAATTCACGTGTAATATCGTTTTTATGATAATTTTCAATGAGTTCCTGCTTTTTATATTTTCTTGTTTATAATAATCACGTGTAAAATAAATTTTTAGTTTGAAGCAAACATTATTGTTTGCGTTTTTTGTACAGTTGCCAACAGTTTAAATTAGTACAATTTTCTAAAATAAGTAAAAAATATCTCTCGAAATGCTGAAAATTTGAATTTAAAATAGAAATAAAACCTCCAAAAATGAGTCAAATTAATAAACTGAGTGCAATCTGCACACCGAGAAATTCTGACGCATAAAATGATCTAAAAATGATTAAATTCCGATGTACAGTTTTTGCTCCTGTAAAACTTTTTTAATGGAACGATTTTGTCCAACTTTAGTATTAAATATCTCTTTAAATATTTTCTTCGATTTGAAAACTGTCTGCATCAGCGTGTTTATCAAACATTTCTCTATAATTCCACCGATTTTCATATCTTTGTATGCAATATTTTGCTTAATATTGACGAAGAAAGACCTCCGGTCACAAAAAATTCAAAACCGGCGGCGGCGGCGGCGGCGGCGGCGGCGGCGGTGACAGCGGTAGTTACTTTTTTTTAGAATAGAGAGATACATTATAGAGTTTCATATTGTAAGATTATCTCACAAAATATCCTTATGGTATTTTGTTTAGGAGAAATTTTAAATTCAGTTCATTAATGTCAGTCAGTTACCGGAAAATACACTGCTCAAAACAATTAAAGGATATTTGAAGTTTTATATAAAATAAAGATATAAACGAAATTTTTTTTTGCCGAAAATAGAAGAAGAGAATCACAAATGCAAATTTTTCTGGTTTTCAAACTGTGGTGTATGCAGATTTTGAGTTCGACGTCAAAAACGTCGCTTCAGCGGCAGCGAATGAAATTTGACTTTCAACTGGATAAAAGAGAATGAAGACAAGGATGATCGGCATTCAGTGATTGCTTTGTTTCGATGAGTACGATGTCTCAGCGAAGTCATTTGACAGATTCAGAAGCTTTGAGAATTGTTGGTAGGTTAGAAAAGGGCCAAACTCCAGCCGAAGTAGCGCAAGCCATTGGAGTGTCACAAAGTGTCATTTCCAGGATCTGGAACCGTTTTTTGGAGAGTGGATGTGCAGGCCGAAGACCAGGGCAAGGTCGTAGACGGGCAACAACGCCCAATGAAGATCGGTATTTAGCGTTAACAGCTCGGAGACACCGAACCATGAACGCTACTCTTCTCCAACAACACCTTCGCTCGGCTACAGGCACCACGATTTCAACTCAGACTGTCCGAAACCGGCTCCATGCTGTAGGTCTGTATGCTCGCCGACCGATGGTATGTGTTAGATTAACATCAAGGCATCGTCGCGACCGCAGGGAGTGGGCAACCGAGCATGCCAACTGGAGGAGAAATGAATGGAGCAATATTCTGTTTTCTGACGAGTCCCGTGTTTCTGTGCGTCCGGATAATAGGCGTATTTTCATCTGGAGGGACCGTGGCAGTAGGAATAATCCTGCGTTCGTGCACGAAAGTGTCAGATTTGGCGGTGGAGGAGTGTTGGTGTATGGTGGCATCTCCATTGACGGGCGCACTGACCTCTACATCATTCGAGATGGAGCTCTGACTGGTCGCCGATATAGGGATGAGATCCTCAGACCTATTGTAGTCCCTTACGCTGCAGAAATCGGAGATAACTTCATTTTAATGGACGATAAGTGCAGGCCACATCGTGCAAACCTGGTGGAGGATTTCCTTTTCGAGGAAGGAATCGTTCGAATGGAATGGCCAGCGTGTTCTCCAGACATGAATCCAATCGAGCACATTTGGGACGCTCTAGGAAGACGAGTTTCTGGCCGCCAACAACCCCCACAAACTCTCCAAGAACTGGAAAGAGCTCTTCTGGAAGAGTGGGGCAGAATACCCCAACTCGTCATTAATAGCCTCATTGAGTCCATGCCTCAAAGGTGTTCAACGTTGCTGGCCGCCCGTGGAAACCATACCCCCTACTGAAAATGATTTTCTTTGAAGAAAACACCTTTTCTTATTCTTTTTTTCTCATATGCACAAATTGTGTTTTTTTTCTTTAGTACACAAATGCGCAATAAAATGCATTTTTTTCTGCCAAACATGTGTAATTTATTCTCATATAACCTACTATGTCTGTCGACCATGTATCAATCAGCTAAACAGTTTACCAGATACAAAATCCACCTAAAACTGCAATATCCTTTAATTGTTTTGAGCAGTGTATTAACTTTTCTCACTCAGCATGAAACTTTTTGTTGGAAACTTTTCAAAATATGTATTCTCTGTTTACATTATTAGTACTTAAATACTGAATAAATATTATTGGAAGTTTGAATCTGGAACACAGAAAATTCTTAGGTAACTGACTGACATTGGGATGGTAACTGACTGACATATTGGAAGAGTAACTGACTGACATTTTATTTTACTTTAAAATGACACTCTTAATACTCCTAATAAAGTTAGTTTTACTTTTTAAATATAAAACAACTCAACTTTTTGTTAGCTTAAAGCAACTCAACTTTATAAATCCTCTACAACTTCTGCTTTTATTTCAGAGAACATTCTTTCACCTTCTGAAGCATTTCCTTCACGCCAGACCTATGGATAAGCAAAAAAGTGGGCAATTTCTGCCCTACCAAACTCTCCAAATAAAAGGAAAGTACTGGTATTTGATTTAGAAAAGAAAGAAGGCATTTTAACCAACACTACTAGTTCTCAAATTTCAAATTTGTCCACATCCGCATCAGATGCTTTATAACAAAAAGTTAACGATTTTTATGCTCATGATAGAATATCATCCCAAACACTGGGCTTAAAAGATTTCATTATTTGCAGAACAAATGGAAATAAGGTGCGTATGCAAAAGCGCTACTTATATCTTACATTAAAAGAGACCTGTACACTTTTTTGCGAAGAAAACCCAGATGTTAAGATTGGTCTGTCAAAGTTTAGCAGTCTTCGCCCAAGTCATACGTTACTAAGAAGAGATATTCCATATAATGTATGTCTTTGCCAAAAACATGAAAATATCAGAATTCTTTTAGAAGCCTTGAAAGATAAAGGATTCAATTTAGACCCCAAACTGAAAGATTTTATAAAGACTGTAGTCTGTGATGAAGAAAAGGAAACATGCATGAATGGTGAATATAACATCTTTATAAATGATGATTTACTTCATGAACCATGCACTTGGAAGAAATGGATAAACACACCCCAATGTCAATTGACAACTGATGAAGGTACTACTCAAGACTGAATACAGGACTTGAATTCTAAATTACCTTCATTCCCTCAGCATGTTTTTGTTAAAAGAAACCAAGTAACTATATTCACAGCTGTTTCTTGGTTTTTAGAAGATGATGAGAAGAAAACAAACTCATATGCTATTGTATCAGATTATCTTGAACAAGAACATGATAAATATGCAGTGAATGCTTTCCTTAGGGAAATAATAAAGGATTTGAAATTGATTACAAGCTTTTCATCGATACACATTTTTTCTGATGGAGCGGCAAGTAAATTCAAACAACGCTATAACCTATGCAACTTAACCTATTTTTGCAAGGAATTTGAAATCAAGGATGTTGAGTGGCATTTTTTTGCCACCTCTCATGGCAAGGGAGCTGTGGATGGAATCGGTGGGCAAATAAAGCGTTTAGCATGGATGCAAGTGCTTAGTAAAAAATCAATCATTAATAGTGCTTTAGCCTTCTACGATGCAGTTAAAGACAAAGATATGAAAATACAAGTTATTCTTGTTAAAAGGCGAAGATATAAGTGCCTTAAAAAATGAATTAGATGACAGATTTCGTGACGTTTTGCCCATTCCTAATAATACAAAAAATGCATCATTTCAAAACAGTAGAGGAAAACTTTATTTTCTACAGTCAATATAGTCAAAGCACAAATTTTCAAACTCACTACTTTCAGAAAGAAAGAAATTCAAAACTGTGTGAAGTGACTGTTAGTAAAGAAAACTACTATGCAGTTTATTATGATCTACAATATTATATTGGAAGAGTGATAGATGATAATGAGGAAACGGTCAAAGTGAAATTCTTGAAAATAGGACTTGGACAGACATATGAGTGGCCAAGATCGGATGATGTAGAAGAAATTGAAAAGCAGTTTATTTTTTATGGCCCTATAATTTTGCAAGGATCTGGTCCATTTCAAGTTATCGAGGAGAAAAAGATCATCAAAGCTTATAACAAAATAAAAAAATCCTTTGTAAACAAAAGTTGTTGATAGAATAAAACTAATAATCATCTTTAATTGCTTGTCTTTTGTGTAAACTTTATTACATTTTACTACCATTTTGAATGTTTTGCTTAAGGATATTTAGAAATGTCAGTCAGTTACCAGGCTGTCAGTCAGTTACCAATTTGTTGTAAATTGCTATAATTCTTTATTTTATCATTTTTTTAAACCCAAATGCCATAAGTTCAAAGCTTATTAGCTGTTCTGTGACCCCCAATGAAACTTTATTTAAAATTCATTATAATTTCAGAAGAATCTCTAATTGAGTCTGTGTTACTTTTCATGTAGGTTGCATTAATGTCAGTCAGTTACCATGCTTTTAACTATTTTTTTTACAATTAATAAAAAATTATTTTGGAAATTCAATTATAATATTGGATTTAGCTTAAAAAGAGGCAATAAATCAGTGAAAAACTAATTTAAAAAAGGTATATTTTGTGTGGTATGTTACAAAATACTTATTGTTTTGCTTTGTGAATGTCAGTCAGTTACCCGTGGAATTGCCCATATAGAAATTGACATACACGATTAAATCCGGGGGGAAACATTTGAATAATCGGGACAGAACTAAGTTTTCACGGTTTTTTAGAAAATTGAAAAAATTGTCCTATTTTTGAAATGGCGTACTGCGCTTGCTATTGAGTGTATAAAAAGTTGTAATTGTGAACGTTGTAGAGAATTTTATCCTCTTTAATATTGTGATTGACAAATAATATGCTACGGCAACGAGTCTCGAGATATTTAAAAAAAAAAATCAAAAAAAGTCTCAAAATTTTGTTGTTTTTTAGCCACAGAAAATTTAGCCTTAAGAAATTTTGTTAGAAAACTTGGTTTTTCCATGTTGGCATCATTATAAACAATTCAGAAAAAAAAATCTTTTACCCGACCTTTTGCAAGGTAACCCCTTTTTGGCACATTTCCCCTGGACTATGAGCCCAAAATCGTGAAACGTCGGAACTCTATATAATACAGCTAATTCGAGATCAAAGGAAACGGGAAAAGCTGCCAATTAATAACTCAGCAAATATAGCTCATATTGTTCTGATTTTTTAAAAGCAGTCATATCAGCAGTCTAATCCTATTCTGAAATTTTTACATATCTACGAGCAGTATATTTTGAGATCTGTAAACCCATTTTTAAGTAAATATGAACGGGAAAGTTTATAAAAAAAAAAAATTCCAAAATGCCCTGTGCGATTTTTTTCAAAGCCAATTTTGTAGTAGTACATCCCAGAATAGATAATCCATTGAACATCCCTATGTCTGAGATTTGAACAAACGGAAATTATGTGCATTTGCTGAGCATTAAGTTAAAATCAGGCCCAGCAGCCAATCAGTTAAAGCAAACTCACAGACAATCAAAGTCGGGGGGTGGCTGTATCTAGCTGTAGAAAGTTCGAACTAACTCAAAGTTAGTGTATCTTTTTCAGTGAATAAATTTGGAAGCTTGCGTGTGTGTGAGGGGGGGGGGGGTGTTAGATTTTTTTTAATTAGTGAGTAATGAATGTTTCAGGTTAATTTTTAAAATAAAGAGATTTAAAGATTTGAATCTTTTCATTGAAGGAAAGGGTAAAAGTAAGATTTTGGGGAGTGGGGGCATAATTTGTATTATTCACTATTTATTGTCACTAAAGAGCAATAAATAGGTCAGAGGAGATATAGATAAAGATTTAAAATTATAATATCATCATAAAGAAAAGATTAGAAATCATTAGAAATCAAGAATAAAGATTAAAAATATTTTAAATTATCTGTATGCCTGTAGAGGCGGTGCAAAAGAAAATGAAGCGTAAATTTGGGAGGTTAAGGTGATAACTTAGATGATTGTTTCAAACAAGTTGTAATTTTTGCATCTGAGCGAAAATGTCCAGGCTGGGACTCGAACGCAGAACCTTTGGTTTTAATTGCCAGTGCTCTTCCAATTGAGCTATCTGGACGACAACTCAGCCAACACAATATTCGCCCAGAACAACTATTATCATGACGTCAATTTATTGTGTAAAAAATAATTAAAAGTGTACATGATTATATATTTTTTATTATTAAGCAACAGACTTTGCAACTTAATTTTTCTAAAAAGCTTTAAAGATCCAAATCTCTAGGCTGGAGGGGGAAAGTGGTAATTTTGAGGAATAGAAGGCGGTTTTTTATTGTCACTAATAAGCTTTAAATAAGACAAAATAATTTTCTATACAAAAATACATTTTCTATACAAAAATACATTTTCTATACAAAAATAAATTTTCTATATAAAAAGCTTTAAAGACTCAAATCTCTAGGCTGGAGGGGGAAAGTGGTAATTTTGAGGAATAGGAAGATAACTTAAATTAATGGTTTTTTTATTGGCACTAATGAATTTAAAATGAGACAAAAGAATTTTCGATATAAAAAATAAAGATTTTAAATTTTTTTTAATGTTTGGGAGTAAGTAGAGGAAGAGAGGAGAAGTGTACATTCGGGAAGTTAGGGGTTAATTTATTTATTTATATTAGTGAGCAATAAATGTTGCAGATAATTTTTTCAAACTAAAGTTTGAAAGATTTTAATTTATGTAAGCTAGAGAGGTGGGTGCAAAGGGAGAAGTGGAAATTTCTGGGGTTCAGGGGATTATTTTATATGATTTATTATTATTGTCAGTAAAGATCATTAAACAGGAAGGGTGGAAGATTATTTTATATAGAATTAAAGAATTTTGAATGTTTAATTTGTTTTTCTTTGTACTAGGAATGAGGGGAAAGGGGAAAAGAAAATTTGTAGTTTTGGATTTAATATAGATGAATGTAATTATTTTAATTAGTGTTTACATCTTACCAAAGAGTTGTTGAAAAAATCTCATAGCACAGTACTCTTTAAAATTAAAGTATGAGGCATACGTTTTTGAGGAGAGGGAGGGGGAGAGATTGGGGGTGAATGGAAATCATGACTATGAATCCTTTGTGTTGGTCTTTAACTTTTCGTTGTTGTTGTTTTATCTTTTTTATCATTAACCTCAAAAAAGTAATGATATCAGTACAAAAACCCTTAACTGGTTAAAAGTTTGTGATGCAGCACTTTATCTTATGCTCTAAGAATTTTAAATATGGAACTTAAAAATAATGGTTGGTTGGTTGATTTTTGACGGCCGATTATCTACTCTAGGGATACAGGCCCGAGGGGAGAGTGCCCTTCATGGGGGTCTTTCTAAGGGAACCTAACCCGTATTTACGCATGGAAATCCATGGCTCGAAGAAAACCACGAAAACTCCGAACGATTAGGCCGACAGACGCGATTGGGCTCGAACCCAGCACCTCCCGTCTACCAGTTTCGAGAGCAGAACCTCTCAGCCACTGGTGGGGCCTTAAAAATAATGATATCAAATTTTGAGTGATGCTATGCTATTAATTAAAATCTCTCTATATGTATATTATTTATTTCATCATTTTATTTTGCTTTATTTATAATCGCATGTGCAAAAATTATGATCAATTTAAAAAGAGGAATAAAAGTTTATTCACTGATGCTTTATCATTCACATCTCTCATAAATTCAAAATATGAGTTTTAAAAGGTATATCAAAATTTAAATGACGCCTTGATGTAGCTTTAAACGATTTGATTTAAAATTTAATTTTAATTATTTTTGGTTTGGCTAAGATATATTCACACATCTAAACAATACTTTTAATTTTCCAGTAAACTGTTAAATATATCACTTTCACTGAACTTATATAATGCATTGAAATGTATTTATTTGAATAAATTTATTTATCCTTTGTGTCATGCTATTAAAAATTAAAAATAGAATTTATGTAAATAGTTTTTTTTTTTTTTTTTTTTTTTTTTTTTTTGCGTCATTGTATCCAAACTAAGTGAAATGTATTCAAATGGATAATATGAGGCAAAAAAAAAACTATTTACATAAATTTTATTTTTAATTTTTAATAGCATGGCACAAAGGATAAATAAATTTATTCGAATAAATACATTTCAATGCATTATATAAGTTCAGTGAAAGTGATATATTTAACAGTGTATTGTAAAATTAAAAGTATTGTTTAGATGTGTGAATATATCTTAGCCAAATCAAAAATAATTAAAATTAAATTTTAAAACAAATCGTTTAAAGCCACATCAAGGCGTCATTTAAATTTTGATGTCATTATCTTTTAAAACTCATATTTTGAATTTATGAGAGATATGAACGATAAAACATCAATGAATAAACTTTTATACATCTTTTTAAATTGAACATAATTTTTGCACATGCGATTATAAATAAGGCAAAAATAAAATGATGAAATAAATAATATACATATAGAGAGATTTTAATTAATAGTATAGCGTCACTCAAAATTTGATATCATTATTTTTAAGTTCCATATTTGAAATTCTTAGAGCATAAGATAAAGTGCTGCGTCACAAACTTTTAACCGTTTTTGTATTGATATATATTGACAAAAAGTCTGTGCACTACCAAAAAATTTTATATCTTTATACATGTCTATATTCATTGTAAAAATCCTCATAGTTTGTATTTTTATATGTAAAAATTTATTTGACTATGCTACATATATATACCTGTATAACTTGAAAGAAAAAATATGAGCGCTGATGCCTTTGAGCACCGATGAGCGATACCATAAACATCATAGGTTGGCAACTCCACCGATTTGACACTATTTCTTTTAGTGCTGCCATCTGTTGACGAATCTTTGATGCTCTCTTACATTGTGCCGTTTGGTTTATGGAAGTTACTATTTTAGGGAAATTTAGTAAATAGAGAAAAAGAAGTGCTTCTTCTTGCTTCTTTAAGGCTGTTCTCAAATCCAAAAAGGCAACTTCCCAACATAAGTTTTAATTTATTTTTGTTTGAAAATGCTTGAAACTAGCTGGTGTTGTTGTTCAGAAACTATGTCATCGAGCTGTTTTTTTTTTTTTTCATTTTTTTGCAAACGCCATAGGTCTTTCAAAAATAGAGTCTAAGTGGACGTTTTGAACCGAATTTCCGCGCGAAAGTAGAAAAATCACTCAAGAGCGGGCGAAAAACGGGTCTGTCACGTGATAGAAATCGCTTTATAATTATAATTATAATATATATATATATATATATATATATATATATATATATATATTTTTTTTTTTTTTTTTTTTTTTTTTTTCAAAGAGATATACTTGTTGTAATCTATTTGTCATTAAGATAAATTATGCAATTTTTCAAATTTATTTTTTATCAAATAATTTTAAAATATGAAAAAAAAATGAACGCCAACATGTTTAAAATTGATGAATTCCAAGATGCCTTGTTTTATATTAGTTAATTGTAGAGTTAAAAATGTATTCAATTAAAAAGTAAATCATTTGTAAAAATCAGCTACAAATAAGAAATGTGGTTTTTCTATATCAGTTCTCCAGACCCCGGTCCATAAGCGATGTTTTTAAAATAAGCAAACAAATGCTCCATATGGGGTGGGATAAGACAGGTATCGCTTCACCACATCACAGAAATTTGATATTTCAGAGTGTTTGCAGTCATCACTTCCACCCACTCCATCTCAGGAATTTGATACTTCAGAAATGTAGCAGCGACCCCCCCCCCCCCTTAAAGATTTTAAGCACATAAATTAATAATTGTCAATATTTTTTAAAGTCTTGCTATTGCAACATTCTCAAAATGAAACATATTTATCGCCAATGAGTAGGGGACATTCATGCACAATTAAGCATATTAAAGGGGAAAAAGAATATGAGTTAGGTATAATCGACTAAAGGAATTTTAGACATTCCTTATATAAATCTGCTTATTGGAAGAATCTTGCACACCAAATTTATTAATACACATGAATAGAAACAGGAAAAAATCATTCTAAAATACGGATAACCTTTCACGCTCATGGGCCGCATCATCGAATTTTTAATGCTCTGCAGTTCACCCATAGGCCAGTTAAATACTGTGGGCAAGAAACATATTCACGACTGAATTACAAGACCGGAAATGCGGGGACATGATATATAAGGCTCTAGAGAATGTCTGAATTCCCATTTTTTTCTTGATTCGTAAAAAAAAAATAATGGAGTAAAACTTCATTAATCCACACCCCAGTATGTCAGACTTCAGTTAACTCAGACAATAACTTAAAGTAAATTGTAAATACACAAAGTAAAGCATCACAAATATGAATAAAGAAATTAAAACATAACAGAATGTGAAAAACTTTTGAGCAACTGGCGTGAGCTCAGTTGCTCAAAAGTTTTGCGACTATTATTATATTCTATTCGCACCAGTATTTTTCTAATATAAATTTTGAAGTATATTTCTCTTGCAAATGTTGTCAAAGTGTGTGTTAAGGATTTTTGTTTTGAGAAAGCGGTGCCAGTTAGAATTAGGAAATAGTCACCTGTGGCAACCCTGCATTGGCGTACCCAGGCAGGGAGATAGGTAAGACTTCCTCAATTCAGGAGTATTAAGGAGCGCTATATAGAGGGATGGGGATTTGGCTATCACCATTTTCGAATAGAAAATTTCACTCTATTTAATTACATAATTCTGAGATTAAACACTGTTCAGAAGTAGTGGTATCAACAACTCAGAGCTCGTAACGTTATGTTGCCAGGGAAACCGCGCCTCCGTTTCGTGATGTCACAAGCTGGGGATCGTGATGTTCCCCGTGCTAGGAAAAACCAAGGTTTATAAACATATAGTCTTGAGACCTTGAGGAAAAGCACCCCTGTTTCACGAAGCCACGAACCCCAGCGAAAACGCATCGAGGTCTTTTAGAAGGCAGTGGTAGTGTTCCGAATGGCAACGAAAAAATAAATAAATAAATAAATAAATAATCCCTGCTGGCTCGGGCCTACAGGCGGAGGTAGATTTCGAAGTTAAGTACTAAATTCACCAACAAAACTTAAATCAAGATTAAAGATAAACCCAGTTAGTCCTTCGCTAAGAATGAGCTCTAGGGAGCTAAACATTTTGTGAAAATTCTAATATGCACAAATACACACACGCATGTATATGGAATAGGTTTAAAAATGGCTAAATCAAATTCAGAGAACATAAAAGTGTTAAAATATGTTAATATTTCCATACTCGGGTTTTTATCATGTTTTAATACGTTTCTTCAAACTCACATGACGATACATATTCACCTGCTGTGGTCCATTATATTTTCAATATGACGCAACATATTTTTTTTTTGTTTGTTTGTTTGTTTTAATTCGTCAAACTATTTATTTCATTTTGAATTTTCATGCAGAAATCTTGCTCTAGAAAACTTATGACGTAATATTCAATTGTTTTCAATTCGTCAAACTATTTATTTAATTTTGAATTTTCATGCAGATACCTTGCTCTAGAAAACTTATGACGTAATATTCAATTTGTTTTCAGTTCGTCAAACTGTTTATCTAATTTAATTTTTCACGTGAAAACATTGCATTAGAAAAGCATTTGTTGTAGTGAGAATTTTATTGCTTTTTTTTTAATTGTTGGCAACAGCTATAATGAAAAATATTTATTTTTTCCTGCCATTGTTGTGTAGAAGCTGGTTTTATCAGAATCATGTTAAGAAGGTGTCACAATTTTTAACCTTCCCAATTCCCATTCCCTTGGACCGATTTTGCTCATTTTCAATCCCCGCCGAGAAATTAGCCATCTTAAAGTTGTTGGCGAGTTTGAAGACATTCCGTGCATAATTGCGACTTTTATCGTGCGGACAAAATTTAGTACATACATACATACATATATATATATATATATATAAACTTTTTAGGTGGGGGTGGTTTTGGGTTCCTGGGGTCATGTAATGAAAAGTTATGAAGGAATTTTTCAAAAGTCGCACCATGGTAACGACTGCAATAGGTAGTATTTCTTAAGAAATTTACCTAAAAACGCTGAAAACCGCGGCTCGAGTCGGGTTCGGTCAAAATCGGGTTACTCGACCCGATACGCCGATACAGGACTCTATTCTATAACAAAAAATTAAATTTAAAAAATAAAAAAACCCGACTACCTAAAAAGCGAACTAATTAATTATTTCTCATCAATGTAAAACTATTTTTTATATTACTTACCTATTTTTTTCATTTACTTGTATTGATGACTTTTAAGTTGTGCTTAATTGTTAGTTCCTATCTATAAACACTATTTTGATGAGGTTAGAGTTGCAGTAAAGCTAGAGATCCTACCTACACAACTTCCAGGCTGTGTAATATTTAAACGGAGCTTCAGACTGTAAAATAGTCAATGAAACATCGTCTTCATTTTGAAAGACCTATCCAATGATAGGCCACACAATAGGGTGCGTAAACTTTTTTTTTTGTCTCTATCGCCATTTTGTATTTTACGGCTGCCATTTTAAATTCATTAAAACAAAACCTAGCCTATAACCATCGGAAGGTTAAGACGAATCGATAGAGACCTCATTCATTAAAATCCCTCCCACCGTTGGGATGTTTCGAGGGTATAAAGAAATCCACATACCCAGATATGCGTGAAACACACAACCCTTCTTGGTAGTCGGGTAAAAAAAAAGACTACAGCATTTTAAGGTACAATTTGAGAGCACAGTGATGTAGTGGAGCGTATGCAGTGGTATACGCCGTATATCTTCTGCTTTTTTTTTTTTTAAACTCCATATACTCCCTATAACTTTATTTCGTATACTCGCTAGCGTATCCTCTGTCATAGCGTATGCCATCTGGTTTTTTAAGACTACACCATTGTAAGAGTACCTTTATATAGGGACGCCAAGCAAAACCCTAAAACAAATAATTTTTTCCTGCATCCGGAATATGACCGACTTCACTCAAAAAAGAAGAAACGGCTGAAAATTAATGGAGTTTGCTGTGGGTGTGGGTTAATCTTTACATATCTTGTATTCAGAAAAAGAAATGTAAAATTTTCTAAATTTTTGTAATTTCATTGTAGGGAAACTAAAAAGCATCAAAAACGGTCAAACTACTCCCAAGACATAAATCCTAGGTATCATGAACACTATTTAAAACAATAACTGAAAATTACAAAACACAATAACTTGAAATTTATATTTATGTTGTGGAGAGGAATTTTAAAAATACGTTAACTCATACTGGGAATTTTTATGTAGTCAACGACCTCAAATTCGCAATTATGTGAAACTTAATTGTATCCAACTTTTATTTAAAAATAATAATAAGTGAGATTACAAAGTGTAATAACCCAAAAATAAACTCAGAGAATTACAACTCATTTGGAAAATAATGTATATTTAAACGAAAGTATTTCCATTGTTTTCCTTATAAAAATCATAAAAAGAAAGAAAAAAGAAAATGAGGCGAAATGTTTCACAAACTATTTGAATTACATTTGACATGGCTGACTGATTGCCAATTTTGCGGAAAAATGCTTTGACAAATTGCTTTTTTCCTCCAATTCGAATAATGAAAAAAAAAAAAAAACTTGAAGATGAAATTCATGACTTATTTTGCTCCAAATTGAAGATAAATGTTTCTTTTATGTGACAACAGCAGTTGGGAAATCCTTATGAAGAACAACTGATACGGACTTAGTTTTTTCTCAAGAACTACTGATATGATATCAATATTTTTTTCAATATTTTTTGGCATTATAATTATCTATATTTTGATCGTTTAGTTTTCTGGAAAATTAGTTTCATTTTAGCAACGTTAGCCTTTCTATTCTACAAAAAGTGTAACTAATGCTGCTCCTGCCGTAATTGAATTTGTGACATTTTCATTTTCTCTGTTTACAATGCAAAAATTATTGCATATAAAACTCGAAAAGAGGTAGTTTTACAGAGATATGTATGATAAACATGTTAAAACAGGCAGTTTTTAAATCAACGAAATACTTTAGTGCTATTTAATGTTGAATCGGTCAACATTTCAGACATAAGTTTTATAGGATCAAAAACTATACATAGCAATTTAATGATATTTTGCAGGCTCTTACTTGACTAGATTCTGGCGTGCAGTGTCCGATCATTTTTTTTAATTTCTCCAGTTTTTCCAATTTTCTTTTTCAAAATTTTTATTCAGAATTTCATTGTCTGAATTCATATTTTGAAAAAGCCGTTTTTTACTTACTGTTGCCGTATTTTAAATAATAATATTACTAAACACCTTTCAATTGGAAAATATTATTTACACGTGAATATTAAAAAATAAAGAAAACTTTAAAATAATTAAATTATTACGTCCAAAATCATTTAATGGTGAAAATAACGTCATATTTGAAACGATGTACAGTAGTACCCCGACTTACGTCACCCCGCTTTTACGTCGTCTGGCCTGAAAAAAATTCCCTTATTAAGACTATATTTGAACTTTTTTGAAGACTTTTGATTCTGTGAAGGGAAACTTTTCCAAGACAGACAAGTGATGGTGACAAACAAATAAAAAAAGTCATTACAAAAATCTTAGAAAACCAACTCTGCTGTTACAAAGAGTTTTTAAAAGTAAAAAATAAACATTTGTCGATTAATAATTTATCAAAAAATATTGTTCAAACACCATTGCAAGACTTTTTCGCATCCTGAAATGACTCGAACGGAAAAACAATAAATTGTAAGTTAACAGCTTATTGATTCATTTCAAATTCTGGTATTGCAAACGCATTTTTTTTTTTTTTTTGCTAATGTTAGATGTATGTAACATAATCCCTTAAATAAAATAGAATATGTTCATTACATTTTGAAGAATTTTTATTACCTATCCTTTTTACCCGACTGCCAAGAAGGGTTGTGTTTCACGCGTATCTGGGTATGTGGATTTCTTTATACTCTCGAAACATTCAACGACTGGATGGATTTTAATGAATGAGGTCTCTATCGATCCGTCTTAACCTTCCGATGGTTATAGGCTAGGTTTTGTTTTTATAAATTGAAAATGGCGGCCGCAAAATACAAAATGGCGGTAGAGGCGAAAAAATATTTTTACGCACCCTATTGAGTATGGCATATCGTTGGATAGGTCTTTCAAAATGAAGACCCGATGTTTCATTGACTATTTTACAGTCTGAAGCTCCGTTTAAATATTACACAGCCTGGAAGTTGTGTAGGTAGGATCTCTAGCATTTCTGCAACTCTAACCTCATCAAAACAGTGTTTATAGATAGGAACTAACAATTAAACACAACTTAAAAGTCATCAATACAAGTAAATAAAATAAATAGGTAAGTTATATAAAAAATAGTTTCACATTGATGAGACATAATTAATTAGTTCGCTTTTCTACGCAGTTGGGCTTTTCGATATTTTTTTAAATTTATTTTTTTATTCGCTTATCTAAATGTACCTCCAGTTACGTCGTTTTCGACCTACGTCACTACTCTTGGAATGAATTGCTGACGTAAGTCGAGGTATTACTGTATTTTAAATGTCATATTTAAAAAGATTTTGTTATAACGTCTAATTGAAAACTTTTCTTTTAGATGTATAAAAGTTCGAGAGGCACCGACATTTCTTTCTTAATCATTTTATACGAGCTGATTTTCACATGTGTAATTGATCTTACTTAACCCTTCAATACTAAGATGGGGTCAATTTGACCCCATCTGGACATTTTGCAGATTTTTTTTCTTATTTAGAATACGTATGCTAAAATTATTTTCTAGGAATTATCCTATAAAGGTCTCTTTCATAAGTTTGTAAACTTAATAAGTTTCTTACAATTTTTTTTTTTTTTCTTGTTTATTTGTAGAAATTGCGAATGGGGTCACATAGACCCCCTCTTAGGCAATCAGGGAATAAATGAAAACTTTCTATCATTTATCACGTTTCAAGAGAAAGAAAGATAATATTTGGCATCCTGCCAAATGTAGTTCACTAGATGGGTGCTGTGGGTACGGATACAACGTTACCATGCAAGCGAGTGTAGCCGCCTCCCTCATTTCGTTATTTCTTTATTCTTGTGTTCAATTGTGGGTAAATTTCGCTATTCAAAGAAATGAATCGTCGCGTCGTATGAACATTATGATTACCTATGGGGGCCTAAGTTACCTGTAGGATCACTCCTTTTTAAATATTAGACATTTAAGTAATATTTTGATCTTAGTACTGCGAGGGTTAATCAATCACGAAAACAGCTGCAATCTGCCGCGATAGCGGTGGATACGGCCTTCAGAACCGAAAAATACCCTAAAGGGAAATGAATGGAAACCCGATTACAGAAGATCGCCACTGGTCGTCATAATGCCATTCAATCTTTCATAATAGGGTAATATTTTTAAAACAAGACAAATTAACGTGTTTTTAGATAGAGCCTGTGGGGTATTGGTGGAAGTTGGCGAACGCAGCTTGTATGGCTGCAAAGCCTCTTAATACTAAAAAAAAAAAGGAACTAGATTTTTTTTTTTTTGTTTGTTTGTTTCATAAATCATGTAACTAGTGCACTATTTATTTATTTGTTTTGTCGAACGATCAATTTATATTTAGCAAATGTCAAAACTAAAAGAAATATAGAAATCGTTCCAGTACTTCACAAGAAAAAAAAAAAAAAACTTTTCAAAATCAGCTATTTTCCGTAGGATTTCGTAAGTGTTGTCATCCCTTTAAAATGCTTTTTAAGTGTTGATTGAATTTTACAATACTAATACACAGTTATGTACTTGTTAATCCATTATATCTATACTAAAAGATCCGTCCAGCTTTGCCCGAAGTAACCATGGGGGTCTTCCGGGGTAAATAAATAAATTTTAAAAATGTAATTTTCTAAAAATAAAGTGATTACAATAAAGAAGGTCTGTCCATTCGTACCCATGGATTGTTAACGACAATCAGGAAAAGTTAACTTTTTTTTTATGCAAGCATAGTAAAATGTCTCAACTTTGAAAATGAGAATGCACGTTTTCTTCGGAGAGTGTAACAAAAAATATATATATACGATTTCCCAAACAACATCACAGAAAAAACCCTCAAAAAATGCATCCAAATAGCGTACAATTTAGTAAAATTCTATTTTCTATGGCTTAAAAATAAAGCCGTTTATAAATAATGAACATTAATTTAAAAAAAAAAAAACAAGTGGCCTCCACTGATGATAAAACACCATTTTTAAATGGGAACTTTTAAGCCACCGATGCTATTTCTTTCGGCCAGCAATTAAAGTGTCGCCTCTAAAAAATAATGTTTACGTTACAGAAGCCAACCGTAAAATAAAGCAGATGTATCATTGTACTGTTACATACTGATAAACTCTATTGCAATTTTTTTAACTTCTAAACATCGCACATTGTCAATTTTTATACTGTGGTATAGGAGGGGGGGGGGGGGTGCTTTTAAATTCTATTTGTTTGAAAATTGCATCTCAGTTTATTTTTGAGATATTAATTTTTTGTAATTTTTAACACCATTTTTTTTTTTTAATTTTGGCAATTGAAGTATTCCATTTCTGTAGAAAGTAAAGGAAAAATAGTAAATTATTGTATCTTTTGCTTGCCATTTTCCCATAACAACTGAAAAAAATTGTAATAAAAATACGTACTATGTTAAAAAAATATAAATTTATGATTTCTGGTAAAATATGCAGCTATTATAAACTATATTTAATATTATGCATCCATATTAATGTTACAAACATATGAATAATCTTTTTTTTTTTTTTTTGTCGAGTTTCTTGAATGACGACATCGCTTTTTTGCCGGATTTGTATATTATTCTGCGATAGTGTCGTCCTATGCATACTTTTCTGTAGATGTTGTTTAAGACTACATCGTAAATATGGAATTCTTCAGCGCATGCGAATGACGTCATTTTATGTAAAATAAAGGCGCGTATTTTATGTCTTCAAACTGAATTATGCTTTGTGCTATCTATATTTATATACATTTTTTTCTTTACATCGGAGGCGACACTAAATTCTGAAAAAGCAGAATTCCTGTTTTCTAGTATTTTTATTCATAAAAAATAAATTTTAAATGATAACACGAAAATGACATCATTTTCTAAGCTTTTACACACTTTGTTGAAGAAGTCTGTCTGTGTAAATAGATATACTCTTGTAAATATATATTCGGATTGCCCTGAAATTTTCATACGCTATTGACGTTTACTACAGCACGATCGCTATTAAAAATGAAGTATGTAGCATTTATAATTCGTTTACAGAGACAGTCAAAAGTATTTCGTTACATTACTGACATTACTGTCAATGGGGAAAAAATCGTTTCAAGTGCATTTTGATGATCTTACACCATTTGAAACATAATTAAATTCATGTGCATTTATGAAATGTACTAATATATGCTTTTTCTAGAGTGTAGTATGCAAAGCATTTATTATTCATTTACACTATCACACAAAAGAATAAAGAATTATGTTACATAATGGTCTACGGGAAATAATAATAATAAAAAAAACGTTTGCAGTGTATTTTATTGGTGTTACACTATTTCAAACATAATAAAATCTATATGCATTACTTAGGTCCACTCTAAGTTTCTTTCTGAAACATATTATATGCATTGCATCTATCGTTCATTTACAGCATAGGTTCCCAACCTTTTCTGGACCACCGCCCCCTTTACAAGAAAAAAATATCCCAACGCCCCCTCTTCTATAATAATTAAGTATGCCAAAGATAACATATTGTTGGATATTATCTATACCTAATTTTATCTGTGTACCTTTCTATTAAGAATCATAAAGTAGAAATTAATTAAAATGAGCATCAAAAGTGGTAACAAATTGTTTATTAAATATTTAAAAATAAACACAAAATCAATAAGTAATAAAATGAGATGGGTGAGACTGGTAGACTTTTAACAATTTGTTAGTATTGGGTTCCAATTTCGTTAACATTATTCGCAAATTGCCACGTTCAGTGATGTGCAGTCTGTTCCTTTTCTTAGACAGTAAATCAGCACCTTACTGAACCCATGCTTAGCCAAATATAATGAAGGAAAAATGTCTGGCAATTAAAAATATCTGTACTCTTATCCACAATCCAGAGTAGGGAGATGATATTAATTTTTGTAGCTCTTGGGTATCCATTTCTGAATTTTACTGTTAGTAAATCGTTAGTTGTGAGATCTACGAGTTCCTCCTCTAAATTTAATGATTCTACTGTATCTGAATTTGCAAAAGGATCTAAAAGTCAACTCGGAATATTCATGTTTGAAATATCCTGGAATCGCTCCCGAAATTCAGCATGAAGAATGTCCAAGTGTTGGCAGTAAGTAAGTTTATATTCATGTTTTGCAGAGATTGCTGATAATGTGGGAATGTGCTTATGTTCACATCTACCCAGATTTCTTTTAAACAGAAGTTTTGTCAGAAAATCAGCTATGACGTTTTTTGTTTTAATTAAATTGAATCCACGCCCTTGCAATAACAAATTGACTTCATTAAATAATCTAAACAAGTATGTCGAAAAAGCTATGTGATTTTTGGATGTAATCGGTTTTTCGCGATGTTTCTCACCTCTGTTTTCAACGAAGTCAAGTAGTGAGTCCAAATAGATTGAAAAAAATCCCTGACGGCTCGGGCCTACAGGCGGAGGTAGATTTCGAAGTACTAAATTCACCAACAAAACTTAAATCAAGATTAGAGATAGACCCAGTTCCTTCAATAAGAATGAGCTCCAGAGAGCTAAACATTTTGGGAAAATTCTAATATACACGAATACACACACGAATGTATATGGAATAGGTTTAAAAATTAGCTAAAGCAAATTCAGAGAACCTCAAAGTGTTAAAATAAGTTAATATTTCCATTGTCGGATTTTCGTCATGTTTTAATACGTTTCTACAAACTCACATGACGTTACATATTCACCTGCTGAGGTCCGTTTTATTTCCAATATGATGCAATATATATTTTTTTTATTCGTCAAACTATTTATTTCATTTTGTGTTTTCATGCAGAAATCTTGCTCTAGAAAACTTATGACGTAATATTCAATTTGTTTCAATTATTCAAGCTATTTATTTAATTTAATTTTTCACGTGAAACCTTGCAATAGAAAAGCATTTGTTGTGGTGAGAATTTTATTTCTTTTTTTTTAATTGTTGGCAACTGCTATAACGAAAAATATTTATTTTTCCTGCCATTGTTGTGTAAGAGCTGGTTTTATCAGAATCATGTTAAGAGGGTATTCAAAATTTTGAACCCTCCCCATTTCCATTCCCTTGAGCCGATTTTTTCCATTTGCAATCCCCGCCGAGATATTAGTCATCTCAAAGTTGTTAGCGAGTTTGAAGAAGATCCGTGCATAATTACGACTTTTATCGTGCGGACAAAATTTAGTACATACATATATATATATATATATATATATATATATATAAACTTTTTAGGTGGGGGTGGTTTTGGGTTCCTGGGGTCCTATAATGAAAAGTTATGAAGGAATTTTTCAAAAGTCGCACCATGGTAACGACTGCAATAGGTAGTATTTCTTACGAAATCTACCTAAAACGATTCAGACAAATATCTATTGTGAAGTAATGAACTTCTGTGTGCAGCAGCAAGCGATTGTAATCTTCAGCATTTTCACTACAAACTTAACGAAATAATCTGTCATGCAATGAAATGCTTTTAATCTTGTTGACTACCTTTATAACGTCATAAAGCGACGTATGCCATCGTTCATTCAGACTTTTTGCAACCAAATACGATGAGTTACATAATGTACAGAGAGTACAATTGATACTGCTTATTTCAAATGCGCTATGAAACCCTTGTGATGCCCCGTATAATTGCTGGAGAACCATCAGTAGCAACGGACAAATTTTTTAACATTCGTAAAAGAAATTAGATTTATGGGGCCCAGCTATAGGTTTGATTGTATAGATTTTCATTTAAAGGTATATTTCAGATTTTTATCACAGTCCCAGACAACGCCGAAGAAGTCAGCTAGTTCACATTATTATTACATTAACCCTAGATCTACCGGGAATTTTATTCAAGTTTTAATAAAACGTTCTACACCAGAATTTTTATTTAAAACTATTTAACTTATTTATTTACCTTATTTTTGTCTGGTTTATATACTTAGTTTATTTTAAAGAAATTTCTGGTTTGAATGAATATTTTGTATGTACCTGTCGGGTCCAATGGACCCGTCTGGTAGACGGAGGGTTAATATCTTAAATTGATTTTATTACATTAATATCTTAAATTGGTAGGTACGTCACGGCGTTGCCCCCTTTGATTGTTTTAATGCCCCCCATTTGCCTCTGGACCCACCACCGCCCACCTGGAAGGCTCCGGCGCCCACTGGGAGGCGTTACCGCCCCCGTTGGGAACCTATGATTTACAGGTACACACAAAAGAAGTTGGTTTCAGTACTGTCTATCTTCTATATTATAAAGGACAAACGTGTCCGTCCGTAACGCTGACGTAATTTTGACGGTGACAACAGCAGATCATTAAATTTAACTTTTATTACAATTTTTTTTTTCAAATTTATCAAAATTTTTTGCATGTAGACCGGGAGGCATATTTCAGACATGTATATCGCTAAAACGATTACAGCGTCTAAGCCAATCAGCGAGCGTCATCATCACGGTCACATGCACGTCCACACAGTTTGATTGACAGTGAACACGTGGACGATCGATCGTGTGTATTTATTATTTACATTGGTCCAGTGTTGCCAGATTGGAGACATTTTTAATTCAGATAATTTGACTGTCACCACTTTTTTAAAATAGTATAATTCACCTTATTTTTTAGAATTTTTAATCTAATGTTAAATAGGCCGAATATTTCGATTTAAAAAAAACGGTGACAATCAACAATAACAATCTGGGGACAAAAAAGTTCCCAATCTGGCAACACTGCATTGGTCGCTATGAAAGTGAAAGATTTTTTTTTTAATTATTATTTATTATTATTTTTTTAAATTTTAGAATGACTTTGGATTTTATGTACTTCAATTAGAAATTACACTTATGTTGGACTTTATATTTAAATTTTGTTCAAGTCGATGTATAGTCCTATTATATTACGTGTGATTAAAGATAGCAGAGAAAAAACTGGGTATAAGTTATAAACAATCAGCATCTAAGCTGCTACTATCCTATCTTAATTGTTTAGTGCTGCCATCTACCGATAAATGAGTAGGTTATTATTTCAATAATGCGATTAACATTTTATTTTTTTATGCAATTTTCAATTTTAAAATAACAAGGAGGAGGGCAAATGAGATGTAATATGCATAAAATATATTAAAAGAGATAAAATATTTTTTTTTAATTTGGTATTTGAAATATTTTTTTCATATTGCTTTAAAATTAAGTCAACACCTGTGTTTTTGCCTGTTGCGTTAGTTCGAGGTGTATAGTAAATTTTACAAAAGTAAATGAGCAGTTGGCTTATATTTAATGCGATGGAGGATATTCCAAATATGGATTCGAGGCTGAAAGAAGTCACGTGATACCGGTAATTTATCCAAGGAACTTCTAACTGATAAGAAGGGAAGATACTACTGCTTTGCCTCATGAACTGTTTCATTGGCTAGCGGGGATTTACATTACACGTCTACGGAGCCTTCCCTTCTTTACGCTAGAAGTTTTTACCTTGACCACGTGATCAAAACGGAGATGGAATATCCTCCATTTTAATAAATATGTTTTTTATTTATTTTTTAATGTAATTTTCCCATTTTTTTTTTTTTTTTCCTGAAATAAAAATGTGAAAATAGCCATTTTATTTTGTTTTGTAGATTTTTTTAAAGTAAAAAAAAGTTTAATTTAGTGTTTCGAAAGGATGCATGTTGATAAACAAAGCGTCCTTTATTACTGTTAATCAATAGCTAATTCCTAAACCGTTAATTTTACAGGTGCAGTTCCAATTGCGAAAATGTCTCAAGTACAGTTCTCTGTCATATGGAAATCCATTTTGCATCTTTTAAATTTAAAAACAATCTAACAAAAATAAATAGACAGGAGATTTGATAGAATTTTTTTTGTTGTGAAGCCGAAAGAAGACACGTCTATTTGACAGTGGGCGGAGTAACTCGATGAGCGTGTTGATATCGGTAACGATCACTGACTGGCTTTAAAGGGACCTTATGCATGCGACCTAAGGTCGAGGCTAAAATTCGTCTGCTGGCGGTATTTACTGGCGGTGTTTAGCATAGCTGTCTATGGAGTGTGAATTATTAATGCTTGTTTGTTAAAAATACCGCAAAAAAATTCTTTGATGCAGCAGGATATTCTTAGTGTATTGTAATCTAAATTCAAAATGTTGTTCTGTATGCGAGAAAATTCCTTAAGTTTGCAAATTTTCAGTTAAAATGTATGCACTCAACCTGGGTCAAGGCTAAAGTCGTCTGCTAGCGGTGTTTGCGCCTGCGCATACTGGTATTCTGCCGGTGCGGTAACTAGAATAACAGATCATCATACCGCCAGCTCTGGCGTCTGACGTCACCTGAATAGAGTCCAGTACAGCGCCTAGAAGATACAGTGTGGAAAACGGCTACAAAATAGTGCTAAAAAATTGAATCCCATAAATGTACAACGATGCTGAATAACAAGATGTCGATCGTAGCGCCATCGTAGTGATTTAAAAACGATAGTCATTCTAAAAGAGACTCTTTAACCTATTTCACGTCATTCCTTAACTAAATTAGCTTATAACAGACCAAAATATCTTATATTTATAGTTTCCGATATTTAACATTCTATAATTTTTGAAAACACAGTGTTTATATTGAAAAGAGTTACGAGATGGCGCTCGTGTCGTATCAGCATATTGCCGCTGAGCATTGTTGGAGATTTATGGTATACAAGTTTTTAGCACTTTTTAAAGCATTATAGGAATAGCCGTTTTCCACACTGTATGTTCTAGGCTCTGTACTTTGAAGCTGTAATCGTCTCCGCGATATACATGTTTGAAGCGACCGGGATGGCGACTGCACAAACCATCACCTCATCGAGTTGATGGCTGAAATTCCAGGATTAGTTAAAACATGATTCGCATATTAAAATGCAACTGACCTTCGAAGTCATATCTTGGTGTAAAACACCTGTAAAAACTATTTTAGGAGTTGGCTAGTAGATTTACCATTGTGTTTTCCTGTTCTTAGTCCTCCATGTTTTCATGGACTTTACCCACGACCACGCCTCTGTAGGTATATACACTCCAAAGAACACCGTTTATTGGACGAAGGGGAAGCAGTGTTAAAATTTCCTTCACTCCAATTGGTGTTTTTCTTCTATATACCTGCAGCTGACGTGACATGGGTAAAGTCCATTCCTTTGGGTGCAGGAAAACACAATGATAAACCTATCGATCAACCAATAAAATCGAGTCTTCCACCAAGATATTACTTGGCAGACCAGTTGCATTTTAATATGCTAACCGACTTCTCTCAAATCCTGAAATTTCAGCCGTCAACTCGATGAGTTAATGGTCTGTGCAGCCGCATCCTGGTCTAATGCAGACGATTACGAAAGACAAATCCATTTGCACTTAAATTAATATAAATAGCTCATCATTTGTTTCCAGCTCGTATTCCATAGCGAAATTAAAATATTCATCAACCAATAAATAAAATAATAAAATATAAATAAAGCACAATAAAATCGAACTACGGGCTTAAACCACTGAAATTAATAGAATAAAACAAGTGATTGTAAATAGTGACTTTTCGGCTGTTAACTCCTGGCGTGAGGCCAATATGAAAATATCGCTTTTAATAAGTTTCAAAATTTTATTTGAGCGCATTATTGCTACTTTTGATATAAATAGGATTTTTAGTATTGTTAGTGAACATTCTAACAAAAATATGTATCATGCAAAAAATCTATTAGAATTTCCGTTTTTTTTTTTTAAACCAGTAAACCCGTGCGAAGCTTTCTCCCTGCAATCTTTGAGATTATTTGCTGATACGTTTTTTCATTAATTTTTGATTAACTGATTAGATTAATTTTATTTTATCAAACAACGTGTTTTAAGGTCGATTGCAGAGCCTTTCGAAAAATACCTCATTTATCGTTGTGCCTTTAGTGTGTGCAGAGAAAAGGGATTTTAACATCAGAAAATAATATACAGGGTGTCCTTAATTAAACAACCGTACTTTAAAATTGTCTGTCTACAGACGAAACTGTTGTTCATAGAATTGCGAAATTTTGTGAAAGACATAACAGAGAGATGGGAAATTGTTTAAGCAACAAGCACATAAAAACACCAAACAGTGAGATTGAGAGTGAAGCAAAGAGGAAAGAGTAGCCAAGAGAAGGGATCCCTTCTCCTTTACTCACCAAGGATCTTTAAAGATCCTTGGTGAGTAAAATTTTCGCAAATTTCCCACCCACATGATTATAAAAATATTTACTAGATTTTCTTACATAGGCGTATAAGGATAGATATATCTAAAATACTGTATTATTATATTTTGCTAAAGAAAAAAATGCTCCATTTTTCAAAATAACATATGAAATACTATATGCTGGTTAAGGGAACTGGAGGATATACACTAATGTTGTTAATACTCCAAAGTCCAAAATATTAGATCTCCAGTTTTTTTTTTTTTTTCTAAATCAAGCCCTGCTGCTAAGAATGAAACCTATTTAAAATGGAACGGTACTACTTAATTATCCCGTCGACCCATTTAGCCAAGTTATATAAATCGCCAAACCATTCGCCAAATTACAAAAATTGACATATTTTTTATTTTAAATAACGAACGAACAAATAAATTAGTATAGCATTAATAAAAATACAAATAAAACGTCAAAATAAAAATCACTTGATGACGTAAATACGTGTAACTTGCTTAAAGTCAAGTGAATGTGACATTTACGATCATGCATTATTGGCATTTAATCATATAGTTTGGCGATAGATTTTTGGTCGATGGGATAACTAAGTAGTACCAATGGAACATTTCTTTGGTTTCTAGCGATTCTGTCTCCGCAGATTTTAGAATATTAGTTTTCTATTAATTTAACAATTAATGATGAACTTCAATGACGCAACACACATTAAAAAAAAAAAAAAAGAGTAAAAAGTTTTAAAACACTTTTAAGATGTGTGATACCTTAAATAAGATATCTATAAAAGGGATTCGATTTTTTCACATTACTTAGTATTGAAAGAATGCTTTACTTTTAGATACATGCTACAGAGGAGGGAAAATTGAAATGTTGGCAAACATTGACTTATGAATATTGTTAATAAATTCAATGTATTCAGAATTCCTTAAACTATATCATATATTTTAAGCACAGATTTTACATTATTTGATTAATTTTAGAATTTGTCAGAAAAATAAGGAAATAACATGGAATGTAAATAAAACAGCGATTAAAACAATTTCTGGATACATAACCCTTGTGCAAAAGCAGAAATTACAAAGGAAGTAAAATTTACAAGTAAATTATAATTTCTGAAAAGATAACTTCACGCATTTATTAACTGCTCAAATGTATTTAAGTCTTGTAAATGTGTTCGGGTGAAACATATCTCTATTGATTTTAATATTACGTAATATATATATATGAAAGGATAAAAATAAGTAAATAAAAATAAACCCCTTTTTACGGACTTCATTAAAAGGTAAAATCTTTTTTTAAATAAACCCCTTTTTAAAAATAAACCCCTTTTTAAAAGGTAAAATCTTTTTAAAATTCAAAACTCAAATTTTTAAATCAGGAAACCCGACTTATTTTTCATAGACTCTTAAAGCAAATAAATAAAAATATTTTCTTCATCATAAAAATCTTTGACACTGATTGATATTTATGAAACAGATTTGGAAAAGAAATTGCCCTTTGTTGACATAAGACAGTCATAATAAAACATATTATCTGGGAATCATCATTATATTTATAGCATAAACAAAATGAGTTTTCAGGCTATGCTGGATAGTTTAAGAATCAAATTATAAACAACAAAGGATTAATTTCAAATCAATAAATCAAAGTAAATATGTTAGTTTAATTAGTGTCAAAGTAGAAAATTGAAGCAATAAATCATAATTAGCTTTTGTCTGGTTGACATTTCATATTATGATTGCCTCATAAATAATATTTAACATTTGAATTAGAATTAGCTCTTGTTGTGCAATCATAAGTTCAGACTCTTTGTCTCCACATAAAAAACAGTTATAAAAAGGATAATGCACCAATCATGAAAGATATTAAGCCTCCCACTTTGTTACTTCTGCCCTCTGCTGGAAAAAGTTATAACTATCTGATTAAAAGCGCGGTGCAGAGGGAAGGAGAAGTCCTATTATGATGCAGTCCTCTGTAGAATATCAAGAATGATTTAGGGAGAGCTTTGGCTCCTAACATCTTCCACGTCACTGGACCTGACTTCAGATGATATCATGTATTATTACAGAAAAATAAAAGTCAGGTTCAGCACGAACTGCCTCATCTTCTTGTAAGGCCATGACTACTACACTCAAATAATATGAAGTACAAGCGGAATCATTTCATATATAATAAATATACTATGTACAATAGATGTTTCAATTGGACCATTTAATAAATATTCAAGTTTCCGTTCACAATATGTAAATCAATAGTGATTTTTTTGTAGCTACAAATTTTCATTTTCTACATAATAAAGAATCTTGAGTGAAAAATAAACTTTTTATATCTGATTACAGCTGCGTATGAAACCTTTTATACCCACTGTATATTTAATAAAGATTTCGATCTTTCGATGATAACCTGCAATGCTGATTTTATTAAAATTCTTAAATATATTATCTTATATAGCATTTATCATAAGTTGTAATACTCGTGTTATAAATTTTTTGCTTACAAACTGCCGTAATACGAGGTTGCCAGAAAATCACCAAGAAAAACACCAAATCTCCCGCTGGTGCCACCATCACCATTAGCGGTGATGACGTCAAATGGGTGGAAAAAGGTGGACGTCACGTGACCCGTTGCCATCTATCGAAATAACCTATATATGTAATTCTTTAAAAAAAGCCCTCTAGCGGCGAAATTTTGAACTTTTTTTTTTTTTTTTGCTTAAACAAATTTTTATACCTTTATTATGTCCTCCACAATAGTTTTGCCTGTAGACAACTTTAAAATAAGGTCGTTTAACTATGGACACCCTGTATATGATGGTTTTCACCTGTATTCAGTAATACGGGAAGCCAGGGCTGATCCGCTTGCAAGGGATAATTGCTGGAAATGGGTTTTCAACTTTTGTTTGCGTTTTCAAGTTTTACTAACTTTTTGGGTAGTACGTAGAGTGTATAAATTCTGTACATCATACACTGTTCTAAACACTAGAAATCCACAAGTCAAAATCCTGCCTTTTCCATATAATTGCACTTGACATGTGCTTACAGAAAAAAAAACTAACTCTGCTCATACAGAGCTCGTCAGAGAGCGACCTTCGCCTAGCTGTCCCAAGCACTGACTGATCTGCACATTTCAGTCTAGCGGGGTCTTGACCAAACTCGTATCCCCCTCCACATTCCATGGCTTATCTCTATGGGGTGGAAGTAAGCGTTAATGTCTTTATTAAAATCAAATCTGACAAGTTTTTTTTAGCTTCTGAGCATTTTTTTATTTTATTTTTTTTATTTCACCTGTGATGACTGATAATTTTTCTGAAATATCGAATTCCTTGCCCCCACCTCCCACCCCCAAATGGCGCGCCTGCTCGCCTCAATTTTCACTCAACCACAACAACTGATCGAACTCTGATTTATTGAAATTATTTGACCCATTTTGGAGTTTCAAGAAACATCTTTATGCACATTTTGCACATAAAACATAAATTTTGATAACGCAAAAATCAGATTCTACAATATATTCTTTACTCCTTGGTGCATATTTTGACGCGGATCGTTAAACAGCTGGAATCACTAGGGTGATTGACATGCGCATTAAAAAACCTTGGATTGTAAACAAGATGGCGGGTTTGTTGTGGTTTTTGTCACCATCACGTTAGCAGAATGATTAATTTTAATTAATTTAATTAAATATGTCGAATTCCGCTACATCAGTCACAGAGAAACGTATAGCGGATTACTTTGTAATATGTGGCTTAGATTTAAGCTCGGGATTAGAGCCCGATCAGCTTGCAGGTAACCTATTTTTACTTTGATTCTGTATTAGATAAATAATATCTTGACATTTTAATTTCAGCCTTATTGTATTATTTCATTTATATAAATAACTCATATTATTCATCTGATATCATATATTCATTGCCTTTTTATCATTAAATAGCAATCTTTTAATTACATTTTGCATTTGTTAAATAAATTGTGCTGAGTTACAAATCTCATGTTTTATTTCTTGTCAGTATATATATTTAATCATAATTACATACAAAAGTGTGTAATTGTGTACGAAATAGTATTATAATTTATTCTATTTGTAGATTTTATTTTAATAGCTCACATTTCAGATATAATTTTAATAATTATCTGTCGTTTTTTGTATTTTAGGAGAAAGTCTTCATTGCACTCCTCTTGACAGGCCTTATCGGTCAAAAGTTTTAGCTCATTACCCTGAAAATGTGCCATGGAATCCTTTTGACAAAAGTGCTGTTGGCATGGTAAGCAGAATTGTTACTGCTTCCTTTTTCATTTGTTATTGTTGAAATTTTTAAGTGCTCATTACACTAAATGAGTGATAAATTGACATTTATTTATGAATGAATCTTATATATATAATAGTGTGTATGTAAAACGAAAAATATAAAACATGGAATAAGTGTTTACCATAAACTCTTCAAAATGAGAAAGAAAAGAAATAGGTAAATAAAAACTTGTGCAAATTTTCTAATGCTTTAGCTACAATCAGTACCAGCTAATCATTGATCATTGGCAAAACAGTCATGCCATTTCTTTGCATAAAAAACAAATACAATTTGTTGAAATAAATGATTTATTTGTACAATTAATGTATCAATGAATTGTAATTATTATTTTGCTTAGTTAAATTATAAGCATTAAATGTTTGTCAACAATTTTTTCTAAATATTTTGGTAGTTTTATGTTTAGACGGGTGCAAATCTCACCAATAGCATTTTTTTTCTTGCTACTAGCAGCTTTATTTTTCATGTGTGTAAATTAGAAACAAGTTAAGATAAAGTGTTTTGGTTTATGGCATTATTTCTTATTATTTTTTTCTCTTCATTTCACATGAAATGAGTGAAAGATGTGTATTTTAAATGTGCGTAATATATATGTATTTTAAATGAATTTAATGCAATACAGATGATGGCAATGGGAACAATATTTGGCGGTTTATCATCTGCACCTGGTTAATATAAAAGTATCAATATTATTTTAACCCTCCAAACGTCTTGAGGGCTTTCCTGGATTTTCATAAAAAAGCTTATAAAAATAATCTTTAATTAAAGTTTTCTTTCCCTGTTAGTTTCTAAAATACACTTCGTATTTGATACACATCTTGAAATACAATTCTGTTTAAGATAATTTTGTCTGCAACAGATTAAAGTTGTTTTTGAGAAACAGAAAAATACGTCCAAACCGCTTGGAGGGTTAAAAAACAAGTTACGTTTATTAATTTATTTTTTTTATAAAATCATTAAATAAGCCAAAAAAGTGCAAAACTGAAACTGTGGCATAAATTTACAACATTTAGTATGCTGATTTGATTTCTCTATTGATTTTAAATGGCAGTCATATGTCTAGGTTTTTGAAATCCTAGATCTTTTTTTACAAAAGTGTGTCCTCCTTTTAGAATTAAGACATATTCAGTGTATATAACCCTTTGAGGTGCGGTGTGATATATTATATTCCGCCTGCGATTAATGAAGATTTGCACCAGAAATTTTTTTTAAATTTTACTTTTGTAACTTTGGTGAAAAAAAGTCGTAAAATTGCTTTTCCTTATTTTGCAATAAAATTTTTTAAAGATTCCGGTGTGAAATCGACATTACAGTAACACAATAACTTGCCCCTCAAAGGGTTAATAGGAAAACTGTCACTTTTGAGTTCTTTCAAAGGAAAAATTATGCATTCTGTAGAATCCATTACAATTTTTTCTTTATCTTCTCCAGTTCCTTGCTTAACCCATTAACGGGGGCGTAGCTACAGATATTTTATCTAGGGGAAGGGGAATAAAAAAATCCCCAACTTATAATTAAAAAAATTCCCAACATGAAACAAATTGCTCTATTTTCCAACTGAAATGATATGTGCAATGTGTGTTTAATGATAAGGATAGAGTTTCCCCCAAGTTTAAAAAAAGGCAGGGTGCTGCTCATGGGAAAAGGGCACTTTTAGGTTCTGAAGGGCATGTTTTGGATTTTTAAGGGCATTTCTTGAAATTATTAAAGGCATTCTTTTGATTTTTAAAACTACTTTTTAATATTTAATAGACAGAACACTATTTTAAAGACAGCAATGAGTCAATTTTTACTATGCAAGTAAATTTGTTAATAAACAAAGGAGTAAAGGTACTTTTTTCAGGTGGGGGCAACAAGGGAGCTAATTTTTTAAATGAGGGGCAAGAGGGGTGCTATCTTGTAAATCTAAGGGCAGGCAGGGTGCAGCACCCCCCCCTGAAACTGTCTCGGAGAAACTCTACGATACTTATATGCAAAAAAAAAATTCCTTCCAAGGAAAAATACTGAAACTAAAAACATAAAAATTATAATTATTGGTTCATTTAATGAAAGATTTTGTCTTCTATTGTGTACGAGTCATAATCGTACTTCATATTAAAATAGCCTCATGATATTTTGAGATTTTTGAGAAAAGAACAAAGTTTTGAAGGAAATAGATTAGGGAACTGTTGATGGCAGGGGCGTGCCGAAGGCTGTTTTAGTGGGGGGGTGTGAACTGAATTTTGCCGACTGCAAGATCGGTGATGAGAAAGGCTTTGTGATAGCCCCCTCACCCCTCAGGGACGGAATCAACTGTTCTACAATACTGTGAATTTATAAAAATGACTAAAAATCTTAAGTGTTCACCTGCATTCCCCTGCATTGTTAACCACAGTCGAAATTAAATGCTGTTATTCAGTATGTGTAATTTTTTAAAAATTATTTTACTATATAAGTAGAGTTGAGAATCCTGTTATTAATTAGGATTCTGCTTACGATTTAAAAGGAAGTGTGTACGGATGTACCGTACATTAACCAGTTCTCAAAAGTAACAATTTATGAATGTTGAAGTACTTCGGAATTTATGTTTCTATAAATAAAACCGCATGCTGTTGTGTAATGTAAGTGTATAAATTTTAAAATACATAAAAAAGACAAATCTTGCTTGCTAAAAATAAGATATATATTAGTATAAGAGACTAAAAATTATCCTTCTACATTTTTAAATTATCACCCGCCTATCCTTCAGAATAGCCCATTTTCCAGCTACACTGTCTAAGTCCAACATGTCAGTTATGTCTGTTTCACAGGTTAATAGCATTAGTTCGTCCAGTCGCTCTTCCGACATGGTGGTACGCAAGTAATTTTTTATTAACTTTAACCAGCTGAAACTTCTTTTATTACTTGCCACAGTTACTGGAATAATTAAGGCCAACTTGTAGGCCAAAGAAAGGTTAGGATACAAATGAGCCTTCCCCCACAAGTTTTTGCGCTGCTGCGCCAATTGTATTCGATTCAGAACTAGTTATTTCTGAGGACATGAGATCAATTTCACATTCCAAGTTATCTACATCTTTGAGATCATCAGGGAATAATTGGTATAGTTTAGAAATACCCTCGGTAGAGCTATACTTGATCCTAGATGGAAGGAGACAGGCCAGTGGTTTAACTTTCTCAAATACCAACTTATGAATGTCTCCAAATTCAGTTGTAATCCGATCTACCACCTTCAAAATTTCTGCTTTAAAATAATTCTCTCGTCTAAATAGAACTGCGGTTTCAAGATTTTCGTCGATCTTCGATGGCGGCCTCCGTCGCCTGTGCCGCAAATTGAACTCTTAATCTTGATTTATTCCATGTGTCTCGCAGATGTTGTCAGCTTTCTTAACCCTCTGTCTACCAGAAGGGTCCAATGGACCCGACATGTATATTCAAAATATCTATTCAAACCAGAAATTTCTTCAAAACAAACTAAATGTATAAATCAGACAATAATAAGTTAAATAAACAAATTAAATAGTTTTAAGTAAAAATTCTGGTGTAGAATGTTTTTATAAAACTTGAGTAAAATTTCCGGTAGTTCTAGGGTTAATTATGTTCATTATTGCCGCTGCGTCATCATTCCGAAGTTTCTGAATGCTTTCGTAGTTTTCTGCATTATGTCGGTTCCCTCTAAAATGTTCAGGTTTTCACGTTGCAATTGCTCTGTTGCTAACTTGGTCTTAAACATAATTGTTTTCATTGCAAGTAAAGAAACAATGAAATCGTATGACATCATTTTGCTTCTTAACGCTGCCGCCTTAGCTCGAGCATCCTGGTCAACCTTCATGTCTTCAGAAATAATTTGCAGAGTATGGATGAGGGCATCATAGGACGATAAAATAGCTCTGACTGAATCCGCTCGCATAGTCCATCTTGTCTTCGACAAAGATTTCAAGGTAAGACTGTTCTGAAGAACTTCCATTTTCTCTCTCAGTATGCCGAATCGTTTTGTACTCAGTGAAAATAAGTTATCCTGAATACTGTCGTAGAGCAATTTTATTAAATTGCTTTCTTCGCACGCATGTTCAACACATAAATTCACTTTATGCGCGAGGCAGGGTATGTATAAAATAGATCTACCAGCTATTCCTGAAAGTTTTGATTGACAGCCTAAAATGCGGCCAGACATAGATGACGTGGTGTCGTAAGACTGCGTGTGAGCTTGGGAAAGCGATATTCCAACTGACTGTAGAACTTCAGAAATAAGCTTAGCCATTCCTTTGCCTGTTTCATCCAGATAATCTTTTAGTTTTAACAACCTTTCTTCTGGCTAAAACTTTGGGGTCACGTATTGGATTACAACTGAGAGCTGGTCAAGATGAGAAAGATCGGTGTGTGCTATCACCCATAACGCTAAAAAACCCACAATTTTTGACATTTGCAACCATTTTTTCACGGAAACATGATCCAAGAACCTCAATAAAGTCGTTTTGCGACTTATTACTAAGATTGTTGGCATGGTATCGGCGAAGATGATTATCATCAATCCAGTTTTTTAAAGTTGGAATCCACCTGGACATTAATCTAATGAGCTGAATGTAGTTACCGCTGTCACATTTTCGTCCCCGAAATGCAAGTACTTGACGACTTAAATATCTGGTGCAGTCTAGAAGTATATTAATAATCGTTTTGTTTCTTAGACGAATTTGCTCTGCGTTAGCTGCTGCCTCTCTACTTTGACTAGATAGAAAGTTGTCAACGTGCTTATTTTTTTGGGCCAAATCATCTAATGAATACACTGCAGCTCTATGAGCATTGCTCGTAAAATGAGCCATTAACTTGCCTTTACGGTTTTTCCTCGGCCTTTCATCTTATGCCATACACGAATACCAACACTGATCCAAACTTCTTCTGCGTTTTCAGCCCCCGGGCCATCAGAGCAAAGGGAACAAGCAAAACAAAATGCGGAATCCAGTTGGTCGCTGTATTCTAATTATGGATATTCCTTATACCAGCAGGAGCTAAACTTATTCTGCTTCTTGGGATCTATATCATGATTCACAGGGTACGATGATCAATGAGGTTGATAAGGTCCACGAGACAGGATGAAAAGTTTCTGGTTTTCGGTTAAATTCTTTCCAATACGATCGGCTGGATCACAACTTAGAAAAGTCGATGTATCTTCCTTTTCAGAAATATTGACATTTTTCATAGAATTGCTTGTTAGGATTTTATCGCATTCCTCAATCAAACTTTCGCTGTAGTGCCGAACCCGGTCTGCAAAAGTCTTAACATTCGCAGTAAAATTTTGTGATGAAAATGATGTTTCAGAAACATTTTTACGAAGCTCTGAACCCTTTTCTATGAGCTGCAGAATTTGTCCTAATTTCCCTGCCAAAGCAACAAAATTTTCTTTGGTATCAAAATGGCATTTGATATTTGGCTTTGACATGGATTCAGTCATTGTAACTTGCTGTTGTGTATCCGGAAGATCCTCTTCAATGCTGACATTATCATCTGCAATTCCAGTGGGTACAGTTGCAGACGGGGAACGCGGTCTTGGGACAGCAGGTGATGCTAATGACGTGCATTGTGTTGGAAAAGTCTGGAGTGCACCCATCTTGTGATTCCTCCTGCATATAGAAATTGCTAGATTGAAAGAGTCATGAAAGATTAAGTACTCTATTGAAAATTTCAAGACAACATGGTCTACCCCCCCTCCCCTCCCAGCGACAAAAAATAATATTTTTCTTTGAGTCTTCAAATAGTCGTAGACACTAAAAATTTTGGACACAGAACCAACTTGAAGAGTGGTTATACTTAAATGCTCTGATTTTGGAATTTTCAACGAATGAGGTTTAACCCCTTCGGGACGGGAGTCTTTTACGAAATTTTTAATATTTTCTCACCGTTTTTTTTTTAAACAGAAATTTGTGTCCTCTTGAATCGAGAAAATGCGCTCATTAAATAAGGCAAATTTTACAGTAAAATTTTACTGGTGAGGAAAAAAAAGGATTCTAAGCGCTTCATGAGGCACGTATACGTGTCGCTCGTCCCCAAGGGGTTAAAGATGATCGCCCCACCCACTCACAAAAAGAGTAACATGTACTTTAAGCATGATTACTATTCCAGATATACCTGTCTACAAAATTCATGTGTCTATGACAATTTGAAGAATAAAACCGGCATTTTTTTGAGAGGGTGGGGAGGTAGAGGGGCTATACAGGAGCCTTTTCAAAAGATAATTTTACATCCGGATGATCTGTTTGAATATGACTATGCAGGTCTCTAATAGAAATGCAGAAATATCTACATATTGTACATTGAATCCGTTTTCCTTTCTGGAGGTCGATGTTTTCATTCGGATGAAATTTTTTTATATGGCGATATAAATTTATTTTTTTTCTGTGAAATGTGTATGTACGCGATCACAGTGTGTGCATAAAATTTTCACTGAATTATCCGCCATTATGCGACAAAAACAAACTTTTGCAAATCGCTCTTCTTCTGTGTCCGTGACTTCATCTTTTAAATGCAAACTTTCCGACTATTCTAAATTTTACCAACTCTTCCAAATAAGTGGGGGGGGGGGTGTTACACCCCCAACACCCCCCCGCTAGGCACGCCCCTGGTTGATGGATAACAGTAGGGAAACTCAGATCTGCTAGATGTATGATGTTTTCGTAGCACTGAGAAATGCAATGACAAATTGATTCTGGCTGCTTTTTGTATTTCTTTTGATAATTTATCTAGTTTACTGTTACAGAATTCAGAAAAGTAGTCAGCAAAACAATAATTTTTTTTTTTTTTTTTTTTTTTTTACTATTATTTTAAAAAAAGAAAAAGTGTTTCAAAAATCTGGAATTTCCCAAGTTCACATATATTGGAGGGGGAGGCTCCCGCCCATAACCCCCTATCGCGACGTCTCTGCCCATTAAGGACCTTACACTTGACACAAATGAAATAAAGATTTTATTTTATAGATATTAATGACTAATTAAGAGAAGAAAAGCGACATTATAATTTTATTTTTATGTTATATAATATATATTGCGAAAATGTAGTAACGTCAATACAAATAAACTACCTTTTTTCCATATGGAAATTTTTGAAGCATTTACTATGTATCGGTACTTTGCATTTACTACACATAGTTATAGTTTGACTGCTACAATATCTGTATCTTGAATTGCTGAATTTTATTTCATTCCTTATAGTGCATCTATGAACATAATCCAAAATTTTTCAATAAAAATTTTGAAACCATTCTGAACTATTTCATTCTTATTTCTAATTTTTTACAACTGGAATCAATTAACAATTTTTTTTCCTTAAAAATAAAACTCATATATACAATATGTGATACCATATTTGTTGAAAAAAATATTCACAATAAAATTAAAAAATTACAAACATAATGTTGTGAAAATGCAACGTCAGTCTTTAATGGGTTAAATGATACACTATAGCACATTCAAGGCATCACTGATAGGTACTTCCTTTTTATAGTGGCCTTAGTTAAATATAAAATTGGCCTTGGCAAGAAAAGGAAAATGTTTTTACAACTACTTTCAGACATTCTATTCGCTGTTTCATATAAAGGCATGAAAGAGTTCCTCCAAAACTTGGTTTTCTTTTCTTTTTAAAAACTATTTCAGACATTCTCTGAATTGATTAAAAAATTCAAAGAAAATATTAGAAGCATATAAAAAGGTGGGGGATTTTGTTCTTCAGATATATTTGGATTTTCACCTTTAAGAAACTTTCTTCTATTCTCTTTTTTCATTCAATCAACCTTATACACGTTTTTTAAAACCAGCAATTGCTGAATTCTTAACTTTCTTAAGAGGCACAAAACCAGATTGGGAAGTTAAAAATTTAGCAATTGCTGATTTTCAAATTTAAGGCATGTGAAATTTTCTACAGGAAAATTTCCAAAAGATTATATAATATGTATAAAAACCTATGCATTTATTGATAGTTTACATTACATTTATTTTTTTGTTTGAAATATTTTCTGAGCTATGGAAAGAAAATAATAACAATTATATTTCAATTGTATGAGTGCATGTTAAAACATATCTAAATTATAAAAAAATATCACCATTTATGAATGAAAAAAAATTTTTTTTTCACCTTCACGTGCATAAGCAATTTGTTCAATATTTAAACAATTTAATGAATATAATCGATGTAATCAAACAATGCAAATAGAAGCAGTTTATTTAATATGCATAAACATGCATAATACTTCACAAGTTTTTTTTTTTTTTTTTTTTTTTTTTTTTTTTTTTTTTTAATCACAGTTAATTTTATTTGGTAACTTCAAATCTCAGTTTTCAAATTATTTCATATTTTTTCATAAGGTCTTGTTTTTGTGAAATTGTGAAAAACCTAGGTCAGAATTTTGTAAATTTGAAATTATCGTTATATGCATGTTCCTGTTTATCTACTTTTAGCAAGTTTCTTTATGTGTAAAAAAAGCTACATAGTACGTTATTTATCAACTTCAGGTGTTTGCTGAAGTTCATTTCATTTAAAAATGATTAAATTTGTCAAAGTTCAGTTTGGAGACGAAAAAGCTTCATGAAAGGTCTATACTATTTAAGTTTGTGACGGGTCGATTTATGGTGAAAATTTTTGTGAAGGTCTTGTTGTTTTAAGAAGAAAAAAATTGTGAAGTTCCAATTTTTTTTCCTAAACAGATCCCTGAAGTTGTATCTATGATTTGATAAAAACTTGTATTCAAATCATAGATATAATTATGGCCATTTTTACAATATATACAGTAGAGCGCCGATTATCAGAACTCCAATTATCTGAACAGCCAATTTCTCTCAAAAAATTTTTTTAAACCGAACTCCCAATTATCCATTGGCTTGGAATAAAATTTTAAATAAAGAAAAAACTTATAGTGGATCAAGGAATGAGGAATGCAAAACAATAAAGGAGATGGGAAGAATCCTAAGCTATGAAGAAAATGAAGTTAACGAGTGTTTAAATTGTGAAATAATATGACCTTGGATATCAGTTTTTAAATGATGATGAGATTGTGGATGAGATTCATGATGAAAAAAAAAATTGAAGAAAATGAAAATGAATGCTTTGCAAATAACCCAGGTCCATTCCATAACAAAGTCTTTGAATATTTGAAAACAGCTATGAAATGGTTCGAAAGACAGAAGAACGTTGATTCTACTCAACTAACATATTTAAGAAGAATTAGAGATATGGCAGCATTGAAAAGAATGTCTTAGCTGAAGCAAGCAACAATCAACAGTATTTTTACTTAAATTATAATTTCTGGAGTTCAGAAAAATAGAAGAAAAACAAAAACAATTTTTAAACATGCCAGCACTAATTGGTGCCACCAGTCCTAAGCTTAGATAACGTGTACAAGTTTTAGTATAGTCAGAATCATCCTTTAATTTGTCTGTCCATTTATCTGAACTAAGGTCGGTCCCAACTTGTTCGGGTAATCAGCGCTGTACTGTATAGTTAGCATATAGTTTTGCATTAAAAAAAAAATTAGTGTACAGGTGAATTCTGTTATAGAAATTTATTGGAATGTATTATTAGATTTAAATTAGCATTTTATTCTGACATATGAAACATTTTTTTTCTAATATATTTAAAGATAAAATCTCACATATTTAGATAATCATAGGTAAATTATGAGATCAAGGGGTGGGAAAAGCTTTTCTCTAAGAAGTAAAAAATAGGGTAATATGTTGCAAGTGATGGTTATCATTTTTTGTTGAGAGTGAGTAAAATATTGCTTTGAGATCTAAAACCAACTACATATTTTTGTATGCTACCTTCTAGTCATCAGCCTGAAATTTCTAATCACCAGTGGATACTGGAAATTTTGCTATTTGGTTTAGAGGATTATGAAGTAAATTTTAATGCTTAGTAAATCCATGCAATTTGCAAATAAACATATCATAATCTATGCATTTTTTTTTAAATTATCTAAGTTGATACGTGATTTCCTGAAATTCTAAGGCATAAGACCAATCAGTCTTGCAGGTCTAGACAAAAATAATGCCATCCTTGTATAACCTCAACTATGATACATTGGCTTGAGCTTTTTTAAAAAAATTTAGAAACAAATTGAACCTAATTTTACATTGAATATTACATTGAATAATTTTACATTTATCTCACCACCAGATTAAGCATAAATGAAAATATTCTGCCAGCTACATTGGTTAATAGGTCTGATTTTTCTACCAGACAGTTGCAAAAACCTGCCAGCCAATTAAGATGATTCCAAAAGAAAACTGTAGGTATCAAAGCTTGATTAATGAAAAGCTTTTATTTACACACATACACAGTACATTACATTTACAAAGAGGAATATTTTTTTTATATGCAGAATCTATAGTAGTTAATTGTATCATCATTAGTTTTTCCCAGCCATAATTTTGTTGCAGTTACTGATTCAAACTTTCAAACTAATAGAACCTGCACCACACTCCATCATCATAAGATCATTTAATTTATATTTCTGTAGCCGAGTGCAAATTAAAATTTTTATGTGATTCCTAAAAAAAAAAATCCACATTCACATGAAGCTGTGCTTATTAAAATGAAAAAATCCACTATGTGAGTCTGATAATATTTGAGAAGTATTCTGCATGTTTTAACTTGGCAGTAGCAATTATTCGAGAAATTAATGATTTAAAAAACTTTTTTTTGCCCAAGCACACCATAAAATTATTATCTCCAACATATAAGTGGAATTGTGTAAATGAGGATATGAAAATTCAAAGAAAGTGCTGGTAAGTTTCTAAATATAGGAAAGAGTTTTGGTTTTCTGACTCCTAGATATTTTGATAGTTTACCATCAAATAGGACATTTGCAACAGTGTCTGATATAGTTCAAATGTTACCAGCGATATCTAGTTTTCTACTCACATTTTGATGAGTGTCATTTGCTAAACCTGCTCATCACCTATGTCATTTTAGCTAAGCCAACTTATTATGGTCAAAGTTTACCTAATTCACAAATTCAGCTTATGATGAAATCATTTTTCATGTAATGTTTAAGCTAATTAATATCAAAGTACTAGTTATGGTGAAGAATTAAAATTTTATACTATCTGTCAGATGTTTTTTTAAAAATCAGAGGATGTATGAAATTTGTATTCTGAATAATTAATGGACTTGAGGTATAAATAATAATTTTGACAAGACAGTCTTAAATAAAAATGGATTGAAATATTTGCCAGAGATCTATCAAAGCTAAATTGTACTCAATGTATGATATATGCATTATTTTGATGCCTGTTTCAGAATTGGCTTAAATTTCATTCTCAAATGTACATTGTCATGTTTTCCTATTTAATAGTGTTTTATCAAAGCAGCTATAACTTATGTATTACTCAATACCATTTTTTTTTTTTTTTTAATCATGTACGTATATGTGTATGCACTGTTTTGGATATAGAGTTATGGCATATTTTTCATTAAATTTGCTATCGCATATCCAAGAAGATAAATTTTAGCTACCACTTATGTTGCTTTAACTGTTAGATACTTAAAAATTTTAAGAAAAAGTTATTGTATAAACATAGCTTTATAGGCTAACCTTTTTTTTCATATTGCAGCTGTCTTTTTTTTCCCCTGTTGTGTGTGTTAAAGAAAAGCAATTAACAAAATGTATCTTTACTTTCTTTCTTTAAATTTTAGTTTATAATACTGTAGTCATGGATTTTTAAAAAGTAAAAATTAAACATTATGAGATGGTTAAGTTATTTTTTTTTTCTTCTTTAGCTATGCTTGCCAAAAGGATTATCATTTCGTACTCAGAAGCACAAAAGGAATCACTATTTTCATTCATTCATCATAACAAGAGAGGATGGAAGTAGAACGTATGGCCAGTGCTATACCTTTTATGAGGAAGTTACTGATCGCAAGATTTGTGATGCCATGCATACATTACAAGTATATAATTTTTTATCTGTTATTTAAGTATTATCGAGACATTAAAATTTGCATATGAAATGGCTATTTTTTAAAAAACTGAAAATAAAGCTTTTAAAAGATATTAATGCTAGTGTATTATGTGCTGAGTTGGAATGTTCTCAATTTGCATGAGTAAAATAGTTAAATCTTTAAGGTTGATTTTTGATGTTTGAAAAAACAAGCAAAAAACCTAAGTGTCATATCTCAATAATAGTTGAGAGGGTGCGAGTCTAATCGGAAAAGCTTGGTTAAAAGCATCAAAATTATTTTGGCCTAATGTAAATATGATTAAAAGCATTTCGAAAGATGATTTAATTAGAAATTTTCCTAATGTTTTTGCTGACGGGATCGGAACAATCAAGGGTGCTCCCGCGTCAATAATATTGAAAAAAGATGCAAAACCAGTTTTTCTTAAGTCTCAACCTGTTCCTTTTGCTTTAAGAAAAGCTACTGATGTTGAATTGGAACGATTAACTAATGAGGGTATATTAAAACCTGTTGATCATTCAGAATGGGCTAGTCCTATAGTAATTGTTGCTAAGCCTAATGGTTCTGTTAGAATATGTGGTGATTATAGAGCAACAGTGAATACTAATACTGAAAATGATAACTATCCTCTTCCTAAAATGGATGAATTATTTTCTAAATTATCAGGTGGAAAATTCTTTACTGTTCTTGATTTAAAAGATGCTTATTTACAACAACCTGTAGATAAAGAAAGTAGTAAAATTTTGACTATAAATACACATAAAGGTTTGTTTAATGTGTTACGATTAGCATTTGGGGTAAAATGTGCTCCTGGTATGTTCCAAAGAAAAATTGAACATATTTTAAAAAAGTTTGAATATGTTGGTGTATTTTTAAATGATGTTATTATTAGTGCTAGTAATGAATCAGAACATTCTGAAAGGGTTGAAAATGTTCTGAAATGCTTTTCTGAGCATGGTATAAGATTAAATAAGGAAAAATTAAAATTTATGGTTTCAGAAGTTTCTTATTTAGGTCATAAAATATCTCAGGAAGGAATTAGCAGAGTCAGATAATATAGACAAACTCGCGAACGCCGTTCGCAGAAAATTTTCAAAGTTTGCGGACAGTTTTGATGGGTTTTTTTTTACAAGTTTCTTTATTTAAAAAAAGAAATTAACAAGACCCCAGGTGGAGAATTGGTGTAACGCACGTTGCAGATTATTGACAAGGTCTGTAGACGTAGACTATTTTTCAACTGGAGAAAAAAAAAGTTTGCTAGAAAGTATTTGCCATTGTACCATAGTACAGTATTTTTTGGAAGAAGCGCCGCAGCTCATATGAGTTAAAAACTTAAAAATATTGTAAATGCAATGCTTATGCTGGAACGGCGGGTACAATTCCTTTTTTTCTTCCCTCCTGCCAGGGCCGGTAGCAGAAACAGTGCAGCACCGACGCGGGTGCTGCAGATTATGTTAGGCTTTGCAGATTAATTTAACAGATTAAAAATAAATTTTGTGTTAAAAAAATAAATGTTAAATGTTGATCTCTTTTTAAATAAAGTTTATTTGGTTGGAAATTTTAGCAAATGTTTATGTGCTTGTATATAACTTTTCATTTTTGCTGTTGGCGGCAATATAGGACTCTGGAGGAGCGTGGCGTTTTTTTGCAGAAAATTTTAAAGAAATTATTTGAGTTCGCAGACAGTTTTACATTTTATCTAAGTCTGGGAATTAGACCTATTCCAGAAAAAGTTAATGCTATTTTGAATGCTCCTATTCCAAATAATGGGTCACAATTGCGTTCATTTTTAGGCTTAATTTCTTATTATAGAAACTTCCTGCCTAATATTTCAGATGTTTTAGAACCTTTACATAGATTATTAGATAATAATGTAAACTGGACATGGTCAGAAAAGCATGAAAAAGCGTTTCAAAAAGTGAAACAATTATTATGTACATCTCCTGTTTTAGAATTATATGATGTAAACAAAGATATAGTTTTAAACTGTGATGCTTCTGAATATGGCATAGGATCAGTTTTAAGCCACATTGTTGAGGGTAAAGAAAAACCTATTGCTTATGCTTCGAGAACTTTAAATAAAACTGAAAGAAATTATGCAATGATTGATAAGGAAGCTTTATCTGTAATGTTTGGTGTCACTAAATTTCACCAATATTTAGCTGGAAAAAAATTTAAAATTATAACAGATCATAAACCTTTAATTAGATTATTTGATCCTGTTAAAAAGGTACCTGATACATTATCACCTAGAATGCTGAGATGGTTGTTAATGTTAGCTGGGTATGATTATACAATTGAGTATCGCGAAGGTAAAAATAATAAAAATGCTGACACATTAAGTAGATTACCTCTCCCAGAAACTGTAAACATAGTGAGTAATCCTGCGGAAATGATGTTTGTTTCAAATAATGATAATTGGCCTGTTACTTCTAAAACTATTGCAAAGTGAACAACTGAAAATCCTGTAACTAAACAAATTTTAGAGTGGGTGTTACATGGGTGGCCGAAAAAGGTTCAACAAGAAGAATATCAACCATATTTTCGTAGAAGGGAGGAAATTTCCTGTCTAGAAAATTGTCTATTGTGGGGACATAGAGTGATCGTTCCAGAGGAAGGCAGTGAATATATATTAAAGTTACTACATTCTGTTCATCAGGGTATATCGAGCATGAAAGCGAAAGCTAGGGGGGTAGTTTGGTGGCCAAATATGGATAAAGAAATTGAACAAATGGTAAATTCTTGTAATAGATGTCAGATGTTTGCGAGGGATTGTCCCAAAATGGAACCCTTGAAATGGAAATCTGAACTGCCCTGGGGAAGGATCCATATAGATCATGCCGGTCCTTTTGAAGGTAAAATGTTTTTAATAGTAGTCGATTCTTATACTAAATCGTTGGAAGTAGAGGTAGTACCCAGGTCTGATAGTAAAACTACAATCAAGGTATTAAGGAAAATTTTTGCTACATTTGGATTACCTGTTGAATTGGTCAGTGATAATGGTCCCGCGTTCACAAGTGATGAATTTGAGGAATTTCTTAAAAATAATGGAATTAAGCATGCGCTTGTTCCACCTTATCATCCGTCTTCGAACGGACAAGCGGAAAGATATGTGCAAACTGTGAAAAATTGCCTTAAAAAGCTAGATAAAAGTGAAATAACATTGTCAATTTCACGATTTTTGTTAGAAAATCATTCCACTCCTCATTCGGTGACTGGTAAAACTCCTGCTGAATTAATGTTTGGAAGGCCAGTTCGAACAGCCCTTCACTTGGTATTACCATCAAAACCTAAAATACAGCAACCCCTGCACAAATATAAACTTCATGATTTAGTTTTTGTTAAAAATTTTGGAAAAGGGGAGAAATGGGTAAAAGGAAAAATTATGAAATTATTGGGGAGTAGGTGGGTTTTAGTAAATAGATGTGATGGAGTAATCTGTAAACGTCACGTTAATCAGTTGAGACGAAATAAAGAGATAAGTGATGAAATACCAGAGAGAGTTATAGAGATGAATCGAAATGATAAACCAGTGTCAGACAAAGTTGAAAATATGGGACATAGTGGTAAAAATTACAGTGATTATGATAGGTATGAAAGGGTTAACCAAAACCGTTTTTCGGGAATTAATGGAAAAATAAAAGAACAGCTTAATAATGATGATACTATAGAACCAAGCCAATCTCAGCCTTCGCGTGATATTGTGGCAGGTACAGTTGTAAGTAATAAAAATGATGTTACGACAGATAAAACTGTAAAAGACAATTTGACTAAAAACAATGACGAGGACTGTCAGAAAAGTGCTCCAGTTCAAAGAAGTCATAGGACAAGATTCCCTGTAGTTCGTTTGAACTATGAGGGGGGGTGTGTCATATCTCAATAATAGTTGAGATCTGTATTAATAGATGGCAGCACCATACACAGACAGTCTGGAATTGTAAGGCTTTGCACGTAGCCAAGAATATTTCTGCACAGTTGTAAGATGTGTTTTGTTCTGAGAGCTGCACTTAGCAGCTGCTGTAAATAATGTATATAATAAACTATAAGCCCAGTAGCAGAAAGTTATGGTTGTGTCTGCGACAGCAATTTAGTGGGATGAAAATTGTCTGCGGGAGTAGCGTGTTACATTTTCTTATGTACAAACATTATGAGTGTTAAAATAAAAAGCGTTCTTACTGATTAATACTAGGGGTGATTCTGAGAAGGAAAAAAAAAGAAAAAATTCTGAAATTCACAGCCAAAATTTCCGAAAGGTTACAACAGAGGGGGGGGGGGGGGATCCACTACCGGCACTAATTATGTGCTTTTCTTGTGCACTTTTGATGAAATTTGGGTTTTTTCGCGATCTTTTGACGAAATATGCTGTTTTTTGCGATCTTATGAGGAAATTCCTTGTTTTTTTCGCGATCTTTTGACGAAATTTGCCGTTTTTTCGCGATCCTTTGACAAAAATGAGCTTTTTTCGCGATCCTTTGACAAAAATGAGCTTTTTTCGCGATCCTTTACGAACTTCGTGTTTTTCCCTCGATTCTTTGGCGAACTTGGTGTTTTTTCTGAGATTCTGTGACAGAAATTCACGTTTTTTTCGGCACCTCTGGGACGAAATTCACGTTTTTCCCGGGATCTTTTGACGAAATTCGCGTTTTTTACAGCGATCCTTTGGCAGAAATTTGCACTTTTTGCGATTTTTTGACGAAATTCTGCAGATTTAATTCCGATCTTTTGTCATAAATTTTCCTTTTTTCAAGATCCTTTGACAGTAATATGCGTTTTTCATGATCCTTTGACAGAAATTTGCGTTTTTTCGCGATTGTTTTACAAAAATTTGTGTTTTTTCGCGATGGTTTTACGAAAATTTGCGTTTTTTCGCGATCGTTTTACAGAAATTTGCATTTTTTCCGCAATTGTCTGACTAAATTCGTGTTTTTTCCTCGATCCTTTGATGAAATTCAAGTTTCTTCCACGATTTTGTGACAGAAATTTGCGTTTTTCTTGCGCCCCTGGAACGAAATGCACGTTTTTTGGGATTTTTGGATAAAATTCAAGTTTGTACAGCGATCTTTTGGCAGAAATTTACGCTTTTCGCGATCTTCTGACGAAATTCCTCCTTCTTTCCACAATCCTTTGACATAAATTTGCGTTTGCTCGTGATCCTTTGACATAAATTTGCGTTTTTTCGCGATCGTTTGACTAAATTTGCACTTTCCCCACAATCGTTTAGCTAAATTCGCGTTCTTTCCGCGATCCTTTTACTAAATTCGCATTCTTTCCGCGATCCTTTGGTGAAATTCATGTTTTTTCCGCGATCCTGTGACAGAAATTTGCATTTTTTCTACAACCCTGGGACGAGGTTCATGTTTTTTTTTCCGGTCTCTTTTGACGAAATTCGCGTTTTTATAGCAACCCTTTGTCTATAAATTACCAATTTTTTATGCGAACGATTGCCGAAATTGATATTTTTCGGCGACCATTTGTCGAATTCGCGATATTTTTTGTCAGAATTTCCGTACTTTTTTTTTTTTTTTTAAGAAATACTTTTTTTCTTTTCAAGTTGGCAAATTTATCTGCAAGGTCCAAAATAAATCTGCGTCGCGCGTCTCGAACTTTCTGCTACCGGGACTATAAGTAATATTATAGTTATGCATTCTTCCTTAGTTAAGAGTAATTAGTTTTTAAATAGAGCGTGGCGTTATAAAACTAAGGAGCAGGAAACATTTCATCGTTCCTTCCCCTGCTTTCATTTTTAGAAATATCTAATGAAAGTTAAATGATTTAGTTTTAACAAACCATATTTAAAATATACCGGTACTGAGTTTCTTGTATGCTCTGTTGACTGTTGAAAAATATTATGTAAAATCCCGATTGTAAGTCCCCCTTTTTCAAAAGCAAAATAAGTTAACTTTGAGAGGGGGACTTATAATCGAGATTCCTTTAAAAAAATGTCATTAAAAACCACTTTTTACCATTCATTTAGTAATAAATAAGGTAAATACAAGGGTGAGAATTTCGGCAAATTTCCGATTTCTAAAAAAAAAAAAAAATCCTAGCCCCCTCCGCCTCCCTCAAATCTCGCCCAACAAAAAACCCTCAGCAAAATTTTAAAACTTTTATGAGTTTTTTTTTTCAAATTTATTTTTTTTAATTTTATTTTTTATCAATAATCTGAGCCTCCCACCCCCCAAAAACTGCTTCCCCCTTTGCCCATCCCCTTCTTGTATCAAACATGCATAGTTTAACCTATAAAACTATTTAATATTAAATTTCTTTTCTGACCTGTTTATTACACTATAGTAACAAGCAAATGAATAATACATCACTTAAATTATCCCCTCCTCCTATAATCTCTGCTTTTCTCCCTTGTCCACCCCACGCTGCATCTCGTACAGTTTAAAATCTTTATAATGCTTTAATTTTTTTTCCCGCTCGATTTGTAACTTTCTTGTAAAAAATATTTAAATATCCATCTAAATTATTTTTGATCCTCTCCCAAAAGAAATGTTCCTTTTTTTTTTCTGTTGCCAGCCTCCCTCCCCCCCCTCCCCTAAAAAAACACACAGTATAAAATCTTTTTTTTAAATTCTATTTAAACATAAAATATACATGTGATTCACAGGTGCGAACAACCAAACTGCGAAGCAGAATTTTTTTTTACTTTCCTCCCACACATTTAGAATCCCCCTCCCCTTCCCTTTGGGGCAAAAGGATGGAGTAAAAATTTCAAAGAGGATGAAGATTTTCGATGAGTCGGGTTAAATGAAATTATGTAGATGAAATCCCCTTACTACAATATAAGAAATAATTGCAAAATTTAAAAAATAATAATTTTAAAGATTTTAAACTTTGCTGAGTGAGGGTTAGATTTTAAAGATGAACTTTTAGAGAAAGGAGTGTAATTTTATATAATTGAATATTTACTTATTGTTACTAGCAAGCAACAAATAGAACAAAATAATTAAGATTTTCAAATTGTTAAACTTTTTGTGCTGAGCGGAGGAAAGGCAAAGAAGGGAAGCGGACATTTCATGCAAGGGGGGGGGGGGGTTATTATGGTTATGTAAAAACACATGGAAATCGACCAAAAAAGTCAACAGCTTCAAAATTATCTCCTTTTGGCTTTTAAATCAAATTTTTCCATAAAAACAGTTTGTGAAAAAGAGGGGGGGGGTGGGCTTATATTTTGGGAATGAAAAAAAAAAATCAAAACTGCTTAAAAGTGGGTGGAGGGCTTACAATCGGGGTTTTATGGTATATATTTTATTTTCTGACTATTTAAACAATTTTTGCTGGTTAAACGCAAGTTTATGTACTGTAAATATATGTTCTTGTTTTAACTAATATAAAAATGATTTGATATTTCTCCCCACCTTAAAAAAATGCTTAGACAAAATTAATTGAAAAATGAATAAATTTCATTACCTAAAATAAATTTTGTCGGGAGCAAAAAAATTGGCAGAAATTATTTTCATACAAAAGTTAAATTATTTTAAATAAATATGTGTTGGCAACGATTGTATTGAATTTATAATAAACCCACAAAAATAATTACTATAAAAAATCAAATTGAAAATTAGCATGTCACAAAGTAAATAAAAAAACAATTGCAAAATTCTATCTTTATGTGCATTAATTAAGTTAAATTAAATGAAAGTGTATAAAAACAAGCTAGTGTGAGAACAGGGATAGCCCTAAAAATACAAATTGAATCATGAAAAGTTTCGAATAGGACAAAGGGATTTTGTCAAAGACTAGATCATGGCGAAAGGACATTTTGCAAGCTGATGATTAACAATTTGCAGCTTTTCTTGAAAAGTATTGGAAAGATTTAAAAAACAAACATGCTGCTTTAGTCTTTTAGTGCACTTACTATTCGTAGAATTTTGAAAGATTCTGGTTATTTTAAAAGGGCCCTCAAAAAATATCAACTAGAAAGATTTCTTGGGTTTCATAGAATTCAACATTTTTATTACACCTAAACTTCCCAAACTTCAGTCTGGTTAAAATGTAGCAAGTTATTGCTATTTTTTTTTTTTTTTTTTTTTTTTTAAAGGAAGATATAATTAGTATATTATGGAATGGAAACTCATTGTTGTGGATTTATAAGATGATAATGTCTCATTACCCTTTGGAATCTTTTCAATTGGTGTGAAAAGGAGATTGCAAGAGTGTATTTCTTGAAAAGATTAAAAAATAAAAGATTATATATTTTGTAAATCAGAGTTTTATGAACAAACTAATGTAAGCTTTGTTACAATAACTGTTTTTTTTTTTTTTTTTTTTTTTTTTTTAAACAAAGTGGCATTTATTTATATATTTGCCTTTTTATTTGGGGGGGGGGGGGGGGTTATAGATATATTACATTGCATAGCCCTAAGAATACAAATTGAATCATGAAAAGTTTTGAATAGGAGACAAAGGGATTTTGTCAAAGACTAGATCATGGCGAAAGGACATTTTGCAAGCTAATGATTAAAAATTTGCAGCTTTTCATCGAAAGTATTGCAAAGATTTAAAAAACAAACATACTGCTTTAGTCTTTCAGTGCACTTACTATTCGTAGAATTTTGAAAGATTCTGGTTATTTTAAAAGGGCCCTCAAAAAGTATCAACTTGAAAGATTTCTTGGGTTTCATAGAATTCAACATTTTTATTACACCTAAACTTCCCAAACTTCAGTCTGGTTAAAATGTAACAAGTTACTGGTAAAAAAAATTGTTTTTTAAAGAAAGATTTAATTAGTATATTATGGAATGGAAACTCATCGTTGTGGATTTATAGGGCGATAATGCCTCATTACCCTTTGGAATCTTTTCAATTGGTGTGAAAAGGAGATTACAGTAGTGTATTTCTTGAAATGATGAAAAGATTAAAAAAATAAAAGATTACATATTTTGTAAATCAGAGTTTTATGAACAAACTAAGGTAAGCTTTGTTACAATAACTGTTTTTAGCAAAGTGGTGTTTATTTATATGTTTGCCTTTATATTGGGGGGGGGGGGGTGGAGGCAGGTTATAGATGTATTACATTGCATAAAAAATTTGTAATGTTTTCTTTAATTAATTTTTTTATTAAATCTGTATGCATATAATTAATGTCAATGTCAAAAATGATAATTGTATGAAATGTCTGATATGTGTGAATCAAGTACTACTTTTATATTGTATGATCTGACCACCACTTTTTTTTGTCATCGAGCTGAAATGTATCTCACTATTTCTTAAATAATTTTGTCAATGTAAGTAAAAATGTCCTTATTTTTTCCAGGCTATGCATCTGACAGAATTGAGTAGTAGTAAAGTACCTGGTGTGCATCACATATCTGATGTTGGGAGTACTCGTTCACTGCCTCGCTCTTTCAAACTCAGTGGGAGACAGTCACGCAATAATCACTCTGGTGCATTATATGATCATACAAGAGATTCTTTATTTGTTACAAAGTGTGTCTGTCTTATTTCTCAATTACCTGTGGTTGTAGCTTTTCGAAAGTTTCTTGAAGGTCTTCATAATTTAGTAATATCACGGGAGCCTCCTCCCATGAGGTATTATTTTGTAGTAAACTAAAAGTGATTGTTTTATTTGATTTTGTACTCTTTATAAAATAACTTAATCATTTTATCTTCTTTTTTGGTGCAATAATTTGTTTGAGTACTATAGCCATACTAAATGAAGCATCATATTGCCTCATCTCACCAGCATTTAATTACCACCCAGGTCTTCTATTATTTCTAATTATTTTATAATTCTTTAATCTATTTATTTCTAATTAAATATCCTTGTCAATCAATTTTCATATGCTTAGTGGAAAAAAAAAATGAAAAGAACAAACATTATACAGATCCGGCAGAACTCTTATTTTTGGGAGATCATAGCCTTTTTTCCCTATTTTCTCCTAATTTTTTCTCTTTTTTATCCTGAATTTGCAAAATTTTACACTTGTCACAAAATTGTCAAAAACTAAGAATTGAATGGAATTTATTCAGAAATTGCTGTCATATGGAATTATGAGATGTATCTGAAAATCTTCAAATTTTTGTATGTTTAAAATTTGTCATTAAAATTCAACATTTTAGAAAATTTTTTGAAAAAATATTGATAACATTTACTTAATAAAATAAAGTATTTGCATGTATATCTTTGTGTGCGATTGCATGCAGAACTCTGCGATACAGGTTAAAAAAAAAATTCCATTTGAACATGTATTTAACTACTTTAAAGCTACATTTTGAATTTTCTAATCAAAGTTTTTTTTCATTTTTTAACCATTTGGAAAAATGGTTATTGTCCTCGTCAGGGTATGGAATCAAAAGCATATCTGAAGAAGTTTTATTGGTTTAATCTGCATTTTATTTGTTTTCTGATTGGTCTATACAGTAATATGTATTTTCCCTTTACTTTCAACAGAGATGCATACTTCTGTTGCCACTATGACAAAAAAGTAATAAAAACTACAAAAAAAATAATAATAATAACTCAGAAACAAATTGAGATACAGCTTTCAAACAAATTGCATCTAAAAGTACATTTTTTTCTCTGTACAACGGTGTAAAAAGTAATATTGTGGGCTGTTTAGAAGTTTAAGAATGAAATTTCATTTAAAATGGGTCATCAGATTTCTTGGAAATCTGACGATGGAAAAGACTTTTCCCGAACAACCAATGAAATGCTTGGATAATACGTAAGTTTCAGGAAATCTGATGAGTCACAGGTGATTTTTGTCGCTTGCAATTTTTACTTTTTTTTAACACTATTAATGTTTAATTCATGGCGTACGTAATGTATGATCAATTCTGTATCATTTTTTATGTCTTAAATTTTAGTCTTTGAAAAAATCATTTTCCAAATGGTCGTTGTAATTTGTTAAATTGCATTTTTTTAGTTGTTTTTTGTACTGACCTACCACTAGCTCTTAGAAAATATTGTGATCAAAAGAGCAGAAACTTCACATGATGATGAGTCTCTGAGCATAGGCGCTGAAATTTTTTAAAAACACAATTCCTTTCCCCCTTTGCTAAAGAGGCAAAAACAAAACTTCTCAAGTCCTTTGTGATGAAACTTTTTAGAATGTTGTATCTCAGAATGTATGTTGTGTATATGGAAGATTTTTTTCAAAATTTGGTACCTATTCTTCCTCAAGGGAAAAAAAAAATAATGCTTCAAAATCAATAATAGTATAGAGAGTAACTTTGCAAGATGATAAATCTCATGACATCTTCACATATTAATTTTTTTCAAAATTTCCCTCACTCTATCATGTAGGCAAAATCATATCTCAAAACCTATCTAGGTCTTAGAAATCAAATTTGACTCTGTGATAAATTTCAGAATGCATAGTTTATGTATACTGGGTTTTAATTTAATCCTCTTGCTTCCATTAAAGATGGGCAAAATTATATCTCCAAATTTGTTAGACCTTTTAAAGATGAAAATTTGAAGGACTGTGGAACTTAGGGCATAAGTGCAGGATCTAAAACAGTTTTTCAAAATTTGGCCATGTGCCTCTTTGCAGGCATCTCACCTCACCCAGAGAGCTGAAAAATCTGAAATCAATGTCTAAATTTTGTAGAAAAGTTCACAGTAAAAGAAAAAAAAATCATTTTCTGCCGTTTTTTTAAACTTAAACCATCAAGATTAATCCAGAAAACACTAATGCATTGAGCACTGACTCAAGGCCGTTGCTCTTCTGCAAAGTTTGTGGGTAGCTTTAAACTTGGGGTGCTCTTGTTCATGTGGAATATTTTAAGATATATTGATTGCTTGCCTGATTGAACACTTTATTAATATTTATGGAAGAGGAGATTATCAATAATCTAAAATAATTTTTTTGACATTTGCTTTGTAAATTTAGAATTCAGGGAAAAAGAGATTTTCTTATTGAATGAAAATAAAGCAAAAGTAACATTATACTCATATTAAGGGAATGTGTTCCCCATTATGTTCCCATTTTATATGAAAAATTAAAGCAGATTCTTCAAGCATTCAATATAAAATTAGTAGCTCTTCCCCCCCCCCCCCCATACCTGATTCAAATTCTTAGTAATAATATAGATAAAATCTTGAATCATCAAACAGCCGGTGTGTATGAAATCCAATTACCCTCGGAAATAAAGAAAGATTGGTTTATATAGGTGAAACTAAAAGAAAATTTTCAGAAAGATTAAAAGAGCACAGGAGGGACATTTTATAATCGAAACTAAATACAGCTCTCGCAAGATTTTGTTTTGCTAATGATGGTAGCAGGGTTGCCTTTGAGGAAGCAAGAATCATAATTCCGTGCAAGAATCCATATGTTAACAAAATTTTATAGTCCATTAGGATTATTAACCTTGGACAACAAACTTGTAATGATAATTTATCCTACAGCATTCATAAAATATGGCATAATATGTTATAAACCATTTTTGGAGTCAGTTCAATTTTACCCTCCTCCCTTTTCCATCGCTGGGATGGTTTACTCTTTTTGGTTGCCTTGGCAACTTGATGACATTTGGTGTGCACTCCAGTCAAGTTTCCTCCAGGACTCTGAGACGTTTGCATCCATTTTTTAAATTTTAGACTTATGTGTATCATAACATCCTGAAGACATTCGCAGATGCAAAATGAAACGTTGATGTTGATTGCATTTTAATGTGTGTACCTTTTAGTATAATGTATTTGTTTTTAATACATAATTTTTAATATATATCATGGTGCAATTGTCCAATTTTTAATTACTTTCATCTATTTATGACAAATAAACAAATAATGTGGTTCAATATTTAATTTAAAGCATATAAATATTCATTAACAAAAAAAAAGTGTTAAAGTAATAAATTTTTAATAATTTTTAAAGATATATTATAAATATATTATTTTAAAATTTTATAATAATATTTAATAAATTTATAAAAAATTAATTTTTAATAAATTTATTTCTGGAAATCCACAGTATTGATGCATTTTGGAACAAAGTATTTAACTTGAAATTAATTTTTTCCACAAAATCAATTCCAAATCCTGCTTTGATTAAAAAATGTTTGATCCTTACCCTTGGGAATGCAACTTGAGTGATGACTTTGGGATCCATGTGTGCACAAAGCTGTCACGTGCTAACTGAAATTCGATGGTTGTGTAGCATCCACTATGCAGTTTATAGGGTGCATCAAGTTGAGATGGTGGAAAAAAATTAGATTGATTAGAGTGGGTGAAAAGTTAAAATTAATACAAGAATAACAGAAAACGGGAAACCATGCTATAGGACCAGTGGTGGGTTTCAACCAGTTTGCACTGGTTTAATAGAACTAGTATCTGAATTTTTATTGAGTTTGGTGAACCAGTGTATCAACTGCAAAAAATCAGTTTGAATTTCTGCTATTTTTATGTTTCCTCTATTATATTATGATATTTTGATAAATTTTCTGATAGAATTTTTGATGAGTGAGTTATGATTGTCCAATATTTGCTAAATAAACTGCTCTCTTTTAGCAAATTTATGGCTAAAACTTTTCTCACTGTACTAAAAGATCAAACTTTCGTATCAATATTCTTATAATGTTAAACATTGTTTCATAATCCATCTGGTATTAATTTCTTGTTTATACTTTAAAAAATCATTAGGACAGAGAACTGGTTATTAAATCATTTGAATCCCATCACTGTATAGGACATTATATACATCATTTCGAAGATTCACATAAGAAAAAGGTTCAGCTATTATACTGTTCTACGCAGAAGTTAGTATTTTGAGATGAGAAAGCAAAATACCATCAGGTGGAGGAAAACTAGTGTTATAGTTATATATTAATTAGAAATGACAATTTGATTATGCTTTTTCTATAATCGTGTTGTAACTTACGATTTCAAAAATTTAAGTATCAAGCAAGAAAATTTTAAAGCTAGTCGATGATGGATTTCTGGATTTATCGAAAGTCTGATTCTTATTAAGAAGAAAAACTAACATTTCTCAGCATCTTCTGAATTCCTATGAAAAAAAAAATTTTTTTTTGTTTCCAATGACCGAATTGACTGTTTGAAATATTTTTCTTATATTTTTTTTTCTCCCAATAGGATATTAAAACTCTGGGTGTGCATGTCACACAAGGACATGGCATACACGAGGAGTTATTTGTAATTCTTATTATTATTGGACAATATTGCTAAAGAGTAAAATAGAACTTTTATAGAGTGGCAATCAAAAATGTATTGAAAGATTTCAGAATGGTTCCCTACCATTTCTGAAACTTGTTTCAAATATTAGAGTATAAATGTAAATCAATTTTTTTTGTTGTTGTTGTTTAATAAAAGAGATTAACTAACAGGGCAAAAATAAATAAATAAAAATCATGTGGATTCATCTGTATACGTTCATTGCAAAAAAAAAATTATAATAGATATTATAGTTTTTTTTTTTTTTTTTTTTTTTTTTTTGTAAAACTGAATATTTTTATTAAAAAAAAAATTTAAAAATATCTAATGACTGCTTTTTTCTTCTTCCAGGTTAGAGTCTTATGTGTACAATATTTTATTTGAGGTGCCATTACCACCCCCTAGTAGAAGCTTAAAGTTTACTTGTTTTGGACAGCAAGTTTTGTGCCAAAGACCTGGTATATTTATTTACAAGCATTTTTTATCTCCTTTTAATGGTCTTATGTAAAATTTTATTTTCAATAAATAAAAAATTTGGATATATATTTTAATTAAAATAAACAGTGTGGCTTTGATAATTTTACATTCCAAGTCTGATCATAAGTAGAGATGGGAATGCTTGAATAAAAAACTGGTAATTTTGGGGGTGTTTTTTTTTCGAAGGATTTATTCCCACTTAGGAAAATTTGAAATTTCATTTTTAAAATAGTATATTTAAATATTCATAATAGCTACATTCTGGTGTTTTTTCTTTCATATTTTTGTCCTCTTCATGAAAACATTCTTGTTTTATTAATAAAAATATTTTTATGAATTCTTTAACGTTTCTTTCTCAAACATTTTAACTTTGCATCTTTTGAAAAGTTCATTCATTTTTACAGTTCATATGCAGTTTTCCATATCCTTTAAAGCCCCAGCCATCACAATCATGATAGTCTATAGAAAGCATGTCAAACATGTGGCCATAATTGGACTGCTGACAGCTTACATGTGGCTGTCAATCCTTTGGAATTTTACCTCTATTTAATTCAGCTGTTCGAGCATCCATTCAGAAAATACATTTTGCATGAACACACTTGCACCAACTATGATCTTAGAGATGGCAAACCTCAGAAAGTATATATACCCATGTTGCTTTATAGTTATATTCAGAATGCTACCTCTATTTTTGAATGTATTATTCACCTTATTTAATCAGTCAGTAAATAAGAGGATTATTACCCTTCGAAAAAAGTGGTAACAGTGCAAATTTACAAAATCCAACCCATCTGGCAACACTGATGTATATAGACAGATCTAACACAATTTTAAATTTCAGCTTAAGAAATTGTGTATTATACAAAGATAACCAATCTGAACGTAGCAAAGCTCGGGATCTTAAGTCTGAAAATTTAAAGATTTTTAAAATTTTTATAGTATTTTTCTTATAAATTGTTTTACATTTTATCTGGAAACTAATACTTTGCTACTCTCTTTGATTTTATATTACAAAATAAAAAATACGCTGTATTTATTAAATATAAATACTAAGAAATGTATTGTAAAATTAATTTTAAAAAATGTGTTTATTAAGGTAAGTTAAAATTTAAAAGGAAATCAAAATATAAAATTAAATAGCTTTTAAATGAGTAGCACAGGTTATCATTTCATGGGGAAAGAAAATAGGAGTGTGTCATCCAGGTCACTTGAAACTTAGTTCGAGTAACTTTCACTTGAAACTTAGTCAAACATATGGATTTTGAGTTTAATCTGCTTAATTGTTTTCATTCTTTAGGTTAATAAATGTGACATTGTTATTGAAGCCTGTGTGATCTTTCTTCCCTTGGTTTAACTTTTTACTGATATATTCATACTCACATACATCTCAAGATTAATAAAAATTATGTTAAAACTCTGTACCGATGTGAATAAATATGATTATCTGAAGATGAACATAGCAGATTTTTAAAAAAGTGATTTACAGTACTGTTATATTCAAAGAAAATCTGAATTTTATGTTTGATATATAGAACTTTAAGAGTTTTTACAGCACAACCAAAAATGTGGCCCAGTAACAGAAAGATAAAGTATTGGATTTGAAACTGATACTTAACTTAAAAAAAAAGTGTTTTCACCAAGCCTATTGAACATAATACAGTTGCATGAAAAATCTAATTATTTGCTTTATTAAATTGAATTTTCCACAAGCCTAAATCATTCAGTGCAAAATGGAAGAAAAGATCTCTATAGCAGTTAAAGAACTTTGAAAATATTGTAAGCATAAGTACTATAACTAGAAGGATTTATATATTGCCAGGAATTTCAGAAATCAACTGAAATCTATAATTTCAGTATTTCATGTAATGATTACATTGTAATTCATGAAAGGACAAATGCACAGAATTACACTCAGCTGCTTGTTTTTATTAAAAAATATATGAAATTAAAAATGAAGTTAGGAACTTCATGAAATTATTCCTATGTTCAGTATAACCACTGAAGTTCATATTTTTTAATCACTTGTGAAAGTTTTTATTGAATATAGTTTGTCATTAAAAAAAAGTTTACATTGCAAATAATAGTGCTTTTGCTAAGACTGCTTTTATAAAAAGCAACATTTACAAAATTTATAGAAATTGCAAAGATCGAAGGAACACATTTTGTGCCATTTTCATTTTCTTTAAATATTTAAAAGCTGGATAGGTGCTTAAGAAAATATTTAAAATTGCCTATTATACTCTTGCACATGGGAAAACTGCAAAAATCTTGTGGTGCACATGAAAGAAAAAAATTTCTGAACTTCAAGAAAACACAATTAGAAAAAATAAAATAGTTGATCCCTCCAATTCACAGAAATCAGCTCAACCTACATTTCTCATGTAATAGAAGATTGATATATTCCCTTTCAAACTTTGGACATGGGTTAAAATTTAATGCATAGAACCTAGTTCAAACAAAGAAAATAATATGGATTCTTGTTTTGGCTATAAATCCATTAAGGACTTAATAAAACAAATTTGTTCAGAAATGGATTCCGTCGGATGATAACATATGATATCGTATGGGGGTAAGGGGGTTCAAAATCACCAAAAAGTTGATAACGTTATATAAGTACAGCCCCTTTCTTATATCTTCAATAGAAGAAAGTATTGTAATCAAAATTTTTTTTTATGGATTCACACATTTTAGGGGTCAGTGAACCCATAAAAACATGTTTATAGAAAATGTCTGTCTGTCCGTGTGTCCCCATTGTACCATCGAAAAGTGTAGGAAGTTATGCATAGAATTGAACCAATTTTTTTGTGTATGCTTTTGGCTATGGCCAGAAGGTCCTCCTTCAATTTGGAAATATTCTGCCAGAAAGAGACTCTGTAATAGTGATTTTTGTGCCATTTTCATTATTGTACCATCAAAAACTATATGGAGTTATGCATAAAATTTAACCGATTTTTTTGTGTATGTTTTTGGCTATGGCCAGCAAGTCCTTCTTGAATTTGGAAATATTCTGCTGATAGGAGGACTGTAATAGTGATTTTTGTGCCATTTTCATCATTATACCATCGAAAAGTGTATGAAGTTATGCAAAGAATTGAACTAAATTTCATGTTTATGGTGTATGGCAAGCATGTCCTTGAATTTCGAAATATTCCATCGGAAGGAGTGCTGTAATAGAGATTTTTGTATAATTTTCTCCTGTTTCCTAGTTCTATTGCCCATTGGCAGATTGTACGACGACAAGAATTTCGCATCCTGCTAAGCCGGCTTTTCGCAAATAGCTGATGTACAACAAAATAAAGAAAAACTATTGATTCTAATAAATACAATGATCAAGATTAACTCATATTTATACTCCAATTAATTGACTGAAGCAGAAATTTAAAATGAAAGTCAAAGTTAGTGTAGTATTGAACTAATAATACTGAAGCATTAACATTTATAACTACTTTTTGAAAGATTAAGTTGTATGAGATAGAAGAAAGTTTTGTGATTGGCACAATTAACTAGTTTTAAATAAAAATGAACATTTTGCAAAATTATTCCGAGTTATTGATTTAAATTTTTTGAATGGTATTTTGTCATGTCTGTATTATTGTAATTCTTGAAATGGCACATAAAATAATAGAAGGATTTAAAGATTTTTTTTCCCTCCCTCCCAAACAGTTCAATTTCCCTCCATTTATAAACATTAGAAGGGAGACTCCCATCCTAGGAAAAATTGCATTTCAACTCCTGACATGAATATGTTGCAAGATAAATTATTTTTACTGTTAAAAATTTAGACTTTAACTTAAAATTTCTTTGTTTTCACGGAAGTTTTTCTTGCTTAATTAAACACCCTTTGTTAAATTTACATTTCAGTTGCTAAAATAATAATTTCAGTTGCATTTTCTAGTTTAATTTGCAATTAAAACTAATTTTTAAATTTAAATGTGAGAAAAAAAACCTTATAACTTTCATCTGCTATCACTATACAGTTTGAAAGAAAATTTTAATTGTATAAAATTTTAACTGAACATCCCATATACACTGTACAGTAAAACCTGCATTTTAGACACGTCTGAATAGCAGCAGCTCTGTTCAGCAAGCACATTTTTAATAGCCAACACCTACATATTTATATGTTTTTACCTCTGAATGGCAAACAAATTTCATGATCCTGAGGTGTCTGGTATTAAGACGTTTTGCTGCATTTCCTTTTAATTAGCATATAAATGCTGCCAAGCAACTTTTTGATACTTATTTACATATATTAAAAACAATAAGTCTAAGAATCTATGCTTAAGGGTAAAGGCAGACAAAAGCGTAAGTGATTCTAGCTGCTTTTTATTAAAGAAAAAGTATACTTCATTTTCCCCTAGAATTCTGGGTTATAATATTAAAAAATTTCCAATGATTACTATCTGATTATCTCTTTAAGATCCAAGAAAGTTTTTTATTAATCAATATGTAACCAAAACAAACATTTTTGGAACCTAGAAATATACATATATACATAAAGGAATTTTAAACTATGAAGGTAGATTGCACGCTCACAATCATTACTGGTAGATATTAAAACATTTTTAAGCGATAAAATGGTAATGCTGTCGACCATCATGATGTAATGGCCGGGGCTGTAAGGGATATGAAAAATATCACATTACATAGTAAAAATATAAGACTCAATGCAAACTAGTCACGAATCCCATAGTATTTATGTGATTAATTTTAATTAAATTAATCTGTTTTTAACAATTTGACGTTTATTGCTTTTATACTGCTACTGTGCATTGCATTACACAAATATGTCATTAAAAGTTGTTATCTGGTCTTTAAAAGCCAATCATTATGTATGTCCAAACCGCCCATGTCTTTAAGGGTTAATATCTTGACTAATTACCGATGATTTTTTTCGAAAATCATTATCAACACTGCTTTTATATTTCTGCTACGATAGGTACCTCCAGCGCTCCTCAACATCGTGTCTGAATCCCTGCAAATCGAAATTTGTGTGTAATGGAAAAATGGCACTTTTCTTAATAACTATGTGACTTATGGTAATCGCTATAATTTTCCTGCAAGGCTTAAATTAACGTTTACTACCTCTAATTTTTTTTATAATTTTAGTTCCATTAGATTCGGAAATAGAGGGGGAGGAACACATTTTTGAACTGCATTTTCAACGATATCGCTGGAAATATAATACCTAAAATTAAAAGAAATGTATTTTTGAGTTCAGCGTTATGAAAGCTTTCACACGATATACAAAGAAAGGTTTTTTTTTTTTTCAAGTAACTTAACTACCCCCTCTACGTTTTTCCTAAATATACTTGTGAATGTTTAATAATCTGTAAATATGTGGGTCAATAGTCTTTATTACTTCCCCCAATTTGAACTTCCCACGCTCCATAGTTTATGAGTAAAAGGGCTGTGACTGATCACACAAGATAAGATTACTTTGCAGGAGTAATCTTATAATGGTTCCGTTTATACTTTTTAAGTATGACCCCCCCCCCCCCCCCCCCAAAAAAAAAAAAAAAAAATGTGTTTTACCCCAAAATTTCCATTTTTTTCCATGAGCATTTCCATCTCTAGTGGCCACCAAATATATAAAGAATAAATAATTTTGCAGTAAGTCAAAAGATTAGTTTTATTGAGAATCATGACTTCTGTGAATCATTATGCATATTTTTTTAATGACAGAAAAATGATCCATAGTAGATAATTTCTTTGCACATATTTTACTTCAACATGTAAAATATTCTTTAACACTAGGGGGCTCCGCCCCCTGCAAGTTACGCTTGCCAACCCCCATTCAGACACTGCAGAATCTAAAAGCACGCTAATCTGATCACTTTTAAAAAGATTACAGAAGATTAAATTATACTGAAAAAACCGGTAGCAATCTCCCTGTAAACGGGTTTCCATTCAATTCCCTTTGATTGCAAAAATTTAAGGCAGAATCAGTTGCTGTTAAGACATCCAATGGTTGTTTTCGTGCTTGATTCACAATTTGTTGCCTGTTATATCTAAAATCTATCGCCAAACTATAAGATTAAATGACAATAATGGTTGATCGTAAATGTCACATTCACTTGACATTAAGGAAGTTATATGTGTTTACGTCATCAAGTGATTTTTATTTCAACGTTTTATTTGTATTTTTTATTAATGGTATACTAATTTATTTGTTCTTTCGTTATTTAAAATAAAAATTATGTCAATTTGTATAATTTGTCGAGTTGTTTGGCGATTTATATCAATTGGCGAAATTGGTCGATGGGAGAAGTAGCACCATTAAAACACTGCTTTGAAGTTGAAATTAAACGTCATGATTTGTTGTATTGTCATATACCCTCTGGGTTTGGCGTGCATTTTTTTTTTTTTGCGACAATTTTGCGAAAGCCTCGTTTTTGAATACCAATTACATATGTATTTTTAAATTATTTTATGCTATTTTTAAAATGAAATAACAATAAATAAAAAAAAGTTTAATTAATAACTGTAGAACAAAACAATTTACAACATTTTTTGTAAATAAAAAGAAAATAAATTCAAATAAACATTTATTAATAAATAAGCAACAATAGCCGGGTTACCATGTCAGGCAAAATAACGCCATTTTGGCACCAATTAGGTACACCGTTGCGTATATGACATCTGTGCCTAATATTTTTCTTTTTCTTTCATTTAAAAAAAAAAAGAAGTGAAAGCTATTTATTTAAATGTTACAGTTTTAAATGAAAGTTTTGTATTAAATAAAATGATAATGAAATACAAATTGAATTATGAATAAAAGTAACATGATACATTTCTTAGCATACATTTAAGGGAGGCCCAACTGGTCGCCAAATTAGTTTAAAATAATAACCTTTTCTAAAATATGAAAAAAAAATATCTGTTATGATTAAAATTTGAGTTGCCTTCATTAGAGAAAAGTATATAAAATTAGAAAAAAATTAATATTTCGAAAACTAATTCAAATTTAAAAATTCTAATACCAGTTTTGAGATCTGCAGATCAATACAGATTTTTGGTGTTAATTTCATCGCAAAGTATTCCATATTTTAGGAGAAATCGTCATGAAACATAATCAGTTGTTTAATCAGTCATTTCATAGAATCATTCCATAAATTCGTTACATTTCAGTCATTTCATGCTATCCGTTTCATAAATTCGTTTCATTAGGATTTTATATATATAGGGTAGATATATTTGTGCTACTGAAGATGAACATCTTGTAAAGTTTACTTCTGAAATTTTCTGTCTAAAATTGTATCAGTATAGATATTTCATCCTGACTATTTATGGCATTTTTGCTTTTTATCAGTTATTTGTGCTTGCAAATATGTGTTTGAATTTTAATTATCATAAAGATAAAGTCTCTTGTCTTAATAAAACGATTTTTTATTTTATTAGATTTTTTTTTTCTGTCAGTGTTGGTACATTTTAAAATTAACATTTTTTGTAATAGCAAGTCATATTTCTTTTGATTATTATTGTAAAATGTTTATTTCATGTTTTAGGTCCATGCGAACTTCCTTTTTTTGAGTATTCCTACCAGTCATTGTTTTCAATATTAGGTGTAGATAATGTAATATTATTATATACAAGTGTGCTCTTAGAAAACCAAGTCTTGCTTTTTTCTGCAGGTGGGTAAATATATTTTGTTATTTAGATCATAATTGTGCTTTCATTTTTTTATTATAATATCTGAATTTTGTATGCATTCAGGGGTGAGAATCTTTGTAAGATTTGCGCTTTTTATAAATTTTCATTGAAATTTCCTCTTCCCCTCCCATCTCTGAAATTCTCTCTTTAAAATCTTAAAATATTTTTATTTTTTTTTCTACCATAATTGTTACTCTATTGTAACAATCTCCCAAATCTCCCTGCTCTAAAATTGCTGCTTCTCCTTTTGCTTCCCCTGCACTAAGCACACAAAGTTTAAAATCTTTAAACAATTAAAATTTTTGTTGCCCTATTTTTTACTCTAGAAAACAAAAAACAGCAACAAAAAATTGTCTAACTTGTCCTTTTTTTAAATTTCCTTGTTTAAGACTTTGCCCTTGTCCAATTGACAAAGTTTATAAATTCTCCAAAATTTTTACTATTCTGAAATTTTTCTGTTATGTTTGTTACTTTATTGTAACAATAAATAAATAATCAGTCATTTCCTCCGTCCCCCATCCAAAATAGTTTAAAGTCTTTAAAATTATTTTTTTCTTGTAAGATTCTGTTTTATTTGTTATGTTTTGGTGATAGTCTATATTAATAAAAGAAAAGTGTTTCACCTTGTGTGTGCCAGTGACGGCAAGGAAAATCTAACATAGAGGTCTGAAAGTTTAGATAAAGATAATCCAACCAGATCTGTGAATGCATTTGAGGCTCAGCTTTTTTATTTTTTTATAATTAGCCATGATATTAATTCAACCCTATTCATCATTCATAGCCCCATAGAGTCATGACAATCTGAAAAAAAAAAAAAAAAAAAAACTCTATTCTGCAGCTTTCTGCTGTTCCAAAAGCAAGGAAGATACTATAGGGAGAAAGGGTTCTTTTCCTTTCAGTTTTTTCAAGCCCACATTTACTTTTCTTAACAAAATTAAAAAAAAAAAAAAAACCCACTTGATCATCGTTCTTTTACGATTCTAACAGTGTCATCTGTTTTTTAAAATATTAATATTAACTCTTTAAAAAATATTATTTTAGAAATGGCTTTTTCATTTTTTTCCTTTCATGTATTTACAAGCCTTCTTCTACCCTCCTATTCGAAATATGGAAAAAACAAAAAATACCCACTTGATCTGGGTGCTTTTTCGATTCTAATCTTCAATTCTAAATTATCTGTGAAAAAAAAAAAAAAAAAAAAAATATTAACACTTAAAAAAAAATATTCTTGTAATGCTGTTTTCCATTTTCTCAGCAATTTAAAAAAAATCTGCATCCACTATTTATAATTAAAGTTTAAAAAAAAACTCTCGTAATCTGCGTACATTTTATTTCAAAACAATTTGTCCGGTTTTAAAAAATATTATCCTTTTAAAAAAAAAATTTTTTTTCGAAAGATGATTGTGCGATTTTTTTTTTCCTGCAATTTTTAAAATTCTGCATCTGGTGTGGAAATTGAAATACGAAAATAGATAAATAAATAAATAACTGCGCACTTAACCAGCATACATTTACCTTTCTATTGACATGTTCGATTAAAAAAAATTTTAATATTAATCTTTTAAAAAAAGTCCTTGACTAGAAGTCACTTTAGTATTTCTCCAGACTGCATTTCAAGTTTTGAAATCAGAAGTAACAAGGCAGCCAGAAAATCTAAATCTACACTTAATTTCTTTAAAAATAAATAAAAATTTTAACAAGAAAGCAAAATCATGCATCAATCATAGATCATGAAACACTTTTCAACGCATTCTGAGCACTTAAACAAAGCTTCGCAGTTTAATAAAGTAAAGAAGATACCTAAGTACACATTTTAAAAATGCATAACATATTTGAAAATCAGGCTGCAACAATTATCGCCCATAGCCAAAAAGATAATCCAATTCTTTTGCTTTGTATATGATCTATAGATTTGTATGGTAAAATTTAGTTTAGTAAGAAAATGCATAACACAGTTGAAAATTCATTTTTAGCAATTTCTACCAGTAGACACAAACTACTTGGATTATTTTGAACAGCTTTGTATATTAGATAGAGGTTTTTATATACACCACATATTGAGCTGAAATTTAATTCAGGCAAAAACATGTCTAAAACTACAGAAATTGCACTTTGAGGAATTATTATCCATAGGCAGCCATGTATCCAGTTCTTTGATAGCTCTGTATATGATTTTATTTATATGCTACAAACATCTCTTGATATACTGAACATAGTTGAGCTTGAAGATGCTCAATAGAGGATCCCCATAACTCAAATTAACAAACACCTTTAAGCAATTCACGCTCTTTCTCAGTAATGCTTACGAATTTTTTTGTGTAGCCTTGTATATGGTCTATAGAATTTATGCACACCATGCAGTATGCAAAAATGAAATTAAACTTAAAAATGCATATCATAACTGAAAACACACTTTCAGCAAATCACTCCTAATAAACAGCCATAGTGCGGCCAACTTGTATGGTTTGGCTGTACAATGTATGGATTTTGTTCTAAGTGTATCATTGTACGGATGAATAGTACAATTCTACGGTTTTGCGCATGGAAAAAACGATTGTGAAGGATCAAAGAAAAATGCAAATTTCATGAAAGGATCACCGAAAGGATGAGAATTTTGTGAAAGGATCGCAGAAAGAATCACGGAAAGAACATGAATTTCATCAAAGGATCGCAAAAAAAACGCTATTTTCGTCAAAGGATTTTGGGAAAAATGCAAATTTCGTCAAATGATTGCGGGAAAAAGGCGAATTTCTTTAAGAATTGCAGGGAAAAAAACGCAAATTTCGTCCAAGGATCGCAACAAAAACAGGAATTTTGTCCAAGGATCAGGGGGAAAATGAGAATTTCATTAAAGGATTGCATAAAGAGTGCTACTTTTGTCAAAGAATTGCGAAAAGAACACTGATTTCGTCAAAGGATCTCAGAAAAAATGCGAATTTGTCAACAGATGTGACAAAAATCACAAAAAATATGCACATTTTGACAAAAATCATAAAGAAATGTGAATTTTGCCAAAGATCGAGGGAAAAAAATTGTGAATTTTGTCAAAGATCACAGAAAAGATGGGAATTTCATTAAAGGATCGTAGGAAATATGGGAATTTCGCCAAAGGGTCACAGAAAAATGCAAATTTCATTAATGGGCTGTGGGAAAAAAAAAAAAAAAGCTTAAGCATCAACGGTAGGGCCATACCGCCCTCTCTGCTTTTAACCTTTCAGAAAATTTACTGTGAATTTCAGAAATTTTTGTCTACTCAGAATCACCCTTGAATTGAACAGTACAGAGTAGATCTAATCAGTAGCTAGCATGAATGCACACATCTGTGGTGAACTTTTTTAATGTTTCAGTTTCTTTACTTCAATCATTCTGTTTGATTTATTGTTCAGTTAGTGTTTCCATTATTGTTACAAAATGGAAAAATATAAACCGAAGCAACATTGTCGAGCTTTTATAAAAGCATGCACATGAGAATTTTTGTGTATAACGGAATCTCGTAAAGGAAAACTTTATGCTCACTGCATCATGTGTAAGGCAGATTTTAAAATTGCTCATGAAGATAGAAGTGATATAAAGACCATCTTAGATCGAAAAAACAGTCAAATTTCCTGAAAAACAGAATTTAACTATGAAACTTGGCGATTTCTTAAATTCTGAAGATTTGTGAAGATCATTTTAGAACACAATCCATCCCTATCTATTGTAAATCATGCTGGACAGCTTTTCAAAAACATGTTGCCAAAGTGTGAAACTGCAACAGAAAAATTTCTTGTGCAATCTCATTTTTTAAATTTGATTTAAAAAAAACTGACTATATATGAATATAGTATAGAAAATATTGTTGTGAAATGATATTACTTTTTTCCTTGCATATGCATATGTTATGAATTTTTAAGCACGTAAGAATATGTCGTAAAAATTGTAAGGTTTTCAAAATTGATATGTTGACAGTTATGGACAACACTTCAGGTACAATATTGCATTTGAAATATTTTACATTTCCCTGTAAGCTATCATATTCTACTTGTAGTAGTATCTTGTAGTAAACTTCAGTGACGTATATCAGTTTCATTATGTTTGAAATAGTGCAACATAATTGAAATATGCTGCAAACAGTTTTTCCCAGTAGACCAATATATAACCGAACTCTTTCGCGTGACTCTGTAAAGGAATGACAGATGCTTTGGACCCCATATTCTACAGAAAGCATAGTATTAGTGCACCTCAGAAAGTCATATCAATTTAATTACATTTGTAACACAATAACATCATTAAAATACGCCACAAATGATTTTTCTTCATAGACCATAATATAACGGAATACCTTTGAGCTCCCTTGCATGTTTCAGTTATTATGATGAAGTTTTCAATTGAGGTTCTTATGCTTCGCATTCCGGAATGAAAAAACAGTAAAATTTATTCCACTTTGACATGATCATAGAATTTTTTCCCCATGAAATCTAAACCTGACATCATTTTCACCTTATCAAATTTAACATACGCACCTGTATATCCACATTTATCATTTTAAAATTGACATTTTAATTTGATCGTTTTAACTCCAAATTTGAAGGCACATTTGTCAGCTACATCTTTGCATGTGAACAGTCGCACTCTTGACTTGATATTTTAATCTCAGTACCGGAAAGTAAAAATTGCCGTAATTTATGTCTTTTAGATGCATTTTTGGTAAAATATTTAGTTTTATCTAATTAAATGATCGTTTTCTTTTAAATATTGCTTCATGTTCACATACATACATATTTTGCCTAGTATCTCAAACTGAGTATCATCAAAATGAAAACAAATATGAGGAAAAATGTGTGTTTTTAAAAGCAGTACGTCATTTACCTTTCAAAGTATTTTGGGGCAGCATGACCCTAATGGGACAAACAAACTGACCATTCCAAATTCAACTGTTCAAACAATGAAAGCAATCCAATGCCCACTGTTTTGCAGAAATCTCATAAAAAACTTTTTTAATTAAAATATAAAAATGGGGATATTTTCAAAAATGGCTAAAGTGGGCACATCTATAAATGAACAGCTTTCAGTTAAAATAATTATTAGTAAAATTAGTTCTGTAGAAAGCTCAGGACAGATGACTAAAAAACAGCCTTGTGCTTTATATATACAGTACACTCCCTCTAATCCGCACTGGTTGGGACCAAGGGTTTTGCGGATTATAGGTCATTTCTTTGTTTACATTGTAATATTTGGAATTTATCAACAAATATAGTAACCACATTGTAAATAAATAACACAGAAATAAAAGAAACTGCTTATATATATATATAAACTGTACCCTATATTAGAAATACATTTAAATAATATAATAATGCACAATTAATAGAAACATTTCTACTTATTTTTAGATCTCAAGCATCGCAGTGTTAATGGTTTGCTTTATAGCTTTTAATTTATACTCTGCAATTTAATCTTGAAGCCTTTTACAAGAGTCAGGATTTCTTGATAAATAAGAAAAGTTTATTTTTCCAAAAGATTAAGACATTTATCCAAAAGAGCTGGACCCTTATTTGAAAGTAATTTTACCTTTTATATAGCCAACAAATGTGTTCAGAATATAGCAGTCTAATAGTTATTTATAAGATACACAGAATATTTCTTTCTAACTTTTGCAAAAATGCATTAAAAAATTTTAGTGCATTTAAAATTAAAATTTTTAATAAATTCATCAGATTAGTCAATATTTATTACAGTCAAAATGTGAGTTATCTTGCTTAAAAAAAGATTTTATCTCTTTGTTTACATGTTTGTTTACATCTGAAATATAGTGCGGATTATAGGCGTTTGCGGATTAGAGGGAGTGGACTGTATATATATATTTTCATTGTAAATAAGAAGTCATATTTGCAATTCGAATTAACTAAAAATTATGAAAAATTACATTAAGCAAATTATGTTATTTTGATAAAATTATAGTAGAATGTCTTAAAGAACAGCAATGAAATTTGATTATTCAAGAGAATTTTGGACAAAAACTAGGGGAACTTGACATTATTTTAAATCTGGAATTATTGCTAAGATGATCTTTGTTTGCTTGTTTAACTTGTCGAAGTGAATTCATCCAGGCGAGAATCACCAAGTTCTGTAATATGAATTGCTATTTTTTGGACAAGGACTTCCGATCTGAGCATGCACACTGTATGTCATTGCTCTTCTATAAAAACGCTCTAAATTTTTGTCATTTCATTTTATCAGTCTGTGATTTCAATTACGTTATTTTCAAAAGTGAAGGATTTCCACCTGTGAAGAATTTCAAAGTTGATGGAATGAAAATGATGCACTTCTACTAAATGTATTTTAGTTTTAAGAATTAAAATACATGCTTTTTTTTATGTAAAATGACGTAATTTGCATCCGCTAAAGTATTCGACTTTTATGATCCAGTCTTAAACAACTTATACAGAAAAGTATGCATATGACGTTACTATCGCCGAATAAAACTCAAACCCAACAAAAAGCGATGCCGTATTTAAGAAACTCAGCAAAACAAATCGATTATCTAATGATTCATATGCCTTCATTTGTTTGCTTATAAAGGTTCCATGTTTTATCAGAAATCATTCATTTATATTTTTTCAAAATTTGGTAAATGATATTTCACATGCATTAATAAAATTGCATTCTTTCAGCTTTTTGATACGAATTAAGTAAATGCTGAGAAAGTAAGTAACACAAATATTCTTTAAAATGCATTTTTGTAAAGAGAAATTGATGCATTGTTTGTACAGTAAGTTTACAATAAACTAAAAATCATTTAATTGATATATAAAAACAAAATAAAACAAATTCACCTGGTTTTATAGCCGACATTATTCTTGATGTAACATATATTTTAATTACAATTTTTTTCAGTTGCTATGAAAAAATGACAACAAAAAGATACAGTAATCTGTTATTTTCCCTTTACTTTCCACAGAAATGGAGTACTCAGATTGCTACCATTAGAGAAATAGAATTATAAACTACAAAAAAATTAATATATCAAAAATAAATTTGAGATACAGCTTTCAAACAAAGCAAATTGCATTTAAAAGTACATTTTTATCCCTGTATGATGGTGTGAAGATTGAAAATGTGCGATGTTTAGAAGTTTAAAAATGAAAATGTGCGATGTTTAGAAGTTTAAAAATGAAAATGTGCAATGTTTAGAAGTTTAAAAATTTGCAGTATCAAAAATTGCAAAACCAAAATTTCATCGTCAAGTGTTGCCATTTGCAAAACGATGTCAGCATTGGGTAAGTCACGCACTAAGGCGACACATAGGACATGTCGCTTGAATTTGCTGGAAAAACTGGTTTCAAACAGGTTTGAAACAACTTCGTTCTTTGTTTCAACCAGTTTTTCCACTACATGTTGCAGCTTCATGTCTTCTCAGTGTAGGATATGCCTTATGCACAGTCACACAGATATGTTTGTCCTTTATAATATAGATATTTAATTCAATGTTTAAAGCTAATCATGTATAAAACTGGCATACAGAATTTTATCATTTATAGCTTATCACATGTAAAATAAGCGTACATGTTTTCAGCTTGCATTATTCACATGATAAATGATTTCAGGCTTTCTTTCAGAAAGTCAGTCTTCAGTAACCTTGAAAAAGCACTAATATAAAATGGGGAGTATTGGGTTTCATTGATGGGCATCGTAGGTGATTTTGATAAAGAATGTACATGGAAATAACAGGTTAGTTTTCTAGGGTTAAGCTTAAAACTCTTGCCATGATAAAAGCGATTATATTTCTTATAGTGTGCAAAATATTGCTAAATGCATGTATGTTTTTTGCATGGATACTTGTATGTATGTAGTGCAGATACAGATTTGTTTAGTGATTTGGTTTATTTCTAGATTATGACAAATTGATGATAGTCGCTGAATGTATTACAATGTTGCTCTTTCCGTTCACTTGGCAACATGTTTATGTTCCCATCCTGCCGGCATCACTGCATCACTTTCTTGATGCACCCGTCCCTTATATAATGGGTTTGTGTTGTGGTATAGAAGAACGTGCTCAATTATCCATTCCAGGAGAGGTATTAAAATTTTCTTTATTAATTTTAACTTTTATTTTCAAGTCTTAAAATATTCTATTCCTTTTTATAAATATACTAGCTGCCGAGCAACCTGATGATTTGCTTTTGAATTACACAGGATCTTTTGATAGTTTAGAAAAAAATAATGTAATTTTATTGTACATTTTGAAAAGATTTATTATGTTAATTTTATTAAACACTAAGTATGAAATCATCATTATGATGCATGTTAAAAAAATTTCAATAAAAGTGCACATTTTCAATGACTTGATTTAAAGAATTTTGTGCTATCAAGATTTGGTTATTGGCTTATAGTTTTGGAGCAGAAATAAATCCTAAAATTACATAAATAAACCAGGGTTGTAGTGGGAAGCTGCCCGGGTACCCGCCCAGCTGCCCGCCCGGGCTGGGTTTTTTATAAAAAGCCCAGGTAAAAAACCCGGGTTTTTTAAAATATATTTCTGGAAAAGAACAGATGATGTAATTGTTAACAGTTTATGGTTATTTTGTTTTATTTATTCACTTCTTTGAATCTTGGAAAATATATTTGTATTAATTTTCTTGCACTTTTAGATTGGAAACAATTGGAAAACACACAATTGATAGCTTTGCAATTTAAAATTTGTTTGGGTACTTCTTAGTTATCCCGTTGACCAAATTACTGTCCCCAAATTGTAAGATTAAATGCCAATAATGGTTGCCATTAATTAATTGTAAGATTAAATGCCAATAAAACCATTAATTCGACGTTTTATTTGTATTTTTATTAATGTTTTACTAATTTATTTGATCTTTTGCTATTTAAAATAAAAATTATGTCAATGAGTTAAATTTGGTGAAAGTGGTCGACGGGATAACTAAGAAGTACCTTTGTTTGTTATTTAAATTAAAGTGATCATATCTATATATGTATTTTAAGAACAGAGAAAAATGGTGAGATCATTATTAAGACTATGAAGTCTTTCCCATCTATTAGACTATGAAGTGTTCACAAAGATTGTATTTGAGATCAGGATTGCCACTTATTTCGGCAATCAAATTTCTTGTGCTTTACTGAGTAAAATATTAAATTTTCCCAGAGTAATTCCTCTGAGAATTTTCAAAATTTCAACGGATAAATTTTGCAAAGTACCAAAGTTTAGTAAAATTCCTTGTTTTTAATACTCATTTTTAAATTCCCTCAGATTTTCTAGTTTCCCTATACAGTGGCAACTCTGAAGATTATTATTTGTGAGGAAGGTGGAATCATCGTCCACATTTTGGCAATTTAATTTACCCGGAGAAAATTGCCCATTTAACCCGGGTTTTTTAATAAAACCCGCCCGGGCTGGGTTTTTTACAACCCTGAAATAAACTAACCTTTTCGCAGCTGAAAGATAAAATTTCTCCTCAAAACTTTTGGGGTATGTACAATGCCAATGTGGTTTGTCCTATATTGTACAAACTAAAAGACAGCTCTGTTACAGAATCAACACATAATAACTATGTTAAGAAAAAAAATTACAAAAATCCTCTATTACTGGGAGAGGATTTATTGGGGAGGGGGGGGGGGGGGCATAATTTCAACTTTGATTCAGCCATGAAAAGCAATACTCCTTCAGATTTAGACTTTTTTGAAGTTGTTCATATTCATAAATTTAGAAACTCCTCTGTCAATGATCTTTTCTGTGTAATTTACATATCACCTTTCTGGATGGATTTGTTATGTCACAATGCTTCACTTCCACTTTAATCTAATTGGTTGCTGGAACATGGTCTTTTGGTGCATTGTTTGCTGGCATTCAGGTTTTTGTCTTTCAATTTCTTGTATTTGGGGGATGTTGATTTTATTTTATACACTGATGATGCAAGTCCCAATATTCATGAAATGTATAGGTCTGTTCATTTTTATAGTACTTGATTTGTATGTATTGTGTGTTCAAACATTGGATTTTAGTGATTTAATCACAATTGTTTACACTATCTATTATAATAAAAGATAATTTCAATTTGAAAATGACATAAAAAAAAAAGAAATATAATAATATGTATCATTTTCCCTCTTCTTCCCAAAAAGGGAGTAATTTAGTTGTCTGAATCTCTCACAGAAATGTTATTAAAAATTACAAATTAATATCGTAGAAACTAATTCAAATTTGAATCAGAGATCTTGTATGACGTTTTCGGATCCAGATGGGTAACTGGTGTTAATTTGATCGTTCAACATTCCATGTTCTAGGAGTTGTAGCTGTGAAATACAAACAGACAGGCAAATTTTAATATAAATATGTACTTCAGTAAGCTAAAATATCTTAAAACTGTTCATAAAAAAAGTCATCCCTTCATGCATGATATCCTTGTATGATGTATTGTAAAACAACCCTCAAAGAATTGTGCACATATCTTTTTGCATATAAAACTCATATGAAGTTCAATAATGTTTTTGAAATAGAACAATGTATGACAGAACCAGTTTCTTTTCTAATATTCAATAGGAAATTTTTTATTTATTTATTTTCTGCATAAAAGAAAACTGAAAGAATTTCTGCTCTTGGATTTTTAACAAGAGTATGAGAATTTTTTTTTTTTTTTACTTTGTTGTAATGTATTCAGATTTTAAATTATCACAAAAAGGTATTAAATAACTATTAATAATACTTTTTTACTTTATCTGAGGTTCATTTCATAATCATTATAATAAAATTCTAGGTCTGTCTAAATCTCTTCATTATGGCTAATCAAGCAGTAAAACTGCCTCAGAGTCAGCCATTTTTTCTCAAAATTAATTTTTACTTTCTTCTATCTTCAATAGAAGAAAGTATTGCAATTGAAATTTTTTTCGATGGATATTATGTCCATCCTATGTTATGTATGGATCCCTATGTTTTAGGGATCAGAGCTGCCAAAAAACATGTTTATAGAAAATGTCTGTCTGTCCGTGTGTCCATCTGTCTGTCGCCATTGTACCATCAAAAAGTATATGAAGTTATGCATAGAATTTTTTTAGATTTTTGGCTATGGCAAGCAGGTCCTCCTTGAATTTGGAAAAAATCTGCCGGATTAGGGCACTGTAATAGCAATTTTTGTGCCATTTTGAATGTTGTACCATTGAAAAGTGTATGAAGTTATGTATAGAATTGAACCAAATTTTTTCTGTAGGTTTTTGGTCATAGCAAGAAGATCCTCCCTGAATTTGGAAAAATTCTGCCAGAAGGGGGCACTGTAATAGTGATTTTTGTGCCATTTTGAATGTTGTACCATCGTAAAGTGTATGAAGTTATGTATAGAATTGAACCAAATTTTTTGTGTAGGTCATAGCAAGATCTACCCTTAATTTGGAAAAATTCCACCGGAAGGGGGTGCTGTAATAGCGATTTTTGTGCCATTTTCAATATTCTACCTTGGAAAAGTGTATGAAGTTATGCGTAGAATTAAACCAAAATTTTTTTTAAGTTCTTGGCTATAGCAAGCAGGTCCTTCCTTAATTAAAAAAAAAAAATCTCTGGTAGGAGGAGCTGTAATAGCAATGTTAGTGCCATTTTGAATATTGTTCCATCAAAAAGTGTATGAAGTTATGCATAGAATTGAACCAAATTTTTTCTGTATGTTTTTGGCCATGGTAAGATGGTCCTCCCTGAATGTGGGAAAATTCTGCTGGAGGGGGGCGCTGTAATAGCGATTTTTGTGTAATCTTCTTAATTTTTCATAGTTCTATTGTACACCAGTGGATCATGAATCGACGGGAACTTCCCATCCTGATAAGCTGACTATTCGTGATTTTAATAAATACCGTGATTGAGATTAACTCGTTTTTCTCCGATTAATTGACTGAAGCAGAAATTTAAGATGAAAGTCAAAGTTGATACAGTATTGAATTAATAAAAATGAAATATTGACATCTGTAACAATATTTTGAAATATTAAAATATATGAGATAGAAGAAAGTTTTAGGATTGGCACATCCAACTACTTTGAATAAAACTGCATGAAATTTACCTTTTTAGAAAGACTGTGAAACACATACTTCTTGAAAGATGTGTTATTTTCAAATAACTCATATATTCGAGATATCTTCAGTTGAAATTTGGCTAACTGCATCAATCTTGTAAACAAACTAGCCATTGGTTCATTCGCCTTGCGATGTTGTAACTGCTATATATTCAGATTGAAAGCTCTGAGTCGCATACTGCAATTCTCCCACCTCAGGTGTTATTCAGTGACTTCAATACACTATTTAAAAAATCACAGTTTAGAAAGCATCTTGGAATAGAGTATTTGTACAAGGAATGGTGAAATATGTAGTATTTATTTCAGACAAATAATATTTATTTGCTTTTGGTAATTATGTTCTTTTAACTGTTCTTAATAAAGTATTATATGGCAGGCTGGCAAGATCACAGAGGCAAAAATTATTTTGAAATTATTTTTGACCTCTTGATTAAATTGCAAACCAAAGTTAAAAGAAAATTTTATTGTTTGTATTTTGAAGTCTATAAGTTCATAAAAAAAGTTATCCTCTCATGCATGATATCCACGTATGATGTATTGTAAAAGAACCCCCAGAGAATTGTGCATATATTCTTTTGCATATAAAACTCATATGAAGCTCAATAATGTTTGTGAAATAGAACAATGTATGACAGAACCAGTTACTTTTCTAATATTCAGTTGGAAATTTTATATATATATGTAACAAGTTCTTTGAAAAATGGAAAGCTTCTGTTGTAGGTTTAAATTTTTACTTGCATCTTAAATTTCCTTTTTATCTAATGCTTTTGAAAACGATATTGCTTTATCAAGTTTTGTAAAATTTAATAAGTTATTAAATTTATTTATTTAATTTTTAAGTTCATTATTAAAGTTCAAATTTTTGTTTTGTGAGATAAATGTATTTGTAGGCAACATCTTGCAATTTGCTTACATTTAACTTACATTTAAAAATGATGTTTATTGAATTTTGAAGTTGGTTATTCCAACCACAATTGTTCTCAATCTTCCAGTTTTTTTTAACATATTAAGCTGATTATTGAAGTTCAAATGTTTGTTTGTTTTATTAGATGGCAAATACGAAAGTAACCAACTTCAAAGTTCAATAAACTATTTTCAGAATTCAAATTAAATGTATGCAAACTCATTTTAGCCAATGAAAGATCAAAAAGCTGTATTTATTTGTTATTGTGTCCTTTCTTCTGCCTTCTCTCCCCCTCCCACAGAAAAACCTTTAACTATTTCTAGATTAAAAGTGTTCTGTGATTCCAAAATTTATAGCAAAATAAATTAGTGAAAATTTTAAATCGGATATTAAAATTTTGAAATAGTGAAAGTAGCAAAAATAGATTAATTGTGCAAGAATAAAGGTTCATTTAAAAAAAAATAAGATTAAGGAACTATTGAACATACATATTAATTTCACACATGTCTTGCACCTATTAATTTGGTTTAAAATAATAAACATAAGTTTAAAAAACATAAGTTTAATAAACATGAGTTTGTTGTTAGCTTGTATATTTGATTCTTGTTTTAATATTTTTATTTAAAAAATGTATATTTCTAATTCAAGATGTATTTAATTTTCAGGCAAATTTATGTTGCGTTGATATTGACAATCAAATTGTTGAAGTTCCCGAAGACATTCCAAAGTTTCCATGTCGTAATGAATTAGTAACTGAATTAGTTGATACAATGAAAGCATTTGGAGTGTCATCTAGTGAAAAAGGACTTGATAGGAATTCTAACGAGAGAAATTCTCGAAATCATTTAAGAAAATTATCTTGGACTTTTGATAGTGGGGACTCAGGTGTTAGTAGTTCTGATAGCAGCGCCAGAAGCTCTTATAGTAGTCTTGCCAGTACACACAGCCATATTTTACAACAAAGTGAAGCCCTCCAAAAGGTTACAGCACTTGCCAAAAAGACAGGTAATTGAATATATTTTTCAAATGGATCTGTGTTTAGGTATCTTGATAAAAATCCTTTTATTGGTTATCTTATTTGAATTTGCAAGGAAGGCCTCAAAGGTTGGGGCAAGGCCACTATTTTTTTCAGAATTTTCAGGCTAGTAGAGGATTAAAGGTAGATGTTATCTTCAAAATACAGGGGTCAGAAATGGTCCCCTCCCCCCCCCCCCCTAAAGTTACCTTTTTTGAAAAATGTCCACTTTCATTTATTTTTTGGCATTTTGGCCTGCTTAGTCTGCTTTTTTAGTGACTGGGGAAAAAATTAAATTTACTAGTGTAAAAAAAAAGCACAAAATGGAAAAAAAAAGTTGCTTAAAATATTAATGTTACAGGGGACAAAATTTATTGTAATGGGCTAAAACATTGTAACAGTAATTCTTCAACAAATGTCAAAAAATCATCATTGTCAGTCATATCTTACGAACAGTTAATCATACATATCTGGGGTTGTTTTTATTTGATTCAGTGTCTAAAAATGCATACATTTTTATAACCAGATGACTCTTGTTAACATTTTTTTTTTTGGGGGGGGGGGGGCTTTTTTTACTTTACACTTCTTAATGAGGCTGATATACAAAGCCATTCACCTATTTGGTTAGATATATCTATGGTCCAAATTGACTTCTCCAGGTCCTCACCCTTTCAAAAGTTATCAATTTTTAATCGCTTCTTTGCGATTTTGTCCCACTGTGCAATGTCTTTACTTTTAAAAAATATGAATACAGTAGATTCTCTCAATTTCATATAGCTTGGGACCAAAGGTTGCGCAGATTTTAGAATTTTGCAGATTTCTGGTCACTGTTTTGTTTTTAATGAATGAATGCTTACAGTGAAGTAAAATATTAAAATACTTAAGTAAGATAATAAAAATAAAAAAAAATATTAAAATGTTAAAGTAAAGGTCAAGTAAACAATTAATAATGCATAATAATGATGAGATAAATTTTTCTTGAGTTATACAATGAAACTTTCCATGAGAAAACATGAGTTCAGTTATCATTGAGATAGGTTCTTTACTTTTTATGATCATATAGGTTAACTTTAAAATTTGCTGTCTCACAATAACTGCGTTGGGTTAAGTGATCAAGTTTAATTGAAAAACAAGAGAGAAAACTGTACTTGTATTTCTTGAGTGATGAAAGGATGAAACAAATACTAACTCTATTGACTGGAAACATAAGTACTTTTTTATTGTTTGATGTTTTAGATGAGAAGCACAGGAGGGATCCCATTGCGGGCTCATGAGCTGCTGCTATCTCAAACTTCTCCAAGTATTTTCAAGCAGAATCTCGATCTTCTCGAAAATTAAATACGCTAAATAAATTATTATGAACTTCACTATAGATCAAAGAAAGGCTCCAATAATATTGAAATATAGATTAAAGGTTCTTTTATCTTCCTAGTTGGTTCTCTCCAAATATTTCGGCAAACATCACAAGTTCTCTTGAAGTAGGACCATGGGATGCACCTGCAAACTACCTGTATGAGATCTTGTGAGCAACTGACCTGAGATGACGATGAACGCACATCAATCAAAATAGCCAAACAATATGCCGAGGAGAATGATGCAATCGCATCAATGCGATGATGTATGAAGAAATGGGAAGAAACTGAACTGCCACTGATGATCGAAAGAACAAATTATGAAATTGGCGTCCCTTGGCAAATTGCCATTGGAGAAGAACTGAAATGAATGCTGTTAGAAATAAATGGACGAATGAAATAAAAGTTCATATTTAAAAAAAGGGGAATGGATAAAAGTAAGATTAATTAAAATACCTGGGAGTATGTAGAAGAAATATATTGGAACACAATAGTCATATTAAACAGAATTACATATTAAAGTGTGCATGGAAGGATATAAAAAAAAATCTTGAATTTTCCCCTGCACCTTAACTGTAAGATTCATTGTTTACATCTGCAATAATGCACAGATTTTAGGGAATCTACTGTATTAAGCCTTTCAAAAAAAAAAAAAAAAAAAAAAAATCAACCAATGTACATTATCTTTAAAATGATGTTTTCAGTTTAAAAAAAAATAATATTAACCCTTTCAAAAAAATTATTTCTGAAACTCACTTTTTTCTCTCTCTCAGTGCCTTTGAAGACAAGTTTTCTGTTTTAATTTCCCTTTAGAACATTTTTGTTTCTGTGCATGAGCTGAAAAACCTACATTTTCAACATAGAGAGAGATCTTTCTGAGTTTAAAAGAGGGAGGGGAAGAGTTTTTATATTATTTAAGTTTTTCAGGAACTTTTGGTCAGAGTTGAAAGTTTAATATACGGTGAAACCTCCCTGTGCAACCACCTCCCTGAATGACCATTTTTTCATGGGGCAAAATTTATTCCCATAGGCTCAATACTAATTTTACCTCTATTCAGAGACCACCCCAGTTGAACTCCCTCCATGAGCGACCAATTTCCATGAAGAAAATGAAACAAATTCCATTTTTTCCTGGTCGCTTGAAGAAGGTTTTATTAGAATGATAATTCCGGAGAGGGCATTATTCATCAAACTTCTAAATTAAGTTTAGAATTTTTATTTATTCTGTTTAGTTTTTAAGTGTTTAAACCCCTTTGTGCCTTTTTAGGCAATGATTTTAACTCTGATGACAAATTAAGAATGACAGTCAATAAACTCCCCTGCTCTATTCTATTAGGAAACTCTCAAAGAAATAGATAAATTAATGAAATCATCATTATTTGTTCCAGTCCAAAAAAAAAAAAAAAAAAAAAAAAAAAAAAAATGCATTTATTTACTGAACTTTGAAAGGACTTGGAAATAAAAGTTATTGAAGATAAAACCGTAAAATCAAAGCAAACATCAATGTATTCATTTTTAAAACTATACAGTAATTAACTTATGTAATTAAATTTTGTTTTGATACTTAAATTTTCATTTTTTTTTCTAATGTCTAATGTGAAAAATAAATTTTAGTAACATTAATTGTTACCTTTTTTCAACAATTAAAATCTAGATTTAAACATGACCTGCATTAAGAGACCACTTCTCAGAGCTACCAATTTTTATTGGAATGTAATGTGGTCGCTTTAGGGAGGTTTTACTGTATATATAAACATCAGAAGTTAAATGGGCAATCACTATAATGAAGCCCCTTAGTTCGTTTGGATAGATTTTCATTTACGAATTTAAAATCATGCAGATTTGAAGGTGCGCTTTGTCGAAGGCAGTAGGGTTTTCCAACATTAGATTTGTTTGGAAAGATTTTCATTTAAATATATAAATTCATTCAACATTGAAGGCTATTATACAACAAACACAGGTACATTAAAGAACCCGGATTATGCCAGTCTTTCATTAAAAAATATAAGATCAAAGAAACCAGAGTATGCATAGCACGCCTGTTGTATGCTGCCAAATGCAGTGGGGGTACTGCTCTAGGTATGTTTAGATATATTTCCATTTTAAAATATAAAATCATCATCGAAATTTGAAGGTGTACGTTGTGAGACTAGGGCACTCAGTATCATGGGTCCAGGAAATGCCTGAGATGAGAGAGAGGGGGGGGGGGGGAAGGTAGTAGATATATTAGACATTTTCAGCAATGGTAAACAAAATCCTCAACTTTATTCATCTGCATAATGGAATACTACCTAAGGTAGCAACTACGTATATTTTTCGTAATTTTTGTGAATGGAGTCTTTGTTGACTATAGTTACAACATTTACACTTGACACAAAATGGTGTCAATGTAATGGAAATGTACCCCAAAATCAGTAGTATTAAATTAATCCTTCTCTTGTGATCCATCAGCTAATTTTTTACAGTATATATTTATATTATATGAGCTATCTTTTGTAAAAAAAAAATTTCCAAGAAATCAGACATTCTGACTTAATGGAGTGTTCTTGTTAGATGAGCATGTAAAATGGACCTAAGAGGAGGGTAATTTAAATCCTCATAATGCAGTGTTCATTTCATGAAGCCTTTTTTTCTACTCCCTGTTCTAATATAAAATAAAAATCTATCCCTTTCTTTTAAAATTGCTCTTAGTATTTAAAATCAAACTTTGGTTTATTTATTTTTATGTATTTAAATATATCAATGAAAATGTCATACATATTTATAACATCTATTTTTTTTTAAGAAAATATGAAAATGAATTTTTTTTTAATATGGAGTTTTTATTTATAAATAAATGCATATACGGTATTTTGTTCAATATATAAAGCTAGTAAAGATAAACAAAAATGTTGACATTTTATGCTTTAGATTTGCATTTTAGTTCTTTCTTCATGAAAATGATGATTTTCTAAAGATAAGTATATACATTTTTGTTTTCCTGAGAAAGTTTATTTAGAAAAAAAGTTTCATATATATATTTCAAATTTACTGAAAAATAAAACTTATTATCCCATATTAAATATTATTATACAGAATGACAAAAAACAACAACTACAAAAATCAAAATCGGATATCTAATAGACAAATTATAGGCCTGTAACTTAAACAAGTTTCTGAAGTAGCTGCCTTTTGCTTTTATGTGGAAGTTAAACCTTTTGAAAAAAAAATCTGCAATTGGCTGAAACTCATTCCCTAGATTGTAGCCAATTGCTCCCGAAGGAATTTCTTCAGAAACTCCAAACTTTTGTGCAGTTTAAAACAAAGCAAAAATCTTCTTTTTGCAATGATCATGTAAATTAACCTGTCATTCTTAAGAAATTTGGCAGGTTTGACTCGCACCATTCCCATGATTTTCTTTTTCTGTATGCTGAAGCAGAATGTGGTTGAAGAATCTATTTTTCATTTTACAAGTGCTCTTGAGACCAGGGAAGCAAAACACTCTCCAGAGTGTTTTAATAGTATATTTGATGGTTGATTTTGATGTGTTCTTCAAATAAAGCAAGTAGTATTTTGCCATTTAATCAAATCCTACCACAAATCATAACTGACTGTAGCTTTTGCCATCTTTTGATAGTGACTGATGAACTAAGATCTCCTTAAATCAAGTTCTAATGTGTTATAACTATAATATTGAATTTTTGTGTTTTCATAACATTATTTCTACAGTTAAAAAAAATATTTATGTTGAAGTGTAATTGAACTAACTATTTTTTTAATTAAATTATTGAATGGTATTTATTGTGATTTTTTATGAAGATATTTTAAATTACACATCTTGAAAATCACTTGTTCCTTTTTCCATTTTGAACTACACAACAAACAAAAATTGAAAAAAAAACAGCAGATTAACTAGCAAAAGAATTAAAAACAGTAATCTTCTGTTTGGCTTGTGTTGATTGTAGTCAAGATATTATTTATGTTGTCAATTCACGCATATTTTTGTTTATGCTTACTACTTCCCTCTTGAATTTGAATAGACTACAGCTTAGTCACTCAGTTTGCGGTAAATCTTAGTTTTTATTACTTTTTTTAATCTATATTTTCAGGTGTTATAACCTCTTTAGGGGATCTTGAAAAGCCAAAGAAAAATGATAATGGAGGTCCAAAGAAGATTGATAATGAGTCTGTAAGAAGCCGTCAAAAAGAAGAATTCCGTCAGTTTGTTGATATGTTAAAGCTTAACAATGCTGTCCGAGAAATATTTTTAAATCGTTTTATTCATATGTTTAGGTCATATGAAAGTTTCGTAATCCAGCCTAATCAAGTAAGAAATAGTTTATATTGCTTTCATGCTATCATGTATAGAACATTATTTCATGTAATTGATTGAATTTTGACGTGAACTCTGCTTCATTTAAAATCATATACAGTGAAATACGTTTAACACGAAAATGCTTAACATGAAAAATCGGTTAACACGAAATGATATAGCGGTCCGGACAGTATATGATGCAATTTAATACATTTTTATTCTTTTATCATGAAACAAAAATTGTTTAACACGAAAAAAATTTGCTTTCGAGCTAGTAAGTTTAAGTTGAAATTGGTGAATTTTGTGTTAAAACCACTGATTTTTGGGTGGAAATCAGTGAATTTCGTGTTTTTTTTTTAAAATTAGCTTATGTTTTATGAGCACAATTGCTGAAAAATTGGTGCGAAAACAAACTGCTATTTCGCTTCAAATGAAGATGAAGCTGCTTAATGCAGTTAATGAAACAGAAGGACGAAAACCGAAATCTGCAAAAAGTTTGGCATTGCCAATTTTACATTATCAACAATAATAAAAAACAGGGATCCCATTACATTAATGTTTGAGCGCAATATGTTTAAGTCTGAGAGAAAACGTATGAGAACTGCTAAGCATGAAGATTTACAAACAGTGTTGCTTATTTGGTTCAAACAAGCTAGATCTCGGGATGTTGAAAAAGACACTTTAAAAAAAGATCTGATATTTTCCCCTCCAAAACAATATTTTGTTTGCTTGCTTTTTATCCCAATGGATGCAACTTACTAGTACTTTAACAGGAAATCGAAATAAAATTTAACAACGTCAAATATTTGTGAGTTTTGTTCCTTTTTTTTACGAATCTTTAACGCGAAATTCTTTTAACACGAAAAATTTTTTCGGTCCTCTCAGTTTCGTGTTAAATGTATTTCACTGTATTTGAAAATTTTTAGTAAATTAGATTGTTAATTTATTAAGGGATTAATTTGAGTAATAAATAATATCATCTTGTTACATGGAATATATTACCTAGAGTTTATTTTAAAATTGCAATCATTCAATAAACTAATCTACCTGCTGTTCTAAAAAAAAAAAAAAAAACTCCAGCAAAATATTAAAAGCATTTATTGATTAAATGATGAATATATCTTCTTATAATTATAATAAGCTTTAGAAATATTATATGTAATATTGTATACAATAAGCTCTGTCTAAGGTGCAATGCTGTTTATGACAGAAAATTTTCTGCCTTGATTGATTCTGCCTTACACAGAGTTTATTGTATTTGTTTTCAAATAATGACTGTGCGAGAAATTTCAAATAACTTAGCTGTAATATGCACAAATCTAAAACTGATCAATGAAATAATTAAGTATTTATTAATTTTTCTTTAACAAAATAATTTTTGAAGCATTTCACTTTTTGGTACTTGCCTTTTGTTGGCCTTGATAAGTTTGAGAAAACGGCCTTACAAATAAAAATAAATATATGCATTTCCATGCAGAAGTCATTTATCTATTATTACATACAGAAGTCATTTATTTATTGCTACATATATAATTCATTTATGCATTGTTACACATTTATGTATTAAACAGAAGTATTACATCTAGTATGTGTAATCAGAAGCAATTTTTAGTTATTTATGTAAACAAGTACAGTAGAAGATCTTTATAACGCAAACCTAAAAACGCAAAGTTGTGCGGTATACAGAATTTTGCATTATATGGATCACATCATTAAATTCACCTTGTAAACATGGCCAAATATCTCTGAAACATATCATAATACATTAAAATATCTTTATGCTGCATTCCTTGTTACCTTGAGCTATCCAAATTATAAATTTTTGCATAATATAAGTCAGACACTGTTAAATTTACTTTATAAACATGATCCAAATATAACTGACACAACTATCCCTTATGTTAGGCATTATTTTCAAAAATGTTTATTGTAATAATAGCATTTTTTTCAGTAAAAATGTCTTAAATTAGAAGATAAAGTTGAACTAATATATCAAATTTAGCCCTCTAGAGAGTAGCAATATATTACAGTGTGAAAATGCAGGCGCTTAACTGCAAAAATCATTGTTTACATCTGAGAAGTTGTGTGTTATATGGAGAATTGCGTTATATAGAATTATGTTATAAAGATCTTCTACTGTATAAAGAGTAGTTCACAAGTTTTGTTGTTTTTATATTTTTTCAGAAATTTAACTTTCTTAAGCTCAAATTACAGCAATGACATTTTAAAAAGTTTCAAGCCCTCCATAAATTAAAAAGAAGGTACTATTTTATAAAAAAATATTTATATTTAAGATGTAAATACATGCTATGAAGGATTTTTTTAAATCAGAATTTAAAATGGTGAAACAAGTGGAAAACATTCCAAATTGAGATTTATTTGGAATTGTTAGGGCTAGAAACTTAAATTTTGCCATGTCTGTAACTTTAGAGATGTAAATGCTCACCCCATAGGTCTACACTGGCCCGATCCGGCAAAATGAAGGCAAACTTTCAAACAGGCCAGACCAGCAGAATTAGGGCAATTTTTGTAATTGGCCAGGCTGGGCTGACAAAAAAATGAACAAGTTTCAATGGATATGACTTTTGCAAGAATAAGCATAAATATACTGCATAAGACAATGCTAATTTGACAACATCAATACAGAAATATTACGTGTTCAGCATAGAGATCGGCATTGTGTCTGAGCCCAAGCTTAATTTTTTAGCAGACTTGAGCTAGACCGGGATCAGGCTTACATTTTTTTTTCCTACATAGTCTAGCCGAGCCGTAACGGGACTTAATTGTTCCCAGGATATGTCGGGCAAGCAATTTGTTTTGTAAAAATAGTAATAGTGATAATGAACTTCTGTTAACAGAATCATTGGAAATATACCTTAAGATGGTTCTCAAATTCCCTGTTCAACAACGTGAAACTTTCTTACATATTTTCTGACTCATTTGTAAAGGCATAAAATTGACAGGACTGATTTTAAATCTAATAACGTTTTCCATTTTTTGATAAATAAATTACTTATCAGATTATAAGCGATTCTTATCACGTGACAACAGATTTTTCTCCTTTATTGTGCTATCGCGTTTGGAAATTCGATTTAAAATGTCAACTTTGACAGTATTTTCTGAAAGATGTTTTGCCTTTTTCAAAAAATGGAAAACTCCATTCAATTACATAGTTTCTGAATAAGAACACTTGCCAATTTTATACATTTCCAAACAAAAATGAATTAAGAAAATGTGTCAGAAAGTAGCTCCTTTGTATTTGAGAAAAGTCGTTATAAATTACAGAGAAATATTTTCAAAAAAGTACTTTTTATTACACAGCTTCAAAAGTTATGATGTTTTGAACCCTCGTTTTTTCTTTTATTCTAAGCTGCAATAATTCTTTTAACGAATCTTTATTTGAATGTTGAAAAGTCTGAGTCTAAGTAATAATTAAAGTTGCTATTGTGTATTTTCTGTGTTGCAAACACATAATAATCTAAAATATACTGTAAAATTTTCACTTAAACTTTCCCAATACTCTTTAAAAGAATCTTATTTTTATGTTAAGAAAAATCAGATTTTTTTTTATAAAAATAGTTTGGCCAGACCAGGCCTGATTTAATTGATTTTTGCACAGGTCGGGACTGTTTTCATCGATTTTTGCATGAGCCGGACTGTGAACTGTGAAAATACAGCCTAAGCAACAAAAAAATGCATTTTTTAAATTTTACAAAATTAGGAAAGTTTTTTAGACATTTAAAACAAGCTTTGTTACAGTAATAAGCTTTTGCTCTCTTTAATTATAATAATAAAGATAGATGTTTATTTGTCTGTTTCTGTGTGTGTGTGTTGGCTGTGTTTTAAAGAGGCCGCTTTGTGCAGAGTTACAAAGTTTGGCAGGATAGTACCTTTATGTTTAAAGTTAGTTTTTATGTTTTTTGATTAGATTTTTTAAATTAAATCTTTTATGTAATTTTTAGTGTTTTTCCCCATTTAGGGGAGGTTTTCCCACATTTGTAAAAGGAATCTGGTTTCAATATTTTTAATCCAACATAGTAAATTTTGTACTCTTTTGAATAACATTTATTTGGAATCTGGAAGAGATTTTTTAAAAAAATGTCAAAAATTTTTTTATGATACTTTTAAGAGTTTTTTCATATTTTATGGCGATTTTTGACATTCATAAAAGAAATGGGCTTTCAATCTTATAGTCCAATATCATTTTATTCTCTGCAATTTTTGAATTTTTTGAAATCTTATCCAGTTTTTCGTGTTAAGTTGCATTTATTTTGATGTTCATCAAAAGGTTCTATTTTTAGTTTTTTAGCCTAATACAGTAATAAATTTTGTCTTCTGTGATTTTTGAATTTTTAGTATTTTTTGCATTCTGCTGCACAATATTTTGACATTCATGAAAGTAACCTGGTTTCAGTGTTTTAATAGATTATAGAGTGATTTTTATTATTTTTATTTATTTATTTTTTTGCATTCCACAGTCAATTTTGATTCACACAGATTTTGCAGTGAATTTTGAAAGATAAACCACATTTAGGTGCAAAAATTGAGGTCTTTCATGCCAAATTTTATTGCTCTGCATACCATAGTATCTATAGTTCTGTCATAATTCATAGTATATACAGATAAGTCTCTTTATTTTGTAGAGATTGAAATATAGGGTGGCCCATTTAACATGATAGAAATTAAATGACTATTATGAAAGAATGACAACTGATAAGTACTTGAAACTAAGATTTATTCATTTAACTTGCAATTTGCCAGTTAATGCACAGTGTTTTTAAAATGTTTGCAGTTACAGATATAATCAATTTCAAAACTCTGTTAGTACTTGATAAACAGTGTTAGAATCAAGTGCATTAATTTAACCTTCAATTGTTAATTTGGGATTTGTATGTGAACTAGGGTAATTTTTATAAATTCTATTTTTAATATAATCCTACTCATATGTGTTTGGGCTATGAGAAGCCATTTTATTCCATTACCAGTGAATTTATCTGCATCAAATTCAATTATTCATTCACTGAATAATTTTTTTACCGTAGAAAAGACATCTGTAACTCTGCGGGGCCATGCTCCATTCTGCATGAATCAATGCATCTGAGTCATAATAAAATAGAAATTTTTTTTTATGTTATTTGGGCAACCTGGTAATTATAAGAGATTTTTTTTTTATTTAAAAAGAATGACAATATACTAATTTCTTGTTATTAATGAATGTTTTCTCCACTTTACATTTCTATTTGACATTTTCATTTATTTATTTAGCATGACATGGAACAGTGGCTTAGTACTAGGGAAACAATGCAAAATTTTGATAAAACAGCTTTTTTATCAGATCAGCCAGAACCTCATCTTCCTTTTTTATCTCGCTTTATTGAAACACAAATGTTTGCCACTCTTATTGATAATAAAATAGTGTCTTTATGGGAAGAACCTGATCCATATTTAAAAGTAAGTATATATCTTTAAAAAGTAATTCAGTATTCAAACTAGAGTCTAAAAAAATAACTTTAATAAATTGCTCTATTATCTTTGTATGCTTGCACATTTATATTTTTAAATTAGATGTTGTATATGATGAATTTGCCTCCTAATGTAACCAGGCATAAGACTGAAAATACAAAGGCTAAAAATATGAAATATCTTATTTCATATTGCTGGTTTACAAAAATATTAAGTGAATTTTTGACTATTGGATTGAAGATTGTAAGAATTTAGATAATAATTTTAGACTAAATCGAACCAAAATTCGGAATGAACTCTGAGTAGAATATTGCAAGAAAAAGATGGGTATTTAAAAGCTTTAATTGAATACTTAATTGAATTTCGATATAAATTATAAGAACACTATTTACAGATTTAAGCATTTACTTACCCCAACTTCCCCCCAAAACAGTCTGGCAAACACAACTCAATAATAAAGCTTGTTGAGAGCATCACATTTTTTATTTTATAAACACAGACAAATATAAAACATCGAAGAATAATATTATGTGGCATAATCTTATGATTTCTGGAATCATATATAGCAATTGAATTTAGATATGCCTTCAAATGAATTTGCATTTGACAGAATCATGGGATAAAGAACTGGGTTGCCATTTTTACCCTAAAACACAGAATAGCTTAGTTATATCAGGAATTAAATAGCTGGAGGTGTTGCATATTATATCCTTTCAACAAAGCTTTGAATAGAATGATCTTTTCATTGACTAAAAATAGACTGAAAAAATGAATAGAATTGAGTAGGTTACTTCATTGATCAAAGATTCGAAACAGAATGAAATTTTTGTTCCTAACCACTCCCCACGTCACTCTGACGTCACACATTTCAATGTCACTTGCGCATCACTTGTACAGTTCCAATATAAGGAAACAACCTCATCAGGCTGATGCTTTTCGCCCAGCTATTTTGAATTAAAAACACTGATTTACATTCTTTAAACATTATTTTAACTGGTGCGGTCTTTCTTTCTTTCTTTTGTAAAGGCAACTAATTTTGAGTAGATTAACTAGCCATTTTTATTGATCGGCATTTGGCCTGTCTTTTTCCATCTTAAATTTGACAAATTAAACTGTTGCAGCAAAATTTTAAAATTGATCTTGATTTTTTTCTATTGCATAAGATAATATATAAATATTCAAATACCAATCTGCATACCCATACTTTGCTTACCTACCATTTTAAGAATAATAAAAGAGATGTTGAAAAATAATGCCTAATGCTCAAAGGATTAAAACTATTTTCTCAATTATTATCATTATTTTTACTTTTATTTAATGTCACAATAAAACCAACAATATTGTTGAATGGAACTGTCATAATTATCTTCTCTGTTTATTTTCATAAGAAACTTTTATGTTTATCAAGTCAATCGTTTGTTCTTTTTCAGATATTTGATTCCAGAATTAGATTACTAAATGGAGACCATTGTAGTGATGGTACAGTTAGAGTCCCAAATTATGAAAGATGTCCATCTTACGAACGATGCATAACATATCAAGATACTGGTATTCATATTCTTTCACTTCTTTAATTCACAATTGAACTTGTAATATTTTTTTCCACTCTTACAATGGTGTTGTATGATTTAATTTGTAAAAGACATGAGGAATAGAAAATGCAAATAGTATTTTTTTTTTTTTTTTTTTTGCTTCTTTCTTTTTTACTTTATTCTATTTTCAATAGAAGAAAGTATTGTAATCAAAATTTTTTCAACGTCCGGTTTTTGACGGATTTACACGTTTTAGGGGTCAGAAATCCCCAAAAACATATTTATACAAAATGTCTGTCTGTCTGTCCATGTGTCGCCATTTTGCCATCGAAAAGTGTATGAAGTTATGCATAGAATTGAACCAAACTTTCTGTGTATGTATTTGGCTGTGGCAAGCAGATCCTGCCTGAATTTGAAAAGATTCTGCCAAAATGGGGCGCTGTAGTAACAATTTCTGTGCCATTTCCATTATTGTACCATCGAGAAGTTGTGCATAGAATTGAACCAAATTTTTTGTGTATGATTTTGACTATAGCCAACAGGTCCTCCCTGAGATTGAAAAATTTCTGTCGGAAGGGGGCGCTGTTATAGCGATGTCTGTGTCATTTTCATTATTGTATCATCGAAAAGTGTATGAAGTTAAATATAGAATTGAACCAAATATAGAATTGAACCAAATTTCTTGTGTATGTTTTTGGCTATGGCCAGCAGGTCATCCTTCGATTTGCAAATATTATGCTGGAAGGGGGCACTGTAATAGGGATATCTGTGTCATTTTCATTATTGTACCATCAATAAGTGTAAGAAATTATGCTTAGAATTGAACAAAATTTTTTGTGTATGTATTTGCCTGTGGTGAGCAGTTTCTCTATGAATTTGAAAATATTCTGCCGAAAGGGGTTGCTGTAATAGCAATTTTTGTGTCATTTTCTTTATTTTTCCATCGAAAAGTGTATGAAGTTATGAACAGAATTAAACCAAATTTTTTTTGTATGTTTTTGGCTATGGGCAGCAGATCCTCATTGAATTTGCGAATATTTTGCCAGAAAGGGGCGCTATGATAGCGATTTTTGTATAATTTTCTTGTTTTTTCGTAGTTCTGTTGTCCATCGGCGGTTCCTTCAGCGACGGGAACTCACGTCCTGCTAAGCTGGCTATACGCAAAGAGCTGATGTACAACAGAATAATGAAATACTATTTATTTTAATAAATATGATAGAGATTAACTCATTTTTATTCAGATTAATTGACTGAAGCAGATATTTAAGATGAAAATCAAAGTTGGTATTGTATTGAACTAATAATATTGCCGTATTAACATCTGTAACTACTTTTTGAAATATTAAGATGCATGAGATAGAAGAAAGTTTTGGGATTGGCACATCCAACTAGTTTTATATTAATATAGTTTTTTTTTCTTTCTTTATATATTTTTTTGTGTGTGTTATTTTATAAGTTTGATATTCATTTTTGAAATTACACATATTTTTATAACTTATTGAAAAGCAAATTATATGATGATATTGTTATGTTAATTGATTGGAAAATTTGTTGTCTAACATTTAAAAGTCCCAACAAAAGTCAATAAATGTTCTGGAGTGTTTTGACATTGGTATTGATGTAAAGTAAGATGGACAATAAATAGCTATACAAGTATAATATAAATAAAATACAGCATGTAACTTTGCTGTTGATTTATTTTATTTATTATTAGTATTACTAGTTAAACATCAGCATTAAGATTATTATAGGTACTATTATTATTATAGTATTTCCTCAAATTTACCCTTTCTTATCTCTATCACTATTTTGTGTAAGTTTTTGGCAATTTAATTCAGTTAAATGGAATAATAAAGCTACAGTAAATGCAAAATAAAAGTGATTTGCACATTGACTTTGAGATCCTTCATCTGCAGATTTATTAAATTTAACTTTTAAATCAATTATTCAACTGTGCCATTTTCTGTGCAGTGAATGATTAAATTTTAAAATAATCTTAATTTCCGTGATAAGTAATTAAAAATAAGATACAATTCTAAGCTTATTCTGATGCAACATATCTTTTAACAATTAACTTGATATTAATTTTATGTTCAACATAAAATAAAAATCATAATGTATCTTAAGATTAATCTAATATCATGGTTAATCTGCTTTTTTCCCCCATATTGGTTTGCTGTGGGTAATCAAATGCTAATTGTGGTAACTCTACTACTATTTACTTTGTAACATGCAATTGTCTATTGTTGACATAATTACAAAAAAATATCATACTTGAAAATTACTTAAAAAGCCACTAAATTGATCTACAGTTTTCATACAAATTTCATTCAAAAGTATATTTCCCCCCCCCCCCCCCCCTGTTCGATGATATTAAAATTTAAATTATGCAATATTTAAAAGTGATATGAGCATTAAAAATAGCAGCTGCTTTTTGGTAGCTATCCAAAAGTGGACAACACATTTCTGATGACAACAGGAAAGTTTGTAGTGAAAAAAATAAGTCTTTGTTGCCAATGAACATTAAAGTATCTAATTTAAACTACTTAATTAATTTTAAAATTTTACTCATTTATAAAGCATAATTTCAGTTTTTAAGTGATTCAAGAAAAAATACAGATGTACTATCATGAAATAAGCCATATTTTGCTACTTTACTTTCCCTCATTTTAAATTTATGCAATACCAAAAGGTTCTAAACTTTTTCTTTTTTACACCATAAAAACACAGACAATAAAACATGTTTCATAGGAGTGAATCATTCTTTAGATTAAAGCGCATGCAATCACTTGAAGATTAGAAAGAAGACCAAATCATGCCTCTTATTTTGTCTGCATTTTCTCTCTGTTTTTCCACTCTCTGTGTCTGTCCCTGTCTCTTTGACATTTCTTTTAACCTGATGATTCAACCCTTTGGAACACATTGCATTTTCTGTACTTCTGTGGTGTTTTTAAACGTTTTTCAATTTTGACCACATATGTTTATGATTAGATAAAAAAAAAAAAAAAAAAAAATTCCTATTTAATATTTTGTTCATTCAGTTATACACTGTTTAGTATTTAGTTGAAGGGGGGGGGGGGGAACCCCTTCAAATTTATGTTACTAGCAAAGACCAGGTTTTTATATGTTTTTATGTATTAAGTAGTATTTGTGTGCTCACAAATACAAATTTAAAATTTTATTGATAGTTATAATAAGGATATTGCTGATAAAATATCCAGAAAATGTTTTTTAAATAAATAAATAACTTTAAATTTTATTTTTTCTATCCTTTCACATTCCAAATTTCTGATTATTTTTTTATAAATTATTCATATTTATTTCAATAAGCAAGATTCAAAAACATGGGTCTAATAATTTTTCCTTTTATGAAAATGGCATCAGGTTTAACCAAAAATTAATTTTTTCAATCATAAGCCCTAATCTCAAAAGGTCTAAATGTTTCTACTATTATGAAAATTTTGTCCACTTTAATTTGAAATATTTCATTGTGATTGCGACAAAATAATGTCATTTTTGCTCATGTAATTGATTTACACAATTAGGATGAAATGAAGAGAACAAATATTTTTTTCAACTGGATTAAATAATATTCATGGCTGGAGTAGCACGGTTGAAAGTCAACTGTGAAAAGTTGGATGCGTGAAGCTTCAACTGTGCTACTCCAGCCATGAATATTAGGATGAAATGATTGAAAATTTTAGTTGATTTTCTGTTCAAAAATTAAAATCCATAAATAAAGCATATTTTTAAATAAAGTATATTCACATGAAAAAAATAAAGTTTTTCAACTGTATCTTCTCACATTCTGTACTAAATCTCACAAAAGTAACTTTAATCGTAAATTATGCATCATGCTTCATTCTTGTGGAAATCCCATTTAAATCCATGCAGTAGTTTTATATGATTCTATACCAACAGGCTAAAATACTTACAGATTTTTATAATAGCAAGCATGATTTTGCCTAAAATAGCAACAGTAATTTTAATTTAATTTATTTATTTATTGAAAATGGTAGCTGCAGTAAAACTTTTAACCCCTTAATTGTCATTCCCAATACATTCATGGGCAAATTGCACACAAAATGAAAACTGTGACAATTAAGGGGTTAATGTATACATTAAAAATCCATGTATATATGACAGGTTAGAAATAAAAATAGATTCTATGCTTCTCCTCAGAATTCTTTGGAAATTAGAAGATGAGGATGTGCTTAAATATGTGTGATTTCTTTCTTTTAAGCAGAGATAATAGTAATTGAAGGTATTTTTTGAAGTATTTTCTTTTTTATTGGTTCAATTCATCATGCATTTCTATTTCTTGACATGTTTGTAGTTTTTATCATGTTTTTATTTTTTCAAATATTAATACTGCATTATATCAATTTCTATAACTGTATTATATTTTTTAACAGAAACTCATATAGAAAAGCGAACTAGTGATATTGATATAATAGCACCGCCTCCTAAAGCTATTGACAATGATCCAGAAATATCTGGAAGCAATAGACATATTCCTGGTTATTTCCCTTTGTTAGATAGCGACCTTTTAAATGATGATCCTGTTGGCAATAGGTGAGTATAAAATGCAGGTTATAATATGTCATTTACACATTTATATGTAGATATATTTTTAATATTTGTAAGTTATTGCTGTACCTTCAATATGATTATAAATCATCATATGTGGCTTTCAAACCATTGAACCAAAGGGTACTTCCTCTTAATATGGGGCTTGGCATTTTTTAAACAAGAAAGAAAAATCATGCATCAAGCACAGATGATGAAATACTCTCCAAGCATTCAGAATATATGACAAAACTTTACTGTTTAGTAAGGTGAAATATCATATCTAAGTAAATAAATAAAATGAAATCACCCAATCGCAGAGAGCCAGCTGCTAAGCATATGAACTTTTTTCAGGGGGGGGGGGGGGGGGGGAGATGTTTAATGAAAATTCGTATTTTAGACTACAGATGTTGAATGTTTCATAAGAGAGTAAAGTAAAATTAGTACAAAGTTAAATCTTAGAATTCAAAGTTCAGTATCATTACATTTCCTGACATAAAAAAAAAAAAAAATGCATAGAAGAATCATCTTTGCATCCCTGAAAGCTCCCGGACCAATCACTTAAAACAAGACTATGTTGCGTATGAAACTGTGATAAATGGAATATGCATAACACATTTGAAATCCCAATGTTAGAAATGACCATCTATAGTTGAAAAAGTATCTGAATTCTTTTGTGTAGCCTTGTATGTCATCTATAGATTTGTATTATATTACATTGCATGTAAAAATTTAGTTCAGTTCGAAGACACATAACACAGTTGAAAATTTCCCTTTAGCAATTGCCATCAATAATGTGTTGATAGATTAAAAGAAATTATGTTTGAAAATTATTTTAAAAATCACCAAAACTTGGTGAATTTACAGTTTTGGAAAAAAGAAACTACATTTGAAAGTATGTTTTTTGTTCTGTTTGTTAGAGTAAAGAGTGAAATTGTGCTGTATTTAGGAGCAAAAATATATGCAATCAAGTGAAAGCAAATAGTACACATTGCAAAATCTAGCATTGCTTTTGAGCTTAATATTGTGTTTGCTTTATAAGCTAGATTTACTCTTGGCATTGTTATATATTAGCATGTTTTGTTATTTTCTCTCCCATTGTATACATGTGCCATTTTATTCAAAACATCACATTCTGATGTATAAAAACATAATGGGGAATGCTGATTTTCTGATTTATTTCAAAACTGTGCTGGAGGTTGTTGCTATATTTAACTGATAGTGATCGTGGTACCTCCTTCAGTTGCTTAACAACTGCTCTGATTGGCTAGGGAGGAATCACGTGGCCATTTTAGAGTGTAAAATGAACTGGTAAAGTAAACAATTCTGGCTTTAACTGTGAACAGTGAAGGTCGCTTTCTAAAAATGACAGTAAAAAAGCCCTGGTAAGGGCTGCCGATAAACAAGTAGGCTGCCTTGCTTAGTCTCTCAGTCTTTAGTTTTGCCTATGATTTCTAAGATAACAGCATCTATTTTAGCAAATCATCACTTCATCATTTTCATATCGATTTTTATTTATTATCCAAAAATAGATAATGTAACTTCATAGAGAACTATATTCTTCAAAATCTATTTCACCAATTGCAATTTTTCCAATCTCTTAATGGAATTTCATCTTGGTTGCTAAGTAATCTACCAAAATAATCTTTGCTTTTTCCAGCCTTCAACCATGAAGATTTTCATATAAATTCATTTTTGCTCATAATTTCAATGAGTGAAAGTATTATCATCAAATGTCAATCATCTGCAGCTTCTATGAGTTCAGTCCTCATTGCTAAATGAAAGAAACAAATCTGTCTTGTGAAAATTTTTGAATTGAGATGACCAACTTACGGTCAACTTCCATTACTATATGCTTTATGCCCATACAATAGACTTTTCTAAAATGTTAATGGACTTAAGGCTGTTCTTAACTGCTCTGCTCAATAAGTGCAAAACATTTTGACACATTCACAAATTTATTTTTTAATGGAATGATATAAAATTGAAAGCCTGACCATGGAAACGATTTGGGATTGAACTGTTTTTTCCATTTTCTGATCAATAAATTACCTATTGAGTTATAAGCGATTTTGATTATGTGACAAACTCATTTTTCAACCTTTCTTGAGTGCCTATTCTTCCTTCACGTGGAAATTCGGTTCAAAACTCTTACTTTGAAACTATTTTCTGAACGATCTATTGCGTTTGCAAAAAAACCCAGAAAAAACAGCTCAATGACATAGTTTCTGAAGAACAACACTTGCTAGTTTCATGCATTTCTGAACAAAAATAAATTAAAACTTATGTCAGAAAGTTGCCTTTTTGGATTTGAGAACAGCCTTAAAGAACAATCCAACAATAGACTTAGTAGTTTCAAATATAGTATTTACTTATTTTATGAATGCTTTAAATAATGGACATGACAGTTTTTGCAATATTATTAACAACTTTTACATTGATGTTATGAAGATATACCAGAAGATATACCGATATTTAGCAGATAATATAAAAAAAATTGTTCACTGTGTGGGGGATCCCTTTACAAAAAATAGAAAAATTAATTGCGTTTATTAAACAGAAAGATATACTAAAATAAAAAAAAATAGTTTTGTAATAAAGGTTTTATTATTGAAGTAACACAATAGCAACACATACAAGTAGCGTGAGTGTTTTCTTATATTTATCTTATATTTTTTCAATTTATATGCCTTTTAATGGGTAACCTTTATATTGTGAAATTTATTTAATGTATATATATATATATATATTAATTAATCTTGGTAAAGAGTAAGAATATTGTTTGGTATTACGTTTAATGGGAATGTTTGATTTGCAGGCTTAACTCAATAAATTACATTTATTTCAAATTTTAATGCAATGCTTATGATATTTTTTATCACCACTATATGCAAGGACAGTGCTAGAAGGGTGTCCAGGGGCATATGCCTCCCTGTTAGGGTCAAATTTGATTGTTGTCAAGGAAAATATTTTAACTTGGGTGTAGAGTCTTACATCAGGTTGGATAATCTGATTTTTCAGCACATGACCCAGGTTGGGTGAGTCTTGTACAGGTTAGTTTTTTTAAAAAGATCAGAAGTTCATTTATATATATGTTGCATTCTAGCAACATTGGATTGGCTTTATCGTTGAAATTGCAGTACAGGCATCACGATAATAGCTGAGGATCTCATCCAGCAATAATGGCGTAAAAGAAGTGGCCAGAACAGATAATTCGAATCTGTTATGTTAGTAGAACAAATTGATGAAATGCAGTTGTCGAGTGAAAACAATGGAATGCATCGTTCCGTGAAGTTTCCCCAGAAGAAATTGAAAACAACTCATAATCAACTAAGCACTTTATTAGAACATCTTTCAGAAAGTGCAGTTTCCACCAAGATAATTAGCCATCGCTCCATAGTAGTAATTAGGTTTAAACAAAGTTCCAGATAATCGAATAACAGGACGGTGACCAGGGGATGGATGAAAACTGGAAATACGACTCAAATCTGCTGAAACACAGCGAGTATCAGCTTTTTGTTCCTCACGTGTAAGGATACAAATATGATGTAGATCGCGCTTTCAACCAATGAATAATTAAGAATGTCATGTGATATAAAGAGTGCGAACAGAGCTGGCGGATGAATTTGAAGGGAAAAAGGATAACATCAGAAAGTAAAAATGGAAGCTAAAAGAATAACCTCGAAAGAAAAAAGCGCGGGAATGGAACATTTACTTTAAGAATACTAAAAGCGTAATATTTAAGCAATTAAGACAAGTGAGACATTAAATTAAAGGGAATCTAACAGAGTTAATGATAGAGATTATTTAAGTGAAAATAAAGTAGTAATTTAGAATAAGATAAGGAAATCGCGGAATTAGATCTAATAATGTAACAAAATCCCTCCCCTCAAAAAATGAATGAACTAGTAGGTCCCGATGACCTGCGAGTTCATTGAGAAAAAACAGATACTCGTTTTACAATCTTTGTTTCTTTGTTTTACAATCTTCTTTAAAATGATATCGTCATGGTCACCAAATCGCGTTGCTCAAAGCTTTAATTTCATTTTGAAAGGAAGAAAAAAAAATTATAATTAAAAATTTAAAAAATTCGTGTCTTAGTGGAAACTGCTGTAATAGGTACATGTACAATAATAAAAACAATTATAATAATATTTGGTTAAAATTCAAAATTAGCAACAGTTTTGCTTTCTGTGAATTAATACAGCAATATTAATATCAGTTCATTTGTTAGCAGCAGTGATACAATTTTCAAAACCATACCATATTTATTCAGTATATTCACTAAATTATATGTCCTCTAGTGATTTTTAGTCCGTACTGAAATATGGATTTGTAGAGTTCATAAGAGTTTTTGGTCGCTTAAATTTTATATCACAGACTTTGTTGCACTAATAATATTAAATACTAATAACAATAAATAATAAATTATAACAATAATAAATAAATAAATAATCTTAGAATAACCTTGTATAATAATAATATATCAAAACAATTAATAAACAATAGTAAATAAAATTTTTGTCAACTATAATGTAATTTACAACTGTACAATCTTTGATAGTTTTTGCCATGGTCTTTTCATTATTACAGATCTGTATTCTCTCAGTATAATAACAGTATCAATCACAACTGATGTTAAATCTTACGTAATTTTATTCCTCGTATTATATTAAATCTTAGATAAGTTTTCGAAAAAAAAGTAATGATTTGTGACCAGAAATGAAGAATTATGAGGTGCATTGCCTCATAGGTCCTTCCAAGGGTTAAACCATCATCACTGTTTTCAGTAACTTGTATCTTTTGCTTTAGAATAGTCATCATCAAAAATTATTTAAATCTCTATATAAATAATTCAATAACATTCTTAATTCTAGTATTTTCTTCTTTTTATAAATAATAATAATATAATGTTAATCCTATATCACATAATAAATTCATGTCTGTAAATATCTCAACTAATATAAAAAAAAATAAATCATCATCTTCGAAATAAAAAAAAAATCTTTTGCAAAGGGAGTAAAAAAAATAGCTGAATACACTAGTGTATCTTAATTCGCATCTGTAAATTACCTTTACCTCAAATAATAAAATAAAAAATCAAATCTGTCGCTACAAAATAAAATTTGACTTTCGTGGTAAAAAAAAAAAAATATATCGCAGACGAAAATTATCATTAAGTCTTGCATTCGAGTAAGCAAGCGGTTTCGCAATAACCTTCGCACCTGTGGACTCGGAATTAAAATATGAAACATTTTCTTTTCTCTCTCTCTCTCTTTTTTTTTTTTTTTTTTTTTTTTTTTTAATAAAAACTGATAAAATGCAATCGTTAGAGTAATATTTAAATCATTTGAAAGAATATCAATTAGGTTTTTATTAATTTTTTATAGCAAGTAAGATTAAGTTTTTAATTACTAGTAATAAATTAAGTAAAGTTAAGTTTTTGTTTAAGTTTATAATCCAACACTAATTAGAACTCTAGATAAATCAACCAACTTATGCCCGCATAACTCAGTTAATCTAAATAAACTCCCAAACAGATAAACTCTTGGGACGTCTCCCAAAACTCATCCGTAATGTTGAAATAATAAATTTACTTAAGCTTTAAATTTTAATATTAATTTACAAACTCATCATTGTTAGAAGATTAAGTTTAACTCATCATTGTTAGAAAATTAAGTTTAAGTTAGTGATTTAACCTGCGTCTGCTGCTGTTGTTGTGGTAATTGCTCATGAGACAATTTTAAGTTATTAGGATGATGGTACAAACGCAATTTTGAAACATGAATGATTTCGGTTTCTTTAAGTGGGGTTTTTCTATCGATCTCAAAATTTACATCGGATACTTTTCGAAGAATTTGGTATGGTCCAGTAAATACCTGAGAAAGCTTTCTAGTATTTGGGTAATGAAATTCTTCATAAATAATGAGATCGCCTACTTCAAATTTCGGCTCAACATAATTTTGATCATAATATTTCTTACTTTTTAAATGGAATTCATCAGTTCACGCTTTTGCGATTTTAAGTGCTTCTTTAACTGGAGGGTAATAATCTTGTTGAAGGGGGGAATTATAGGGTAATTGGCCAAAGAGTAAATAAGCAGGAGGAAATTTAGTTATTGAATGGGGGGTATTATTGTATTCATTTACAACTTCAGCAAGGAGTTTAGTCCAAGGAACTTTAGAGGTAGTAGAGTTAACTTTCTAGTTACTATCGTTTGATTGGCTCTTTCACATTTACCGTTCGTTTGAGGATGGTGAGATGAGGTTAAACGCTGCTTAATATTATGGTTCCGCAAAAATTTTTTGAATCTGGAAGAAGTAAAGGCGGCGTTCCTATCGCTTAAGATTTTTTGAGGTGTCCTAACGTTAGCAATTTAATTAAAATAGAATAATTGTTGTGGTGTTTGAATATTAAAAATTTGTTTTAAACAATTCGTATAGGTTTTGGTGGTACTCTTCGAAGGAAATGCCCACACATAACGGGTTGCATGATCGATGACAATATGAAGATATTTTTTAGTTGAATTATAGTAGTTGAATCCTCCCACAGTATCAACAGAAAGACATTCAAAATGTTGATCTGTGGTAGGCATAGCTTGTAATAAGCAAAATTTTTTCTGTCTAGGCTTTTTATTTTTTTGACAAATATCACAATGCTTTACAAAGTTAGTTATATCTTGAGTCATATCAGGCCAATAATAATTGGGAGAAATTAGATTTTGCATTTTTTGAATTCCAATGTGACCAAAATTTTCATGAGCAATTCCAAGTAATTTTCTTCTCAAGGACATGGGGACTACTATTTTCTTAAAGCCCTTTCTTTTAATTATCATTAATCCATTGTCATTTAAGTATTTTTTTCCACACACATTATCCCTTTCCTGCATTTCAAGTACCTCTTTAACATCTAACAAAAACGCGAGTGGTCGACTAAAATGAGAAATAGGGTTTCTGGACAACATGTCGGCTTCGACATTTGTAGATCCCTTTAAATACTCTATCTTATATTCGAACATACTCAGTTTTAAAGACCATCTAAAGAGTCTACCTCTTAGGTGTTTTACATTCTTAAGCCACACAAGAGATGCATGGTCTGTATGAATAGTAAACTTTACACCATGGAAATAATGGTAAAATTTGTCTAAGGTGTCAATGATGGCAAGATATTATATATATTATATTATTATATGGCAATTCCGTAATAAAGTAGTATCGTTCATAGCTTCTCAATCCTCTGGAGTAATAAGCAATTGGATGTAAAAATCCATTATCATCCGGTTGTTTAAGTACGGCACGTACCGCTACCTGTGAGGCATCAACAAACATATGGAGGGGTAATTTAGGGTCATAAATTTTTAAGATTGGTTTTGCTATTAGTGCATCTTTCAACTTTTGGAAAGAATTTTGACATTCAGTACTCCATTCCCACAAAGCATTTTTCTTAAGTAGTTTATTGAGAGGGTTCCTGATTTCGGCATTTTTGTTTATAAACTTATGGTACACATTAACTGATCCCAAAAATCTTTGGAGTTCTTTAACATTTGTAGGGGGTTTTAATTTTTTAATTACATCAATATTGGCATTAGAGGGGGTTAGGGTTCCATTTTTAATTTCATATCCTAAAAAGTTAATTTTATTTTGAGCAAATTTGCATTTAGAAAGTTTAAGTTTTATATTCTCAAGCCTACACAAATCAAAAATTTTGTTTAGATGTTGGATATGTTCAGTTAGGGAAGAAGAAAAAATAATTATATCATCATAATAATAACATGCGAAATCAATTTTATATTTTGTAAGGATTCTTCTAAGAGTTCTATTGAATATGGAGGGGTTGGTAATAATATTTTCAGTTTTGGATTGAGTTTTGATTTTTAAGCGTCTGTTCAGTTTAACCTGATTTTTCAAAAAGCATAAAGAATATTATTATTTCAGACAAAAGCCCTACATCGGTTCAGGTAGCCCAGTTTTACCTAAACCCGACTGATCGGCAGAGTGGATTGGAGATTGTTTTTTTTTTGTGGTTAGATTCAGGTGGGTTCGACTCATATGTGTTTCGCATTGAGGTTTTGATACTTATGGACCAGGTTCGGGTTAACTCAATTTTACAAAAGAAAATCTACCTTTAGATTAATGTTACAGATGAAAAAATATATATTTAAATATGGTCGAATCTGTTTACATGTTTATTTTCTACATAAAAGATTGATTTGATACTGAGATATCATTATAGACTATTCATTATTGTATTAAATTAGAGTTTTTGTCGAGTCAGTTCAGGTTGAAGTGTTTCAGGCTCAATTCAATAAAAAAACATGTTGAGTTTTTGGTCAGTAGAAATTTTTTTGTCGGTTTTGGGTTGACTTTAAGCTGAATTTTGGGGTTTGAGTCATGTAAAACTCAACATGCACAGGAATATATTTCAGATGAAAAACCATTTATTTGAATATGAATGACTCCTTACACTTTTATTTTTCTACATAAAAGTTAAAATTGATATTGGAGATATGATTAGACTATTTTTCCATAATTACATTATATTTTGAATCAATTTTCTCTGATTGTGGGTTTTGGGTTGAATTGAATTGAAGTATTTCAGATTTGTGTCGGGTTATGGATTAACGAAATATTTTTTGTTGTCATCGTATCGGGTTGCAGCTTGGTTTTAAATAAAATTTCTAGGGCTGCAAATTTTATTTATTACCCAGACATGATGAGCTAGGTCTAATGTTTAACTGCTAGTTTTTACGATAATACTTTCACTAACAAATTTAAATCATTTTTGGTCACTTCATTCGTTTCCAGTAGTTATTTGTCAATTGATTTTTTTCAATTACTTGCAACATTAAAATCCATGGTCCACACTTTGTGAACACGAACCGCATATCAGAAAGTATTGGGTTACCCACCTTACCTGATGCAGCACTATTGTTTTTATATGTTAGTATTTTTTGGGATGGACGGGGTGGTCCTCAGTAATTCCACTCATAACTGGAGTGCAGTTGCAGTACCATATTTACTTACTGATACTGCTGTGTATATTCCATATATGTGCACATAGAATCTGTAATATTGAATGACTCCTTATTGGGATGTTGCTGGATGGAAGAAGTGTATGAAGCAAAATATTTCCTTTCAGGTAAAGCTCAAAAGTGTGGAAAATTTTCCCTTTGTGGATTCGCCTGCCTATGAAGATTCAGTGACCAATGAGGTGTTTCAAAAGTGAGGTGTTTCTAAAGGATTATTTTGTCACTTCACTTCTCAGCAGTATTTTTTGTCAAAATCAGCTGTATCAGCATAAGTTCGTCAGCTGCAAAATTTATGTTTTAAATAAAAATGGTTTGTTCTCCTACAATTCATCTCTAATTTAAATAACAGAGTGTGACTGTTCAGTTCGAGTTATGCCAAGTTCAAACCCAAAAATTTTACATTAAGTCAACCCAGAAACCGTTCTGATCCAGACAACTAAAATTGGTTGACCCGCAACCTCGAATCCATCAAAATAATTTTCTATGACCTCAACACAACATGAACCAGAAATGAAAGAAAATTAATCCATATTGAAATGCAATGATGAAAAGTGTAGTCTGCTATTATATCAGTAATGTTGATTTTATTTTTTAAGTAAGAAAATCAATATATACTCATTAATATTCAAATGTATAGTTTTCCAACTGAAAAAATATTTTGGAGATTCTTTTGAAAAATCGGTTCAACTAATTTTTTGCAGCATTCTAGTGAGTGTCTATCAGTGTATCTGTTTGTTTACTGGAATGTACACAAACAAATGATTGCATGCAGAACCTAACATCGGGTAGATAAACCTCATTTTACCCATCTTCAATGCAACTCGTGGTTCAAGTCGGCTCGATATAGCCCTAATTTTATTCTTTACGGGTTGTGTTGACTTTAAACGTTTCAGGTTCAGGTGAATTTTGTGTTGGGTTTTGATTCCTTTGGATCACATGTGGATTGACATGATTTTGAAAAAAATGTTCAGAATATTTTTTCAAATAAAAATCTATATATTTGAATATTAATGAGTATATATATATATATGTTTGTGTTTTTACTTAAAAACTAAAATTGAAACTAGATATGTATAATTGTAGACTACTTTTCCATAATTACATTAAAATATGGATTAATTTTCTTTCATTTTGAGTTCCAGTCGGTTATGGTATAAAGTGCGTTGGATTCGTATCGGGTTGAAATAGAATTATCAGGTATAATCCAACATGTGCAGGAACATATATATGTATATATGAATATGGTATATGACCATATCCATATATTTATGTATATTATAAGCTTGACTCAACCGTATCGGGGAGATCATACCCCACCCCCACCCCATCGGGCAAATCCTGCCACCACTCTTGACTATACATTAGGGTGGAGCGAAAAAAATTATTTTTTTAAAATCAAAAACGGGTAGGTGCCAAAAGTTGCCTTTATACTAGTACATCAAGTGCGTGAAATTTTGCCACTGAAAAAAAATGGCTTGAGTCTGCGCTTTTGGTCCAAAAGTCGATATTTTGGGTGAAATTTGACATTTTTCCAAAAAAATTAAAAAATTCCCATGGAGATGGTTATTATTTAAAAGTGTTATTTAAACCTTTGTTATGAACTACTTAACATATTTAAATGATAAAACGATATCTTTATTCTGTATAACTGGAGCAAAATTGACAACTTTCGGTAAAAAGGGACGTTGAAATTTTGTTGTGTCATTCAACGAATTGTTGTTTAGAATACAGCTCTTACCTAGTTGCTTTCAAAACTTCCCAGGACATCTATCTTGACCAAGGTACCATCTGAACACAATGTTTTATTTATACTTTGAATTGTGATTTTTTATCAAATAATGGCATAAGTTTTAAATGTATCAACCTAGTCCATCTCTTTTTTGTATCCACAGACTTTGGATGCTGCTGCTGTGATCTACTTCACGTATTTTTCTACTGCTTGTGTAAAAGAAGGCAAACAATGTAATGCAGTGGGGATGATATTTATATAATCTAGTCAGCCATTTATCATCTTTACCAAAATTTCACCTGACAAATGCATATTGATTAGGGGTTCTGTTACCACAACAATTTTTCAATCAATTTTATTTATATAATTATTCAATTCAAAGTTGATTGTCAATATTTCAGATTTGCGTATGCCATCATTTACTCTCATATTTCAACTATTATGTGCTGAGCAGCTAGCTGTTTAATGTGATGGCGATTGTCAGAAAGCATTGAAATTAGAATTTCCTCTGCGTATGCAAAGCAACCATTGTTCTAAATAATTTTTTTTGTATTTGCTTTATTCCGTTTTCTGTGTTGTTTAGTAGCCGAATAATTTACCATGAGTTTTTAGATTTCTTCTTTCGATGTGGATTATATTTTATAGTAAACCATCCTGGGCCAAACTTGGATTGCATAGTACTTTTTGAATGAACATAGAGACTCTAATGGGAAGTGAGTGCTCATTTAAAGGCGGAGAATTCTGTTCATCGTTGCCATCCATTCTGCATGGGACATGTTTAGCATGAACCATTACAATGGATCATATGCCACCTCAGAGTCCAGTGAATTTCCTCTGCATCATTTATTAGACAATATCATTGACAAAAATTAGATTCTAACCCACAGGAATTCGCCGGACCAATAAGAAAATCTTTGTCCACCTGCCATTCCCTTATTTCAATTTTTGAAGCCATAGAGAGAAATTCTGAAACATTATTTCCTGAAATCGAGAAAAGGGTACTCAGCACAGAGCAGAAATACCTGCTAGACATTTGAAAAGTTATTTCATCAATATATTGCTCAAAAGAACTAGCGAATAGGAACCCAAGAAACATGTCCAACGCAAGATGGCTCACATAGGCGAATAAAAGTTTTCGCCTTTATATAAGCACTGTTTGACCATTAGAGTCTGTAGATTCATTCACAAAGTATGTAATCCAAGTTTATGCCGCAGGATGGTTTACACCAAATGAATCCACATCTAAAAAATGGATCTAAAAACTTATGGGAAATTACTCGGCTACTAAACATCATAGAAAACGGCATAAAACAAATGCTAAAAAAAATTATTTAGGACAATGGTTGCTTTGCCCATCGAGAGCAAATTCTTATTGCAATGCTCTCTGACGATCGCCATCACATTAAACAGCAAGCTTCTCAGCATATAAAAAATGCAAGAGGTAGAGTAAATGATGGCATACTTAAAGATCAAATATCTAAATATTGTAGAATGTTGTAGTAACAGAACTCCCAATTAATATACATTAACTGGATGCAATTTTGGTGAAGATAATAGAGGGCTGAATAGATTTCATTAATTCCACTGCATTACTCTGCTTACCTCATCATATACAAGCAGTATAAATATACGTGAAGGAGTGTTACAGCAGCATCATCTGGCGTCTGTGGATACAAATATAGATGGACTAGGTTGATACATAGAAAACTTACGCCAGGCTTTGATAAAAAATCACAATTCAATGTATAAATAAAACATTGTGCTCAAATGGTAGGGTGGTCGAGTTATGCACTGCTGTGACATGAAATGCAGCCACCTCCACGTGACAGCTCCTGGGTAGTTTTGAAAGCAACTAGGTAAGAACTGTATTCTAAAGAACAATTAGTTGTATGGCACAACAGAGTGGCAACGCCTTTTTTTTACCAAAAGTTGTCAGTTTTGATCCAGTTATACAGAATAAAGATACCGTTTTATCGTTTAAATATGTTAAGTCATTAATAATAAAGGTTTAAATAACACATTTAAATAATAACCTTTTCTATAGGATTATTTTTATTTTTTTGAAAAAATATCAAATTTTACCCAAACTTTCGACGTTTGGACCAAAAGCGCAGACTCAAGCCATTTTTTTTCAGCTGTAAAATTTCACGCAGTTGATATACTAGTATAAAGGCAACTTTTGGCACCTACCCGTTTTTGATTTTAAAAAAATAATTTTTTTCGCTCCACCCTACTATACATATGCCACTTTTAGCCATTTTTGGTATGTAGAGTGAAAAGCTGGAGATTACATCTAATTTTAATTTTTTTTTTTCTTATTTGGTGTCTACAAATTGTGCTATATTTATATTTATAGTATTTATTATCATGAATATTTTCCCTTAATTTTAGAGACGTGTCGTTTGTTGAGGAACAATTCCAAAGGAGCGATTCTGGCAGTGAAACTGAAGGAACAATTCCAGTCTGTAAAAAGGAATCGGTCCTTTTTGGAACGATTCCAAAAAAGGAATGAATCCTCAGAATCTGTCCTTTTTGGAACGATTCCAAAAAGTAACGAATCCTTGGAATCGGTCTGAAATGTAACAACTCCAAAAAAGAAACGAAATCAGTCCGAAATGTACAGACTCTGAAAAGGACCAATTCCTCGGAGGCGGTCCAAAATGTAATGACTCCAAAAAGGTCCTCAGAGTCGGTCCAAAATATAATGACTCTGAAAAGGACCGATTCCTCAGAGTCAGTCCAAAATGTAACTACTCCGAAAAGGAACGATTCCTCGGATTTGGTCCGAAAAGGAGAGATTCCATGGGAATCGTTTCTTGTTCATGTAGACTGGCCAGTTTTAATAAATTAAAATACGGTATTTTATTTTAAAATAACAGATTTTGATTCTATTAAAGCTGAATTTATTGCCAAAATATCCTTCTAATGTGTATGCAAAAGAAATAAAATGAAAAGAAAGAAAGAAAAAAAAAATTGAAGTGCAGGGTGGAGGAGGGCGCTTAATAAACTGCAACTGCGTATTATATTCTCTTAAATTTTATATTTAGATGAATATAGAAGTATATTATTTTAATTCAAATAAAATATTATCTATTATAAATTATTTACTTATCTGTGACTTAATTACATTACTATTGGACCTTTTTGTGCTTAATTAATCTGAAAGAAATAATTAAAAAAAATATTTCATACGAATTGGATTTTTTGCACCTGAGTGAAAAAATGCCCGAGCTGGGATTTGAACCCAGAACCTTGACGTGCTTTACCAATTGAGAACCTGGAGTGTGAAGGTAATGGAACACCATGTGTACTTAAATACACTAATATTTTTTCTAATTGGTAAATATATCATACGAAATTAATTTTTTCTAAATGAACTCTTCAGAAAAACTAAGTAAATGCTTGTTTAAATAATAGTAGAAAATATTTTTTAAAATCTGATTAGAAACAGTTTTGAATAATATAAGAAATACATCACTATGCCATAAAAATTGCATTTTAATCAGACAATAATAAGTGATTTCCGATTATTTTAATAATTGTAGGGTTATGCACTTTCATGTATATTTCACTGTTTCATGTTTTTTCCTCAAGCATAATTTCAATTTGAGAATCCTCTTTGTCAAAAGAAAAATAAGACCAGCTATGAGCAGTCGAGTACCACTTTATTTCCACAGTTTGGCATCTTGTTTTTCTCTCCTGAAGAAGATGATTCGAGAAATCTGGAAACTCTCGAAGATTGTTTTAATCAACTTACATTGAGGTTTATTACATAGAGTAAAATCGGTTTGTAGAAGGAATTTTTATAAACGTTTCTTTCTTTCTTAAAATAATGAATATTTCAGAAAACATAATGTGTAATAATAATATAACAGTAACAGTGGTGGGTGGGATTCAAATAATTTAATTGCGGTTCGCTCTCTTAATGGCCGTTTTGAGTATAAAAACAGGAAAGAAAATCATGTGCTAGATATAGATTATCGCACTTTCTCCAACACTGTGACATATATGTAAAGCTGCATATTTTATGCTTGTTTTTGTTTAATAGATTTATATCAAACCTCCGTCTACTAGATAGGTTCAATGACCCCAACAGGTACATTTATATTGATATTTCTCATTTAAAAAAAAAAATAAATAAATAAATAAATAAATTTCTGTAAATATGTGATTTTTTTTTCTGTTATGTTCTATTCTTTTGAGTAGAACATTCCAGAAAAAGTCACATACAGTAAAACCTGTGCAAGTTGACCACTTGCGGTGCCACACTTAAGTGGTCAACTTATAAAGGGTGATGATAAATTTACTTTTTTTTTTACATAATATTCATACCATATCCTTTTTTTCCCACAAAAATTTTATTTATTGACAGGCTTTAAAATAATATTGTATTACCATGCATATTTCTAACACCTTATAAAAGAAAAGATTAACTACAAGAATGAATTAAGTATCAATTTTAAAATCAATTAGTATTACTACTATTTATTAAAAAAAAAAAAAAAAACAGTCAATCGATATTTATACAGCCAATTAGTGATTCTTCAAACTATACTAGTTATTACACATAATTTATAAAAAACATAAAAAAAAAATATTTCTGCTCTAGCACCTGGGGTTATTGAAAGAAGGGAAGGAATGATAAGAGAATGGGAAATAGAAGAAAGAAATCTAGAATCAAAGAATGGAGGGGGAAGGTTGAAAAGCCAAATCCACAAGAACAACAATGTAAGAAGAGATAATCCTTGAATTATTTACCTACACCTATCACTGCTAAAAGCATTTCCCAGGCTAAGAACTATTTCACTCTTTTAGAAATTCTAGTTAACAGAAAATTTCTTGGAGAGTTACTTTTTTTTTTCCACAATTTGTTAGCTTTTTGAATGGTCAAGTTATAAAGGGTTTTGATGGGCATTTTATAATAGTTCTACTCAAATTTGTATAATTTCAGTGGTCAAGATACAAGATAGACAGGTGGTCAAGTTACAAAGGGTTTGTCTTATAGTTTTGTATAGGATAAATTTGGTTCCTGACAACAGAGGTCAACATAGACAGGTGGTCAACTTTACAGGTTTTACTGTATTTACAAAATTTTCATTTTTTCTAATCTGAAAAATCAATTTCAATGTACCTATTGTGTCTGTTGCACCCGTCTGGTAGGCAGAGGTTGAGATTGCATTAAACTAGTTTTAGAATATACAAATATTGGAATAGTAAAATAAACAAAATTTACACTAAAGACATTTAGGATTTTTTTTTTTTTTTTTAATGATTCTAATGTTAATATTTAGTACGTGTGTACAGATTAGAAGACCTTTTTATCTTTTGCCAAAAAAAAAAAAAAAAAGAGGAGCACTATTATGCCTATTTCTTCTTAATTATTGGTTTCCAAAGAATGCAAGTTGTGATTTTGTACAGTTTTTTCATTTGTCATTTTATTTCCATTTCTTGCTAAAGAATTAAAAGTTAAGTAACTGTGATTTTGTTTTAATTCAATGTAAAATAAAAGCAAAAAAAAAAAAAAAAATTGTTTATTGTAATAATTTCTTATAATAATTCTGATTTCTCGATTGGGATTGACATTCGCAAATCCCGAGATCAATACCCGGATTAATGCCTGTTACTGTGGTGATGAATAATAGATATCTGACAAGGAAGGTCTCCATACTGGGCATACTCAGAATATTTTGAAAAAAATACCAATTAAACTACTTATGTATGTAATAAAGGATCAGTGAAATTTACCGGCGGAATTACAGTAGAAAGTCTGTAAAAAAAATAAAATACTTCCTAGTATTTGGCGCGAAAAGACGAAAGCGTCACGCGATTTGACGAGCAGTACTTTTCCTCGCCAAAAGCAAACGATTTTAATGCATCTGAAAATTGTTTGTTAATTGATTTTTAGAATGCAAGTAAAAAGTATTTAATGTATTTAAACATAAACAATGAGAGAGTTTAATAAATACATTTTTTCGTATTACATATTTATGTTGCTTGTTACTTAATTTTATTACTTTAAAAACAATTTCATCTATAAAAAATGCTTTCATATATTTAAGCATATTCCAAAATAAAAGCAAGATTCATTTAGCAGTTATTCATTTTAAACCAAGGAATTCTTCGTTTCCATAGCAACAAAATTGAACAGACAGCGCACAATTGGACTTAATTTTGAGATATTGAAACAATTTTAATTTTCTTTTAATTCATAAAATTTGATATTTAACTTTCACTATAAATACATATATGACAAAACTATAGCTAAATCAAACTAAAACTGACAAAACTATAGCTAAATCAAACTAAAACTGACAAAACTACAGATATTTAAGTTAAATTTATTTAAACAAGTTCAATATGATATATTTTTATCTTAAAGAGTATTCGACATGAAAAAGTATTTTTCAAAATTTCATTTCATCGCCAACCAATGATAAATCGCCAAATAAACGAAAATTTCATTATTTTTTTACGAACGTTCTATCGGGGTTCTGCCAAAAATTTTTTTATAAACATATATATCCACATGAGACGAACACTCTGTAATTTTTTCAGATTTTTCTGAATATGCCCGTATGGAGACCTTCCTTGTGAGTTTAATTTCGATCCGAGTGAGGCTCCCTTCATGCCAAACTAAATTTAGTGTTTCAAGCCTAATACCAAACTTCTGTTTTTATTGAGGTAAAACTTACTGCAAATACAACACTAAATTTTATGTATTTTCCTTCCTTATTGTTATTCTTTTCACTTAGAACATTTATTTATTTATTTAAATTTTTTTTTTTTTTAATTATGTAAAGTTTTCTGAAAAGTTCGAATTTAACAAAAACTTTTATCTATTTTAAATAGTTTTGACAGTAAAAAGTTTAACTCTGAATAAAACATAGTCAAATCAAGAAATTAAGGTTGGTGTTATCTATAACACGTTTACAACAGATGTCTTTCATTCAACGGCCAAAAGGATGTTAACAAAAGGATATTTCTTTATATAATACTACACTTTTTAATAATAATGGACATACTTTTAATTTGTTTAATTTAATTAAACTAATCAACCGTTTTTCAGTTAAAAATTTTGCAAATTTAAAGAAATAGAACTTTGAAATTTAGTTAATCACTATGTCTTTTGGCAGAGATAATACTTACTACATGTATAAAATCATATATATTACTATATATATATATAACCATTAATTAAACATAACCTACCACCATCAAAAACCGTAATATTATGAATTAAAGCTTTAAGTATAAAAAAAGTGCCAAATAATTTATTATAAGAATTATTATGGAAGAAAAAAGAAGAAAGTGGACACCGACAAATAATGGAAAAGCTTATATATTGAATTACGTTTTCAAGGGCACAGAATTCAATGATATAAGCAATATGGTTGTTTTATGTGAGAAAAAAAAGCTAAAGCTAAAAATTATTTTTCTCTGTGCCCGAACAACCATTATAATCAAGTGAATAGATTAAAAATGAAAACAGAATAGAAACAAATAATATGAAATGGAAAAATCAATGAAACCAGTTTAAATATTTATAGGATATAAAATAGAAATAATACACAACATACCGATTAATATTTCAGTATTGTTCAATATATCCACTTGCACATGGCTACAATAATATTGTAAAGATTAAGGTGAATAAAACAGTTAAGAAATCACAGTAATTGATACCAAAGGATGCAGTTAATACATTTTGAAATACCATGATAAATACAATTTATATAATATAAAATAAAATAAATAGAAAGTAATTACATTATTTAAAATAATTAAAATGCACTATTAAATTACTTAATTACTATTTAACAATATCGTCAAAATATAGCTAAAAAATCCACCTGGTGTAGGAAATTATAACTGAAAAGGAGCTGCAAAAGACAAAATTTATAACTTATCGTCAAAAGACAAATTTTGGTGCTGCCATCTAGTATTATTTTTATTATTCAAATGTCACAAGATGAACAATTGAAAGCCTTTGAATGTAAAAAATTTATCATCAGCAAAACCAAACAAATCCTTATATATAGATAATTATAAACCTAATATAAACCACACTATATATTATATATATATATAAAATATTAATATATATATAATATTATTTTATATATCACTAGCCATGCTGCAAATGATTCTTTTTACAAATCATCTGAAGAAACTTTTACCATTTCGTGTAACACCATAGTACAAGTGTTCCATGACTTCATGAGTTATGACATTCGAAAGATGATCCCAAGTACAAACAAGCATATTAGCATCGCACTCCACGCTAAATTGACTCACACCGACCTGAAGTGCAGTATGATATAAGTGGAGAGAGGGTGACGGTGGATGAGGGTGTGAAATTAGAGAAACTCCTGTAGGTTCTCTATGTGAAATTGGAAATTCAAAAAGAGCTGTAAGTTTATTGAAATTCTACGTAGTTAACAGCAGTTCACTAAAGTTACGGCATAAGACAAGACATAGATCAGTCACTCAGGTAGGACAATGTGCAAAAACAAAAACGTGCTTTACTTTTTAACACTTTCCAACAAAGTTAGTGTTTGTTTATGATTGTTTGATTATGTGTTAGTGTTATGATTTGTCTGTTCATCAGTCTGTCTTTTCACGCTCTAACTCCTGTAAACATACTCAGATTTCTATGCAATTGATATACGTTAATGATGTTTACCATAGCATGTTTGGTATTCAATATGAAGAGTAGCATTAATAGTTCATTTACAGGGGCACTCAAAAGTATTCCGTTACATTATGGTCAATGTGTAAAAATCGTTTGCAGTGTATTTTAATGGCATTAAGCCATTTCAAATGTATTAAAATTGATATAAATCACTGAATTGCACTACAAGATGATTGCTGTAGAATAGGGCGTACATAGCATGTATCATTCATTTACAGGGACACACAAAGGAAAGAAATAGGTTTCAGTACCATCTTTAAGTAATAATTGCTGAAAGTGCATTTTCAATTTCAGAATGCGCTTTTAAAATTATCTAATTTTTTGCATGTTACTCGTTTATAAATTCTATATCTCGTATACAGAGCTGCACAAAAGAATTCATGTACCATTCTCCTTATTAGCGGAAACTGCTGAATCTTTAACTGTGTATGTATTTCGTAACTGAACTGAATGTTTGCATTCATGCAGCTTATAGATACAAATCATATATAAGGCTGATCAAAGAATTCGGATAAATTTCCGATTGTAGATGGGAACTGCTAAAATTGGGTTTTCAAATGTGTTAATGCTTTTCCAAATGATTCAATTAGACATCATATTTCAACTTATTAAGCAGTAAAATTTCGTCACATTATTATGATTGTGTTGGAAAGTGTTTCATAATCGATGCTTGATACATGATTTTTTCTTTCTAGTTTGCAATGGAAAAGAAAAAAAAGTGAAACTATTTTAAGTTTAAGTGAAAGTATTTTAAATTATCTAAAGATGAAAGTATCTCTATTTGTGATTTCTGTTTTACGAAAATTTCTTATAAAGGTGGTAGAACTACAAATTAAATGCGGCATCTTACAAGGAAGCATCCATCATGTGTTGGAGGAAAAATTAAATCTGTGAAGAGAAAAAAGCAGTCATTGCCTAGTGCTTCCACTTCTGAACCAGATCTGCGAAATATCCTCTGTGCAGATAAGGATAAAGACGATAAAGAGGATAAAGTTATTGAAATTACGGGCACTGGAACAAAAATGCAATCTACTTTAACAAGTTACATATCCAAACCAGTAGGACCATCCAAATAAAAAAAATGATTCAGAATGAAAAATGAAATTAAGATTACCTAGGGGTAGATTTTGAAGAGAAATCTAACGAGACTAAGAATTCCTTGACCCTGGTGACAAATATCAGAACAATAATAAAATTTCCTATACAGGGTGTCCACTCTTCAAAAATGTCCAATGTCTAATTCCTAAACCGTTAGTCATAGATATATATTTCCAATTACAAAAATGTTTTAAATGGGATAAAGAAGTACAGTCCACTCCCTCTAATCCACACAGGTTGGGACCAATGGTTTTGAGAATTATACAATTTTGCAGATTATAGGTCATTTCTTTGTTTACATTCTAATATTTGGAATTTATCAACAAATACAGTAATCACATTGCAAATAAATAACACAAAAATGAAAGAAAATGCTTTCTTTACATTAAAAAAAACTATTCAATATTAGAAATGCATTTAAATGATATGATAATACAAAATTAATAGAAAACATTTCTATTTATTTTTAAATCTATCAAACATAACAGTGATAGTGGTGTTTGCTTTATGGCTTTTAATTTATGCTCTGCAATTTAATTTGAAACCTTTAAGAGCCAGGATTTCTTGATCAGTTTGTTTTTCTAAAAAATTAAGATAATTATTCTTACGAGCTAACCCTCTCTTCAAAAGCAATTTTACCTTGTACGTAACCAACAAGTGTATTTAGAATATAGCAGTCTAATAGTTATTTACAAGATATACAGAACACTTCCTTCTAATGAATGCAGAAATGCACTAAACATTTCTTAATAAATTCATCAGATTAGTCAACTTTTATGGTCAAAGTGTACATTATCTTGCTTAAAAAAGATTTTAAGTTTGTTTTTGTTTACATCTGAAATATAGTGTGGATTACATGTATTTGCGGATTAGAGGGAGTGGACTGTATTTTAAAAACGATTTGGACATTTCTTGAAACATAACTTAATTTATAAAAACATTTCTTGAAAAATTACGAAATTTAATTTTTTTATTAACACGCCCCTACCCCCCGGTCCTACAAGTTATATTTAGTAAAATTTTCCTATTACACTTACAAGTAAGACAAAAAAAAAGTCCTATTATTCTACAATTAATACTGACCGAGTAATAGCTGTTTAAAGTTGGAGCATATCTCTTTTTAGTAGAAATATAAATGAAGAGCAAACATTCAAACTGTGTTTTCTCACAAAAAAATAAAAAATGAGTTATTATTAGTTTTATGTACTCTGTGTTAAATTGCACTGAAATAACCGGTTGTTTGAATGGGACTTTTTTTTTTTGTCTTTCTTTTAAGGGAACAGGAAATTTTTACTAAATATCACTTATAGACAAGGGGGTCGTATAAAAAAATTAATTTTGTAATTTTTTTTTAGAAATATTTTTATTGATCCAAACGACTTTCAGAATAATTTTTTACCTCATTTAAAACATTTTTGTAATTGGAACTATCGGTCTATGACTAACGATTTAGGAATTAGCCATTTTACATCTTTGAGAGTGGACACACTGTATAATATAATAACATAAATGGAGGGTCGTTTGACGATATATTTTCAAGAGGAAACCAATGATTACACTGAAAATCAAATAGACCACCGTGCCGACCTTATCGCCAAAACCGAAGCTACAGTAAAATTTGCTGGATAAACTACAGTGGTAAATGAAAGGTCAACCAGGAACCAGGGATAAATTTTCAAGAGGAATTATGCTTAATGCCATAAATCATAAAGTTAGAAATAATTGCACACGCTGTTCCATGAAATGAACTCTTAAAAACAAAATCATCTGCCCAAAACATTACAAAATAAGGCGACTACTTGTGTAAAAAGATGGATGTATACATAAGAAAATAAATTAATAATAAATATTATGGATTACATGTGGTTCTCTTTATCTCGGAAGCGTTTTTTTTCTCTGGGAATCCTTTATTTTTCAAAATCGTTCCTTTTTTCTCGGATTCGTTCTTTTTTTTCTCGAAATCGTTCCTTTTTCTCAGAATCGTTCCTTTTTTCTCGGATTCGTTTCTTTTACTCGGATTCGTTCCTTTTTTTTTTCGGATTCGTTCCTTTATTTTTTTAATTCATTCTATTTTTCTTGGATTTGTTCCTTTTTTTTCGGAACGACTCCAAAGAACTTGTTCCTTTCAGTGAACGATTCCTTAAAAGGAATGATGTTGCCCATCTCTGCTTAATTTTAATCTCTCACCTATCACTCCATCATACCATTACATCAGGCATGAATTTTTTTAAATGTATTATTAATATTTCAATCTACTTATTAGGAAAATAAAATCATATTTATAAATGAAATGTTAGTAATTTATAAATTGGTTGACTGTTAGATTTTTAAAAAAAATGTTGTATTGTGTTTTATTATATTACAAAGGACAAACATGCCCATCATTAAGCTATACACAAAATAAACATTAGATATTGTGACATTAACTTTAGCTGTGGTTACATATATCTTCTCTTCTAAATATCATCTAAATTCACTTTTTACGCCATTAACTACAGTAAAAAATGTACTTTCAAGTTAAATTTATTTGAAAATTGTTACTTGCCAATTTTTAATACTTTTTTAAAATAATTTTCAGGCATGTAATTTTTTTTAAATCTATAAATAAACACTTAAGAATAAACATTTGTTTGCTACAATAATGTAAAGTAACATATTCAGTACAATAAAATATATACACAAAACTAAGAAGAAACTGGCAGGGTTGCTACATACTGTGATTTGTACCCCAAGTTTAATGGAGACACTTTCTGGTTAATATAAAGAGAAAGCTTAATATGGAGTTAAACTGCAATCATTAATACTTAATATCTATGATAATAATAAAGTTAATGATTTTTATAATTATTTCTAATAATTTTTATAATTTATGCTATAATTTTGAAACACAATTCCTGCATTGATTGTTTTAGATTTATTATTGTATCATTGATTGAAATATGCTACCTTTGTCCGTAGATCTAGGAGGAGAAGTGCAAATGCACATTGTAAGCGCAGAGACAGAAGGCACCAGCATGCTGAGCATTTACAGATTAATTCTAGTCAAAGAGAAGTAAGAAGCACAATTTTTATTTAGTATTCTAATATATTACTAGTAGGCTTTGTTGCCCCCTATGAGTTATGCTTGCCAACCTCCATCCAGATGCTGCAGTCTCTAAAAATGCATTAATTTGCTCTAAAAAAAAAGTTTAAAAAAAAAAAAAAAAAAAAAAAAAAAACTGAAAATGTAGAAACACAATAGCCATTTAAAGATTAATTAAAAACCATTAAAAGTACCTTTAATCATATAAAATATGGTTGTAGACTTCCCCGACCCAAAACATTAAAAAAAAAAAAAAAAAAAAAAAAAAAAAATTGCAATTTAACAAATTACAACAACCATTTGGAAAATGATTTTTTCAAAGACTAAAATTTAAGACATAGAAAATCACACGGAGTTGATCATACATTACGTACGCCATGAATTAAACATTAATAGTGTTATGACACATGAAAATTCCAAGTGATAAAACTCGCCTGCGACTTGTACGTATTATCCACCTGAAACTTATGTATTATCCAAGCATTTCATTGGCTGTTCAGGAAAAGGCTTTTCCATTGTCAGATTTCCAAGAAATCTGACGGTCAATTTTAAATGAAATTTATTTCTTAAACTTCTAAACATCCTACAATATTACTTTTTATATCGTCATATAGAGAAAAAAATGTACTTTTAAATGCAATTTGTTTGAAAGCTGTATCTCAATTTGTTTCTGAGTTATAAATTTTTTTGTAGTTTTTATTACTTTTTTGTCATAGTGGCAACAGAAGGTATCCATCTCTGTTGAAAGTAAAGGGAAATACATATTACTGTATAGACCAATCAGAACACGAATAAAATGCGGATTAAACCAATAAAAACCTTCAGATATGCTTTTGATTTCCTACCCTGATGAGAACAATAACCATTTTTCCAAATGGTTAAAAAAACCTGGGAAAAGGAACTATGAACAAATAAGTTTTTGGAATTTATTCCACTTTGTGTAATTATAAGTTTTCTGGATGTTTCATTGTATATATGATGACATTTTCACAGTGGAAGCTTTAAAGTTCATGATTTATAAATGCAAATGCACATGATCTGCTGAATATGAACTATTATTTTAACACAATCAAACTGATTGGTAAAGTTATCATACGAATTTGAATATTTCCAACTGAGCGAAAAAATGCCCAAACTGAGCGAAATATGCTGGCTGGTTGTCGGCCCAGTTAGCTTAAACGGAAAAGCATTGGCCTTGTAAGCCAAGGATCTGGGTTCGATTCCCAGCCTGGGCATTTTTTCGCTCAGTTGGAAATATTCAAATTCGTCTGCTGAAAATGGTGTGACTTTCATATTTAAAAAAACATATAATTAATATTAAAAAATAATATATGGATATTAAAATATATTTATTCTTTCTCTGTTTCTTCTAAAAATACGGCAACAAGGAAAAAAAAATTACTTAATTATATTGAAAGTAAAATAAATAAATATTTCAAATAATCTTTAAAATCGAAATTCGATAAAATAATAATTGTTTTTTTTTTTAACTGTGACAAAATTTTCGACTTAGAACTTTCTTTTTTGTACTGTTATCTTATGTTTCATTTATCATTGAAAAAAACTTCAACACATGGCATAACACATCGTTTTAAATATGACATAATTTATGCTTTTTGCTTGTAACATTTTACGATTTCTTTGATTTTCAATATTCACATGTTAATATATATATTTCAATTAAAAATACATCCTTTGGAAATATTTATTAATTTATGGATTTTTTTAAATCTGGCAACAATAAATAAAAAATGGTTATTTCAAAATATAAACTAAATCTCTATTCAAATAATGAAATTTTAAGTAAATAATTAAAAAAAAAACCTTAAAAAATAGTCATTAAAAAAATGATTGGACTTTGCACACAACAATTAATGCCTACAAAAGATGCTGAAATTCTTATACATAGTTTTTGATCCTATAAAACTTATGTAACTGAATTATATTGACTAATCGAGACATTAAATATTGTTTAAAATAATTCTTCAATTTAAAAACTATCTGTTTCAGCTTATTTATCATATATTTTTCTATAAAACTATCAGTTTTTGAGTTTTTATGTGCTATAATTTTTGCAGGATAAGCCAAGAAAGTAAAAAAGGACATAATGGATTCAAAATTGGCAGCATTAATAACTTTTTTTTAGAATAGAGTGATTCATCATTGTAGCATTAAAATCTTTAAAATATTCTGATAATTTTTTAGTAATTGCTAATTTTTTATCTTTATCTTGTGCTAAATGTTTTAAGTTAATACAATGTTTAATTTTCAATTTAATATTAGCTTTGTTGTATTTTACAATGTAGTTTCATGTGTGTACTTTAAAAGGGAGGACATTTTTAATTTGTTGAAAACAGGTTACTTGAAAAATCTACCAGTAATTTTATTTTGTTTTCTGTGCTCTATTTGTCCCTGTGATCTGTTGAAATTCTATCGTAATCATTAATGTTGTTTGTTTCTGTTATTGTACAGAAACATGTGACTTCTGTTTTAATTGGTTCATTCATTTTACAATAATTTTACTTTTTCAAATACATTTGAATATGAATAATAAATATTGAATCATTTCATTTTATCTGTAGATTTTATGACATTGCCTTTTATAACAAATTTTTATTATCTTCAGTGTTAGTTTAGTTATGAGTCAGTTAAGAAATTCATATGAAATTCCAGAAGCAGCATTTCATGCAATATAAACTATTTTGAGTACAATACTAAGAAAAATACTCTTATGTCTTATTACTTAAGTTCGCAGTAGCAGAAAGTTCAAGGCGTCACAGATTTTCTGTTCTCTTTTGTAAAGTCTTGTTTCATCGAACTTTTATTTCGCTTTATAATATGTTTAGCTCTTTATTACTTAATACAAAAATTTAATATTATTATTAATAAGAATGAATAAAATGCATAAAGTAGTTACAGGTAAGTGATTGTTTGATTAGTTAATGTTTCAGTTGTGAAATATTTTGCCTGCAGATTATTTTCTGCACCTGAAGTATCTGTCGCAGACACTTGGAGAATTTTTTGCTACTGGTCTTAAGTGATAGGAACTAACAGATTTCCGCCATGTCCAATAATACAGTTTTTTACGCTTTTGTTTTTTTTCAGAATATTCTGAAATTTTATTCACAAATAATGTAAATTTTCTTAAAAGTAACTAGGGAGCTCTGCCTCTATGAAGTACGCTCACCAACCCCCGTTCAGACACCACAACTCTAAAAGCACGCTGATTTGATCAACTTTAAAAAAATTTTGGAAGGATGAATTATAATTAAAAAAACAGTGGCTATCTCCCTGTTAATGGATTGTTTTCGTCTTTGATTAAATCAGATCAGTGAAACATATGAAAATAAGCTAATATAAAATGATTCAGCTAAACAGAGTCTTTATCTCCGGTATTTTTTAACAACGCTATAAAAAAGTTTTTTTTAAATAACACATTTTAAATGTATAATTTTAAATCTGACGTAATTTTCATCAAAGTTTTCTTTCTCTTTTTAATATTCATGTGAAAATACTTTTGTTGTTAGATAGGAAATATTATCTGCGCTGTCTTAGAATTCTCAACACAAGAGCAATGCAACTCTTGTAGGCACTTCAATAACATCTGCATTGGTTCAAAATATCTCAATTTGTTGATTTTATGTAAGCAAGTAAACCCAATTGGTTTACAATGGAAGTTTATGGGAATTTGGCAAAATATTAGAGATATTGCCAAGTTGACGTCACTTTTGGCGATTAATTTTGGTCGCCAAATTTGGTGATATATCACCAAGTTGGTGACAAACTTGGTGGCATTTGGCAACAGAGCAGGGTCCCCCCCCCCCCCTATGGTACCCCCCTTATAGGTATGGAGAGCATTAAATGCTGTTCAATAACCAATGAGATGCGTTTCATTCGGGCGTTGCCATTAAACAATTAACAAATAATCAGGATTTTTGTACCACATACGTTAGCGTAATATACATATAGATTTAAATTTCGTTTAAATTTAGTTTTTAAATTCGGCAACAATTTAAAATAATACCCTTTTCTAAAAGTTGTAAAAAATATCTCTCAAAATGCTGAAAATTTGAATTTAAAATAGAAATAAAACTTCAAAAAATGAGTCAAATTAAAAAAAAATAAATGCATTAAACTTCTAATGTATAAAATTATCTAAAAATGATCTACGTATAGTTTTTGCTCCTATAAAACTTTTTTAGTGGAACGATTTTGAACAACTTTAACATTAAATATCTCTTAAAATAATTCTTCGATTTGAAAACTTTCTACATCAGCGTGTTTATCGAACATTTCTCTATTAATACCACACCTTTTCATATTTTTCTTAATATTAACGAAGAAAGACTTCTGGTCACAAAAAAAAAAAAAAAAATGTTAGATCTTTAGGTGCCTTACACTTTCTTGTTTAATTTAGAATGCAACTCTGAAACTGTAAAGAATTTATATCTTATTTAGAAATGTAATTTTAAAATAAAAAATAAATAAATTTCTAGTCATTATTTTGTAACTTATTGCATCCTAGTTGGCTATTTTAGTAAGACTGGTTTAACACAACTGAATGTTTATGTGGAAACCCTTTATTGATATCCACATTCACTTTAAATCCCATTTATGGCCAGTATAGCTCATTTTGATGCCCAGTAAATGATCATATGAAAATATGATATATGTATGATACATAAATATTTGATGTGTTCCTATAAATATATATATATATGATGATGATAATATATATATATATGACGATGATAATATATATATATTGATATGATAGCTATTTTTTAAACATAAAGTAGTACTGCATACCTTAATACCCTATTGAAATTTTTACAATAGTTAGAACGTAGAAATTCAAGTGTTGAAAACAACTGACTATATTTGAGAACTGTGCACTAAACCTATCTTAAAACCTTCTCTTGTGTACTAGAGCTGAAGTGTACAAGTTTCATTCAACTTAGTGGTTTTTGAGAAAATTGTGGAAATACATACTTATATACCTGCTGTAAAGAAACTCCTATTTTTGAAGTCCCTTATTAGAATGAATATAAAGGCATAGATATTAGAGATCAGTTCAGGCTCTTTTTTTCAATGTCTGACCCCACCTTAACCCAACAATTTGAAATTCAATCCCCAAAATTTTTGTGTCATCCACTGTATAACAGGAATTCTTAGTCAGTGGTCAGAAGCATGCAAGGCAAAGGTAAAAAATAGCCCATGTTATCAAAGTTAGATATTAATGTTTTAATTTACTATTATCTTAATTTAGGCTTCTCTAATTAAGTTATACATATCAAATTAATAAATGATTCTGTAATCATGTAAGGGAATGTGATAAACAACATTTTTTGCCATGAATGCGAACTAAAATTGACCTCATTGTATCCTTCTGCGCTGACCAATGGAAATCATGTTGGGAAATAGGAAGACAGATATCCTGTTATATATGGAGCTCAGTGGTGTCATCAGACCCAGAATCGGAACCTAAGACCAAAAGTACACAGTAGAAAATTGTTGATAACATTTTAATTTTGTTTCAAGATTAATATTTTCTTTTGAAAATCTCTTCCTGCTTGGAAATAAGTATTAATCCTAATATTCCCCCTTGATAATGTTTTGTAATTTTAATATCCATGCTATTTTACCCCACCTTAACCTTGAAGACTGGAGGATTTGACTTTTTAAAAATAATCATTTATTAATAAAAATGTGATAAACAAATGATATAGTTAAAGTGTAATTATGGTACACGAATAAACACAGAGAATGTATGCAGCATTAAATTCTGTTGGAAATTCTAGCTTCAAGAAGTAACTAATAATGTATGTGGTTTTACCCCACTTTTCCCTAGAATAAATATACTTTTCTCATCATACTTAAAGTTTTTCATATAGTATCTAAACAATTTATATTGTTTTTATTTGTGCAATGCATTTTACGTTTATTCTTCTTCTCCCTTTCCCCTTCCTCCCTTCTTTCTGTTTTGAAAAGGGGTTATATAACACATTGTCAATGCATCTTATTTGTTGAATAATTATGTGTTTTTCTTACTGTTTTTTGTGTTAAAGTGAGTTCTTTTGAAAAATTCCTGCCTATTGCATTTCTTATCTGTTGCATGGGAAGTTATGTTTTACTTATTCTTTTGTCATGTGAACTAAAATGTAAAAATTACTGAGCTCTGCATGTATTAACTTATTACTGTTAAAAATATAATGAAAACTAACCCATTTTAACTCTTTATTAAAGTCAATTTCTGTTCTTAAGTTAATACCTGCATGTGCTTTTTGTCTTGACTAACTATGCATGTTAGGTATATAATGTCTGTGTTTTATCTGCTAGTTTGAACTTGCGGAAAAACATGCTGTATTGTGGAAAGTAAGTATTACCTGACGATGGCTATTTTTCATTTTTAATGTTGCATGGATTTTTTATTTTATTTTTTTTTTAATTATTTTTTTTAATACATAGTATGTCCTTTTATCTTTTAACATTTTCCCATTTGATAATAAATAGTTATGATTTTTAATTAAGTTTCAGTTACAAAAAATAGTTTATTGTAGTATTCATTTGAATACATATAATCAAATATAATCTATTGATTGATAAAGCTATCAAATGTGGAAAACATGCTTTTGATTTTTGCTGGTTTACAACTATTTTTTGGTGAGCAACAGAAGTTTGAATATGAAATCTTATTGAAAGATTTCTAATGTTTTTCAGTATCAAAAAGTAATTAGCATTTTTCTTTGAAATAGTTTTTTTTTTTTTTTTTTTTTTTTGTCTAACAAAAGTGGAGATTTTCACATTTGATAGTTCTGTGTTATAATATGATGATATATATAATATCTTTTATCTTTTAATGTTTATAGAGCTTTTTATATGCTTGAAATTTAGTATATGTTTTTAATCTAATAAGTCAATGTTATTTTTTTGTGTATAAAAAAAACTTTTCAGTACCAGATTTATAATCTGTTTTTTATTGAAGTATGCTATTAATGTAGAGTTTGAAAAATCTGTATCTGAAAAATTCTGTAATAAAATTTTATGTAAAATGTATTTTAAAAGTTAGGACTCAAAGTATTCAATAAATCTGTTAATTTTTAAGGTATGTTTTATTAAAGTAACATCAAAAGGCTTATTTTTTTATAGAGATTAATTTGAAGTATCAGAGCATTATCATAAAATTTAAAAAGTGATTTTCCTTATATTAATGCCCCACCAGTGGCCGAGAGGTTCTGCTCTCGAAGCTGGTAGATGGGAGGTGCTGGGTTCGATCCCAATCGCCCTCGTCGGCCTAATCGTTCGGAATTTTCGTGGTTTTCTTCAAACCTTGGTTCTCCAAGCGCTAATATGGGTTAGGTTCCCTTAGAAAGACCTCCACAAAAGGCACTCCCCCCCCTTAGGGCCTATATCCCACGTGCTGTTAATTGGCTAACATAAATACAACCAACCTTATATTAATATAATGTTTTATGCAGAAAAAAATTAATTCAAATAGTGCATTTTATACAAAGCTATAAATGGTCTAGTGTTATAGAATTAATAACCTAGGTCTTCATAGCAGGTTGTTGATAAATTCTTTTTTATATCCGTACTTAAATTTAGGGGTGTTTTTTATTCATATAAAAAATCATAATTTATTTTACAACTTAGAAACTTACTACTAAAGGTTTTCAGTAGATTATCTGGAATCATAAATTAGCGATAAATATATACCTAATATTTGTTATTGTAAATTATATTTATTTCTAAAATGTGGCAGTTAACTTTTATTTTACTGCAGTTATGTGTAAAATAATCTTTAGTAATTTAGATAGTTAAGTTGCATCAAATTCTGTTTAATGTTGGAACCTGTTTAAGTAATTTTCTCTCTATCAAAGAATTTTCTTCTTCAGAGATTTAATAACTGTGAACAGTCATTGAAACAATTTCTTCTTAAATAATTGTGTGTTACTCAGAATGTAATTGAAGTTCATTTTATCTTCAAACAATTGTTTTTTATTTTTAGAAATTTATTCAAGAAGCTAGAACAAAAACCATTCGCAATCAAAAACATTTTGATGTCTCACCAGCATCTATCTCTCAGACTTACTGGAAATTTGTTGTGGCTTTATTGAAAGAATGTAAAATGAGGGTATGTATTAGTAGATTTGAAACCTTTTTCCTTTGAAGTACTAAACTTTTTTATATCATTTATTGGCCCAGTTTGTTATAATTGGTCATACTTGCTAATCATTGATAAACCTGGCAATTTGAAAAATTTGTCCTTTAAAAAAAAAAAAAAAAAAAAAAAAAAAAAATCCACTTGAAAATTCCTATTTTTTTTTTTCCACTTTTTCACTTGAAAATTTATATTATTCTACTTTATTATTGGTAAACTCCTTAAAAAAAAAAAAAAAACTTAAGAGTTCCTGCTTGACCCCATAAACAATTCCGTACTTTTACTTTCTACTATCTTTACAAGAAGAAAGTATTGGATTCATGGAAATGTTTGACTTCCGGTTTTCGACGGATTTACATGTTTTAGAATGTCCTGAACACGATTTGATGATTTTTAGAAAATGTCTGTCTGTCTGTCACAAAAATTTTGTGAGCGCTCTATCTCAAGAACTAATGCACGGAATTTCACAAAACTTTAGATTCAGTTAGACCTTGGTATGAACTGGTCCTGATTAGTTTTTGGTGAAAATCACACAACAGGTGGCGCTGTTCTGTGGAATTTTTCGCGATTTCTGCAATAGCTGTATCTGAAAAACTACTGCCTGGATTTTCATACTTCATAACACTTCAGATTCTGTTAGTCCCGGATATAGTTTGGTGCTGATTATTTTTTGGTGAAAATCGCCCAACAGGTGGTGCTGCTATGAAGTATATTATTCATGATTATCACAATAGCTCTAACTCAAGAAAAAATGCATGTATTTTCATCAAACTTCAGATTCAGCTAGTCCCTGATATAAATTAGGGTTGTTTAATTTTTGGTGTAAATTGCCCAATAGGAGGTGCTGCTGTGCTGCATTTTTCATGATTTCCGCAACAGCTATATCTCAAGAACTAATGCGTGAATTTTCATCGAGCTTCAGATTTAGTTACTTCCTGCTACAAATTGGTCCTAATTAGTTATTGGTGTAAATTGCCCAACAGGTGGTGCTGCTATGTGGAATTTTTTACAATTTCCACAATAGCTCTATCTAAAAAACTAATGCACGGATTTTCATCAAATTTTAATTAGAAGTTGTCAAAGTTGTTGATAATTAGATTTTGGTGTAAATCATCTAACCGGTGGTGCTTATATGCTGCATTTTAACACTATTAAGAAGTATTAACATCTATGAGATAGAAGAAAGTTTTGGGATTGACACATCCGACTAGTTTTCTGTTCGCTCTATGCTTGATAGTGTTATAGTTTTTACTTCTGATCATTATAATTTAAAACATTTATTTGTCTTTACTTTCTTTTACTGTTTCTATTTTTCTTTGAAATGCATATTTAATACTTTGCAGACTAAGCGTATGTTGGTTGAAAAAATGGGACAAGAAGCAGTTGAATTAGGGCATAATGAAATTAGCATAACTGGTGTGGAAGAAAATACTTTGATTGCAAGTTTATGTGATTTATTAGAAAGAGTTTGGGCTCATGGTCTTCAATCAAAGCAGGTAATTATTCATCCTACTTAGTATAATATTTATTAATTTTTTACTGATTGTCATTAACATTTTGTCAATTAATTTATTCTAATTCCATAAATTTATTAGATATCTTACATTTATTTTCCAAAAATTTCTTTTTGAAATTCATGTTTTTAAAAGAAATGCTAAACAATAAGTAATAAAATCTTTTTTATTAGCATTATCAAAATAATAAAAGTGCTTTAATCATCCGATCATCTTAGTCTGAAATAGTCTAATCCTTCATCTGGTAAAATAAAAGTGTGTGTAGGATTCATAGCACTTTTGATTGCTATACATGTACTATTATCTAATAAAGGGCTGGATTATTTTCTTTCTGAAACATCTGTAGAGCTTTTAATGTTATTTTGATGGTGTTCTTGTTTCTTTATTATGTAGTAACTAAGTTCTCATTACTTGTTATATTGATCTTAGTTTCCTTAGTGCTTGTTATATTTCACATATGAGGCACGTTATTTTGACTTTATAAAGATATACATTAAATTTTCTGTTTAATTTACTCTACTAACAACTAGCTGACTAGACCGGCATTGTCTTTGCCCTGTATAATAACCTTAAATATACCTAAAAATATTGAATTCAGACATTTTCCTCCAAGAGAGATTTAGTGTTGGGGATCCCACTGCCACAGCACCGCCACTCGTGCTATGCATGCACTGGTCTGTTTATGCAAAAAACCCTCAAATTTATTTTTATTTTTTTAATTTTCCCTAATGAATCTAATGTTTGAAGGGGCCCTGCTGCCTTTGACAGCATTCACCCTTGTATTTTTATGACTTTATATTTTTAAATGAAACTCTGTCCAAACGAACCGCAGTTGAGATCCCACTGACTTTGACAGCATACGCTCTGGTCTGTTATTTCAAACAAACTTTGAATTTGTAAGGTTTTATATTTATTAAACGAGCTAAGAGGACTCCATTTCACTGGTAATTTACTATATTGGGCTAAAAGATTAAAATCTGATTCCTTTTATGAATATTAAAAAAATCCAGGTCTCTGGATGTTTAATTCAAAATTGTGTTATATAAAGCTGTATAATACAAGTTTGAGACATGCCTAAACTCTGTGCACTAATGATTTTGTTATCTGAGCATAGAATTATTGACCTGGATCAGGTGTAGTGGTTTTGCAATGATACACTTAAAATTATTATTTTTTTTAAGACCAAGAAGGCACCTTGTATTTCAGATATTTTTTGTATAATTTGGTGACCATTATATTTATCTACTAGCTGACCTGTAATGCATTATTATGCACGCGATAATAACTTTAAATGTATCTAAAATCAGTGTGTGATCATTTTACATATTTACACAAAAATCTTTCCAAATGATCCTAATGCTGGGGATCTTGTTGCTTTTGTCAGCATACAACACCCGAATTTGTATGATTTTATATTTCTAAATGAAAATCTGTCTAAACAAACGTAGAGTTGAGAGCCCCGCTCCTTCGGAGCATACAAATCTGATTATTTAGTTATAAAAGAACTTTTTTTTTCACATTGAGAGCAAAACCTACCAGTAGATTCATTATCAAAGCAGGAAAACATTGGAGCATATTTTTATTAGTTTCAAGTAGGGCTGCAGAGTGGGAGCTAGGCCCATTTTTGAGCAAAAGAGTCAGAATCGGAGTCACTAAAAATCAAGCCGACTCCAACTCCAGCTTTTTTTGATAGACAGTTTTTAGTGAAATTAAACCAATTAAATGTAATTTTAAGCTGATAAAATGAATTATTATTGTTATTTTTGGACTACACCTGGCTACCTAAGTTAAAAATGCCCAATGTACTGCCTAGTGTACAGAGTAGATAAAAACTGTTTTTTATTGAAAACTCTAGTAGATATTTTGCATTTAATGTATAAGTGCTTTCCTTCAGATTTTTTGGGTTTGCAAAACCCGCGGTAGAGAGGTCTGCAAGGATCCAAGATACGCAAAATAAAGGCAATTTTTCATATGGGTCGAGTCAGCAGAATATACACAATTTTTGTTAAACTATGTTTTCTTATTGGGATTTTTACTGATAAAAATATTAAACTGGCCGACTGGTTCTATGTAACAAATTTAAAAGAATTTAACTATGTTGATAAAATACAAACAAATTTCAATGGACATGACTGGGGCGAGAATAAATATAAATGCACTGCATGAGCTGATGCTAGTTTGACAACATCAGTACAGAAATACAATATGTCCAACTTAGAGATCGGCATCGGAGAGATACATTGTGTCTGAGCTCGAGTTGAATTTTCTCAGCAGACTCAGGTTGTGCAGAGATGAAGCTGACATTTACCCTACATATGTGGGCTGGGTTGAACCACAACTGGACTTAATTATTCCCGGGATATGTCGGACGCAATTTGTTTTGTAAAAATGGTAATAGAATGAATAGTAAAAGAAATCTATTTCAATTAACGGAATCTTTAAAAATGTTCTATAATAGATTACAAAGAAGTATTTTAAAAAATCTCCTTTTTCATATGCTTCAAAATTTATGATGCTTTAATGATCTTTTATCTTGTATTCTAAGCTACATTAATTTTTTCAATAAGACTTCATTTGAATGTGATAGTCTAAGAGTCTAAGTAATTATTAATGTTGCTATTCTGTATTCTACGGTTTGTGAATTTATTTTAATCTGAAATGTAAATCTGACGTAAATGTGATCTACATAATGTCTGATCGTAATATTATCATTCACTATGGGCTTGAATACATCGGTAAAATTTCTGCACAAATATATATGTAGTAGTCTGTAAAAGAATCTTAATTACATATTGTAAAAATCAGATTACTTTTGCAGAAATTGAGTCAAGCCAAGCCGTATTTCATTGATTTTTATTTGGGCCGTGCTTGTTTTGACAGATTTTTTGCACAGGCCGGGACGTAAACTGCAAAAATATAAACGGGCAGGATCGAACTTTTAAGCGTCCAGTCATGGAAATTTTGGCCCCTGAAGATCTCTAACGAGAGGTAATGCGAAAATTGTAAATTTCTACTATTTTTGGAAGCCAAGGAATCCGAAATAGCATTGTAACAGTAACATTTTTCCATTTTTTTCACCTCAGATTCTTCGGATCTGTAGGAAAAGAAGTAACGCCAAAATAGTAAATCCCCCCTCCCCACCTTTATTTCCATTTGCGCAAGTCTCAAAATAATGTGAAAATGTAATGCTTTTTTTCTGAATCGTCTGTACCCAAAATAACGATAAAATTGCGATTTTCGGATATTTTAAATCTGCAGAACCCGAAATTGTAAAACTAATTTGGGAAATTTAAAATTTTCACATTCTCTTTTGAATCTGCAGAACCTGAATTATTTCCTAAATGATAAAATTTTCCTCTTTATCTTTCTTCTTTTAAATCGAAATTTATCGGGTCTGGAGGACACAAAATAACAAATCGTAGCAATTTTGCCTTTTGTTTCCTGAGTCAACAGATCCGAAATAGTAAAATTTCCATTTTGTTTTCTTCTTTATATTTCGACAGTTGGATTTTCTGGGTTTGTGGGAAGCAAAATTATAAAATTAATAATTAAAAGGAGAATATAATTTCTCTTCTTTTTTCTTTCGAAGCCCTAAGAATAGAATTAATGCCGAAATAGTGAAATTTTTGTTTTCTTTCTCTTGGATTCCCTTATAATTTTAACTACCAGTCAACTGTAGTATGTTAGCCACCCCGGAGTCAGAGTTGTTGAAATTTCTGGAGTCAGTCTTTTTTCCTACTGATTCCACAGCCCTGGTTTCAAGTACTTGAAATTTTCCAAATGTTTTAAAATTTTTATATGTGATACAATAGACTTGCAATTTAACGACCTTCATGGGATCTCAGCAAACAGGACGTTAAATCAAAAGTTGCCATTTTTGGATGATTATAATGCAGTTCAAAAATACCTAGCATTCTAATGTAATAAAATCTACTTATTTATACAATTTAAACAAAAATATTTGTGTTATTTTGTCTAGAATTATTATTATTTTTTTTAATTGTGGAATAATTTTATAAGAATAAATTTAAACATTTTACAAAATTAAATAATGGCTTACAATATTTAATTATCATTTTTTGAAAAATTATGTTATACTTTTTTCTTCAGTTGAGGGATAGAAACTTCCAGAATGCTATTTTTGAGGCCATTGATCAGCTGAAAGTAATCGCTAGAATTTTCTTCATTTTCAAAAAAGTTTCGTAGAATCTTGATGACATCCTTTGCTTTTTTTGATGTAGGAGTCCTTTCTGGAACATCAGTAATTTCCTCGTCGGAAGAATTATTTGAAATGTCTTGTTCAGGATTGAGAAGGCTGCAGATTAAATCATGTTTAGAATATTCCCTCTCAGTTTTTAATTTATCATCAACCTTAATATAGTCCTTAAATGTAAGTTTTTACGGCCATGGAATCTCCAGTTTCAGTGTTCTATATTTTGGACCCATGAGCAGCTGGTTAAATTTCCCAAGCTTGTTTATTTAAAAATCTGTCAGAATGTAAGCAAGATTGTGTCCTGAGAAACTGCTTGCCAAGCAACATTTGCTATATGAATAGTCTCTAATGAATTCATTGTATGAGTTTTGTTTACTTCTAAGCTGATTAGAATATCATTCTTTCGATACATTTTTTAAAAAAACTGTATAACACCTTGATCCTTACGCTGTAAAATGAATGTAACATTTGGATGAAGAAAAATAATCTTTAGTTCTTCTAAGTTTTAAATTTTTGGAGGATGTACCGTGCAGTTATCGATGATTAATAGGATCTATCTTTCTTTAATTTTCATTTGTTTATCTAGCTTTTTGACCCCTCTTCAAAACTGTCTGGCATGATCTATGTAGTTATTGGCTTTGTAAACTACAGGCAACGTTTTGATTCTTTTGAAACGTAATTTTTTCAGAAATTCAGATGACGAACAAAGGAAGTTTTTTTTGTTCCAGACATGTTAGTCACTAGCAGAACAGTTAATCTTTGCTTTTAAATTCCAAGTAATTTAACAGAGGTGTTGTTAGGTGCATTAACCTTGCTAGAACGTGCATGAGAAAGAGGGGGGTGGGGGGTAGAGCTGACCAACATCTGAAAAGGTCAGAAGAAGGAACTTTATATTTTCTTTAGACATCTCAGAAAATTTGAATACAATCTGCAGTTTCTTCATATTCTCTGGAAGGTCGCTAAATCAAGTTTTGGATTCCTTGTGGGTCATTAAAGCGAGCAATGAAACATGCTGTAAGTATTGGAAAACGATCGGGACCTCATCCAATAGTCGCTAAATCGGGAGTCATAAAATCGGGAGTCTACTGTTTAAGTTAACACATCTGAATACAGTGTTAAAATACCGATATATAGTTCCTTTCTTCCTAGAAAAACGATTGTAGTAAGGAGTTAAGAAGTGATTTCCAGTCAATTATTTTTTTGAGAGGATTAATATTAATATTTTTTTTTTTTTTTTTTTTTTTTAATGGAGACGTCATGTTAAAGCTAAATATACCATCGTTAAAGTGTGTGTGTGGTTTTTTTTTTTTTTTTTTTTAATACTTGTATTTCCAAATTGGATACAAGATTTTAAAGTACATAAAAAACAAAAATCAACAGAGTAAGTTTCAAAAATAATTATTTTCAAATGGTTGTTATTAATATTTTTTTTTAATGAAGACTTCATTTTAAAGCTAAATATATGCTTGTTAAGCAATAAGCATATATATATATATATATTTTTTTTTTGTATTTCGATTAAAAGCGTGGGTGCAAAACATTAAACATAGTGGGGATTTTTTTTTTTTTTTTTTTTGCCAGAGTGAGTTTTAGAAAATAAATATTTTAAAAAGTTGATACTCATTTTTTTTTCTTTAAACCAAAGACATCTGTTTAAAGCTGAATGTACACGGATTATGTAGATGTCTTTCGTTTTTTCATATTTTAATTTAAAGCATGGATGCAGATTTTTAAACTTTGTGGAAAAATGCAAAAACACCGAAAAGGCTCTCGATATTTCTTTTTTTAAGTGTTAATATTGATATATTTTTAAACCAAAGACCATCTTTTTAAAGCTGAAAGTTCAATCTTTAATTTGGTATTTTTTTCTGTTATTATTTTCATTCAGCATATGCCACTTCAGAAGACAGGGATCGAAGTTTCGGAAATATATTTTTTAACGAGTCAATATTTTTTGATGAATTGCGCCTTTAACGAGCTTAAAGTACCCTCTAATAGATTGTATAATTTATTTTTCTGTATTTCCAACCATTTAATCGATGGGAGCTGTGAAACATGTGAAAGAAAAATAATTGCTTTTTACCTTCGGATCATCTTTGCTAGTGATCTTCCGGATTCGGTACTGCATGCTATTTTGAGAAAATTTAATGAGTGTTTGAAGTGGATTTTAATTAATATATCGACTAATTATAAAAAAAGAAAAAAAATCTGAGCCTCAGGTGCATTAGGACTTACATTTCGCTATCCTCATCCAAATTTTTTGGCCTCTACATGTGGTAGATTTTCCTAGCCGTCACAAACAGACACACACATGGGCAGATATTTTTTTCTTTTATTTGTATAGATGACCATTATTTTGATTGTGGTTTTACAATAACTAAAATTATTAATAAAAGAAACAGGCACCTTGTATTTCATATATTTTTTTTTATTTAATTTGATGACCATTAACTTAATTCCTTTTTATTAAAACATGGCAAACATGTCTGTGATTTCAAACTATGAAAAATACATCCATGCTTTTTTTTTAAATTATTTTTTTTAGACATTCTGTATATTCTTTTACTTATTAATGTTATAATTTTAGATACAGTAGGAACTTAATATAGTAGGAATGTAATTCAAATTTAATAAATTTAATTTCTTAGATAATTTGAAATTTTAATAGGAGTTCTTTTTCTTTGAAAATAAAATTGAAAACTGTTGGTGTTAAGAGGCACACCGGGGGCTGACCAGAATTCTCTCTTGAGCTCCTGTTTTTTTTATTGTGAATAGTTTTTTTATATTTCTGAAAAATCTAGTCTTAATTTTGTGAATTTAAAATTTATATTCAGGTTCATGATTATATATTTTAAACAAGGTCCTTTACATATTCACAAGCTAGATAATAGATTTTTTGCTGAAGTCATATTTTACTTTAAGATGATTAAATTTGTGAAGGGTTTAATTTAGAGATGAAAAAGTTTTCTGAAAATCATATTTTTAAGACAAAGAATTAATGAAGTGTGCTGTTTTAGGATGAAAGTTTTTCTGGAGGGTCAAGATGAAAAAGTTTGTGAAAGGTCCTTTAAAGGACCCAATTTTACCACAAACAGATCCCTGCATGCAGAGTAGCATATACAACACATTTTAATAACACAAAGAAAAATACTTACAAATTTGCAATGTTATTTAGTGTGGACATGTTTGTTTCTCAGCGTAATAATCTTTCTCACAGACCCTAGTAGTGATGTCACTATAGACATTTGTGCAATATGTACTCTTAAAAAAAATTAACATTGTTTTTCCAACAATAGAAATTATTAATCTAATTCGAATTTTCAATTCATTATTTTGGATAATTTAAAGTTCCTAATTTTTTGCATTTGATTAATTTATTGTTGAGTATTGCAAATTTTTACTGCTGAAAAAATAAACAACAGAAAAAATTCAACTTTTATCAGTTTTCTTCCCTAGTTATTCAGAGGAATTCATTGGAGATTTAAAGGTTTTGTTTAGTTTTCACACCCTCTTCCAAAATGTGGGATTGTCCACTCTTTTTAAGTGGGTACATGTAAAATCCTTGAAATCTGTTATCTATTCATAAAATATTTGTGAGAGTGGGTAATTGTGAAAGCCTACTGAAATAGAGTACTTATTAAAAAATCGGGGCAGTTAGTTTATGTTTTGTGAATATTCAATCGTTGCAGTGTCGAAGTGTTGATACTGCATTAACATTAGAAAAAGAAAAAAGTTGAGATTATTATTCATGTGTACAATTTTGTATGTTCCAATAGAGCATGTTATGCTTATTCATTACTGTGGCTAAAATTATGCTTTTACAACATGAGGTCCCACTTGAAAGATGACAATTTTAAAGATGAAAAACCTCTGCATGTTAATTGTGTTCTTTATATTAATTCATTTCTTAATTTTTTTTTCATGCTTTAGTTGATTCAAATTTTTTTTTTTTAAATCTTCTTAGAGTTTAAACTAAGGAGAGTCTTATGTATATCATATGCAAATCAGGCCTTGACCAACCAAATTTTGCAAGTGGTTTCTTAATTATGTAATTTGAGATGGTGTTAAAACTGGTGTTTGATTTATTTTATTGAGAATGTAAAGGAAATATAAAAATCACCAAATGAGAATGCTGCTGCAGTATTTGCATGAAATTTTGAAAAGAAAACAGTTTTATGTATTTGTGTTATATATTGATGCACATGCACTTTAGGTTTTTAGTTTAGTTTAATTTTTATTTAAATTTTAATCTGTTATCTGTACACAAACAAAATATTGTTTGTTTTTGCACAGTAATAAAAGAATTCAGTTTTATGTTTGTTTTGATTTTGATATCCACAGTTTCCATATGACCCAACTCATTTGTTCTCTTTAGTTGCCATAGCAGCACATTAACATGTTGGCGGGTTTTACCCCCCCCCCCCCCCCCATGTTTTCATATTGCAGCGGGTCTATTCCTCATAATGATAAATTAATCTAATAAAGTCAGTAGTGGCTTCAGCACCACAGTTACTTTATATCTTTTTCAGTGCTATTTACTTGTTATAATTGTGTGCTGTGTTATTAAAATAAAAGAAAGATTTTGTTTAATCATTAAAACTAAAACCATACACACACAGAGAGATAGTATTAAATGAGCATTATTAGTGCTCCTTGCCAGAGCCAAACAGATGCTATGGGAAGACTGAAAAGCTCGAAAGATGCTGTGAAAGAAGCCATAACAAAATTGAAAATTTCATAAAAAGTAATGCAGAAAAAAAAAATAATTATTCAAGTACTGAACTCATAATAAATAAATAATAATTACTATAAATAATACTATATTTCACTGTAAAAAAATTGATCAAAAATATCTTCTAATATTTTGAATTCCTTATGAAGGGGAAATCAGCATTATGGTCACATTTAGTGAGTTATTTTGAAGTGGAAGAGTGTAAATCTTCTGGTAAACCAATTGATCCAAATTTTTTAACGCCTGGTAAGTATTAAATTATTTAATTTACTATAGTAATCTATGTCTGAATCCCCCTCCCCTACTAGCTACTGAAATTGGGTTAATTTTATCATACGATTTATAACTTTATATTTTATCGATAAATTTTAAAATTTATTGTAAATTATGCTAATTTATCAAATACTCTTTGCCTTTGTAATGACATATTAATTTTTCCTTGATCATTAAGCAATTGTATTTAACTTCGTCTTAAAGGGAAAAAAAATTATTGATAGGATTTTAAAGGCAAAATCAAACTCATCTTGCAAAATATAAGGGAAAATGAATAATCTTAAGATCTAAGCAAAAATCCTTCTTTAACTGTTATTTATAAATTAGTCTAGCTTTGCCCATCTAGACAGTCTGTTTGGGAACTCCAATGGTTTTGGCAGCATATAATCAGACTTTGCCCACCTATCTCATAGTGCCATATGAAAGTAAACTTTTAATAGATAAATGAAGCTCAGTTTTATGATAATCATATTTAGTTTTGTGAAGCTCAAGTCTGTGTTAGCCAAAAGATTTACTTAAAGAACTTATTAATCCCTTTAATTATAATAAACTTTAAAAAGAAATAAACAGCATATTTTAAAATAGATTTATAATAAACATACAAATATCATAGCTAATATACGTAACACAAAAAAATATTTTTCTCTGGGTTCTAAAATATAAACTTCAATGTTTATTATGTAAATCCTGAGAATAGAAGTAGTTGGCAGTTCACTTGCAATATTTACAAAAAACGACTCTTTAATTCCTGACAAAAATGTAAATAATAAAAAACTCATTTTTTCCCTCTCTTTAACCCTATGAAAACAAGAGTTGGCTCTCACTCGCCACTAGTGTTTCCAGGTGTCTCATGTAAATCGGGAGGATCCCAAATGCTCTGGACACCAGTATTTTAAAGTAGTTTTTTGCCTTATCTAATGGCAGAATTATCTGTGAGTAAAGATGGCAAAATAAACTGTAAGAAATTACTGATGTCCAGTGCATTTGGAGCCCCTCTTTATGCGAAACACCTGGCAGCGCTAGAGGTGAGTGAGAGTCACCTCTCGAGTGCAAAGCGTTAAGTAAAAAATACACAAAGCATGCATCTTTCATTCATTTAAAATAATCTGATATTAGCCGCAAAGTGCAAAGAATAAGGAAATTTATTTCCTGGAAAAACATTTTCCAAAAGCTGAGGAGAAATAAAATTTGATGAAATGAATTTACGCCAGAGCCAAAAATTTAAAAATAGATCAGAGTTCACAACACGGCTCATTGATCCTGAAAAAGAAACAATTGCCAATTTCTAACATCAAATTGGATAATAATGTATGATGTGCACAAGCAATTGGTCATAAATGAGCAAAATTATTTCATCCACGATCTTTATTTTAAATGGCATGAATCTATTTACATTGCTGATTGTGAGATTTGCCAAGTTTCAACTGAAGATATAGTGAAATATGTGCATAGTTTGATGTAGCTCATCTCTCAAGAAGTTTATATTTTTTCACAGTGTGTTTAAAAATATCAATTTTATGCAGTTTTATTCAAAAAATTAAATCTCTGAAATTAACCTCAAGTGGCAAACTCTCAGGCAATTTTACTGTTTGGTCAGCTCATATTAAACACTATTGGACAGGCCTAGAGTTTTTTTTTAATGTATCACCCCATCAAAAAGGACGGAATGTTGATCTGCGTTTCACTTTCATAAGACTTGATACAAACAGTATGATGATTTTGTTATTGAAAGGTTTCTTTGTAGAAGAGTGTATTTTGAAAATGACAAATTATTTCTACAAACACAAATTATGGGGATATTTTTTTAATCAATATTTAATTTCCGAAATAGTTAAACAATCAATAAAGGTTCCAATTCTAATCTTTAGAATTAAAAAATGAAAAATCAGTGAAAATTACGTCATGTTGACACAATCATATAATTTTTTCTCCTTTGTCTTATTAATATAAAAATACATTTCAAGCTAAGTGTAATGTCACCGGCGCAAACTTTTCAAACATTCTTTATATATGTACTTTTATGCTTAACCACTTTATATTCAAATAAAAAAATATTTTCTATTTAATAGTGATGAAAAAACTAATAAAGTAGTTAATGTAAAATGCATAAAGATAAAATAAACCCAATAAACATTATACTGGTGATGCCACAATAAATATGAATTTTTATTAGCTTATAAAAATAAAGTACACCAGCATATATATATTTTTTTTTTTACCGAAGATAATTTGCAAATGAAAAAATACTTCCAAAAAGCCACATGACTGTATATTTTTCATTATTTCTCTTTTATCTCATACAATGAAAGAAATCTCATTGCCACCATTTTGAAGAAATTTCACAAAAAATATTTGAAATTAAAGTACAAAAATAGGATTATTTTTAAAAATAGCTAGTGCAAGCACATGTACAAATAAACAGCTTTCATTAAAAAAAAATAATTAGCAAAATCAGTTCTGTAGAAAATGCAAGGCAGATGACTGAAAAAACAGTTTTAAGTATATAAATGGCACGGTTTGCCCAGAATGGTTACGTACACTTTCTACATTTGGATTTTATATAAGTAGATATTTTTCAAATTTTTTCTTTTGTAAAATGTAATTTAATGGGGGTATTGTTATTCAAACACTATCAAAATAATTTCAGTCATAGAAAAACAAATTACCTTTTTAATTAACCTGTTTTAAATGCAAAACTTGACTAAATTTTGTGAAACAATATAAAATGTAATTGACTTACATGTTTTATGTGACCCTGTACTTAAATTTAAATATTAGCATATTGAATTTAAATTTGTGTTTGTTTTTCCATTATCTGTTATATTTTCTCAATATATGACACTGAAAATTTACTATTGTCTATTAATCTTAATTTAAAAAAGAAAAAGTATTTTTCCTGCTTTGCTAAACTGTTTAATCTATATCTCTTATCTGTACTATTCTGCATACTTTATTCTTATTTTCTGTAGCACTGGCATGGTGTGTTCTAAGGAAAAGGATTGATTGTAGGTGAACTAATATTTTCTTGTTTTTTTCTAATTTCTACTAATGATCTCATATTTTCTGACTGAAATTTGTGTTGTAATAGATTATTCAAAGTTTGTGTGATTTGAACCATTTAAGTAGTATTTTCAGTTGCGTATTATGTATCCATGTTAAAATTTATGAACCCGTATTTGTTTAAAAATGCATGATTATTAACATTATTGAAAAGACATAAAAATAGTATTTCATTCATTATCGTCTTTCTTTAAGCCATCAAAATAATTTTCCTTCTTTCTACAATTTTATTTATTTATTTTCAGGATTCTAAATAAAATTTACTTGAACAGTTATTGTATATATTCAGACAGAGAATAGACACACACATATAATGTACTACATATACACAATAGGATATTTTAATACTGCATTGTACAAGTTTAAAGTGTAATATGAGGTTAGTTTAACTAGTTTTATTTGTGTTAGCATCCATTATCTCTAACTGTTTTTTAAGCAATTGAGATAAACATTCTTCTAAAATTTAATGCATCTTTAGTAAATTTTCCACATACAGGCAAAAAAGGGCTTATTAATTAATTTAAATTGTCATTATATTCTTTTCACTCCCATATTTTGCACACTTTTTTTCCCCATTTCTCTGTTGCCAAAAGTAGGGGGTGCATAAAGTACGCAGATTTTTTCAAAGTGTTTATTGATGTTAAATTTTCTCGAGAGAAAACTCAAGAATAATTAAAGAAACAACTCTTTTTATGATAGTTATGACATTTTAATAAACATATGATATTAAAAAATAAATTTATTTAAAATATTTTGTTGCAAAATAGTTTAAACTTTTCTGAGTTTACAGCACAATATTCATTTTGAATTTTCTCAAAATATTTCATAAGTTCCTATTCTATTTCAGAGAGTTTCCTAGATTTGAGACTACAAAAAACTCACAGTTTTAATTGCTCTGATAAGTGCTTTTTTGTTGTTGTTTATGCCAGTATTGAACTAGGGATTCATTTACCCAAATTCTCTTCAATCAGCTCTTTTGTTATATTCTTCTGCAAATCAGACCATTCTAAATTTAACATCTGTGGTGAAACCTTTTACTTTTCCATTATTATTTCACAGCATGAACAATCTGTTCAAAATTCTAACTTAGACTAGTCAATTTTTGACATGAAGCACTAATATATCATGTTTGTTTTGTTGATGTAGTATTTTTGGTCATAAAGTAAGAGCAGATGGAAATAAAAAGTTACAAGAAAGAAAGAACAAGTATGCTCCTTTGGATACACAAAAATAAACTGAAAAATCATTTCAGATTTGATTATAAAATTGGAATTGCTAGAATGTGTGCAATTAGATTAATATGAAATCCTATTTCATTATTTCAGACTCTCCCGAAAATGCTTCAATTGAAAATTATATGCTATTTCTAAAATTGCTTTTTTCAGAAATTTTCTTTTAAAAGTAGGTGCACGAAAATTCATCAAATCTTTTTTTCGTCAAAATTTTGTTTCAAAAGTAGGAGGTGTGTAGAAAAATGTTAATATGATGCTTTCCTTCATGAAAATAATTCATCAATTTAAAATTATTTTTCTTATTTACTTTTGTTTAATGATAAAATCCACCTTGTTTATTTTTAAAGCAAATTAAACCATAAATTGGTTATTATTCCAACAAACTTTTTCTATGCATGTCTGCATGCTGCTTTCTCTCTCTTTTTTTTTTTTAATTTTATTATTTTCTCCTTTTTTCCCCCTCTTAACTTGTTTTATTTTTTTACTCTGTATTTGTGTTTTCTTATTTTTTTATTCTTCTTAGTTTTAGTTGTTCTTTACTTTTGTTTTTATTCATGTTCGTTATATAGCTCGTTCTGAACCTTTTTGGAACATAGGCATACTTCTAGTCAGAACTGGTGCATTAAGCACTCTTGTTAGTCAACTTACAAATTTTGGTAAGTTATGACAGTGCATTAAATGTTTGTTTACATATTTTATTGATTTTAAATATTTAATTTCATAAATTATATTTTCATCAATTTAAAAGTTTAGCAGAAATAATTATTTATATATTTTTTCTTTCAAATAAGAATTTAATGTTTGTGTAATTACTAGTAAATTTAGAGAAATATGTCTTGTGTAATGTAAAACAGAAATTAAGATATATTCATAAAAGTCTCATAAGTTTAATTTGTGATTTAAAGAGGGTTTCTAAAACGCTTCTAAAAAATATTCCCCATTCAAAAAAAAATTTTTTTTTTTTATTATTGTTCTTAAAATCATATATTCATTACATTGAACTATTTTTCCAAAGTAATTTTCATTCATATTGTTGAAGGCATTTCAGGTGTTCTAATTTAATTAAAATTGTATATAATGGACTTGTCTTTTTAGTTCATATAATGATATAATTTTCTTAAAAATTTAATTTAAAAATACTTTTTTAAATTTAAAAATGTAATAATCAATTATAATAAAAACTGATTATTTTTTACAATTGAAAGAAATAAAATCATCATCAGTTCAGGGGCATCCTTTAGAGGAGGCTAGATGGTGCTTTTGCCTCTCCAGGAATTTTACATTTCAGATTCATCACAGGTCAGACTCAAAAACAATTTTCAGAAATTGCACAAAAGCTAAATTAACTTGTCGGATTTTATTAAAATTGTGACATTAGCATTAAATAAGCCCTTTAAGCACAGAAATTAATATTTTCTAAAGACTTGATATTGCATTTTTCTCAAAGGGAGACTCATTTATAATTAAGTTGAATGTTTATTATTAATGAGTACTTTGGCTAATTAAAAATATATATATTTGGGAATAAAATTGTATCAATTGCTTCTCATCTGTGCACAAAAAGATAAAAAGACATTTTCATCCTGTCTAAACAGAAACTTTGCCTCGGACAAGAAAGTCTTGAAATGATGTTCCTGCATCAGTTATTAGGAGTCTGAATTACTCCACTTATAATCTTTATGTTCTGGTGGATGACAGTAGTGCTAAACCATTCCTTGGAACTAACCATGTGTGAGAAGCTTAAAGATGTAATAATTAAATATTAACTTTAACCAATATTCGAAATGAGACTACTATTCTTATTCAAACTATTAAAGTAATGAAAAATAAAATGCAAAGTCATTTGAGATTTGCATTTATTTCAGTGAAATGAGTGTTTGGCAATTTTGATGTGCAGTGTCACATTCTATAAATTTTGTAAATGAAGATAACATAAAATTTGCATTATAGTGGAAACATTTTTATAATGATTTTTTTTTTTTTTTTTTCAAAAATTCAAAAAAGTAGAGTGATTGTCACGGTGGTTCAAAAAAAAAAAAAATATATATATATATATATATATAATTCATTTAAGCAAAAAACTTTGTGAATAGTTAATATTTAGTGGAATCTCCCTTGTCCTTAATAACATCACATACGTGATCAGGTGTACTATTCACTAGAGATGGGAAATAGAGTTACTTTTGGTTAACAGGTTGCATCGTTCCACACTTGCACAGATAACGGGTTCCTACAACCTGTTATTTTTGTAATGTATATAACTAATCACTGTGTATGCTGCCAACGGGTGTTTTTATCAAAAGGCCTTTAAAAAAATGTTTGAAATAATTTTGGGATGTAAGTATAAGCTGTTAAGATGTATTCACGCCATTAAAATTAGCTTGTGTTTAAAAGCTTCATTTTTGCAAGACCAAAAACTTACCTAGTTATGATACTCTGAATTTCATGCATTTTCAACGTTTTCTGGCACTAAAGATACATTTTTCCATTTATGGTGACTTGAATGTTAAAAAGTTTTAGTATCATAACTCAGTAAGGTTTTTCCATAGAAGAATAATTTTTTTCTGTTTAACTTGTTAGAATATAGAGAATTGCTAAATAAAACTTATCGCATCCAGGCATTATATAAAATTTGTAATTTCTTAACTATTTAAAAAATAATTATTTTAAAGTAAATCGATTTTTATATGATGTAGAGCAAAATTTGAAACATTTTTGCAATTGGAACTATGCCCCTAAAACTAACGATTTAGAAATTAACTTTTTGTAAATGATAAGAAATATTCTGCTTAAAAACAAACACAGTTTTAACAGCACGATTTGTAAAAAAGAGAAATTTGATCTTCACTTCATTGCAGCCTTGACCCTTGTCTTCATTGCATCTTATTAAAGCATATTCAAAGCTAATCCCAGAAGGACACAAAAATATTATTTATACTCTTTTAATCAAATGCAATTCATTGAAACAAACTTCCTACGCGCAAATATGTTTCTCAAATTAATTACAATTGTATTAAAATTAAGTGCCCTTACAAATTATACGATGCTATTTTCTTTCTTTTTTTTTTCAGTAAAATAAAATCACAGAAATAAAAATGTTTTCCAGGTCTCATTTTCTAAAAAAGCCGTAGTGACAAAATAAAAGAAATAATAAAATAAAAACACTTGGCCCTCCCAAAAAATTCCAGCGTCAGAATACCCTCTCCCCCTCCAAACTCCATGAGTACATGTATACCCTTTTAAATATTCAAATTCAACGAAACCACTACCTGCCATCCCACCTATGCCGACCAAAGAATGTCTCCTGCACAATAAAACACCTTCAACAACCAAATCTGTAAATCTGTTTAATTCAACCCTTCCACCACAGATTCATTTCAGATCCCCCCCCCCCCCCCCCAATAATAATTATTCAATGCATTATTATGTTCCGCAAAACATATCTTTCATTCCTTCGCAAAAACATGAAAATAATTTATAAACATTTTTAATCAAATGTTGTTCACTGAAACAAAATTATCCTTAGCATTTTATATAATCATCAGTGTTATTTTTAATTTAAAACGCTGTTCTGCCAAAATGTTTCAAAATAAACAAAAGTTAAATTAACCGCAGAAAAGTTGAACAGATATATAATTGCAAAGATGTGCTATTATCTATATTTATTCAAAGCTTAAAAATAATCATTTTGTATGTTTATATGAGAAGAAATCCATTTACCCTGTGCGTAAAATGAAACATATAAAAAGAAATAAGGAGGCCATCCTTAGGAGGAATTATCCTTAGAGATTTATATAATCATCTGTGTTATTTTTAATTTAAAATGCTGTTGTGCCAAAATGTTTCAAAATAAACAAAAGTTAAATTAACCGTAGAAAAGTCACAGATATATAATTGCAAAGATTTGTTATTATCTATATTTATTCAATGCTTAAAAGTAATCTTGTATGTTTATATGAGAAGAACTCCATATACCATGTGCGTAAAATGAAACATATAAAACGAAATAAGGAGGTTAAGAGCGTGTGGTGATTGGTTGCTTGTGAGGCATGCTTTTTAGCTGGCAAGGTCTGTGATTTCTCTAGCCTTTATTCTCATTCTCATGACAATCAAAGTACTTAGAGCAGTTTAATGGCACTTGAAATGATATATTTTTGTCTGTGGCTTACATTGTTTATGATTAATCATTTTTGCTTTGAATTTTCAGAGGCGTTCATGTTTTAGGCTTTTTTTTATTAACCACTTCACCGGTTGCTCCAAGATAAGTCGGGGGTAAAAGCACTGTTTCCCCATACCTGCCGCGGTGAAGTGGTTAATATAGAAAACAAATTTCAGACATTTTATTTTTATTATAATTTAAATATATATTTCTAAAAAAAAGAAGAAAAATCATCCTTTAAAAAAAAATACTTTGCAAGTAATGCATTCTAAATTTAACCGGGCTTTCTGGTAATCTGTTACTAAATAATAAATTGTAAAACAGTAATGTTGTTATTTATCCTAATACGCTAAATACTGCCCATCCCTACTATTCACTGACGTTTGTCAGTCATCTTTGCTGATATTTGCCCAAATGGCTTTCACACTTTTCACAAGTTCAGTTTTGTCCTTTGGAGCTACATCCTGGAGATATTTCTTCATTAAATCCCAGATATTCTCCATGGGGTTTAAATTGGGAGAATTGCTCGACCAAGGAAGTAATTTGATTTTATTTTTCTTAATCCAAGCAGTGCTGCGCTTTGTTGAAAGATAAAGTCATACTCAAGTGGATATTCTGTTGATGGAAGCATAAAATGCTTATGTACCTCTGTGTATACTTCAGAATTTACTCTTCCTGTCAAAATGCACAGCTTTCCTAAGCCCTCAGCATTCATATATGCCTAAGTCATGACAGAGGTGTTAAACTTCACGGGTCATTTCAAGTACTCTTTATTAAAAGCTTCTTCCTCGCAATGCCAATCACAAATACCGTAAGGACCAATCAAAACACGAAAAGTACTCAAAAAAGTACATTGTTCCAGTCATGAAAATCCCATTGCAATCCATCCTTTTTTTGTTTACAAATAAGGTTCGGCTTTGTCTTGGGCACATGTGATTGAAAATCAAGTTCGTGAACTCATCCCAGTATGTCTGAAGTTAAAGCATCCTTTCCTTGTTCTCATCGCTTTCTAACTATGAATCTCAGGCTCCTAAAGCAATTTTTCTTCACAATACGTTTCTGCCTTCTGTCATATCTTAGTGTGGCTATTCATTTATGACCACTATGTGCACAATTATTTTTAAAATTTTGATTTTCAGAATAATAATTTAGAACTTTATTCACAGTTCCTTGAGAACAATTCACTTTTTCAACAATCATCTGTTGAGTAAGTCCCACATTGCATAGAGTCACAAACACAGTCTTTGTAGAGTCTGGTTTGTTTTCATCCTGCCGATTTTGAACTCCCAACTAGCCAATGCTGACAGCAAAACCAATATATTAGACAACATTTATAATTAACAATATAAAGTTTATGTACATGCTACCTCTACAGATGTGCAATTATGCAAATTTTATTATCCCTGCTGGCCAATCGCAAAATATTACAAATATTCTAATATTTTGAAACAGCTCTGGAAATTAAATTTTTTTAATAAATTATTAATATTATTATTTGTAAAATCCCTATGTATTCTTTATGCATGTGGAAACAATATATCGTGCATTAGCTTTTTGTGAACTCTTTATAATTTTTTTGGTTCATCCTTGTTGTTTATTTTTTGAGATACCATTCCTTTTATATGACAATGCAATGTCTTTTTTAATTATTCTAATATTTTTAATTGGGAGTTGTAGATAGTTTTATCGCTCATTTTCTTTTTTTTTTAACTGCAGGTATTAAGTACCATAAAGCACCGATTATACATCTTTCAGGGGATCGTTCTAAAACGATGTATAACTGAGAAAGATGGACAATCGAAATTATAGTCACCAAAGGATGTAAGATCTTCGACTGTAGAAATATAATGCTGAAATCATACAAATTTAATTTTACTACCATTTTCGGTTGTTTATGATGCACTATATACTGAAGAAAAATTTAAAAAATTATTAAATAATCATTTCTAACATTGAAAAATGAAAGGGACTATCAAATCTTATCAGCTGCACACCGTGAATTATACCTTTTTATTCCATCATTGAACGTACAAACATGATTTTAATTAATTTAATCTTTAACCGTCATTTGATATGCTAATTTACTTTCATACTTAAGCAAAGCATTATGTAATGGAGTTAAGTTCCTGGAAAGTTTTTTCACTAGTATTGTGAGAAACAAAAAAGGTTCTAAGTGTGTCAGTGTCAATGCAGTCCACTCAATGTCGATTCTTTTCATTCCCCCCCCCCTCCCTCCACTGGTTCCACAAACTTGCAGTGACCCCTGTAGCAGTCACATACATTCTTTGTCTTTTATCTTTACCCAAATATTGCTAGCAAGAAAGAACAATGTTGGGAGAAAAAATTCTGAGAAAATCGGTTACGGCATGAAAGAAATGACGTATAACCAATGTTATGCATCGTATAAATGAAACATTACAACATTAAAATACATTGGGATGAATCAAGGCTGCACTGAAACGACATATAAATGAGAAATGTATAAACGATACTTTACTGTATCTTAACTGGATTAAAAATTGCTTTCCTTATATTATGATTGAAAGTACACAATTCAGGCTTCTATTTAATCACTAAATTCAATTACTAACTTTTAAGAGACATTCCTATAATTTATCTTGCTTCATTTTTGTCGATTTTTGCTTTTTTAAAAAATTTATCCAAATTCCACCTGCTCTAAAATTTAACCTGCCCTTTCCCAAACTCATCAAGCTTAAAATCTTTAAAATGTTCTAATTCTTTTAAATACAGTGTGTCTCATAAATATAAAGACACTGTGTCTCATAAATATACAGACACTGATATTTTCAAAATAATATTTTAATAATTCAGTATTCAAAGTTATATTTATACATATAACAAAAAGCATGTACCAAGTAAACATTTTACAGTAAATTAAATTAGAATTAAATAATTTCAACTCGAAAATTGATAAATGTAAATAAATTTGCTGTCTCATAAATATAAAGATATTTTACATACTTTTGAATTATCGTCCAATAAAAGATCTATTCTTATTAATGACGCAAAATATTCTAGCTAGCATGCTGTTTATTAAATTGTATAAGTATTTTGGCTTTATATAGAACCAACTTCATTCGATTTCTTTTTTCAACTCAAGGACGTTTGAAAATTGTCTTCCAGATGCATAAACACTGCGAATGAGAATGCCACAAAGATTCTTAACCGGATTTAAATCAGGTTTACGGGTGGGCCACACCATGACATGCATATTGTTATCGGCGAACCATTTTTTTTTTTTTATGAGTCTTGATGTGTGAATCGATGCATTATCGTGATGGTACAAATAATTCCGACCACCAAGAGTTTCAGCAATGGGCAACAAGTGACTATCAAGCAGTTTTATATAATCTTTAGATGTCTGTTTACCTTCCAGAAAGACAATATCTGTAGTTCCATTAAAAGAGAAGGCACTCCAAACCATAACAGAACCTCCCTCTTTCTGCCTACTGAAGAGGGTTCGAGATTCACGTCTTAAATTGTGCGAGTAGGAATTCCAATCATCTGGGCCATCCAAGTTAAATCTGTTTTCATCTGAAAAAAATGCCTTGCATCCATTCGTCCTTCCAGTGCATATGATCTTGAGCCCAGAGTAACCTCCGTTCTTTGTGTTCTTTTTCCAGTAAAGAAAATCTGCACATATGCAGGCATACAACATTTTTTCTTTCTTTTATACGACGATGCACTGTGTTCTTTGAGTCCATACCATAAACTCGTTGAGAAACTTATCAGAGTGAAATTTTTTGCGACGAAACAAGTCACATGATCTTGCGATCGAGGCTTTCACTAGTCTTTCTTGGTTTGCCAGATCGTTTTCTCGAATATAAATTGCAAGTTTTTGATAAAATTTTATAAAGTGCAGCTCTGCTTCTCCCAGTTTTTTTACATATTTGAGAAACTGTTAAGCCATTAGCTTTAAATTCATGTATTTTACAAATCTCATCTTTAGAAATTTCAATGTCCCACAGCATCTTTGCAATTGAAACAAGTCAAACAACTTTGCTCGTTTGAGTAACTTAAAGTGTATTTCTGTGCATGCGCATTAATTCTGTATGCACGCATACAGCATTTTACGCATTTGCATACATTATACACATTTGCATATGAAGCAGTTTTAAGTTTGTCTTTATATTTATGAGACAGCATAATTTTTTATTTTTTTTTATTATTCAAGTCGAAATTATTTTATTCAAATTAAAACTCCTATAACAGATTCATTTCAATGTTCTTATTATGAGGTATAAAATTTAATTTCTTATACCTGAATTAATAAAATATAATTTAAAAAATATCTGTGTCTTTATATTTATGAGGCGCACTGTATATCTATAAATATATTCTTTTAAATATATATCTGCTCTATTTGATATTTTATCATTACAATAATTGATCATCTAAATCCTCTATTTTTTTTCTTTGTCCTATTTGTTTCTTTGTAGCAACAATAAATAAATGATCAGTCAGTTAAAATACCCCACCATTCCCCCTAATAAAATCTGCTTTTATTGCTTTGTCCTCCCCAGCTCACAAATTTAAAAATCTTTAAAACTTTTTATTTTCTTTTAATTTTTTCTTCTCTGCTTGCTATTTTGTTGTAACAATAAATAAACAAACAACCAATTTTCCACTTCTCCCCTTCTTCCCTTCCTTTCTTCTCCTCAATTTGCTAAGTTTGAAATTGTATTTTCTTTTTTTTCATTGGCAATAAATAAAAAATCAATCATCTAAATTACCTCCCCAGCAACCTTCTTCCAAAAGAAGGGCAATTACTATGTGTACTGACAAAGCAAAAAAATATTTCCTCTCTTTTTTTTTTTTTCTTTTTTTTTTTCTTTTTTTTTTTTTTTTTTTTTTTTTTTTCAGTTTGGCTATTCTTAAATTCCTGGTCTGTAATTTGTTACTAAAAGTGACATTTTCAGCATCACGATTATTATTATTTTCACCGAAAACCCATCAAAAGCAACTACTTTGGGAAAAAAAAAAACATAAAAAAGGAGACTTTTTTTTTCCAAATTCCAGTTACTGTTTTTGTAGGTAACAGATTTTTCATCAATCTTAGAGCTTTCAACTGTTTCATCCTCAACCCCCCCCCCCTTCCTCCTTTAGCCTGATCTCCTGATTTTGCATTTCTGTATCAATTTTCATTCAGGTTAAAAAAATCTATAAACACTTCTATTTGAAAAAAATGTGAAAAGGAAAAAGGTTATTCTTTTCAATTTAAATATATAAAAACAAAATGCCATTTATCTCGATTTCAGCAGGAAACTATCGACTATTGTTTGGCTTCCATCCATGTGCTTTACAGTGTATTTTTTCCAGTTTTTTGTTGTTCTGAAAGCTATTTAACTTTTGGCAATGATCCACCATCATTTGGCATGTTATGATTTGCTGTATTCAATCTTTCTCCACCCACAGCATAAATAATAGGCATTCATATAATGGTTACGTTATTAAAATTATAAGACTAAAAATAAATAAAACCACACAATATTTTGAACATATCAGTTGTATTTTATAATCTTTATAAAGGTTTTTATGTGACAAGTTCTTTTTTTCTTTATTTATATGGCAGTATGTAATAAGTAGTAAAATTCATTATTGAATGCCTCAATTTTGTTGTTGTTTTTCATTTCTAAATTTAAATTATTGTATATTAGCTAGGCCTGATCAACTTAAAGTGAGGAATGAGGGTTTGGGCATTTGGGGCCCTTCCTGTACCGTTGCAAAAAATAAACATTTTTCAATTCCTTAGAATACATGTAGATATATTTATATAAAAGTATAATTTGCTTTTAACCTTCTACTCTAAAGTTCAAAATATTGGTTTTAATCAAAACTTAAAATTTTCAACTTTAATGAAATATGCACACTAAAATCTCCAAAAATCAGGTATCCCCTCTACCATTATCCTATTAGCTTGTTCTTTAATCATGCCTTAATTACTAAAGGAAAATTATTTTCTAGCAATTGAGTAAAATGCCCCACCAGTGGCCGAGATGTTCTGTTCTCGAAGCTGGTAGACGGGAGGTGCTGAGTTTGAACCCAATCGTGCCCGTCGGCCTAATCGTTCGGAGTTTTCGTGGTTTTCTTCGAACCTTGGATTTCCAAGCGTTAATACGGGTTAGATTCCCTTAGAAAGACCCCACGAAGGGCACTCCCCCCCCTTAGGGCCTATATCCCTCGTGTTGATAATTGGCCGTCATAAATACAAACCAAACTAAACCAATTGAGTAAAATATTCATAATGTTTTCTTACAAGGAAGGTCTCCATACTGGGCATACTCAGAATATTTTGAAAAAAATACTAATTAAACTACTTATGTATGTAATAAAGGATCAGTCAAATTTAGTGGCGGAATTAAAGTAGAAAGTCTGTAAAAAAATAAAATACTTTTGAATATTTGGTGCGAAAGGACGAAAGCGTCACGCTATTTGGCGAGCAGTACTTTTCCTCGTTAATAACAAACGATTTTTAATGCACCTGAAAATTGTTTGCTAATTGATTTTTAGAATGTGTGTAAAAAAGTATTTAATGAATTTAAACATAACCAACGAGAGAGTTTAATAAATGCATTTCTTCGTATTATATATTTATGTTGCTTGTTATTTATTTTTATTACTTTAAATAAAATTTCATACATAAAACATACTTTCATATATTTAAGCATATTCCAAAATAAAGGCAAGATTCATTTACCACTTATTTATTTCAATATCCAAGAATTCGTCATTTCCATAGCAACAGAAATGAACCGAAAGTGCTCAATTGGACTTAATTTTGAGACATTGAAACAATTTTAATTTATTTCAATTTTGTTTTAATTCATAAAATTTTATATTTAAGTTTCATTATAAATAAATATATATATGACAAAACTATAGTTAAATCAATCTAAAACTGACAAAACTAAAGTCATTTACATTAAATTTATTTAAACAAGTTCAATATGAAACAATTTTATCTTAAAGAGTATTCAACATAAAAAAGTATTTTTCGAAATTTCATTTCGTCGCCAACCGATGATAAATCGCCAAATAAACGAAATTTTCATTATTTCTTTACGAACGTTCTATCGAGGTTCCGCCAAAAAAAATTTATAAACATATGTATCCACATGGTAAGAACACTCTGTAATTTTTTCAGATTTTTCTGAATATGCCCGTATGGAGATCTTCCTTGTTAGTAGTAAAGTTTCTTACATACTTATTTAGATGACTTTATTTAACCCATTGGTGGCAATAAAAACAGACTTTATGTCAATTTTGCTATTTTATTTTACATAAATTTCTTATGAACAACGTATATTAGTTATGCAAAAGAAATTAAATAATTTTATAGCTGTATTTAAGTAACTCCTTAAAACTTTAATTTTCCATTATTTAATTTTTTTGTTATTCAAAAATAATTGGAGTATGCATGCTTTTTTGAACTTTTTGCGAGTATTTTTTAAACACAGACGAATATTGTGGAGACAGGTCAATGCCCCAAGTCTGTAGACCCCACACGTAAAATATTTGGGAAGGTTCGTCGTTACATGATAATATATTTGTTGAGTCTTTTTTTTATATATTTTTTTTTTGTTTTGTTTTGTTTATTCAATTGCTTATTAACCAGCGTTCTCACTGACTTTTTATGAACGTTTGCAATTTGGCTAATCAGAAGTAAAAAACATTCGCCAAAAGAAAAAAAAATTAGCAAAATAAATTCGTTGTGAAACATTGAAAATTAGATCTATATATAACCCCTTTTTTCAATATGATCTAAAATAACCTAAGTTTTTGAAACTTTATAAATCAGTTATTCATCTAAATTTAACACGTTAAACGCCATGTCAGTCACCGTTGACTGACACTGAAGTTTCAGTTTAGAACGCGTCATTCACTGATGACTGACAGTCTAAAATATGATGCAAGACCAAAAATATATATATTGTTTTAAGTAATTACTAAAAATTTATTTAAAATTTACTTACCTTTTATTTATTACAGAATTATACTTTCTTAAAAATTACTTAAAACATTGTAAATTTTTCAGCCTCAGTGTCAGTCACTGTGGCACTCAACATGTTAATTATCCGCTACAGAAGCTAAAAAAAACTGCATTCTAAATGTCTTGCGAAATCAAGAAAAAAATTTAAAATCTGATTTAACTCAATAAAATGTTATGAAGTAAAACTTCCAATCCCAGTTAACTCAGGATTTCAATATATTACATTCAATGAAGTCTGAAAAATTCAAAATATAAACAACAAGATGTATCAAAAACTTTATTTTTCTAGAACTCTTTGGCTTTTCACTGAAGCCCATATTTCAAAGGCAATTTCAAAATTTCTGTTGCCTATTGGATATATTATACATACTGAAATGACATTTTTCCTTACTGTGGCTATGGCTGATGCTAAATTGAATTGGTGTTGGGTTACTATCTTTAAAAATAATGTAAATTGTATTATACGATTGGACATGATAGGTGGGATTAACCGTTCAGTAATGTAAATAAGAGTGTCGCCTGTACTGATATATACACACACATGCACAAAAAAAAAAAAAAAGATAAGCAAAAATTGAGCACTTGCAATTTGGCGAGTCTAATCATGTATTTACTCGCCAAATGAAACATTTTGTCTTGATTTGGCGTAATGGCGAGCGGCAGCGAGAACCCTGTTATTAACTGAAAATCCATCTATAACTTATGTTGCCTGTGACAAAAATCTAGAATATTTAAAGAATCCCCTTAATAGCAAATAATTAAAGCAAAATTGTTCCCACCAATAGCAAACTATTGTAACCAGCAACCTATCATTTTTGAATAAGAAAACTACAAAGCAACACACAAAATTAAGCCATTTGGTTTAATTAATCGACCCAGCCATTCCTATGAGATTTTGAACTATCACACTATTTTAAAGACAAGGAATTTAATTCAAACATTTCTTTAAATGTACTTTCACCTTCACAATTTAAAAGACAAAGAAAAGGTGGAGGGAGAAGATCACTTGTGATATTCAATGGCTCATAGAAGTACCAAACATATAGATCATATAGTCAAAGTAATAAAAATTATATTAAGAAAACGTTGTTTATTATCTAATTAATTACTTTTAGCAGCTTGATATCTTAATAAGTAATTAGATTAAATAGTAATTTTCAAGACCTATGAGCCTAATATAGTATAAAGTATTTTGCTCTAAATTATTACTCTATTATATTATGAAACTCCAGATTTACTCTTTATAAAAATCTCTAATTAAATTATTTTTCTCATAAATTTCCAACTTTAATATTGCTAGCTCTTAGCAATTTAACTCATTTGCAATTTAAACATATGTACTAGGTTGAGCAAAAAGTTCTGGGAAATTTGTGAAAGTTGTGCTGTTATGCGCAAATTAACAACAAAAGCAACAAGGACTACTCTTCAAAGTAGAGACCATCATAGTCAATGACTTTCTGCCATCTTTCTGCCACATTCCGGATTTGCTGGAAGTTTTCCATCGTACCAGCACCTTCACCCTCATTAATCTCATCCATGGCTTTCAGAATCGTTTGACCTTTTCTCCAATAATGCCTGATCAACACACGCAAATCATATTGTTCAATAGACATTTTGGAACCGAAAAGCTGAACTCTTATAGATATACCACTAGTACTCCAATATACGATACAAATTCTGGTAACTATTAGATTAAAAATTTCCCAGAACTTTTTGCTCAACCTAATAAATCCCACTCAACTTTATCATTTAAATAATTTAGAATTCAAAGTCTGTGTTTTAACTGAATGAAATGCTTAACTACACTATTAATTGGATTCTAAATAATTTAAATGATAAATAAATTATAAAAATGAAAATGTGGTTTACTTAGGTTTAAATTGCAAGTCAACCATAAAATTGCTTAGAGCTAGCGATATTAAAGTTGAAAATTTATTAGGAAAATAGTTTAATTGGAGATTTTTATAGTTGTGAGAAAGGAGTAAATCTGAAGTTAGAGTTAAAAGAAGGGAATATATTTTAGTAATAATTTATAACAAAGTACTTTATACTATGTTGGGCTTGTAGGTATTGAAGATTACTATTCAATCTAATTTATTTATTAAGATATCAAGCCACTAAAAGCAATTAATTAGATAATACACAACACGCTTTCTTAATAAAATTTTGTATTATTTTGACTGTATGATTATATGTATGGTACTTCTATGAGCCATTGAATATCATAACTATTACAAGTGCCCCCCCCCCCCCCCCAGTTTTTCTTTGTCTTTTTAATCGTGCAGGTGCAAGTTCATTTTAAGAAATGTTTGAATTAAATTCTTTGTCTTTGGAATAGTATGATATCTCAAAATCTTTTAGAAGTGGTTGGGTTGATTAATTAACCCATTTGGCTTAATTTTGGATCTTGCCTTGTAGTTTTCTTATTAAAAAATGTTAGGTTGCTGGTTACAAAAGTTTGCTGCTGGTGGGAACAATTTTGCTTTGATTATTTGCTATTAAGGAGATTCTTTAAATATCCTATACTTCTGTCACAGTCAACATAAGCCAAATGGGGTGATTAACAGATGGATTTTCAGTTTACAAGCAATTGAATAAACAAACTAAATAAATAAAATAAAGACTCTACATTTTCTGATAAACTATTTTTTATATACATATTTCTTGTTTTAGTTCATTTATTTTTATGAAATGGAATTAAAGTTGTAGCTAAATAACATGCAGTAAAAGTTACTGTTAGAACGTTACTAAAAAGAAAGTTACTAAAAAAAACTGTTAGATTTTCTAAATGAAAATAAGAAAACTTTTACTGCATGTTATTTTCATTTAGAAAATCTAACAGTGCCCATAAGAGCAAGCATCTATTCAATTTAGTTTGGAAAAACAGAGCTGCATTTTCATCATTTATATCTGATGATGATTTAGAAAGTTTCTTAGCTTTCTAAAATAATGGATGCACAGAGTGGCAAATTTGGGTGGTAGTGTAAGCTGTAGAATAAGATGTGAATTTTCATGAAACAATATTAATTATTCTTTTTATAGCAAAAAAAAAAAAAAAAATAATAAAATAAATAAATAAATAAATAATAATAATAATAATATTAAGTAATTGCACAACTATTTTGGCTACTATTTTTGTACAAATGCTACTCTTTTGCCTACTACTTTATTTCATCACAAATTACTAAAGCAACTATTTTCAAAAATGAAGTTCAATAATGTTCATATCATTTAGCAGTTCCTTCGTAAGTGTTTTGATTGCTATGAATTTCTAAATTCAATTCTGTCCTATTCTCCTTTACTATTATCTTTACTACTCCCCTTATTATTATAATAAATTATTTTACTTTCTTACTTAAAAGTTTAAACTTACATTTCTCTTTATTTATTCCTATTTTAA